>CM033476.1:10780430-11220992 GCA_019447015.1 Hymenochirus boettgeri | reverse complement strand
ATAGCGCCACTTGGGTACACAGCGCTGTACATTATAACAATACAGATAATACAGTATGTATGTACATGTTTATTTATATAGCGCCACTTGGGGACACAGCGCTGTTTTATGTTATAAATGTACAGCGCTGCGTCCCCAAGTGGCGCTATATAAACATATACATACATCTGTATAATCTGTTTGTTATAATGTACAGCGCTGTGTATCCAAGTGGCGCTATATAATAAACATATACATACATACTGTTAATCTGTATTGTTTAATGTACAGCGCTGTGTCCCCAAGTGCGCTATATAAATAAACATATACATACATACTGTATAATTGTATTGTTATAATGTACAGCGCTGTGTCCCCAAGTGGCGCTATATAAATAAACATATACATACTGTATAATCTGTATGTTATAATGTACACGCTGTGTACCCAAGTGGCGGCTATAAAATAAACATATACATCCATACTGTATATCTGTATTGTTATAATGTACAGCGCTGTGTACCCAAGTGGCGCTATATAAATAACATATACATACATACGTGTATATGTTTGTTATAATGTACAGCGCTGTGACCCAAGTGGCGCTATAAAATAAACATATACATACATACTGTATAATCTGTATGTTTATAATGTACAGCGCTGTGTACCCAAGTGGCGCTATATAAATAAACATATACATACATACTGTATAATCTGTATTGTTATAATGTACAGCGCTGTGTCCCCAAGTGGCGCTATATAAATACATATACATACATACTGTATAATCTGTATTGTTATAATGTACAGCGCTGTGTACCCAAGTGGCATATAATAATAAACATATACTACATACTGTATAATCTGTGATTGTTATAATGTACAGCGCTGTGTACCCAAGTGGCGCTATATAAATAAACATATACATACATACTGTATAATCTGTATTGTTATAATGTCAGCGCTGTGTCCCAAGTGGCGCTATATAAATAAACATATACATACATACTGTAATATCTGTTTGTTATAATGTACAGCGCTGTTGTACCCAAGTGGCACTATTAAATAAACATATACATACATCCTGTATAATTCGTATTGTTATAATGTCAGCGCTGTGTACCCAAGTGCGCTATATAAATAAACATTACATACATCTGTATAATCTGTATTGTTATAATGTACAGCGCTGTGTACCCAGTGGCACTATATAAAATAAACTATACATACATACTGTATAATCTGTATTGTATAATGTACAGCGCTGTGTACCCAAGTGGCGCTATATAAATAAACATATACATACATACTGTATAATCTGTATTGTTATAATGTACCCGCTGTGTCCCCAAGTGGCTCTATATAAATAACATATACATACATATTGTATAATCTGTATTGTTAATGTACAGCGCTGTGTTCCAAGTGGCGCTATATAAATAAACATATCCATACATACTGTATAATCTGTATTTTTATAATGTACAGCGCTGTGTCCCCAAGTGGCGCTATATAATAAACATATACATACTACTGTATATCTGTATTGTTATAATGTACAGCGCTGTGTACCCAAGTGGCGCTATATAAATAAACATATACATCCATACGTATAATCTGTATTGTTATAATGTACAGCGCTGTGTCCCCAAGTGGCGCTATATAAATAAACATATACATACATACGTATAATCTGTTTGTTATAATGTACAGCGCTGTGTCCCCAAGTGGCTCTATATAAATAAACATATACATACATATTGTATAATCTGTATTGTTATAATGTACAGCGCTGTGTATCCAAGTGGCGCTATATAAATAAACATATACATACATACTGTATAATCTGTATTGTTATAATGTACAGCGCTGTGTCCCCAAGTGGCGCTATATAAATAAACATATACATACATACTGTATAATCTGTATTGTTAAATGTAACGCGCTGTGTACCCAAGTGGGTTCTATAAATAAACATATACATACATACTGATAATCTGTATTGTTATAAGTACAGCGCTGGTCCCCAAGTGGCGCTATATAATAACATCTACTACATACTGTATAATCTGTATTGTTATAATGTACAGCGCTGTGTACCCAAGTGGCGCTATAATATAAACATATACATACATACTGTATAATCTGTATTGTTATAATGTACAGCGCTGTGTACCCAAGTGGCGCTATATAAAATAACATATACATACATACTGTATATCTGTATTGTTATAATGTACAGCGCTGGTCCCCAAGTGGCGCTATATAATAAACATATATACATACATACTGTATAATCTGTATTGTTATAATGTACAGCGCTGTGTCCCCAAGTGGCGTATATAAATAAACTATACATACATACTGTAATCTTATTGTTATAATGTACAGCGCTGTGTCCCCAAGTGGCGCTATATAAATAAACTATACATACATACTGTATAATCTGTATTGTTATAATGTACAGCGCTGTGTCCCCAGTGGCGCTAATAAATAAACATATCATACATACTGTAATATCTGTATGTTATAATGTACAGCGCTGTGTCCCCAAGTGGCCTATATAAATAAACAATACACATACATACTGTATAATCTGTATTGTTTAATGTACAGCGCTGTGTACCCAAGTGGCGCATATAAATAAACATATCTACATACTGTATAATCTGTATTGTTAATGTACAGCGCTGTGTACCCAAGTGGCGCTATATAATAACATATACATACATACTGTATAATCTGTATTGTTTATAATGTACAGGCTGTGTCCCCAAGTGGCGCTATATAAATAAACATATACATACATACTGTATAATCTGTATTGTTATAATGTACAGCGCTGTGTACCCAAGTGGCCTATATAAATAAACATATCATACATACTGTATAATCTGTATTGTTATAAATGTACACGCTGTGTCCCCAAGTGGCGCTATATAATACCATATACATACATACTGTATAATCTGTATTGTTATAATGTACAGCCTGTGTCCCCAAGTGGGCTATATAATAAACATACATACATACTGTATAATCTGTATTGTTATAATGTACAGCGCTGTGTCCCCAAGTGGCGCTATAATAAACATATACATACATACTGTATAATCTGTATTGTTATAGTACAGCGCTGTGTCCCCAAGTGGCGCTATATAAATAAACATATACATACATACTGTATAATCTGTATTGTTATAATGTACGACGCTGTGTCCCCAAGTGGCGCTATATAAATAAACATATACATGACAACTGTATAATCTGTATGTTTAATGTACACGCTGTGTCCCAATTGGCGCTATAAAATAAACATATACATACATACTTGTATAATCTGTATTGTTATATGTACAGCGCTGTGCACCCAAGTGGCGCTATATAAATAAACATATACATACATACTGTATAATCTGTATTGTTATAATGTACAGCGCTGTGTCCCCAAGTGGCGCTATAAAAACATATACATACATACTGTATAATCTGTATTGTTATAATGTACAGCGCTGTGTCCCCAAGTGGGCTATATAATAAACATATACATACATACGTATAATCTGTATTGTTATAATGTACGCGATGGTACCCAAGTGGCGCTATAAATAAAACATTACATACATACTGTATAATCTGTATTGTTATAATGTACAGCGCTGCATCCCCAAGTGGCGCTATATAAATAAACATATACATACATACTGTATAATCTGTATTGTTATAATGTACAGCGCTGTGTACCCAAGTGGCGCTATATAAATAAACATATACATACATACTGTATAATCTGTATTGTTATAATGTACAGCGCGGTGTCCCCAAGTGGCGCTATATAAATAAACATATACATACATACTGTATAATCTGTATTGTTATAATGTACAGCGCTGTGTCCCCAGTGGCGCTATTTAAATAAACATAACATAATACTGTATAATCTGTATTGTTATAATGTACAGCGCTGTGCACCCAAGTGGCGCTATATAAATAAACATATACATACATACTGTAAAATCTGTTTGTTAAATGTACGCGCTGTGTACCCAAGTGGCGCTATATAAATAACACATACATACACACTGTATAATCTGTATTGTTATAATGTACAGCGCTGTGTCCCCAGTGGCGCTATATAAATAAATATACATACATACTGTGTATCTGTATTGTTATAATGTCACGCTGTGTACCCAAGTGGAGCTATATAAATAAACATATACGACATACTGTATAATCTGTATTGTTATAATGTACAGCGCTGTGTACCCAAGTGGCGCTATATAAATAACACATACATACACCTGTATAATCTGTATTGTTATAATGTACAGCGCTGTGTACCCAAGTGGCGCTATATATATAAACATATACATACATACTTATAATCTGTATTGTTAAATGTACAGCACTGTGTCCCCAAGTGCGCTATTATAATAAACTATACATACATACGTAAAATCTGTATTGTTATAATGTACAGCCTGTGTCCCCAAGTGGCGCTATATAAATAAACATGTACATACATACTGTATTATCTGTATTGTTATAATGTACAGCGCTGTGTACCCAAGTGGCGCTATATAAATAACATATACATACTACTACTGTATAATCTTTATTGTTATAATGTACAGTGCTGCGTCCCCAAGTGGCGCTTTATAAACTATACATACATATGGAGATTACATCATCCTTCCACTACAGACTAAGCCTACTTCTCCCCAGTACACAAATCCATACAGCAGAATAGATAACATCAGATAGAATGTTCTTGTAGGACTGTACTAGTAATATCGGCTCTGTTATCTTCACGCCCCTATTTACTTGCACTTTACTGTTATCTGATCACGCCCCTATTTACTTGCACTTTACCTCTAACCATAAAAAAAACCACACTGCACCAATCTGCAGGATTCTGTCTGTCATCTTTGACAGGTGGGAGTACACACAGTCACAATCGTTCTCCCAATATAAAGTGAATATAAATTATAGGGAGAATGTTGGTGACTGCCATATTGCCGGCGATTCCTATACTTTAGTACAGGGGCCGACCACGACTGAGGAAAGTTTTCAGGTCAGAACAACTGTTTCCAATGCTGTCGCTGAATGTTTGTTGGCATCAGAAGCATCATTTCGGCCGTACACACATTAGCAACATAACACAACCCCCTCCTATAGTGGGAAGACCTGAAGTGCAACCTAAAGGCACTTTCATCAAACATGGCTCTAGATGTACAGAATACCAACACTTCAATTACAATTGTCGTAGATGTGACGTAACTACAACTCTCAACCTCAGACCACACAGCACTTTCCCAGCTCACCGGTTCAAAGCAAGGTAGATGGCTGCCGTCACTTACATATACCACTTACCAGGTAAAACTACTCACGGTTTACCCGACTCATTCAAAAAAGATATCTTTAGATTAGAGGTACTGGAAGTCTCAACACAGACCCTCTCTCCGTGACTGGGAGAAAGAACTGAACTATATCATGAGACTGGAGCATCTCTCCCCACCTCCATATATCACAGAACAATCCAGAAAATATGGTCCGTGGTGGATATTATTTCAAGATACAGTCCCATATAGAAGTTTAAATTCCAAAACAGAGCATGTTATAGAAGCAAAGACCATTTTAATTATTATATTGTCACGTATACAATATACCACATATATATGAGAGCACATAATAACTCCGATCGTTAAGGAAACAAACAGATCTACCATCCCCCTTTTTTCTCCCTAAATAGCACCTCCCACCCTGCATGCACCCCCCACCCTGCATGCACCCACCACCCTGCATGCACCCCCCACCCTGCATGCACGCTCAACCCCCCAACCCTGCATGCACCTCAACTCCACCTCCCACCCTGCATGCACCCTCAACCCCCCACCCTGCATGCACTCCCAACCCCCCCCTGCATGCACCCCAACCCCCCTCCCTGCATGCACCCCCAACCCCGCATGCACCGCCAACCTCCCACCCTGCATGCACCCTCAACCCCCCACCCTGCATGCACCCCCAACCCCCGCATGCACCGCCAACCCCCCCACCCTGCATGCACCCCCACCCACCACACACCTGCATGCACCCCCACACCCTGCATGCACCCCCAACCCCTCACCCTGCATCCACCCCCAACCCCCCCACCCTGCATCCACCCCCAACCCCTCACCCTGCATGCACCCCCCCCTGACCTGTGGGTGGCAGATAGATGATGTCACATGCGTGTGAAGATGGATCCATCGTCCGTGGAATACTCCCCTTTCTGTTATCCAGTTTCCATACGGCGTCCAAAAACAATATCATATATATTGTGATCTACTGTGGTTAACCATTTAGATGTATAAATAACCACATATTGGGTTAAATGTGACCGTTATTTTGTTTATTGTATGAAAATAAAAACTCTGAAAGGGTGATGCCACACTAGTGCGTTTTTTGCGCGTTTGCGCACGCGATTGTGCCCCGATTTTCACTAAAATGGAAATCGTGGGAATGTAAAAAATTCCCGCGATTTCTGATGCGCACGCCATTGTGCGTCCGTTCCGTTTCAGTAACACATACGTTTCCATAACGAAAACGGCGTAAACGCACGCGCAAATGCAAAACGCACAAGAATCACACACACACACCTGTGCGTTGCAGTGTGCCTCAGCCTTAGGGCTAGGCCACACTAGCGTGTTTTCGCGCATTTGCGTCTGCGATTTACGTAGACGAGGAAATCGCGGGAACGCAAAAATTCCAATTGCGTGTGATAAAACTAGACTTGCTCAGTACGGGGGCCAACAATGTCTGTTCCCCAGATCGGT
The DNA here is from genome assembly GCA_019447015.1 of Hymenochirus boettgeri. Taxonomy (NCBI): domain Eukaryota; kingdom Metazoa; phylum Chordata; class Amphibia; order Anura; family Pipidae; genus Hymenochirus; species Hymenochirus boettgeri. Next base: position 11,214,192 of record CM033476.1, on the reverse strand, counting down.
GTGTGGGGGTCACTTTGCTGAATACTGGGGGTGGAGGTGACGTTAGACCTGTGTCGGTCCATAACTCGAGTCATTATGGTGTTTGGCCACCATCCTCCATTTAGGAAATGGCTGGACCATTGACTTTAGCCACTTGCCACACAGCTTGACCAGTAGGGGGATTTGGGAGGGACAGGAAAACAGGACAATAAGGTCGCCCAGTAAGGGGTTAAACTGATTCCTCTTCCCCCTATTTCTGCCTTGGTCTGTCCTGCCTAGTGTCCAGCTTTGTTCTCAGGAGGAGCTGAGAATTGTAGTTCAGCTGGAGAGTTTAAACCAAGGTCTGGTTTCTGCTCCATTATTAATAGAATCTAAGTAGACCTGTAACTGATTATTGCTGAACCGATTTAGATATGAACAGGGGCTTCTGGGGATTTGTAGTGCCAATTAGATCCTAGGAATTCCTGTGCATTCAGCAGTGAATGTTACTTCCTGTTATCTGGAAATAGATTAGGAAGTGCTTGTGGGAAACGGTGCTTGTGGTGGGAGGGGGGAGCCAGGAGACAGTTTCACTTCATTTGCCGTCATGGCGTTTGCTGCCCTGAGAGATGATCTGACTTCTCTATTTGCCAGGAGATTTATACAGATCTGTAACTCTGCTTTGGACACAACTACTACTGCCTGGACTGTTTGGTAAAACCTGGAACAGCCAGTGGGAGAAGAGAGAAGGAACGGACCTGCCCGAGTGCCGGGAGAAATTTACCAAACTGCCGACTCCCCGAAAGAACCTCAGACTCAGCAGCATCGCCAGTAGCTTGGCATCGTGCGACTTACCACAGGATGGCGGGATCATGTGCACTTACTGTATCTATTCGGCTGTCAGGGCTACCAAGTCCTGTCTGCACTGCGAGGTGTCCATGTGCCCAGCGCACCTCATTGTCCACGACCACCTGGAGGGCCACGTTTTAACGGATCCCACCAATTCGTTTGGGAGTAGAAAATGCGCCGTGCATGGAAAGCTTCTTGAGTGTTACTGCTCGGCGGAGGGTGTCAGCGTGTGTGTGCGGTGCTGCCTGTACGGAGAACACAGGGGTCACCCCGTGGAGCCTCTGGACGAGGCCGCAGAAAGGAAGAAGGCTAGACTCAGGGGAGTCCTGGGGAACTGAGGGGCCTTCATGGAAAATCTGAGTTTAAAGAAAGTAGAGACTTTTAGGGGGGCACTGAGTTTGTACCAGAACCGGCAGTGGCTACACCAAAGCACAACCGAAATGGTTAACTTGTCGCCAAAAAAGTGAGCCATGAGACTTCATCAGCACCTGACCAGAATCACCATAACCAATGGAAAGAAATCACTGATGACTTGGGAGCCATCATTGGGCAACTCCAAGATAAGATGGCCCGGAGAAATCGAGAAGGTATTGGGCCCAGCCTATAAACCAATCCGTGATCTGGAAATCCAGAAGTACATGCTCTATAAATACTGATTATCGTTGAGGAGGTAAGCAGCATGGCAGATCCGGTAGCTGTATTACAGGAGCAGGCAACAGATGAAGTTGACCTTGCCGGTACTGAGTGGATCAATGATGACGTAGCGGAGGTCCATTTAGACTCGGTATCTGCCACAGTACAGAAGGCCAAGGAATTTGCAGAGAGGCTTCTAAACCGAATACGGGATTTGTTTGAGAAGGTGCCGGATAAGATTCCCCTTTGCAGGAGGTGAAAAGGCAAGTACAGGCCGTAATCGCTGATAACGGTGACCCTGACTTTCTAGTTGACGTAGGACTCTGGTTTGGAACCGACCAGGCTGGGAGACGGTCAGGGTTCAGTTTGCCCATTGCTGGTTATAACCACAAAGAGAGAAAATATCTCCGTTCTATATGTAGAAGCTGGATTCCAGAGGTGCTGGTTTCCCCACTGTACGCCAGAGACGTTACTGAGATGTCGCTGGACGAGAACACAGCGGGCATTGATGTAGCCGTGTCTGAAGATGGGAAGTTGGCCTCCATTTTGTTAATGAACCAGCGGCGCCTCAAATTACCAGATCGGTTTCGGTGTCGTCAGGTTTTAAGTACGGATAAGTTTTCTTCTGGGCGGCACTATTGGGAAGTCGAGACCAGTGAAGTGAATTCTTGGCGAATAGGAGTTGCCTACCCCAGTATCACAAGGAGGGGACTAGATTCCCAGTTAGGGGACAATGACAGTCCTGGGGGTGTGTAGGAAATTTAATCGCTATTCAGTAGCACATGGCAAAAAGAAAAACTAATCTCCAACCCGGTCGCCTGCAGGAACATTGGGATCCTGCTGGACTATGAGGCAGGACTCCTGTCCTCTATGAGCTCAGTGACCCTACTGGCACTTACACACCATCAAGGCCACATTCACAGACCCCTTCACGCGCCTTCCTGTTAAATAAGAAATCCTGGATTAGAGTCTTTAGCTAAGAATTCCGCAAACAACTCTGGACACAGGAATTTTATGATTAGGATTGTCGGCCCCCTGACTCCATTGAAATAAAAACTGGTGTCCCCTGAATCACTCTCTTGATTAATGGTCAGGTGGGACAAATGTTTATCCCATGTGTACCCAGACTTCAAGGGCAACTATGGCCCAGAAAGTGGCTTTCCCAGGCTGGTAGAAAATTATATTCCTACCTCCACTATCACGAATGATGAGCTGTCAAATTCCTCACATCTGGTCCAAATCGGTACTTTGCACCAGGGGTGTCTCTCTAATGAGGCAAAATGAGCCAAATGCTCAGGGCAGCACCCCTGCTAAATATGAGAGAGGCGGCAGCCAGAGCTCACTTAAATTTTTTTATTTTTAGAAAAGAGGCAGGCAGAGGCAGAAGGAAAATAACATAGCGTCTACAAAGGGGCGGCATTCAAAAGTTTGGCTTTTGCTCACAAAAAATACCCAGATCCATGAATAAGCAGCTGGTTAAAGGGGTTGCCTTTTTTTATTCACAATGGAGCAATTGCACTTTGTTCACTTTAGTACTTCCCTCTAAACCCCATAGAGGGGGAAATTAACATACTTTAAAGTTAGAAGAAAGAAGTTTCATCTCCAGGTTAGGAAAGGTTTCTATCCAGTGGGAACGGTGAAACTGTGGGAACTGTCTCCAGCAGATTGGTAATGGCAAGTTCATTAAATAGCTTTAAAGTGGGCTAGATAAGTTTATAAAAATCAAAAACCTGGAAATTACATATACTGTAGTTCTGGTTGGTACAGGGATACTTTCCAATTGGCATTTGGAGCCCACATTTTGAGCTGGGATTTTTTTGCCTTCCCCTGGATCAACTGTTCGGTAGGGTATTAATTGGATGGATGTCTTTCTAAATCTACCTATTTGGTCAGTTTATTTCAGAGGTGACTCATATTAAACTTGTCATTGCTTTGTTGCCATGTTGAATGTTTTGTCACCAAAATTGCCATTAATGTAATTTATTAAACAAGAAAAAAAAGTGGCGAATAGTTTTTCCTACGTTTATAACAATAACCAGTGTTACCACACATCGCATTATTAAATTTACAGGGAGATTCAATAAAAGTTCTTATCGTTTAAAATGGTGCTAATTTTGCCCCACCAATCAGATGTAGCTTCAAATGTTAAAAAGGGTCTGATTGGTTGGGGCAAAATTAGCACCATTTTAAACTATAAGCAGGGAGATTCAATAAAGTTCTTATCGTTTAAAATGGTGCTAATTTTTCCCCAACCAATCAGATGTTATTTAACATTTGAAGCTAACATCTGATTGGTTGGGGCAAAATTAGCACCATTTTTAACGATAAGAACTTTTATTGAATAACCCTGATAGTGTTTATGAGCATTAATGTATCCAGAAAATATTGCCGCAGCGAAGGTGGTGAATTGTCATCCTTTCCATTTTGTGTTCTCAGATGAAGTTTACCTTACTAATATCACAATTATTTAATATTCACATGTTGAAATGTTTCTCATTTTGAAAGTAATTGAACTTTTATAACATTTTATATGGCAGTTTTGTGCCCAATAATTGTTCCAATAAATAAAATAAAGACCATTACTCACACTAATATTTATACGATGGTATGTCTTTCATCTTTAATCCAGTAGGTGTCGCTATATCGAATAGGATTACAATATGTGACTTCCTTCCAATAGCATTAAGATTCTGGTTCTCTTTGCCTGAAATCCCTCTTTGCACCTTATTTGTATTGTTCAATCTTTTTCCAGTTAGATTGTCGCTCATGTTGCACCACGCACACATTTTCGGCATTTATTAGCTTTAAAGGGCAAGTCCATCCCCAAAATGAAAACTTACATACTCACCCCCCAAACCTAAACTGAATAGTTTTGAAATGTTGAAATATATAAGTCTAACCTGAAATCCTGCACAATGTCCTGTTTCCCCTGTTTCTGCTTCCTGGTTCTTCCAGTTAGTAACTGTCAGTTATGGATTGACAGTTGACATCACAGCCAATGACTGAATGTTAATCCTGTCTGCCTCTTCTGAGCATGCCCAGGCTCAGTACAGGCTCAGTACAGGTTTCTAAATGGCTCAGTTTCCATGAGGCATCCAGAAGCATAGCAGGCATACAGTATGAATTCATCAGACAAACTATGATATATCAACATATTATAAAGAGGCCGTTCTTTCTACAAGATGTTATTATGAGGGTGGAGTTGTCCTTTAATAATGATTGTTTTAGCGACAAAGGGGGGCAAATTTTAGTTTGAGGTGGCCATGTCCTTCAAATTGCATATAAGATACGGTAGGAGTTTTAATATACGGACATTTTGATTGGTTAATAAAGTACACAATATACGTCGGCCTGTCACTGAGGATGTCTTTATCCTACAGTGCTTGTCCGATTTCTAACTGGGGTTTGTGGGGGTATTATATAAGTTTTTCCATTTGAGGGGTGAACTTACCTCTTTATTATTGGGAAAGATTATATGGTTAATAATAAATATGATATTAGAAGTCACAATGTCTCGTGCCTTTATATATATCATCAGGGAACTCCTCGACTTGTATATTCTTAAATTTTACACTATGGGGTTTATTAATACGCATTGTGCCAATGAGAACGTAGATTTCAGGACATTATCAGGCTCCCTCTTTAAGACTGAACCTTGCCTATATGAATAAACATAGACAAATAGACCTCCCAGTTGTGAAATGCGTCGGTGTGCAGTCCCTAGCAGCTGTTGAATTCCAAAGCTGGATGATATTTGGTAAATCCCACAAGATCGGGATTTGTTGAACATCAGCCATGTATATGGATAAGACGTGAAGCTGTCAAACTGCAACCATCAGCATTGCGACCCAACGTTCCGAACAGGAAAATGTCATTATCGGACCCTTTCACTACAGTATAGGGAGCCATAAACACTGCCATACATTCATATAAAGAATACAGGAACGATCATTACTGCATTTTTGTTAATTGGACCAGTTCAGGCACTCGAATGATTAACATCTATCAGTCAGTATAGGCTGGGAAGAATTACATTGGCCCATTCAACCTCTGCTGTTTAGCCCGCCCTCTACCAGCTCCAACGATGGATTTGCATTGTCTTGTTTGTAGCCTTGTCTTTAATACCATTGTCTGAGGCTTAGCATCTTGTGATTGGTCCAGACGGTACCAGCCCTTGTGTAACTGGCCTGTTTTCCTTCACAGGCCCGTGATGGCAGAGTCCGTTTTTCCACACTTGATGTGGTGAGTGGCAACTTAGACCGAGGGCTACTTGCCTTCCTTTTTGATGCCCTCCAAAAGGGAGAGCCCTCCTATGGGGCAAAGGACTGCGAAGGGAGGTGAGTACTGGCATTCATAGTCCAATGATAACATTCACTGGTCATTCACACATTCAGTCCGTGTCTCCACCAGTCATTTCTGTTTCCATTTAGTCTCTGTAGTAAAGGGTCCTGGGGGTCCAGTCTGCAGGCAAAGAGAGGACATGGAGGGGTTACCACCTGCAGCTGTATACAGTGTTCTTTATTTTAAAACAACCGAACAAATTTAACAACACCAACAACCCGAACGAAACAACGACAACTCACACCTACCGACCACAGAGGGACTAACACTGGACGCGTCTAAAAAAACTAACAACGCTACTCCTAAACAGCACTCCCCAAAAACCAACACACATACGAAACCGACAAAACCAACAAAAACCCAGTAAACAGACCCCCCCCCTGAAAAAGGGGTTCGGGGTTAAACTCAATGGGGAGTGTAATAAAGAATATAAAGCTGGGGTATTGATTATACAGTATGTATGTATATGTTTATTTATATAGCGTCACTTGGAGACACAGCGCTGTACATTATAACAATACAGATTATACAGTATGTATGTATATGTTTATTTATATAGCGCCACTTGGGGACACAGCGCTGTACATTATAACAATACAGATTATACAGTATGTATGTATATGTTTATTTATATAGAGCCACTTGGGTACGCAGCGCTGTACATTATAACAATACAGATTATACAGTATGTTTGTATATGTTTATTTATATAGAGCCACTTGGGGACACAGCGCTGTACATTATAACAATACAGATTATACAGTATGTATGTATATGTTTATTTATATAGCGCCACTTGGGTACGCAGCGCTGTACATTATAACAATACAGATTATTACAGTATGTATTGTATGTTATTAATAGCGCCACTTGGGTACACAGCGCTGTACATTATAACAATACAGATTATACAATATGTACGTATAGTATATTTATATAGCGCCACTTGGGTACACAGCGCTGTACATTATAACAATACAGATTATACAGTATGTACGTATAGTATATTTATATAGCGCCACTTGGGTACACAGCGCTGTACATTATAACAATACAGATTATACAATATGTACGTATAGTATATTTATATAGCGCCACTTGGGTACACAGCGCTGTACATTATAACAATACAGATAATACAGTATGTATGTATATGTTTATTTATATAGCGCCACTTGGGTACGGACCAGCGCTGGTACATTATAACAATTCAGATTATACAGTATGTAGTACATGTTATTTATAGCGCCACTTGGGTCGCTCGCTTACATTATACAATACAGATTATACAGTATGTATGTATATGTTTATTTTATATAGCACCACTTGGGACCAGCGCTGAACATTATAACAATACAGTTATACAGTAATGTATGTATATGTTTATTTATATAGCGCCACTTGGGACAAGCGCTGTACATTATAACAATACAGATTATACAGTATGTGGTATATGTTTTATTTATATAGCGCCACTTGGGTGCACAGCGCTGTACATATACAATACAGATTATACAGTATGATGTATATGTTTATTTATATGCGCCACTTGGGGCACACGCGCTGTACATATAACAATACAGATTATACAGTATGTATGTATATGTTTATTTATATAGCGCCACTTGGGTACACAGCGCTGTACATTATAACAATACAGATTATACAGTATGTATGTATATGTTTATTTATATAGCGCCACTTGGGGACACAGCGCTGTACATTATAACAATACAGATTATACAGTATGTATGTATATGTTTATTTATATAGCGCCACTTGGGGACACAGCGCTGTACATTATAACAATACAGATTATACAGTATGTATGTTTATGTTTATTATATAGCGCCACTTGGGACCAGGCTGTACATTATAACAATACAGATTATACAGTATGTATGTTATTGTTTATTTATATAGCGCCACTTGGGGACACAGCGCTGTACATTATAACAATACAGATTATACAGTATGTATGTTAGTTATTTATTAGCGCCACTTGGGTACACAGCGCTGTACATTATAACAATACAGATTATACAGTATGTATGTATATGTTTATTTATATAGCGCCACTTGGGGACACAGCCTGTACATTATAACAATACAGATTATACAGTATGTATGTATATGTTTATTTATATAGCGCCACTTGGGTACCAGCGCTGTACATTATAACAATACAGATTATACAGTATGTATGTATATGTTTATTTATATAGCGCCACTTGGTGGTACACAGCGCTGTACATTATAACAATACAGATTATACAGTATGTATGTATATGTTTATTTATATAGCGCCACTGGGGACACAGCGCTGTACATTATAACAATACGATTATACATGTATGTATGTATAGTTTATTATATAGCGCCACTTGGGGACACAGCGCTGTACTATATACAATACAGATATACATTAGGTATGTATATGTTTATTTATATAACCCACTTGGGGACACACGCTGTACTATAACAATATAGATTATACAGTATGTATGTATAGTTTATTTATATAGTGCCACTTGGGACACAGCGCTGTACATTATAACAATACAGATTATACAGTATGTATGTATATATGTTTATTAGCGCCACTTGGGGACACAGCGCTGTACATTATAACAATACAGATTATACAGTATGTATGTATATGTTTATTTATATAGCGCCACTTGGGTACACAGCGCTGTACATTATAACAATACAGATTATACAGTATGTATGTATATGTTTATTTATATAGCGCCACTTGGGTACACAGCGCTGTACATTATAACAATACAGATTATACAGTATGTAGGTATATGTTTATTTATATAGCGCCACTTGGGTACCAGCGCTGTACATTATACAATAACAGATTATACAGATGTATGTATATGTTTATTTATATAGCGCCACTTGACACAGCGCTGTACATTATACAATACAGATTATACAGTATTTATGTAATGTTTATTTATATAGCGCCACTTGGGGACACAGCGCGGTACATATATACAATACAGATTATACAGTATGTATGTATATGTTTTTTTATATAGCGCCACTTGGTAACACAGCGCTGTACATTATAACAATACAGATTATACATATATTGTATATGTTTATTTATATAGAGCCACTTGGGGACACAGCGCTGTACATTATAACACATAACAGATTATACGGTATGTATGTATATGTTTATTTATATAGCGCCTTGGGTACACAGCGCTGTACATTATAACAATACAGATTATCGTATGTATGTATATGTTTATTTATATAGCGCCACTTGGGTACACAGCGCTGTACATTATAACAATACAGATTATACAGTATGTATGTATATGTTTTATTATATAGCGCCACTTGGGGACACAGCGCTGTACATTATAACAATACAGATTATACAGTATGTATGTATATGTTTATTTATTAAAGCGCACTTGGACACAGCGCTGTACATTATAACAATACAGATTATACATTGTATGTATATGTTTATTTTATAGGCCACTTGGGACACAGCGCTGTACATTAAACATACAGATTATACAGTATGTATGTATATGTTTATTATATATAGCCCACTTGGACGCACAGCGCTGTACATATAACAATACAGATTATACAGTAGTATGTATATGTTTATTTATATAGGCCACTTGGGTACACAGCGCTGTACATTATATACAATACAGATTATACAGTAGTATGTATATGTTTATTTATATAGGCGCACTTGGGTAACACAGCGCTGTACATTATAACAATACAGATTATACAGTATGTATGTTATGTTTATTTATATATGCCCTTGGGTACACAGCGCTGTACATTTAAACATACAGATATACAGTAGTATGTATATGTTTATTTATATAGCGCCACTTGGGTACACAGCGCTGTACTTATAACAATACAGATTATACAGTATGTATGTATATGTTTATTTATATAGCGCCACTTGGGTACACAGCGCTGTACATTATATAACAATACAGATTATACAGTATGTATGATATGTTTATTTATATAGGCCACTTGGGTACACAGCGCTGTACATTATAACAATACAGATTATACAGTATGTATGTATATGTTTATTTATATAGCGCCACTTGGGGACACAGCGCTGTACATTATAACAATACAGATAATACAGTATGTATGTATATGTTTATTTATATAGCGCCACTTGGGGACACAGCGCTGTACATTATAACAATACAGATTATACAGTATGTATGTATATGTTTATTTATATAGCGCCACTTGGTACACAGCGCGTACATTATAACAATACAGATTATACAGTATGTATGTATATGTTATTTATATAGCGCCACTTGGGTACACAGCGCTGTACATTATAACAATACAGATTATACAGTATGTATGTATATGTTTATTTATATAGCGCCACTTGGGTACACAGCGCTGTACATTATAACAATACAGATTATACAGTATGTATATGTTTATTTATATAGCGCCACTTGGGACACAGCGCTGTACATTATAACAATACAGATTAACGTATGTATGTATATGTTTATTTATATAGCGCCACTTGGGGACACAGCGCTGTACATTATACAATACAGATTATACAGTATGTATGTAATGTTTATTTATATAGCGCCACTTGGATACACAGCGCTGTACATTATAACAATACAGATTATACAGTATGTATGTAATGTTTATTTATAGCGCCACTTGGGGACGCAGCGCTGTACATTATAACAATACAGATTATACAGTATTATGTATATGTTTTTTATATAGCGCCACACTTGGGTACACAGCGCTGTACATTTAACAATACAGATTATACAGTATGTATGTATATGTTTATTTATATAGCGCCACTTGGGTACGCAGCGCTGTACATTATAACAATACAGATTATACAGTATGTATGTATATGTTTATTTATATAGCGCCACTTGGGTACACAGCGCTGTACATTATAACAATACAGATTATACAGTATGTATGTATATGTTTTATTTATATGGCGCCACTTGGGGACACAGCGCTGTACATTATAACAATACAGATTATACAGTATGTATGTATATGTTTTTTATATGTGCCACTTGGGTACACAGCGCTGTACATTATAACAATACAGATTATACAGTATGTATGTATATGTTTATTTATATAGCGCCACTTGGGGACACAGCGCTGTACATTATAACAATACAGATTATATAGTTGTATGTATATGTTTATTATTAGCGCCACTTGGGGACACAGCGCTGTACAATATAACAATACAGATTATATAGTATGTATGTATTGTTTATTTATATAGCCCCACTTGGGTACACAGCGCTGTACATTATAACAATACAGATTATCAGTATGTATGTATATGTTTATTTATATGGCGCCACTTGGGGACGCAGCGCTGTACATTATAACAATACAGATTATACATATGTATGTATAGTTTATTTATATAGCGCCACTTGGGACACAGCGCTGTACATTATAACAATACAGATTATACAGTATGTATGTATATGTTTATATAGCGCCACTTGGGTACACAACGCTGTACATTATAACAATACAGATTATACAGTATGTATGTATATGTTTATTTATATAGCCCCACTTGGGGACACAGCGCTGTACATTATAACAATACAGATTATACAGTATGTATGTATATGTTTATTTATATAGCGCCACTTGGGGACACAGCGCTGTACATTATAACAATACAGATTATACAGTATGTATGTTATGTTTTATTTATATAGCGCCACTGGGTACACATGCTGTACATTATAACAATACAGATTATACAGTATGTTATTTTATGTTTATTTATATAGCGCCACTTGGTCACCAGCGCTGTACATTATAACAATACAGATTATCAGTAGTATGTATATGTTTATTTATATAGCGCCACTTGGGGACACAGCGCTGTACATTATAACAATACAGATTATACAGTATGTGTGTATATGTTTATTTATATAGCGCCACTTGGGGACACAGCACTGTACATTATAACAATACAGATTATACAGTATGTATGTATATGTTTATTTATATAGCGCCACTTGGGACGCAGCGCTGACATTATAACAATACAGATTATACAGTATGTGTGTATATGTTTATTTATTAACGCCACTTGGTACACATCGCTGTACTGTATAAAATCCAATAAAGTTATACAAGGGGGATAAATACATAGATAGTTCAGTACATAAATATAAAATTATATAAATAAAAGTGCTAGGGCTTTGTCACAAGAGGTAATGAGGTCCCTGCCCCGTAGAGCTTACAATCTAGTTAATGAGTTGTAGGTTGTGCAGTTACGTTAAAGTCTATTTATGGCTTTAAAGGAGATAGTTCAATGCCCTGATGTAGCATCGGTATGGTTCAAAATAAAGTTAACGATCAAATGGCCTTCTAATGTTGCCTCTATTTTGTTTGTTAGATATTTTCTGCTGTATGATGATGGGTAAATAAAAATTATTATTATTTATTGTAATTATGATTCCTGAGTAGTGATGCCAGGCACAATGAATTACCTTAACCTGGATGAAAGACTGGATTGAAGGCAAAGTACAGTAAGGGCTCTCTGGGAGGGGAATTGTGTTTGAAAAAAACTACAACTCCATCAACTAAAGCATGCTGGGAGTTGTAGTTTCCAACATCTGGAGTGCCATGGAATTGGGGGTTGCTGTACTGTCCATTTAAAGGCAACTAATGCCTCAAAACTATACAGAATCAGGAGGATGGTATCTATTGTAAAAGATTGCCTTCTGATTCTGTGTTGTTTTGAGGCTTTAGTTGTCCTTTAAATAGACAGAAGAATTCCCATACAGTAATCCCATACAGTAATATCCATAATGGATTTGGTTATTACTGTATGGGAATTCTGCGTCCATTTAAAGGGCAACTAAAGCCTCAGAACGATACAGAATCAGAAGGCAGTAGTGGTTATAATTTCAACCCTCGGCTTATACTCGAGTCAATCATGTTTTCTAATTTTTCAGGTAAAAATAGGTACCTTGGCTTATATTGGGTTGACTTATACTCGAGTATATACGGTACCTGTGACCGAAAATGTAGCAAATTTAGGAACTCGTTACCTTTATTTTAATACTTTATAATTAGGCCATTAGGTCTCAAACTTGCAGCCTTTACCATCTGCATAAGGAGCGGAATCTCTTCCTTTTGACTGGCATTGGGTGGTTTGTAACAGATACCTACCAACATTCTCGTTATCGGTGCACAGCTCCACCCATATTGCTTCAGCCTTATCGTTAAAACCCCTAGTCATTTCATCTTTAAATTTGCCTCCAACTACAAGGGCATGCTCACCCTCAAATCAAACGTATGCAGATTCTGAGGCATGGTATAATTCTTTAATTCAGGTCACAGACGGCTCATTGGCTATCACAGACCAGCTCTTCGCTGAACCTGATTTTTTTGTTAAGGGCCCTCCTCTGACCCCATATAGTAAAGGGCCCTCTGACCCCATATAGTAAAGGGCACTTGCTGACCCCATATAGATAAGGGCACTTGACCCCATATAGTAAAGCAGCGTTTTTCCCAAACTGGGAGACCCCATCAATTTACAGCATCAGATGAAGCGAGGCAGTGTGAGTGAGTCCAGCCAGCCAGGACTACAGGAAGCCCGGAAGGAGTGTAAGGAGATCAGCTCCTGTAACTTTCTATGCAGGTTAACACAGCGCCACCTACTGGTTACTATCCGTAAATGCAGAATTTGGAGATCTAAATTAGGACTTGACCCGAGTATAAGTCGCGGTTAGGTTTCAGGCGAACTTTAAAGCCTGAAAAAATTGACTTATACTCAGTTATACTGGTTAATTCGGAATATAAATTGATTTATTATTGTTTTAATAACAAAAAGCAACAAATATGTATATATATGAGACAAAATTTCAAAAACCTAAATTGAACACAAGATTATTGGCACACTGAAACGAAATTATCATACTTACCTAACTTACTGAAACGGAGTACCATGGGTTAACTCGCCAGGCGCAGGAGTTAAAGTCCACCCCCTCAGAGCCACAGCAGAAAAGAAAGGCGAGGGGGGGGGGGGGGGGGTAAGGGGAAGGAAGGGGGGGGAGAGTGGGAGGAGGTGGGGACAGGGGGGTGAGGGGAGTAAGGAGGGGGTACCAGGGGAAGGAGTAGGGTTATGGGATACGAGGATTTTCTGGGGTTGATTGGTAGGGAGGGGGTGTGTGGGGCGGGTGGGGGGTGAATGGCAGTGGTAGGTGGGAAATTAACTCTGTCCCAGGCAGAGTTTTTTAAATTCCCTCCTTTACCATAGTGCACTGAAAATTTAATTTTTTTTGGGGTTTTATAAATGTAACCCACTGCCATGTTGCTGTCCAGGAAAATGAAAATTTACAGTAAGTATGATACATTTTCGTTTTCCTGCGTCCCAACATGGGCAGTGGTTACCCATAGGGATATACCAAAGTTACAGTGTAAGCCTTGCTAATGCAGGAGGTTTCATCCATCTTGCCACAAGGGATTTTGATGGCTGAAGGCCCGTCTTTTGGCCTGGTATAAGGTGAGTAAAGAACACCATTTTATGATAGAGGCCGTCTCTGAAGATAGGACCCTCAACCATCTGCCCACATCCAGTGTATGTAGAGTACCCAGATGCTACTATTTGATTCAGAATGAAGGCTGGAAGGACTATGTCCTGATTCACAATGGAAATGGAAAGGACCGTGTGGTAATAAGGACAAGCGGATCCTGAGGAATGAAAGATATTGGTCAGTCATTCTGAGCTCAGTAATCTCAGCAACTCTCCTGAGGTAATAGCTAGAGAACACGCTGTCTTCCAAGTTAAGAACGTTTAAGAAGAAGTTTTCCTCTAATGGCCTCAACGGAACTAAAGGAAGGCCCATGGCGGCACGTTTATCTTGCAAGGAGGTTAAGCCTTTGTAAGAGCTTTAAAGGACTTTGGTGATGCATGAGAAGACAATACCTTTGTCCCACCATAGAGCTGACCAAGCTGAAGGCAGTGATTTCAATGTAGACGTTGCCAAACCTCGATCCCCCAAACCTGCTTTGGGGAAATTCAATAACTGGACTTGGAAACATCAGAGATAGGCGGATCCTGATGAGACCACCGAAAGAAAAGCTCCCAAATTCTGTAATATTTGCTTCCTTTGAAGTAGAATTTTTCTATGATTCATCAGGGTCAAAATAGCCTGATTAGATTAATCCCATCTGACTTTTGTGTGTTTTGAAAAGCAGGCCGTTCAAACTATTCTGCTGGTTTGGGTGAGAATGGGACCCTGAATAAAAACCGGTCCTTCTGAATGGAAGAATGATTGAGTCCCTCCTTTGCCGTCTCTCTGAGGAGAGCGAAACCACGTCTCCTGGGGCCACCATGGGAACACTATTATTACTGTTGGAAGCATCTTCTGATCTTTTGTAGGACCTGGAGATTAGAGGAAGGTGGGGGAAAGAGTATGCTAGAGGGGGAATTCCAAAATTATCGAAAAAGGCGTCTGTTGAATAGCGAACCTGTCGGGAATCTGGAACAGTAAGTTGGTATTTTGAAAGTTCGATTTGGTCGCCATTAAATCTATCTTGAGGATTAACCCCATTTCTTCACTAGAAAAGAAAATACCTGTTTGGTTGAGGGGGACCATCTCCTGGATTATCTTGTCTTGCTCAGGTTACTGGCAATGCACTCGGGGATTAGATGGCTATACAGGATCCAGAGAGTCCTCTCTGCCCAGAGGAATATTTCTAGGGACAGTGAGCAATAGTGGAAGACTTTTGTACCTCCTTTTTGTTGATATTGCAAGGGCCGTGTTTGTTGCTGATAAATAGGACGGCTCTAGAGGAATAGACCTTGAAATGAAGAAAGAGGAAGATGGTATGGCTTTGAGCTCTTTGTAAATGAAGACCTTGTTTGTATAATTGTTTTTGTTCCAGATACCTTGACACATGTGCCTTGACAATGGCTCCCCAACCTGAAAGGCTGGCGTTCTGTAGTTACTCTTACGCAAGTCGTGCGTTCCTAGGAGAGGGATAGGACAGATAATTTTCCACCATTGTCCACCACATGAGGATTCTGTAGAGGTTTCGATTCCAATGAATCAACGTAGGAGTGGGGATCGATTGTCCCACTGAAAAAGAAAATCAATAGGAGTTTCCCCAAGATGACACCTGGCCCATCGGACTGACTGAGATGCGGCCACCATCTTCCCTATTAACTGTTGGACAGAGAAGGGCTGTGAGAAATTGGTCTGCTCACTTCATGCTGGATGAAAGCTTGATCTTTCCCCAACTGTGATCTCGGGGAAGAGAGATTGAAATCTTACCAGTCACGGTAAACTCTAGAATTCTAGACTCTGGGAACGAACCAGAAGAGATTGTCCCAGTTTATCAAAACCAACAAGACATTGAGAAATTGGGGAAACCTTGTTTCCCTGTATTAGAAGAGTTAAGGGTTCTTCGGTGCTCGGGATCAAATGCGGCGAGATAACAGAAAAGAAAAATACCTGGAGCCTAGATAAGCAATGACAGGAGCTAGAATCTTCGAGAATACCCCCGGTGCTGTAGCAGACCGGGGTTATGGATGGTATGGAGATGTAGGCCCAGACACCGGAACCTCAAAAACCTTCTGTGTGGAAGGAAAAAGAGGAGGAATAAATCCCACTTCTATCTTTTTGAGGTAACAGGTTCTATAAATTTTCCTTGAAAAAAAGATCCATCAAAGTTGTTGAAGTCTGTCTCTGCCTCGCCGACATCTTGGTTCCTTTGATTTTAAGGGATTTGAACGGGGAGAACAGGTTGAATTGCAGACTGGTTGTATCCCCAATGAGATTGTTTGTATTACCACTTGTCTAGGACTTGTCAAGCATTGTAAATGGGAGCAAACGGTCCCACTACTGGCCCCTGACTGGACTCCAAACCTTCATAACTTTTACCTTTGGTTGATTTGGAATTTTGGGACGAAAAAAAAGCAGATTCGCTTGGTCCCTGACTTTGATTAATTTGCCTTGATTAATTCGCCATTGAGTAATTCGCCTGGCCATATTGCTTAGCTTATCGGAAGGTTTTCTTACTGCAAACTTTTGGATCTTCTTATTTTGAGGAAGAAAAGTGCCTTTGTCGGCAGAATTGTGGGAGGAATGGATTCCTTAACGCTTTACCTAAAAGAAGATACCCTGACAAGGCCAGAGCGTTAGACTCATCTAGGAAGGGCAAATATCGCTGACCTTGGGGAGCCATAGGATCTTCTAGCCAGACTGGATCTTTAGCCATGCTTTTAGCTGCCAAGCTTTTAAACTATCAAGGCTGCATTGCACAATATTCTGGGCTATAAGAATATCCTTAAAGCCTAGATAATAAAATCCTTGGATATTTCATTGGTGATGCTCCTAACTTACTTCCTTAACCAAACCGATCCAGCCTTGGCCATATTGATAGTTGCCAAACATCAGGTCAAGTTGCCCCTGCGAAGTTGCCCCGGCTTTCTGTCCATAGAATCACGTAGATGGCCCACCTCTACAGGAACATGGAAACTTGGAAACCTAGACCCGGCAGCATCTTAATTTGGGGGAAACTTTAGCTTCCTCCTCACAGAAGGAATCTGTTAACAAAATTACTGAAGGTTGCAAACTTTTATCACGGTTACCCCCATTCAGCTGATGAAAATAATTGCTATTTGGATGAACAACAAAGAAAAGCTTTGTAACGGAAGAACGGAGAAGGAACACATCTTATCCTGAGAGGTAGAAGCGGGCATGGTTTGACGCCAGGGTGGATCTTGTGGCCTTTATTAAAATTCTACACAGTCTCAGAGGAACATAGATGGTCAGGTTTAAATCAGACTCAGGAGTTTTCTGTGAGAGGAACTTGTATGAGGAAGTGGTTTGTTGTGGTTCTATTCGGGTAGGAGTCATAGAGGCAAGAACCTGATTGGGTAAACTTGAGGAACCCATTTGTTGTCCAATTCCAACATGGGTTCTTTACCCAACATGGTGGCTTCCTCTTTAGAAGTTCACTGCCTCGAAACTTCCTCCATACATATAATTCATAATTTCTTGGGCCAAAAATTTTAACTCCGGTGACGTCACTGCAACGGGCGCCGGAAACGCGGAGGTGGTCCCGCTGATAGTTACCGAGAACGGTTACTGACCGGGAAGGAGGAGCTGCCATAGAGAACCTTATAGGGACCATGGCAGCAGGCACAGTATGAGGAGAAGGGGGCACAAACCATCCAGAAAACAGGTACACAACTCATGGGTCGCGCGAGGACAGGAAAGGACTGGCTATGGGAGGGAGGTGGAACCTTTTAAACATCTGTCTGCGCTCCGACAGGACAGGAAGGGGTAAACCATATGGTAAACCACTGCCATGTTGGACCAGGAAGGGAAATACTCAGGCTGCAGCAAAAACAATGGTGCCCCCATGGTATAGATTATATTGCTCGTTTATTGTTTGCAGGCCTTCCTGGGTGTGAAGTTCCAAGGTGTCAAGCACTTTTTGTATTGTTTTTATTTCATGTACCTTGGTATGACCTTTTGTATTATAATAAGTACAGGCTCTGCTTCCCCAAGGGCTATATATATATATATTAAACTATACATACAACAGGTACACACAAGCACACTGTTACTGAATGTGGCACTTCCAAATTGGCCAGCAGAGGGAGTCCACGCTTGCAGTTGGCAGTGCTGGTGGAGGACAAAAACAATCAGGTTTCAGCGAAGAGCTGGTCTGTGATAGCCAATGAGCGTCTGTGACCTGAATTAAAGAATTGATACCATGCTCAGAATCTGCTAGTTTGATTTGAGGGTGAGGCATGCCACTTGTAGTTGGAGCAAAATTTAAAAGATGCAAATGACTAGGGTGTTTCACGATAAGGCTGAAGCCAATAGACGGGTGGAGATGTGCACCGATAACGGAATGTTGGTTGGTGGTATCTTGTTAGCAAACCACCCAATGCCAGTCAAAAGGAAGAGATTCAGCCTCTTATGCAGATGTTAAGATGGCAAGTTGAGGACCTAAATGGTCTAATTATAAAGTATTAACAAAAAGGTAACGAGTCTAAACTTTGCTACCATTGTCGGCACAGGTACCGTAATTACTCGAGATATAGTCAACCCAAAGTTATAAGCCAAGGTACCGTTTTGATACTGGAAAATATAGAAAAAAACATGAGTGGACTCGAGTATAGCCGAGGGTTGAAATTATAAACCACTACTGCCTCTGATTCTGTATCGTTCTGAGGGGTTTAGTTGCCCTTTAAATGGACCACAGAATTCCCATACAGTAATAACCAAATCCATTATGGATTACTGTATGGGGATTACTGTATGGGAATTCTTGTCTATTTAAAGGGACAACTAAAGCTCAAAACAAACAAATCAGAAGGCAATTTTACAATAGATACCATTCCTCCGATTCTGTATAGTTTTGAGCATTAGTTGCCCTTTAAAGGGGACAGTACAGCAAACCCCAATTCCATGGCCATCCAGATTGTTGGAAAACTACAACTCCCAGCATGCTTTAGTTGATGGGAGTTGTAAGTTTTTTTCAAACACATTCCCCTCACAAGAGGCCTTACTGTACTTTGCCTTCAATGCCAGTTTTCATCCAGGTTAAGGTTAATTCATTGGCCTGGCATGACACTACTCAGGGAATCATACATTACATATAATAATAAGATATTTATTACCCCATCATCATACAGCAGAAAACTATTCTAACACAAAATAGAGGGCAACATTAGAGGCCAATTTGATCTTTGTTAACTTTACTTTGGAACCATTACCTGATGTAATCAGGGCATGAACTATCTTTTAAAAGCCATAAATAGACTGTTAACGGTAAGCAACAACACTACAATCCATAACAGATGTAGCTCTACGGGGCAGGGACCTCATTAACTCTTGTGACAAAGCACCTAGCACTTTATTTATATAATTTCTATATTTATGTACTGAACTATCTATGTATTTATCCCCTGTATAAACTGTATTGGATTTATTACAGTACAGCGAGTGCTGTACCAAGTGGCGCTATATAAAGAAACATATACACACATACTGTATATCTGTATTGTTATAATGTACAGCGCTGTGTCACCCAAGTGGCGCTATAAATAAACATATACATACATACTGTATAATCTGTATTGTTTATAATGTACAGCGCTGTGTCCCAAGTGGCGCTTATAAATAAACATATACACTACATACTGATTAATCTGTATTGTATAATGTACAGCGCGGTGTCCCAAGTGGCGCTATATAAATAAACATATCAACATAAACTGTATAATCTGTATTGTTATAATGTACAGCGCTGTTTCCCAAATTAGGCTGAGTGTCCTTAATTCCCCCCACCCTCCCACGTAGTCACTGCCTCCTTGTAGTGTTCTGCGGACACTTATGAAGTTTCTGCACATTCAACATGGACACTTGATCTGATTACACCATCTCCCTCACCCTCCCCCAGGCTTATTATTCTGTTGCTGATTTCCATAAATGTAGCAAGAAAAAGTGTGCTGGCAGGAAGGGTTGAAAGATCCTAGTAAGAGTCAGGGATGGGAAACATATTATAATCTCTGCTCCTGGAGTGACAGGTCTGTCCCTGTGCAATGCTGTGTGTGATTTCAAAATGATGATTTCTCAGAATCTGCAGCTCAGATTTAGAATCGGAAAAACAAATTGTAGGGGATCTTTGCTGTATCTACTTTCTAGGATAAATACACTTTTAAAGTATTAAGAGCCATGTCACAAAAAGATTTGTGGGATTGTACTTTTTAATGTCACAAATTCAGGATTGGGTCATTGACACCATGTTAAGACTCCCAGCCAATACAAGATGAATAGTGTTATAAATATTCATCTTAGACATTGTAAATGTTATTAATTGTTTTCATTTGTTTATAGACCTTTTGTTTAGCGATTAAAAATGAACTTCGACGCTATCTGATATGTTTCTTATCTCCGGAATTCCGCAGATGGGAAAGTGAGACCACCCTTACCAAGTATGGGGAAGATTCTGCAAAGGAAGCAACACATTATTTACTTGTATTTGGAGAAAAAGAAAGCAAATGGGTGTAAATAAAAGCCTAGAAGGAAATGACTGCATCCAGACCATAAGGTCATTACCAAGATACATCCACAATGTACAATTTCCCATATTAAGGCGACATGCCCATAATGATAATCCCCATTAATGGTAACATCCCATAATGCTACATCCCAAATGCGTAACATCCCCTAATGCTACATCCAATAATGCTACATTCCATTAATTGGTACATCCCATTAATTGGACCATCCATCATGGTAATCCATTTTTAATGCTACATCCCATAATGGTTACATCCCATATGTACACCCCAATGGTAATCCATAATGGTACATCTTTATTAATGTTACATTCTATAATGCTACATCCATAATGCTACCTCCTCTAATGGTTTTACATCCCATCATGCTTCACAGCCCATAATGTGATACATCCCATAATCCAAATTCCCCATAATGATACAATCCCAATAATGATACATCCCATACTTGTTACATTTCCCATAATGATACATTCTCCATAATGCTAAGTACCATAACGATTACATTCCCATAATGATACATACCAGAACGATACATCCCATAAGATACATCCCATAATGATCATCCTAGAATTGATACATCCCATAATAGTAAATCCATATGATACATCCCATAATCGTACTACATCCCATAATGATACATCCCATATGATACAATCCCATCAATGATAAATCCCATAAGGTTACATCCCATAATAGTTTTACATGCCCATAATGATACACCCAGTTAACTGCTACATCCCATAATTGATACATCCCATCATGATACTCCCATAATGATGATACATCACATAATGATCATCCCATAATGCTACATCCAATTAATGTACATCCAAATGGTAAATCCAAAATGATTACATTCCCATAATGCTATATCCCCTAATGTACATCCCCATAATAGTACATCCCATTACTGATACATCCCATAATGTTCATCCCATAATGATACATCCCATAATGCTACATCACCTAATGATACAATCCCATAACATGAGACATCCCCCCATAATGCATAGCCCATAATGTTACTCCATAATAAGTACATCCCCATTAATGTGACATCCTATATGGTCATCCATAATTGTTACATCGCATAATGCATCAATCCCATAATGGTACATCCCATAATCTGTACCCCCATCCCATATGATACATCCCATAATGGTAATCCATAATGATAATCGCATTTAATGCTACATCCAATAATGGTACATCCCATAATGCTACATCCCATATGCCCACATCCCATAATGGTACATCCCCATAATGGAGCATTCCACATTAATGTTACACCTTTAATGGTACCTCCCCATAATGATACATCCCAAATGATACATCCCATAATGATACAGCCCATAATGGTACATGCCTATAATGAGTACATCCCAATTGATAATCCTATAATGTAAATCCCATATGATACATCCCAGAATGATACATCCTATAATGATACATCCTTAGAATGATACATTCCAATAATGAATGATACATTCCAATAATGCTTTCCAATCCTATAATGATACATCCCATAATGATACATCCCATTTTGTACATCCTTAATGATACATCCCCTAATGATACATTCCTATAATTGATACATTCCTTATTACTGAGACATCCATAATGAGTAATCCAATATGGATACATCCTCATAAATGGTACATCCTATAATGATACATCCCATAATGATTTAAATTCCATAATGATACATAACATAATGGTACATCCTAGTAATGAGACATTCCCATATGGCTAACCCCCCATTCCTAGAATGCTACATCCCATAGTTGCGACATCCATTATATGGTACCATCCCATACATGAACCAATCCCATAATGGTACATCCTATAATGATAATCCCATAATGATACATCCCAGAATGATACATCCCGTAATAAAGCATTTGAATGGTACATCCCATTCTAATGATACATCCAATTAATGCTTACATCCTAAAATGGTACATCCCATAAGTACATCCCATAATGCTACATCCCATAATGTACATCCTTAATGATTATACATCCCCATATGCTACATCCCATCATGGTACATCCCATCATGGTACATCCCATTCATGCTAAATCCCATCATGGTACATCCCATCATGGTTACATCCCATCATGCTACATCCCATAATGGTACAATCCCATAATGCCAACATCCCATTAATGATACATCCCATAATCGAAATCCCATTAATGCGACATCCCATTAATGATACCTCCCAGTAATGATACAATCCCATATGGTACATCCCCATAATGGTAATCCCCATTAATTATACACCATATGAGGAACATTTCCCACAATGGTACATCCCATCATGCTACAGCCCATAATGATACATCCCATAATGGTAACATCCATCATATGATTACATCCTATATAATAAATCCCTTAATGGTACATCCCATAATGGTCCATCACCATAATGATACATTCCCATAATGCTAACTCCGCAATAATGCTACACTCCCATAATGGTACTCGACATGAAATGGTTTACCAATCCCATAATGGACAGCCAGAATGGTACATCCCCCCATAATGATAACATACCATCATGTTACTCCCATAAATGGGATACATTTCCCATCATGGTACAATCCCATAATGATTACATCCCATAATGGTAAATCCCATAAATGGAGACATCCCATATGCTACATCACCTAATGATACCATCCCATACATGGACATCCAATAATGATACATTCCCATAATGCTACATCCATAATGATATCATCCCATAATGGTACATTAATCCAAATTATATAAGGATACATCCCTAATCGCTACATCACATAATGATACGTCCCTAATGTACACCAATTTCAATGATAATCCCATATGCCACATCCCATAATGATACATCCATTAATGGTACAGCCAAAATGATAATCCCATAATGGTACATCCAATAATGATTACATTCCCATAATGCTATATCCCATTAATGATACACCCCATAATGATAAATTCCATAATGCTACCATCCCATCATGGTACTCCCATATATGATAATCCCATACATAAGTGAACATCCCATCAGGGTACATCCTATACTGATACATCCCATAATGCAGACACCTATAATGAGACATCCTATATATGATACATCCCATAATGATTACATCCCTAATGATACATCCCAGAATGGTAATACGTATAATTGATACATCCAATAATTGATAAATCCCATAATGAACATCCCTAATGGTAATCCTATAATGATTACTTCCATATGGCACATCCTACTAATGATACATCCCCATATTGCTACATCCATAATGGACATCCCATAATGATACATGCCCCTAAGGTACATCTATAATGAGACATCCCATAATGATACATCCGCATTAATGATACATCCCATAAGAAAATGGTACATCCCATAATGCTACATCCATAATGCCAGATCATCCCTAAAAAATGGTACATCCCCATAAGAGACATCCCATAATGCTACATTCCCCCATAAATGGTAACAGCCTATAATGATACATCCTCATCAGGCTACATCCCATCATGGACATCCCATCATCGGTCATCCCATCATGCACATACCATCATGGTACATCCCATCATGGTTATATTCCCATCATGAATACATCCCATAATGGGACATCCCCATAATGATACATTCCCATACTGATACATACCATTATTAGATACATCCCAATAATGCTATCTATCCCATATGATACATCCCATAATGATAACATCCATCATTGGTACAATCCCATAATGGTGGACATCCAAATAATGGATACATTCCCATAAGGATGACTATCCCACAATAGTACATTCCCATCATGCTACATCCCATAATGAGACATCCCATAATGCGTAAATCCCATAATGTACATCCCATAATAAATACATCCACTTAATGCGGACATCCCATAATGGTTACATCCATAATGATACATCCCATAATGCTACATCCCATAATGCTACATCCCATTATATGGTACACGCCATGAATTGGTACATCCCCTAATGGTACATCGCAATAATGGTACATCACTTTATATGATACATCCCATCATGTACATCCCATTAATGTACATTTCCCATAATCGTACATCCCATTATGATACATCCCATAATGGTACATCCTATAATGATACATCCCCATAATGCTACCATCACATAATGATACATCCCTAATGGTACTCATCCAATAATGATACACAGTCCCATGAAGCTCCATCCCATAATGATACCATCCCATAATGGTACATCCATATGATACATTCCCATAATGCTACATCCAATAATGATACGTCCCATCAATGGTAATCCAATAAGCAACATCCCATAATGCCACATCCATAATGTACATCCCATAATGGTACATCCAATAATTGATACATCCCATAATGCGTACATCCAATAATGATACATCCCAGACTGCTAACCCATAATTATACATCCCATAATGATAAAATCTCTAATTCATAATGCTACACCCATCATGGTACATCCCCTAATGATACATCCCATAATGATACATCCCATCATGGGTACATTCCCCTAATTGATACATCCCATAATGGTACATCCCATAATGGTAATCCATAAGTTACATTCCACAATGCTACCTCCCATAATATACATCCCCATAATGGTACATCCCATAATTGATACATCCATACTGGTACAATCCATAATGAGGACATTCCAATAATTGATACATCCCATTCATGGGACATCCCATAATGCTAACATACCATAATGATACGTCCCATAATGGTACATCCAATAATGATACATCCCATAATGCTACATCCCATAAATGACTACCGCCCATTGATGATCATCCCATAATTGGTACATCCAATAATGTACACCCATAATGCTAAATACAGAATGATACATCCCAAATGTACATCCAATAAGATAACATCCCATAATGCACATCCCATAATGATACATCCCATTAATGGTAATCCAAAATGATAAAATTCCATCATCGGTAATCCCAAATAGCTACATCCCATAATATACATCACCATAATGGTACATCCAATTAATGATACATCCCATAATGCCACATCCCCAAAATGATACATCCCATAATGATTACACCCATAATGGTACACCCATATGATACATCCCTAATGATACATCCCATAAGGCTACATCCCATAATTGTGAACAGCCAATAATGATACATCCCATTAATGTACATCCCAATAATGATACATTCCAATTAATGCGTATATCCCATAATGATACATCCCATAATGATACATCCCATTAATGCTACATCCCATAATGGTAAAATCCCATTAATGATACATCCCATAATGATACATCCCCATAATGCTAATCCCATAAGGGTACATCCAATAATGATACATACCATAATGGTACATCCCATAATGGTACATACCCATAATGCCTACATCCATAATGGTACATCCAAATAATGATACATCCCATAATGCCCCCACATCCCATAAAAATGCCACATCCCATTAATGATACAACCATAATGGCTACATCCAATAAGTACATCCCATAATGGATACATCCCATAATGGGTTACATCCAATAAATATACATCCCATAATGCCTCATTACCCATAAGCCTACATCCCATAATGAACATCCCATAATGGTACATCCAATAATGATACATCCCATAATGCCACATCCCATAATGATACATCCCATAATGCTACATCCAATAATGATACATCCCATAATGCCACATCCCATAATGATACATCCCATAATGCACATCCCATAATGTAATCCCATAATGCCTACATCCCCTAATGATACATCACATAATGAGTACATCCAATAATGATACAATCCATAATGCCATATCCCATATGGATACATCCCATAATGGTACATCCCCAGAATGCCACTGCCACATTCCCATAATGATACATCCCATAATGCTACATCCCATAATGATACATCCCATAATGCCACATCCAATAATGATACATCCCATAATGCCACATCCCATAATGATACATCCCATAATGATAACATCCCATAATGCCACATCCAATAATGATACATCCCATAATGATACATCCCATAATGATACATCCCATAATGCCACATCCCATAATGCTACATCCCATAATGATACCTCCCAAATGTACATCCCATAATGTGTTTAAATACCATAATGCTAAATCCCATAATGATACATCCCATAATGTTACATCCCCATAATGCTACATCCCATAAATGATTAACAGCCCATAATGCTAATCCAATAATGATACATCCCATAATGCTACATCCAATAAAATGATTCATCCCATAATGTGCTAATCCCCATCCCATAATGTTACATTCCATAATTTGATCCATCCATAATGATTACATCCCCCCCCCCCCATAATGCTACATCCCATTTTAATTGCTACATCCTCATAATGTACATCCCACAATGTACATCCCATAAGTACATCTCATAATGCTACATTCCATAATGGTACATCCATAATGATACATCCCTAAGATATTCATTCCCATAATCGGATAAATCCCATAATTGCTTATACCCCATTAATGGTACATCCCATTAAATTGGTACATCCCATTAATGGTACATTCTTTAATAATGTGTTAATTCTATTAATTGCACATCCCATCATGCTACATCCATAATGATAATCCACATATGCCACATGCCCATAATGATACATCCCAGAATGAACATCCATAATGGTACATCCCATTAATTGATACATCCCATTTAAATGTACAATCCCATAACGATACATCCCAGAATGAGACAATAAACATAACGATACATCCATATGAACATCCCATAATGATGACATCCTATAAGTGATACACCCATAATGATACATCCCATTGTAAAATGATACATCCCATTAATGCTATCCCATAATGTTACATCCCATTAAGAGTACCTCAATAATGATACAATCCCATAATTGCTACATCCCATAATGGTACATCCCATAATGATACATCCCATAATGGCATATATCCCATAATGTTAACTCCTATAATGGTACATCCCAAATGTTACATGCCATAATGCTAAATCCCCATAAGGGTACATCCCATAATCGTACATCCCAGTAGTGATACATCCCATAATGGGTAAATCTATAATAACATCGCATAATTGCTAATCCATAATGGTACATCCCATAATGTAACATCCCATATGCCAACCATAATGCGATACACATCCATAATGTTCATCCCATAATGTTACATCCTATAATGGTACATCCCATAATGATAATCCCATAATGAGACATCCCCTAGATGATAATCCCATAAATGGTACATCCTATAATGATACATCCCCATAATGATTAATCCCACAGGGTACCATCCCATCATGGTACATACCATCATGGCCTACACCCATAAGCGTACATCCCATAAATGATTACCTCCCATAATGATACATCCCAATATTGATAATCCAATAATGCTACATCCAATAATGGTACATCCCATAATGTACTTGGGTACACAGCGCTGTACATTATAACAATACAGATTATACAGTATGTATGTATATGTTTATTTATATAGCGCCACTTGGGGACACAGCGCTGTACATTATAACAATACAGATTATACAGTATGTGTGTATATGTTTATTTATATAGCGCCACTTGGGGACACAGCACTGTACATTATAACAATACAGATTATACAGTATGTATGTATATGTTTATTTATATAGCGCCACTTGGGGACGCAGCGCTGTACATTATAACAATACAGATTATACAGTATGTGTGTATATGTTTATTTATATAACGCCACTTGGGTACACATCGCTGTACTGTAATAAAATCCAATAAAGTTATACAAGGGGGATAAATACATAGATAGTTCAGTACATAAATATAAAATTATATAAATAAAAGTGCTAGGGCTTTGTCACAAGAGGTAATGAGGTCCCTGCCCCGTAGAGCTTACAATCTAGTTAATGAGTTGTAGGTTGTGCAGTTAACGTTAAAGTCTATTTATGGCTTTAAAGGAGATAGTTCAATGCCCTGATGTAGCATCTAGGTATGGTTCCAAAGTAAAGTTAACGATCAAATGGCCTTCTAATGTTGCCTCTATTTTGTTTGTTAGATATTTTTCTGCTGTATGATGATTGGGTAAATAAAAATTATTATTATTTATTGTAATTATGATTCCTGAGTAGTGATGCCAGGCACAATGAATTACCTTAACCTGGATGAAAGACTGGATTGAAGGCAAAGTACAGTAAGGGCTCTCTGGGAGGGGAATTGTGTTTGAAAAAAACTACAACTCCCATCAACTAAAGCATGCTGGGAGTTGTAGTTTCCAAACATCTGGAGTGCCATGGAATTGGGGGTTGCTGTACTGTCCATTTAAAGGGCAACTAATGCCTCAAAACTATACAGAATCAGGAGGATGGTATCTATTGTAAAAGATTGCCTTCTGATTCTGTGTTGTTTTGAGGCTTTAGTTGTCCTTTAAATAGACAGAAGAATTCCCATACAGTAATCCCATACAGTAATATCCATAATGGATTTGGTTATTACTGTATGGGAATTCTGCTGTCCATTTAAAGGGCAACTAAAGCCTCAGAACGATACAGAATCAGAAGGCAGTAGTGGTTATAATTTCAACCCTCGGCTTATACTCGAGTCAATCATGTTTTTCTAATTTTTCAGGTAAAAATAGGTACCTTGGCTTATATTTGGGTTGACTTATACTCGAGTATATACGGTACCTGTGACCGAAAATGTAGCAAATTTAGGAACTCGTTACCTTTATTTTAATACTTTATAATTAGGCCATTAGGTCTCAAACTTGCAGCCTTTACCATCTGCATAAGGAGCGGAATCTCTTCCTTTTGACTGGCATTGGGTGGTTTGTAACAGATACCTACCAACATTCTCGTTATCGGTGCACAGCTCCACCCATATTGCTTCAGCCTTATCGTTAAAACCCCTAGTCATTTCATCTTTTAAATTTGCCTCCAACTACAAGGGCATGCTCACCCTCAAAATCAAACGTATGCAGATTCTGAGCATGGTATAATTCTTTAATTCAGGTCACAGACGGCTCATTGGCTATCACAGACCAGCTCTTCGCTGAACCTGATTTTTTTGTCCTCCACCAGCACTGCCAAGCTGCAGCTGTGACTCCCTCTGCTGGCCAATTGGAAGTGCCACATTCAGTAACAGTGATGCTTGTGTGTACCTGTATGTATGTATAGTTATATATATATATATATAGCCGCTTGGGGAAGCAGAGCTGTACATTATTATAATACAAAAGGTCATACAAGGGGACAGAAATAAAAATAAATACAAAAAGTGCTTGAACCTTGGAACTTCACACCAGGAAAGGCCTGCAAACAATAAACGAGCAATATAAAGTAATACCATGGGGCACCATTGTTTGCTGCAGCCTGAGTATTTCCTGGTCCCAACATGGCAGTGGTTACCATAGGGTTAACCCCTTCCTGTCCTGTCCAGCGCAGGACAGGAAGTTTAAAAGGTTCCCACCCCCTCCCATAGCCAGTCCTTTCCTGTCCCTCGCGCGACCAGGAGTTGCTGTACCTGTTTCTGGATGGTTTGTGCCCCCTTCTCAGTACTGTGCCTGCTGCCATGGTCCCTATAGGGTCTCTATTGCAGCTCCTCCTTCCCGTGTCAGTACCGTTCTCGGTACTATCAGCGGGACGCACCTCCGCGTTCCGGCCGCTTGCAGTGACGTCACCGGAGTTAAAATTTTTGGCGCCAAGAAATGATGAATTATATGTATGGAGGAAGTTCGAGGCAGTGCAACTTCTAAAGAGGAAGCCACCAGTTGGGTAAAGGAATCCATGTTGGAAATTGGACAACAAATGGTGTCTCAAGTTACCCAATCAGTTCTGGCCTCTATGACTCCTAACCACGAACCAGCTTCCTCAATACAAGTTCCTTCACAAGAGAAACTACCTGAGTCTGATTTAGAACCTGACCATCTATTTCCTGCTGAGACTGTGTAGAATTTAATAAAGGCCACAAGATCCACCCTGGCGTCAGAACCAGATGCCCGGCCTTCTACCTCTCAGGATAAGATGTTTCCTTCTCCGGTTCACAAAGCTTTTCTGTTTGTTCATCCAAATATGGCAAATTTGATTCAGGCTGAATGGGAGGAACCGGATAGAAAGTTCAACCTATCAAGTAATTTTGTTAACAGATTCACTATCTGTGAGGAGGAAGCTAAAGTTTCCCCCAAATTAGATGCTGCCGTGTCTAGGTTATCCAAAGTTACCATGTTGCCTGTAGAGGATGGGGCCATACTACGTGATTCTATGGACAGAAAGCAGGGGCAACTTAGCAGGGGCAACTTAGACCTGATGTGGCAACTATCAATATGGCCAAGGCTGGATCGGTTTGGTTAAAGGAAGTAGAGGAAGCAGTCACCAAGGAAATATCCAAGGATTTAATTATCTAGGCTATTAAGGATATTCGTATAGCCACAGAATATTGTGCAGATGCAGCACTTGATAGTTTAAAGCTTGCAGCTAAAAGCATGGCTAGAAGATCCATGCTGGCTAGAAGATCCTTATGGCTCCACCAATGGTCAGCAGATTTGCCTTCCTAGATGAGTCTAACTGCTCTGCCTTTTCAAGGGGATCTTCTTTTAGGTAAAGAGTTAGAGGAATCCATTTCCCACAATTCTGCCGAAAAAGGCACTTTTCTTCCTCAAAATAAGAGATCCAAGAAGTTTGCAGATAAGAAAACCTTCCGAGAAGCTAAGCAATATAGGCCAGGCGAATTAATCAATGGCGAATTAATCAATGGCAAATTAATCAAAGTCAGGGAGCCAAGCAGAATCTGCTTTTTCGTTCCCAAAATTCCAAATCAACCAAAGGTAAAAAGTTATGAAGGTTTGTGAGTCCAGCAGGGGCCAGTAGTGGGACGTTTCTCCCTATTTACAGATGCTTGGACAAGTCAGGACAAGTGGGTAATACAAACAATCTCATTGGGATACCATCTTCAATTCAACCTGTTTCCCCGTTCAAATATCCCGTTAAAATCAAAGGAACCAAGATGTCCGGAGGCAAGAGACAGACTTCAACAAACTTTGATGGATCTTTTTTCAAGGAACAATTAGAGGAATGTACCTCAAAAAGAGAGAAGGGGATTTATTCTCCTCTTTTTCCTTCCACACAGAAGGTTTTTGAGGTTCCGGTGTCTGGGCCTACATCTCCAGTACATAGCCATACCCTCGGTCTGGCTACAGCACCGAGGGTATTCTCGAAGATTCTAGCTCCTGTCATTGCTTATCTAAGGCTCCAAGGTATTTTTCTTTTCTTTTATCTCGCAGACTTTTGATCCGAGCAGAAGACCCTTAAACTCTTCTAATACAGGGAAACAAGGTTCTCCAATTTCTTCAATGTCTTGGTTGGTTGATAAACGGGACAAGTCTCTTCTGGTTCCTTCCCAGAGTCTAGAATTCTAGGAGTTACCTTGGACATGGGAAGATTTCAGATCTCTCTTCCCGAGATCAAGGTGGAGGAAATGATCAAGCTTTCATCCAGCATGATGAGCAGACCAATTTTACAGCCCTTTCTGTTCACAACAGTTAATAGGGAAGATGGTGGCAGCATCTCAGTCAGTCAGATGGGCCAGGTGTCATCTTGGGCAAACTCCTATTGGATTTTCTTTTTCAGTGGGACAATTCGATCCCCAACTTCCTACAGTTGATTCATTTGAATCGAAACACTCTACAGAGCCTTCAGTGGTGGACAATGGTGGAAAATTATCGTCCTATCCCTCTCCTAGAACCAGACTGCGTAAGATTAACTACAGACGCCAGCCTTTCAGGTTGGGGAGCCCATTGTCAAGGCACATGGTGTCAAGGTATCTGGAACAAAACAATTATAAACAGGTCTATCAATTACAAAGAGCTCAAAGCCATACATCTTCCTCTTCTTCATTTCAAGGGTCTGATTCCTCAGAAGCCGGTCCTAGTTATATCAGACAACAAAACGGCCATTGCATATATCAACAAAAAAGGAGGTACAAAAAGTCTTCCACTTTGCTCACTAGTCCTAGAAATATTCCTCTGGGCAGAGAGGAATCTCTGGGATCTGAGAGCCATCTACATCCCGAGTGCATGCCGATTACCTGAGCAGAGACAAGATAATTCCAGGAGAATGGTCCCTCAACCAAACAGTTTTTCTTTCTCTAGTGAAGAAATGGGGTATTCCTCAGATAGATTTAATGGCGACCAAATCGAACTTCAAAATACCAACTTACTGTTCCAGATTCCCGGACAGTTCAGCTATTCAAACAGACGCCTTTTCGATAATTTGGAATTACCCTCTAGCATACATCTTTCCCCCATTTCCTCTAATCTCCAAGGTCCTACAAAAGATCAGGAAGGATCTTCCAACAGTAATAATAGTGTTACCATGGTGGCCCAGGAGACCGTGGTTTCCTCTCCTCAGAGAGACGGCAAAGGAGGGACCAATCATTCTTCCGATTCAGAAGGACCGGTTATCTCAGGGTCCCATTCTGCACCCAAACCCAGCAGAATTGAGTTTGACGGCCTGGCTTTTGAAAAACAACAACAAAGTCAGATGGGATTATCTAATCAGGCTATTTTGACCCTGATGAAGTCAAGAAAGAATTCTACTTCAGGCAAATATTACAGAATTTGGGAAGCTTTTCTTTCTTGGTGTCTATCTAAGGATCCTCCTATCTCTGATGTTTCCAAAGTCCAGATTATTGAATTTCCCAAAGCAGGTTTGGATCGAGGTTTGGCAACGGCTACATTGAAATCACATGCTTCAGCTTTGTCAGCTCTATGGGGGATCAAATGGTTTTCTTCTCCATTCATCACCAAGTCCTTTCAAGCTCTTAAAAGGCTTAAACCTCCTTGCAAGGATAAAACGCCGCCATGGGACCTTCCTTTAGTTCCTTTGAGCCATTAGAGGAAATTCCTTAAACGTTCTTAACTTGGAAGACAGCGTTTCTTCTAGCTATTACCTCAGGAGAGTTGCTGAGATTACTGAGCTCAGAATGACTGACCAATATCTTTCATTCCTTCAGGATCGCCTTGTCCTTAAGTTACCAGGGTCCTTTCCAGTTTCCATGTGAATCAGGACATAGTCCTTCCAGCCTTCAATTCTGAATCAAATAGTGAGCAATCTGTTACTCTACATAAACTGGATGTGGCAAGATGTGTGAGGGTCTATCTTCAGAGAACGGCCTCTATCAGAAAATGTGATTCTTTACTCACCTTATACTCAGGCCAAAAGACGGGCCTTCAGCCATCAAAATCCTCTGTGGCAAGATGGATGACCTCCTGCATTAGAAAGGCTTACACTGTAACTTTGGTATATCCCTATGGTAACCACTGCCATGTTGGGACCAGGAAAACAGAAAATGTATCATACTTACTGTAATTTTCTTTTCCTGGACAGCAACATGGCAGTGGTTACATTTATCCCACCCTTTCCTGTTCTTGCTTGGTCCATCTGGACTGGCTATGGGAGGGGGTGGGAACCTTTTAAACTTCCTGTCCTGCTCTGGGAGCAGAGGGGTTAACCCTATGGTAACCACTGCCGTGTTGCTTTCCAGGAAAAGAAAATTACGGTAAGTATGATACATTTTCTGTTATCTTTACTAAGATGGTGCTCTGGGTCTAAATAATATATAGTGTTCAATAAATTTTTATTGGTTTTGAAATTTTGTCTCATAATATATACATATTTGTTGACTTTTGTATTAACAATAATAAATCAATTTATATTCAGAATTACCGTATATACTCGAGTATAAGTCAAATTTTTCAGGCTTTAAAGTTAGCCTGAAAACCTAACCTCGACTTATACTCGGGTCAAGTCCTAATTTAGATCCAAATTCTGCAATTACGGATAGTAACCAGTAGGTGGCGCTGTGTTAACCTGCATAGAAAGTTACAGGAGCTGATCTGCCTTTACACTCCTTCCTGCTTCCTGTAGTCTGGCTGCTGGACTCACTCAGCACTGTCACTGCTCATCTGGATGATGTAAATCTGATGGGTCTCCTCAGTTTGGGGCAAAAAACAGCTGCTTTACTATATGGGGGTCAGAGTGCCCTTTACTATATGGGGGTCAGAGTGCCCTTTACTATATGGGGTCAGAGGGCCCTTTACTATATGGGGTCAGAGGGCCCTTTACTATATGGGGTCAGAGGGCCCTTTACTATATGGGGGTCAGGAGAATTGTAAATAATGGTAAGCTTAATTAAAAGATTACTGAACCTTGCCACGCCACATGTTTAGAAACTGAAACTCCCGGCAACAAAGCATGCTGGGAGTTGTAGTTTCCAAACATTTGGAGTGCCAAGGAATTGGAGGTTACTGGTACTGGATTTGGCTAATACTGTATGGGATTCATGTATGGGAATTCTGCTGTCCATTTAAAGGGCAACTAATTTCTACCCTCGACTTACACTCGAGTCAATCCGTTTTTACACATTTTTCAGGTAAAAATGGGTACCTCGGCTTATACTCGGATCGACTTATACTCGAGTATATACAGGGTAAACTAAATTTTCCATACATTGTATGATAAAACAATATTTAAACAATAAATAATAAATAAAATTGGCATGCATTGCTTTGTTTCTTTGTTCTTATTTTCTGGCTTTCTTACTTTTCCATATTACACCGCTACTTATATCTTTTATACATATTTTTGCTTTCAACATTTTCCATGTGCTCCAAGTGTATCTTGGAGCACATGGAAAATTCTTTCGTTTATCATTATAATGTTGATTCTGCTAATTATCTTTGTTAATTCTAATGTTTGTTCTCTCCATTATGCTCCTATATGTATTTTGGTTGCTAACATAATATATTGTATTAGTTTATTGCTTTGCCTGTCAAATTCTAATGTTTGGTCCCAGTAGAGCCACCAATGGGGAGGGTTCAATTTGTTTGTAAAATATTTTAGATATAATTATGAAAACCTCTTTCCATATTTTTTGTATTCGTCTGCATTTCCACCAAACATGAAAAAATTAATCTGGTTACAATTTCTAAAACACATTGGGGATATTGCTGGAAATATTTTTGCTAGTCATGCAGGTAATCTGTATGTTCTGTACATAACCTTTAAGGATGTTTCCCTCAATGCTACATTTAAACTTCCTTTATTTAGATTTTCATAAGTTTCACTCCATTGTTCTGGGGTGATCCTTACCTTCAAATCAGCCTCCCACGCAGCCTGAAAATTGTAGTTGTCTGTTTGTTTTCATGTTGCCAGAGGTAGATTAATGATAAAGTGTTTCTAGTGAGTGTTTGTTTGAGACAAAAGTTCTCAAAATTCATGAGAGCAGGTTTGTTCCCTCTGGTTTTCATTATTTTGTTTATGTATGTTGATATTTGTATATACTGAAAGCGATATCTAGGAGGCATTGCAAATTTGCTCTTTAGTAGGTTGATGTCTATTCCTGTGCCGTTGTTATGAAAATGTATCAGTTTGTAGATACCTATATTTGTCCATCACCTATATCCTTTATCATGGTATGCTGCTATGAAAGCTGGGTCTTGTGTGATATTGGGCATTAGTGAAGGTTTTGAGATCCAGTTGTATTTGTTTTTGGTGCTATGCCATAGTGTCAATGTGGTTTGTGTACATGGGCTGATTGTGAGTGTATTTGTTTTTGGGTTATGAGATGTCCATGCTATTGAATCTAGTGTTTGGGGATTTGCTAAATCTGATTCCAATTCCAACCATCTTGGTTTGTTTGTTGTTTTGTGCCATGTGATTAGGTGAGTTAGTTTGGGCAGCTAAGTAATATTTATATAGGTTTGGGACCCCCATTCCTCCTTGGGATTTAGGTTTGTATAAGATATTTTTAGCTATTCTGGGTTGTTTGTTCTGCCAGATGAATTTTATGATTTGATTTTGTATGGGTTGTAGCCATGCTTTTCTGATCTTTAACGGGGTAGGATAATCATTTTGAAGGTATTGATTCTTCCTATCCAAGATATTTGTAATATGTTCCATTTTATTAAGTCTGATTTTATTTTAGTTAGTATGGGTGGGATGTTGTGTTGGTATATTGTTTCGTGTGTGGGTGTTATTTGGACTCCTAGGTATTTCAGTCCCTCATCTTTCCATTTCAGATTGAAGGTGAGGGTCATTAGTTTCTTTTGGTATCCTGTTAAATTAATTCCCATAATTTCTGTTTTATCTTGATTGATTTTGAGGCCTGTGATTGTTGAGATTTTCTGCATGAGGTTGAATAGGTTTGGGAGTGCTATAAATGGGGATGTGAGGGTTAGTGCTATGTCGTCAGCAAACATACTGATTTTGTATTCTTTATCTGCGATTGTGATACCTTGTATGGTGTTGTTGGTGAGTATTGCTTGGGCTATTATTTCCATTGCTAGAACAAATAGCAATGGTGATAGGGGGCATCCTTGCCTGGTACCCCTTTCTATGTTTATTAATTTGGAATTTGTGGTTGGTAGTTTCAGTATGGCTTTTGGGTTATTGTAGTAAACTTCTATTATGTTTAGAAATGTTTGTGGGAATTGGAATGCCAGTAGCGTTTCTTTCATATATTGCCAGTTTAAACTGTCAAAGGCTTTTTCTAAGTCTAGGGTTATTATGCAGCTTTGTGTGTTTTTTTATTTAAGTAGGCTATTATGTTATATAATCTCCTAGTATTGTCTGATGCTTGTCTTCCCTGGGTGAAGCCCACTTGATCGTTGTGTATTAAATGTGGCATGTATGGGTTCAGTCTTGTTGCTAATATTTTGGTTAGAATTTTGATGTCCTGGTTGATGAGGGATATGGGTCTGTAATTTTGTGGTTCTGTGGTTGGTTTGCCTGGTTTTGGTAGCAGTGTAATATGTGCTGTATTCATTTCTGGTGGCATATGTTCTCCTTTCAAGAAGCAATTGAACATATTTGTTTGATGTGGTGTTAGTTGGGTTTCGAATTCTTTATAGTATATTCCTGAAAATCCATCTGGACCTGGTGCCTTGTGTGCCTTTAATTGTTTTATCGCTTGTGTGGTTTCCAATGATGTAATGTTTTGTGCTAATTTTATTATCATCTGTGGGGTTAGTGGGTTTTTGGGTTTGTTTGTTTGTATGAATGTTGGGATATCATTGTTTGTCTTACGTGGGTTTGTGTATAATTTAGTGCAGTATGAGTGAATAGAGTCTGGGTCTGTTGTAAAGGTTCCAGGAGGTGTGCGTATTTTTTTGATTTGGGTATTCCCGTTCTTGGTTTGAGGAGGTTTGCTAGGGGTTTGTCTGGTTTGTTCCATTTTTGGTAATAGTATTGTTTTTGCCACATTAGTCCTTTTTCGACTGTTTTTGTCATTATTGCTTGTAATTGTTGTCTAGCAGTTCTCAGTTGTTCTAGTATCTGTTTGTTTCCTGTTTCTACATGTTTAGTCTCTAGGGTGTGGATTTGTTTTTCTAACTGTGTCTGTGTTTTTACGGTTTGTTTCTTATGGTTTGATGCTATTTGTATGAGCGATCCTCGTATAACTGCTTTGTGGGCGGCCCAGAGTATCGGATGGGAAACTTCACCGTTGTTGTTTATATCAAAATAGTTTATAATTTGTTTTTCGATTTGTTCTTTTATGGATGGATTTGTTAGCAGGGATTCATTTAGTCTCCATTGTGTTTTTTTAAGTGGTTGTTGTCCCGTATTTATTTTAATTTGTACAATTTTGTGGTCTGACCAGATACATGTTTCCATTGTGGCTTTTTTGACTGCTGAGAGAATCGTTGTAGAACAAAGGATGTGGTCTAATCTTGTGTAGCAATCATGTGGTATATAGTAGTATGAGTAGTCTCTTATGTTTAGGTTCTTTTCTCTCCAGCTGTCTGATAGTGCTAGTTTCTCCATTGTGGAGTGTACTTTGCGTAGAGTTTGTTTGTTGTAGTTTAGTTTATGTGTTTTAGATCTGTCCCATGTCAGATCTAGTGGAAAGTTAAAGTCTCCTTCTACTATATTCGTGGTTTGTGGGTATTTGTCAAGCTTTTGTAGTATTGGTATAATAAATTTATGTTGGTGTGTATTTGGTGCATATATGTTTAATAGTGTATATGGTTTGTTGTCAATTGTGCAGTGGGTTTATAGATATCTGCCTTCCTTATCTAGGTTTGTAGAATGTTAACATTTAGTGAATTGCGGAATAATATGGATACTCCACATTTTTTGGTAGGTCCTTTTGCTGAGATATGTTGTGTGTATTGTTTATGTATATATTGTGGTGCGGATTTTTGTGAAAAGTGTGTTTCTTGTAGAAAGATGATATGTGGTTTATATCTATTGTATGGTTTGAATGTGTTGAACCCTCTAACATTATGTGATATGCATGTAAGTGTTGTTTGATTGTTCATTGGATTTTTGGATGAGTATGCTTACTTATTGTTCGTTTGTTCGGGATGATTTTCTCTGGTGACGTGTTGCCTGGATTATCTGGAGGCTGCGTGGGAGGTCTTTCCTCCGGCTCGGAGCAAGTGCATGTCTGTGTCTTAACCAAAACATAAACAAAAATACGATTATAAACTTAATATACAAGAAATGATCCTTATAAGTGTGCTTCGTCTCTCTCACATTTCCGTGTGGAACAGAGGGGGCCAGTTGGGGGGTCATACGTATACCTCGTATACTGGGGTTGTAATTTAATTCTTATAAGAATGAACCTTTTGGGAGTACATCTGGTTATCATTTTGCTAAGCTAGTTCGAGGGTTGTATGGGATGACAGGGAGGAGGTCTAATATTACCTCCTGAATTATTTTGTTGGTTTATTACAATTGGTAATTGGTGGCTCATTTTCTATAGTGTTCAGGTAATGTTTGTGTTACTTTATCCCATTTATATTACCTTTTTGCTGTTACTTTTCTAGTTGTTATAAATGTTTGGTTATGTTTCAGCCTTTGTAAGTTAAAGTTTGTTAATCTTACATCTTGTACATTATTTTATCCCCCGAAAGGGCATTAAAGGGTATGTCCACCCTAAAAATTAATTTTTCATATATGATTCCCCCTGTCCCCCCAACCGCTCTATTTATACTTTTAGAAAGTGCCCCAAACTTTACTTACCTCCCCTCTTTCCTCCGCCGCGCTGCCGGCCCTCTGCTTGCGAGAAAATGCAGTCGGCAGTCGCGTCTGTGATTGGCTGAGCGGCAGCCAATCACGGACGCGGCTGCCGGGAGTTCATTTCGGCGGAGGAAAGAGGAGAGGTAAGTTCAGTTTGGGGAGCTTTCTAAAAGTATAAATATAGCGGATGGGGCTGGGGGTACAGGGGGAATCTTATAGCTAAAGGGTGTTAAGCTAGTGGGAGGGAATCCTGAGAGGGAGGGGGAGGGAGGGGGAGAAGGGCTGCAGTATGCATGCCAAACTTCTCCCGGAGGCCAGGTTGGAGGCAGAGTCCTATATGGACTCTGCTAGCCTCCTGGTGGGCAGTTTTTGGGACTTTGGGGGGGGGGGGACTAAGGAGAACCATATGGAGCTGGGATGTGAGGTAAGGATTAAACTACACTACATGGTGGGGCCAGTAGTTGGGGGGATTATAGTTTTGGGGGTGGACATGCCCTTTAAACATACATAGGAAGGGGGGGTGGTGTGATCTAAAGGATCAGATTGGGGTGCTCTGGGGGACCAGGGGATGGTCCTGACTTTGTGGGGCGCTTTTGGCTGATTAATGTTTAGTTATGATACACGTCACCTTTAGGTTGTTCATGGTTTGCTTATTTTGGTTGTTTAGTATATTTTTCTATTATGGTTTACATTTCAACTTATAATAATATCAAATATTTCTAACATTTTAAACCTTTTAGAACATTTTAAGCTTTTCCTTATTACAAGACAGGTAGACATGTTCTGGGTCGGTAATACCCTTTTTTCTCAAGAACCTTTGCTTGTGTCGGGTATTATAGTTTAAGCTTTAGTTATGTCCATTTTTTAGCTTTTTAACTTGTCAGACTGTCTGGTTTTGCCTGGTCCTGTCTGTTCCTTTTTGCCATTGTAAAAGGAACAGTAGGTTATAGTTATTTTCTATTTTGGGTTTGAGTTTGTTAAAAGTCTGTGTTAATAGAACTTATCTGTTGTTGCGAGAGGCTTATCGCTTCTCAGATGTCTTCTGTCTGTATAGAAGGACGTGGTGTGTCTGGCGCCCATAGTCTTCGTTTCTCTGTGGTTTTGATGGGGGTTGTTGTCTGCCATACCCTTTGCGGGGGTTTTCGTGCAGATTCTTGCTCGATCGGGTTTTTGGGTGGTGTAGTTTGGAATCCTAGTGGTTTCTTCTTGGAGTGTTTCCACTGTGTAGGTTCTGTTGTTGACCACAAACGGAAGTTTAAAGGGGAACCCCCATCTGAACCTTATATTCAGATCTTGTAGCACTTTTGTGATTGGTTGGAGCATTCTCCTTTTG
The DNA here is from genome assembly GCA_019447015.1 of Hymenochirus boettgeri. Classification (NCBI taxonomy): domain Eukaryota; kingdom Metazoa; phylum Chordata; class Amphibia; order Anura; family Pipidae; genus Hymenochirus; species Hymenochirus boettgeri. Next base: position 11,172,875 of record CM033476.1, on the reverse strand, counting down.
TTTAGCGTCTGTGGAGCGATATCCGCAAAGTTTTGGTATTTGATCCCATTATATTCTAGGGATGATTCCTGTAGTAGTTTATCTTTTGTTTACCACAATATCTCTGGTATGGTGTCTGGGCGTCGGCCTGTGATTCCGGAATCCCCCTTATTCGCAGGTTACATCTTCTGGATCTGTTTTCCAGGTCCTCTATTTGCAATAGTAGTTTGTCGGTTGTAGATTGTATATTGTCCATATTTGTTTGAGTGGCCTGTACAGCGTCCGCCATCTTGTCATATTTATTGTCCGTAAGCCTTTGGCCAATTTCCTGTATGTCTGACCTGAGCGGTGTCAGTGCATTCTGTAATTCCTCCTTTATCACTGTTCGTATCTGTGACAAAGTGCTTTCCGTTGCGTTTGGGTATTTTGGTTGAGCCTGTAGCTCCTCCGTATCTGATCCGTCCAGGTCCGCTTCGGCCTTGTGGCTTCTAGTTTCGCGCGTTTTGTGCTTGTAGCGCCTTGATCGCGCTTCCTCCCTTGTTGTGTCTGTTTGGCATCCTCGGGTTGTCTTTAGCTAATGTTCCCAAGGTTTTTTCTTAGCCAGACTTTGGGTACTATCGGGCTATTTGCTCGGTTTCCCAGTCCGAGGTGAGGAGCTCTTTCACTTTTCGGCCATCTTTGAGCTGCTCACGAGCGCCCCCTTCTAAATAATATATAAATATAAAACAGTGGGAGGGACAAAACAGGTCCACCCAATATACCCACCTTTAGCAATATACTTGAGATTCCAGGAGGTATTTGTATTATGTATACGATTGTAATTATGAGATATGCTATTTATGGGGTTAAGGGGCATTCACCTTATGTGGACATCTTTATTACATTAGAAACAATAAATAGATTGTTTATATTATTTTATAAACTGAAAATAGTCATTCATTCCAAATATAACTGTGCCACTTTTGTCTTGATTTGTCCCCTATTTCTTTAGATATTTTATCTGAAGTATAAGTTGCTTCAGATGTTAATCAAGTACCTTATCTTCTGCTGTGTGCTGGATTTTGCTGTAACTGGAAGGGTGTAACTGTAACTGGATGGGTGACAGTTGGGGAATTCACTCTCTCAGGTTTAGATGATGGTGATTAACGAGCATGCTCAGTTTAAAAAAAAGTCAGGTCTGAGAAAACGAGGAGTCTGTTAAGGGAAGGAGGGAGGATACTGAACCTGAGCAGAACAAGTACTGAATTGAAGACATGCAGCAACATACACAGCTCAAAGTAATTGCTACTTACATGTATTTAATTATAGAATTAAATGAGGCAACGTAATTTTTTCAGTATACATACCCTTTAACCCTGGACATTAATCGGATTTATACAAAGAGGTAAGTTAAAAAAATAAGTAACTTTTACCAGTTTTTACCATTTTCATTTTTGGAAAATAAATTGACCACCCGTTTTCACACTGCGATCAACCCCTGTAATGTCCCCAGTACACTTCCCCATACATAGATTAACATTTCCTCCAACCCTCCAGCCATCTTCTCCCATAAAACAGTTGCTGTATCATCATTGAGGTGCAACCCATCCCTACTAAAGAGCCTGTAGCCAAGGTCCGCCCCCTACTGCTCTTCCATTCCCGGAAGCAGAGGGAACTAAAGTGTTTTTAAAGTTAAAGTTAGGGTTGGGGTGGTGGTGCCCAACACTATATTAAAATCTGGATTTGGGGGCGGAGATACATTTTAAAGAGCTCTCATACCTTTCAAACTAGGTTGATGTCTCTAGCTTCTCTGAATCTTAAGTTTTAGGCTTGTAAACTTACACCGTCCTGTTTTTCCTGGGACTGTCACGACTTGAACAGTTGGGCAGGGCTTAACGAAATGTGGGCGTGTGTGATGTTTGGGGGTGTGGCCATGGTGTTAGGGTGTGGTTATGGAATTTAGGGGCGGGGCTATTAATGGCTTTGTCCCATCCCGGTTTGCCTATTGAAGACGTTGGGAGGTATGACCTTAAATACAAACACAAAGGACCTAGGCACAAACTTGCCAATATAGTAGGTAAGTGCAAACCTGTCAGTCCACTTCCCAGGGACTCAAAGCTATAGCACAAGTAAGAAGATGAGAGGTGTACACAACTTTGGTCAGTTAATTTTATTCAAGTGAATCAAACACACAATATTTCGGAGAAGTATTGTGCACCTCTCATCTTCTTTAATAATAATTATTTATTTGGAATGTTAATAGTTAAATATCCTACCTGGAGTTTAGTGCTGCTCCCAGAATGCATCTGTGTGAGCACAGAATCCCCAATGTTACAGAGGATCTCTATTGTCTCCGTACCCCAGGGGAAGCGATATTGGATTAGAGTGTTCCTCCTCCCCTCCTCGTCCTGCAGCTCACTGGAACTGAAATCAGAAGGAGTCTGGGCAAACTGAGAACCAGAGAGAGAGGGAAACAAATATATCCAGATTGTTGAAACTTGTCTAAGACAGTACAACATGAGGTTATTGCTTATTTTGTGTACAGACCATTCTTTGTATATTTGTGTTTATATATACAGGTGAAAGCTGCCAAATTGTTTCCCTAAGTTAGTACAGTGCAAGGTTATAACAGAGTGTACACAGAATCATACTTTTCATATATTTGTATATGGGTGGGAGCTGCCATATTATTTATCATAGTAGTGTGAGGGTATAGCCTATAGTCTGTGGCTGAAATAGACTGCCAAACTGTCTCTTATTTATTGTGTTATGTCTCATAATTTACCTTCTGCCACCACTGCAGTCTTTGCCGGTGCCAGAAATCCAACCACTGACCAGAGGTTTTTGGAGAACTGAACCAGACAAGGGAGGCCACCATCCTTTCTCCTGTTCTGTAATTACAAAGCACAAGTACAAAGATTAACATAATACATATAGAAATGTTTTGCCTATTTTTGGAACTATTGTTTTATGTAATTATTTTTATTTCTCTGCATTCCTACAATGTAAACAGCTGCAAATCCAAGCATGTATATATAAACATATAGACATACATTTTCTCACCCTATCCACCCCATATAGATTCCTTCTCTTTATATAATCCATCACTTTAATATCCCATTAAAACTGCAGAATTAAAAGACAACGGTATTGTCTAAGCTCCGCCCCACCTCAACCTGAGATCTATCCAATGGGAAGAAATGCTTGTTACATAATGTGTACTCTCGCTGGTTAGGCCCTAGGCCATAAGAGGGGTGGAGCAACAACCATACAGTTGTCAGCATAAAAGTATCAAAGAGGTAGATATTATCAGTCTTTTTGATTGCACTTTTCCTTACCTTGAGGGATTTTTCCCCACATTCTCCTCAGCAGGAACAGAGTGGAAACATTTCCCAATCTCTGCCAGTCCAAATGGCAACTTCTTGTTCCACAGTTCTAGGCATGGGGCATATTCCATCAGGGCACCTAAAGTTCCATTAAACATAGCACAAAGGTATAAACACAGCTGTTGAGCATGAGTTACAGAATGTGTCAGCCACTAACCTTCCCATCCCAACTACAAACATCATTGTATAAGAACAGAGGGGTAGAGACGAGACCTACAATACCATCCCATTCAAACACCAACGCCACTTTATCTGGACTCCCCACTAAGTACATTTCTGGGCCTTCCCACAAGCCCTTAATTGGGCACAACACAGAAATAACTCCTCTAACTCAAGGGTAAGGATTGCTAGATAGAGGGACATAGATTTTTAGGGAACTGGATAATAATAAATAAAGGTTACCAGGTAGTTCTTACCATAAAGCAGCTCTTGTCTGAGAAACCCACAATTCCCTGCTGGACCCTGCAGGCTCGAGATTAGTTGTTCATGGTTTACATTTTGGTTGAGAATGTGCCCCTTAATATGCTCTAAGTTTAAGGCCATCACTAGAGACTTTGAGAGATTGGCTTCTCTGGGCAGTAGGTGTAAAGTGTCAATAGGTAATACATCTTCCCTACTCAATATCACAGAGTTCCACCACTGTGACACCAGGCTGCGCCTCATTTCCACTCCTAGGGGCCCCAGGGTGTGGCTTCCTTGCATGAGAGATGTGTAGGTGAGTCCATCCCCAGATATGAAATGTCTCCGCTGGCACAGATCAGTGAGGATGTCTTGTTTCTGAGCTGCACTCTCTGCTGCAAATTGCCTTTTGTTGTAACAAACACCATCTCTGAAGAGGTTAACTCTCCTCTGAAACCTCTTAATGGTCCAGGAGGCCACACAGCTAGCAGCTGCCAAAAACTGCCCAGCGTTCTCTATAGTTGGGAGCATTCTGGGAAACCACTATCAGGATCCTTGCCTGAAGAATGAAACCAAATGATTAAATTATAAGCTGCAATTCTTTTTTTTTTTTTTTAACTAAAATGATTTGATAAATTAGATTAAAAAAAAAACATCAGGAGGCGGAAATAAACCACAGATAACAAACAGAAATAAAAATATTACCGCGTGGCTTCAATGTCTGGAAGGACAGAGGGGACGGCCAATACGTTACTTTTCACGCAGTTAGTAATAAGGTCCTTTCTGTTTGTTTTTTTTTAGTTTATTATCTTAGTTTAATATTATTTTCATTTCATCTACTTTGTGTATGGGTATACCTATACCTGACCTATACATGTCAGTCCCACAGTGCATCCTGGGATTGGATATACACACCTATACGTCATTCCCACAGTGCACCCTGGGTATGTCAGTCCCACAGTGCATCCTGGGATTGGATATACACACCTATACGTCAGTCCCACAGTGCACCCTGGGTATGTCAGTCCCACAGTGCATCCTGGGATTGGATATACACACCTATACGTCAGTCCCACAGTGCATCCTGGGTATGTCAGTCCCACAGTGCATCCTGGGTATGTCAGTCCCACAGTGCATCCTGGGATTGGATATACACACCTATACGTCAGTCTCACAGTGCATCCTGGGTATGTCAGTCTCACAGTGCATCCTATTAATGTTATTAGAAATGTGTTATTAATGTTATTAGAAATGTGTTGTTAATGTTATTAGAAATGTGTTATTAATGTTATTAGAAATGTATTATTAATGTTATTAGAAATGTGTTATTAATGTTATTAGAAATGTGTTGTTAATGTTATTAGAAATGTGCTATTAATGTTATTAGAAATGTGTTATTAATGTTATTAGAAATGTGTTATTAATGTTATTAGAAATGTATTATTAATGTTATTAGAAATGTGTTATTAATGTTATTAGAAATGTATTATTAATGTTATTAGAAATGTATTATTAATGTTATTAGAAATGTATTATTAATGTTATTAGAAATGTACACCTTACCAACTGGGGTGTTTCCTATAACACCTCTTAGCCACTATCTAACATCACACACCCTTAACACTTGGCTGTGATATGCTAATTTGGGATTTTCCAGGTACATAATTGCCACAGATTCTTGTTCAAGTCATTCTAAGTTGAGAAAGCCAGTCGGATGACTAGGAAACGTCTTCAAGAACTACATTTCAAGTCCAGTTGATCTAATTGAATACAACGATGTACCATGACCTGGATGGATGAATATTACAGATATACCGTGACCTGGATGGATGATATTACAGATATACCGTGACCTGGATGGAGGAGATATTACAGATACCGTGACCTGGATGGTGAATATTACAGATAGACCGGACCTGGATGAATGAATTACAGATATACCAGACCTGGATGGATGAATATTACAGATATACCATGACCTGGTGGATGAATATTACGATATACCGTGACCTGGATGGATGAAATTTACAGATATACGTGACCTGGATGAATGAATATTACAGATATACCGTGACCTGGGGATGAATATTACAGATATACCAACCCTAGGATGGTGAAATTACAGATATACGTGACCTGGATGGATGATATTACAGATAGACCGGACCTGGATGAATGAATATTACAGATATACCATGACCTGGATGGATGAATATTACAGATATACCATGACCTGGATGGATGAATATTACAGATATACCATGACCTGGATGAATGAATTACAGATATACCATGACCTGGATAGATGAATATACAGATATACCGTGACCTGGATGGATGAATATTCAGATATACCATGACCTGGATGAATGAATATTACAGATATACCGTGACCTGGATGGATGAATATTACAGATATACCGTGGACCTGGATGGATGAATATTACACATATACCATGACCTGGATGGATGAATATTACAGATTTACCGTGACTGGATGGATGAATATTTACAGATATGACGTGACCTGGATGAATGATATTACAGATATACAATGACCTGCGATGGATGAATATTACAGATTATACCGTGACCTGGATGAAGAATATTACAGATATACAGTGACTGGAGGATGAATATTACAGATAGACCGTGACCTGGATGAATGAATATTACAGATATACCATGGATGGATGGAGGAATTTACAGGATATAACACACCCCCGTGACATGGAGGATGAATATTCAATATACCGTGACCTGGATGGAATGAATTATTACAGATATACCGTGACCTGGATGGCTGATATTACAGGATATTACCGTGACCTGGTGGATGAATATTACAGATATACCGGACCTGGATGCGATGAATATACGATATCCGTGACCTGGATGGATGAATATTACAGATAACGTGACCTGGATGAATGAATATTACAGATATACCGTGACCTGGATGGATGAATATTACAGATTATACCATGACCTGGATGGATGAATTTACAGATATACCATGACTGGATGGATGTAATATTACAGATATTACCATGACCTGGATGAATGAATATACAGATATACCGACCTGATAGATGAATATACAGTTACGTGACGGATGATGAATATACAGATATACCATGACCTGGATGAATGATATTACAGATTACCCGAAAAACTGACCTGGATGGATGAATATTACAGAGTATACCGTGCCTGATGATGATTACAGATATACATGACCTGATGGAGAATATTACAGATATACCGTGACCTGGATGAATGAATATTACAGATATACCCTGACCTGAGATGAATATTCAGATATACCATGACCTGGATGGATGAATATTACAGATATACCGTGACACTGGATGGATGAATATTACAGATATACCCTGACCTGGATGGATGAATATTACAGATAACCGTGACCTGGATGAATGAATATTACAGATAACCGTGACCTGGATAAGAATATACAGATATAACCGTGACCTGGATGGATGAATATTACAGATATACCGTGACCTGGATGGATGAATATTACAGATATACCGTGACCTGGATGAATGAGAACCTTCACAAGCTGGAACAAAATAGGGACATATACACTATACAGGCAAAAAAGATTACAGAACAATATAAGTGTATTGTATAAGAGCCATATAACGCAATATAGAGCCATATATAGGGTAACAAAGAGCAATATAGAGCCACATAGAGCAATAGAGTATATAGTCATACAGAGCCATAGAAAGCAATATGCTGACATATATAAGTAATAAAGGCAGGGGTGTCTCTCTAATGAGGCAATATGAGCAAAATGCTCAGGGAGCATCCCTGCTAATATCAGAGAGGCAGCAGGCAGAGCTCACTTTAAATTCTCCCAATTTTTTCCGGCTAACTGCCGCCTTCATGCAGGCCCTGCTCTGATCATCATAGGGAAGTGGGGTAATTATGTGTGTGCGAGACTGGGCACATCTTATTTTCAACTTAGTTAAGGTGATCTGGGCATTAAGGCATGTTATATGTACCAGTCTGTGTGATCTGGGGTGAGGGCAACTTGGTTAGGTTAATTAGGGCACTGATGAAAGAATCTACCTTGACGTGGTGGCAGGCTTAAAATCGTTTGGAAAAATATCTACAGAATATGGTGTAGAGAAATGTCATTTGAGGATTGTATAAAACTACCCCCTACTGGAAGCCACCACCCACTATCCCTGGTTGCGGTGGCACATTTTAAGGGGCCTAGTGGTACATAGAAGCTGGCATTAAAAGTTTGGCTCAGGTGGCAAAATCCTAGAGACGCCCCTGATAAAGAGCATATAGAGCCACATTGAGCAATATAGTGTAATATAGTCTATATAGAAACATATAGGGCCATTTACCCAGACTAGCTGGGCAAATATATGGAGTAAAATCCCGCTAATGTTCGCACCGGTTATCGCGACTTTAGCTCTAATTTCGGTTGGATGCGCGGGTTACGAAAAATTCACCAACGCATCCGACGCTCGCGATTTAATATCGCATTTGTGCTCGTTTAGCGGCAGGATTTTAACGCCAGCAGATATACACTGTACTGTTATACACTGTACTGTATAGATATTGTACTGTATACATGTACTGTATATACATTATACTGTATATATATATACTGTATATACATTGTACTGTATAGATATTGTACTGTATATACACTGTACTGTATAGATATTGTACTGTATATACATTGTACTGTATAGATATTTGTACATATGTGTACTGGTATATACCACTTGTATGTATATATTGTACTGTATATACATTGCTATACTGTAGTATACATTATCTGTATATATATTATTATACTGTATATACATTGTACTGTAAGATATTGTACTGTATATACACTGTATTATCTATATATTATATATTATACGTATATACATTATACTGTAAGATTTGTACTGTATAGATATTGTACTGTATATACACTGTATGTATAGATATATACTGTATAGATTTGTACTGTATATAACTGTACTGTATAGATATTGTACTGTTATATTACATTGTACTGTACTTAGATATAGTAACTGTAAGATATTGTACTGATACACGTACTGTATAGAATTGTATGTATACATTGTACTGTATATATATTATAATGTATATATATTATACTGATATATTTGTACTGATATACACTGTGCTGGATAGATAGGACTGTATTATATATGTTATGTATAGATATTGTACTGTATATACACTGTACTGTATAGATGTTGTACTGTATATACACGTACTGTATAGATATTGGACTGTATATATATTGTCTGTATAGATATTGTACTGTATTCTACATGTACGTTAATTGTATGTATATACCTGTACTGTATAGTTTCGATTAGATATATTGTACTGTATAGATATTGTACTGTATATACACTGTACTGTATATACATTGTACTTCATATACATTGTACTGTATAGATATTATACTGTATAGATATTGTACTGTATATACATTGTACTGTATAGAGTGTTGAACGTATAAGACACTGTACTGTATATACACTGTCTGATATATACACGTACTGTATAGATTTGGACTGGATTATATATTGTACTGTAATATATATTATATCTTTAATTGTACTGTATATAGATATTATGTATATATATATATTGTCGTATTATATTATACTGTAGATATTAACTGTATATATATATATATCTGTATATACATTGTAATGATAGATATTAACTACGTATAGATATACTGTATTACACTGTACTGTATAACATTGTACTGTATATACCTGTAACTGTATATAGATATTATTACTGTATAGATATTGTACTGTATACATTGTACTGTAATAGATAGTATATGTATAGATATTTCTGTATATTACATTGTACTGATAGATATTATATGTATAATACTGGTACGTACATATATATATGTATTATATTATACGTTATACTTGTACTGTATAGATATTATACTGTATAGATATTGTACTGTATATACACTGTACTATATAGATATTGAACTGTATATCACTGTACTGTATATACATTGTACTTTATATACATTGTACTGTATAGATATTATACTGTATAGTTTGTACTGTATACATGTACTGTATAATTGTACTGTATACTGTATATATATTATACTGTATAATATTGTTACTGTATATACACTGTGCTGTATAGATTGACGGTATTATTATTGTACTGTATAGATATTGTACTGTTATACACTGTTTATGTATAGATATTGTACTGTATATACAATGTACTGTATAGATATTGGATGTATTTTATTGACTGTATGATATTGATGATATACATGTATGTATAGATTATGTATTGTATCTTGTATACACTGTACTGTATAGATATCGACGTATTAATATTGTCTGTAGTAGATATTGTACTGTATATACACTGTACTGTATATACATTGTGTTCTATACATTGTACTGTATAGATATTATACTGTATAGATATTGAATGTATATACACTGTACTGTATAGATGTTGAACTGTATATACACTGTACTGTATAGATATTGTACTGTATAGATATTGTACTGTATATACACTGTACTGTATAGATATTGGACTGTATTATATATTGTACTGTTAGATATGTGACTGATATATATATATATTACTGTATATACATTGTACGTATAATATATAAATGTAAATCTATATATTGTACTGTAATATATTATACTGTATATAATATTATACTTAGATATAATTGTACTGTATAGATATATCTGTATAGATATTGTACTGTATATACACTGTATGTATAGATATTGTACTGTATATACACTGTACTGTATATATATTATACTGTATATACACTGTACTCTATAGATATTATACTGTATAGATATTGTACTGTATATATATATTGTACTGTATATATATTATACTGTATATACATTGTACTGTATAGATATTATACTGTATAGATATTGTACTGTATATATATTATACTGTATATATTTAACGTATATACATTGTACTGTATAGATATTACTGTATAATATTGTACTGTATATACACTGTACTATATAGATATTGAACTGTATATACACTGTACTGTATATACATTGTACTTATAACCTGTACTGTATAGATATTATACTGTATATCTGTACTGTATATACATGTAGTATTAGATATTATACTGTATAGTATTGTACTGAAACATTGTACGTAGAGATATTATACTGGTATAGATATTGTACTGTATATACATTGTACTGATAGGTATTTATACTGTATAGATAGTGTACTGTTATATACATTGTACTGTATAGATATGTACTGTATATACTCCGTACTGTATAGATATTATACTGTATGATATTGTATGTAATACATGTACTGTTAGATATTATACTGTATATATATTATTACTGTATATTACATTGTACTGTATAGATATTATACTTGTATAGACATTGTACGTATTACATTGTACTGTATGATATCTAGTAGTATTACACTGTTACTGTATATACTTGTAGTATAGTATATTGTATTGTATGATACATTGTACTGTTATAGTATTATCTGTATAGATATTGTTTATAACATTTACTGTTAAGATATTAAACTGTATATTATATGTATATCATTGTACGTATAGATATTATACTGTATATATGTACTGTATATACATTGTACTGTATAGATGTTATTACTGGATAGTATGTACTGTAATAACATTGTACTGTATAGATATTATACGTATAGATATTGTACTGTTACATTGGACTTTATAGATTTATACTGTATAGATACACTGTACTGTAATCAGTGTACTGTATAGATATGTTGTTTACATGTTTACTGTATAGTATTATAATGTTAAGTATGTATTTGATATAATTGTAATGTATGTATTATACTGTATGATATTGTACTCTGTATATACTTATTGTAACTGTATAGTATTATACTGTATAGATATTGTACTGTATATACATTGTACTGTATAGATATTATACTGTATAGATATTGTACTGTATATACATTGTACTGTATAGATGTTATACTGTATAGATATTGTACTTTATTACATGTACTGATAGATATTATTACTGTATAGATATTGTACTGATATACATTGTACTGTATAGATATTATACTGTATAGGTATTGTCTGTATATACATTGTACTGGATAGATATTATACTGTATAGATATTGTACGTGATATACATTGTACTGTATAGATAATACTGATAAAGATATTGTAATGTATCCACAGTGCATCCTGGGTATGTCAGTCTCACAGTGCATCCTGGGTATGGATATACACACCTATACATCTTAGTCTCACAGTGCATCCTGGGTAGGTCAGTCTCACAGTGCATCCTGGGTATGAATATACACACCTATACATGTCAGTCTCACAGTGCATCCTGGGTATGAATATACACACCTATACATGTCAGTCTCACAGTGCATCCTGGGTATGGTTGCCCATATATTCAGTCCCAGGCTGTTCCCAATGTTGCTCTGTAAATTTCTTATTTGTGCATATGCAGAAACTTCCCTCCATGTGCTGCCATACCAGGAAGTCCTTGGCGTTCCAAGCCTCGTTCTGATTTCTTTCCACCCAATTGCAGAACGAGATTTTGTTCCTGTTTCCTGGCTGTGTGGACGATGTGCTGTAGGGGTCAGAAATGTGTATGAGGAAGGGAAGGTGAGTAGACAGGTCCAGTACATGGAACACAGCAATGTCCTTTGTTTATATATTTAACTGTTTTTATACATTGTGGGATTTTTTTCCATTCACTCACGTAGCCAGCATCTAACTTATCTGCGATAAACTACAACTCCCATCATCCCTTGATAGCTTAGCATTGGAATTACTATGGTCACATTAATTGACACTAGACACAAAGGCGCCACACGGATACAGCAACTAAGGTTTTATCCTGTTCTGCGCCTGCGCAGTGGTCCGCCATTATTTCCATCCTGCGCAGACGCAGTGGTTCATCATTTCCATCCTGCGCAGGCGCAGTGGTCCGCCATCATTTCCATCCTGCACAGGCGCAGTGATCCGCCATCTTTTCCATCCTGCGCAGACGCAGTGGTTCATCATTTCCCTCCTGCACAGGCGCAGTGGTCCGCCATCATTTCCATCCTTGCAGGCGCATCGGTTCATCATTTCCATCCTGCACAGGCGCAGTGGTTCATCATTTCCATCGTGCGCAGGCACAGTGGTCCACCATCATTTCCATCCTGCACAGGCGCAAGTGGTTCATCATTTCCATCCTGTGCGGCGCGTTGTTCATCATTTCCATCCTGCGCAAGGCGCAGTGGTCCGCCATCATTTCCATCCTGCGCAGGCGCAGTGGTTCATCATTTCCATCCTGCGCAGGCGCAGTGGTCCGCCCGTTTTCACACTGCGATCAACCCCTGTAATGTCCCCAGTACACTTCCCATACTAGATTAACATTTCCTCCAACCCTCCAGCCATCTTCTCCCATAAAACAGTTGCTGTATCATCATTGAGGTGCAACCCATCCCTACTAAAGAGCCTGTAGCCAAGGTCGCCCCCTACTGCTCTTCCATTCCCGGAAGCAGAGGAACTAAAGTGTGTTTTAAAGTTAAAGTTAGGGTTGGTGGTGGTGCCCAACACTATATTAAAATCTGGATTTGGGGGGCGAATACATTTTAAAGAGCTCTCATACCTTTCAAACTATGTGATGTCTCTAGCTTCTCTGAATCTTAAGTTTTTAGGCTTGTAAACTTACACCTTCCTGTTTTTCCTGGGACTGTCACGACTTGAACAGTTGGCAGGCTTAACGAAAGGTGGCGTGTGTGATGTTTGGGGGTGTGGCCATGGTGTTAGGGTGTGGTTATGGAATTTAGGGCGGGGCTATTAATGGCTTTGTCCCATCCCGGTTTGCCTATTGAAGACGTTGGGAGGTATGACCTTAAATACAAACACAAAGGACCTAGCACAAACTTGCCAATATAGTAGGTAAGTGCAAACCTGTCAGTCCACTTCCCAGGGACTCAAAGCAAGCACAAGTAAGAAGATGAGAGGTGTACACAACTTGGGTCAGTTAATTTTATTCAAGTGAATCAAACACACAATATTTCGGAGAAGTATTGTGCACCTCTCATCTTCTTTAATAATATTATTATTTGGAATGTTAATAGTTAAATATCCTACCTGGAGTTTAGTGCTGCTCCCAGAAGCATCTGTGTGAGCACAGAATCCCCAATGTTACAGAGGATCTCTATTGTCTCCGTACCCCAGGGAAGCGATTTGGATTAGAGTGTTCCTCCTCCCCTCCTCGTCCTGCAGCTCACTGGAACTGAAATCAGAAGGAGTCTGGGCAAACTGAAACCAGAGAGAGAGGGAAACAAATATATACCAGATTGTTGAAACTTGCTAAGACAGTACAACATGAGGTTTATGCTTATTTTTGTACAGACCATTCTTTGTATATTTGTGTTTATATATACAGGTAAAGCTGCCAAATTGTTTCCCTAAGTTAGTACAGTGCAAGGTTATAACAGAGTGTACACAGAATCATACTTTTCATATATTTGTATATGGGTGGGAGCTGCATATTATTTATCATAGTAGTGTGAGGGTATAGCCTATAGTCTGTGGCTGAAATAGACTGCCAAACTGTCTCTTATTTATTGTGTATGTCTCATAATTTACCTTCTGCCACCACTGCAGTCTTTGCCGGTGCCAGAAATCCACCACTGACCAGAGTTTTTGGAGAACTGAACCAGACAAGGGAGGCCACACATCCTTTCTCCTGTTCTGTAATTACAAAGCACAAGTACAAAGATTAACATAATACATATAGAAATGTTTTGCCTATTTTTGGAACTATTGTTTTATGTAATTATTTTTATTTCTCTGCATTCCTACAATGTAAACAGCTGCAAATCCAAGCATGTTATATATAACATATAGACATACATTTTCTCACCCTATCCACCCCATATATTCCTTCTCTTTATATAATCCATCACTTTAATATCCCATTAAAACTGCAGATTAAAAGACAACGGTATTGTCTAAGCTCCGCCCCACCTCAACCTGAGATCTATCCAATGGGAAGAAATGCTTGTTACATAATGTGTACTCTCGCTGGTTAGGCCCTAGGCCATAGAGGGGTGGAGCAACAACCATACATTTGTCAGCATAAATATCAAAGAGGTAGATTATCAGTCTTTTTGATTGCACTTTTCCTTACCTTGAGGGATTTTTCCCCACATTCTCCTCAGCAGGAACAGAGTGGAACATTTCCCAATCTCTGCCAGTCCAAATGGCAACTTCTTGTTCCACGTTCTAGGCATGGGGCATATTCCATCAGGGCACCTAAAGTTCCATTAAACATGCACAAAGGTATAAACACAGCTGTTGAGCATAGTTACAGAATGTCAGCCACTAACCTTCCCTCCCACTACAAACATCATTGTATAAAACAGAGGGTAGAGACGAACCTACAATACCTCATCCATTCAAACACCAACGCCACTTTATCTGGACTCCCCACTAAGTACTTCTGGGCCTTCCCACAAGCCCTTAATTGGGCACAACACAAAATAACTCCTCTAACTCAAGGGTAAGGATTGCTAGATAGAGGACATAGATTTTTAGGGAACTGGATAATAAAAAATAAAGGTTACCAGGTAGTTCTTACCATAAAGCAGCTCTTGTCTGAGAAACCCACAATTCCCTGCTGGACCCTGCAGGCTCGGATTAGTTGTTCATGGTTTACATTTTGGTTGAGAATGTGCCCCTTAATATGCTCTAAGTTTGGCCATCACTAGAGACTTTGAGAGATTGGCTTCTCTGGGCAGTAGGTGTAAAGTGTCAATAGGTAATACATCTTCCCTACAATATCACAGAGTTCCACCACTGTGACACCAGGCTGCGCCTCATTTCCACTCCTAGGGGCCCCAGGGTGTGGCTTCCTTGCATGAGAGATGTGTAGGTGAGCCATCCCCAGATATGAAATGTCTCCGCTGGCACAGATCAGTGAGGATGTCTTGTTTCTGAGCTGCACTCTCTGCTGCAAATGCCTTTGTTGTAACAAACACCATCTCTGAAGAGGTTAACTCTCCTCTGAAACCTCTTAATGGTCCAGGAGGCCACACAGCTAGCAGCTGCCAAAAACTCCCAGCGTTCTCTAAGTTGGGAGCATTCTGGGAAACCACTATCAGGATCCTTGCCTAAGAATGAAACCAAATGATTAAATTATAAGCTGCAATTCTTTTTTTTTTTTTTTACTAAAATGATTTGATAAATTAGATTAAAAAAAAACATCAGGAGGCGGAAATAAACCACAGATAACAAACAGAAATAAAAATATTACCGCGTGGCTTCAATGTCTGGAAGGACAGAGGGGACGGCCATACGTTACTTTTCACGCAGTTAGTAATAAGGCCTTTCTGTTTGTTTTTTTTTAGTTTATTTCTTAGTTTTAATTATTTTTCATTTCATCTACTTTGTGTATGGGTATACCTATACCTGACCTATACATGTCAGTCCCACAGTGCATCCTGGGATTGGATATACACACCTATACTCATTCCCACAGTGCACCCTGGGTAGTCAGTCCCACAGTGCATCCTGGGATTGGATATACACACCTATACGTCAGTCCCACAGTGCACCCTGGGTATGTCAGTCCCACGTGCACCTGGATTGGATATACACACCTATACGTCAGTCCCACAGTGCATCCTGGGTATGTCAGTCCCACAGTGCATCCTGGGTATGTCAGTCCCACAGTGCATCCTGGGATTGGATATACACACCTATACGTCAGTCTCACAGTGCATCCTGGGTATGTCAGTCTCACAGTGCATCCTGGGAAAGAATATACACACCTATACATTTCAGTCTCACAGTGCATCCTGGGTATGTCAGTCTCACAGTGCATCCTGGGTATGTCAGTCTCACAGTGCATCCTGGGTATGTCAGTCTCACAGTGCATCCTGGGTATGTCAGTCTCACATGCATCCTGGGTATGGATATACACACCTATACATCTTAGTCTCACAGTGCATCCTGGGTAGGTCAGTCTCACAGTGCATCCTGGGTATGGATATACACACCAATACATGTCAGTCTCACAGTGCATCCTGGGTAGGTCAGTCTCACAGTGCAACCTGGGTATGGATATACACACCAATACATGTCAGTCTCACAGTGCATCCTGGGTATGTCAGTCTCACAATGCATCCTGGGTATGTCAGTCTCACAGTGCATCCTGGGTATGTCAGTCTCACAGTGCATCCTGGGTATGGATATACACACCTATACATCTTAGTCTCACAGTGCATCCTGGGTAGGTCAGTCTCACAGTGCATCCTGGGTATGGATATACACACCAATACATGTCAGTCTCACAGTGCATCCTGGGTATGTCAGTCTCACAGTGCATCCTGGGTATGAATATACACACCTATACATGTCAGTCTCACACAGTGCATCCTGGGTATGAATATACACACCTATACATGTCAGTCTCACAGTGCATCCTGGGTATGTCAGTCTCACAGTGCATCCTGGGTATGAATATACACACCTATACATGTCAGTCTCACAGTGCATCCTGGGTATGAATATACACACCTATACATGTCAGTCTCACAGTGCATCCTGGGTATGGTTGCCCATATATTCAGTCCCGCTGTTCCCAATGTTGCTCTGTAAATTTCTTATTTGTGCATATGCAGAAACTTCCCTCCATGTGCTGCCATACCAGGAAGTCCTTGGCGTTCCAAGCCTCGTTCTGATTTCTTTCCACCCAATTGCAGAACGAGATTTTGTTCCTGTTTCCTGGCTGTGTGGACGATGTGCTGTAGGGGTCAGAAATGTGTATGAGGAAGGGAGGTGAGTAGACAGGTCCAGTACATGGAACACAGCAATGTCCTTTGTTTATATATTTAACTGTTTTTACATTGTGGGATTTTTTTCCATTCACTCACGTAGCCAGCATCTAACTTATCTGCGATAACTACAACTCCCATCATCCCTTGATAGCTTAGCATTGGAATTCTATGGTCACATTAATTGACACTAGACACAAAGGCGCCACACGGATACACAAACAAGGTTTTATCCTGTTCTGCGCCTGCGCAGTGGTCCGCCATTATTTCCATCCTGCGCAGACGCAGTGGTTCATCATTTCCATCCTGCGCAGGCGCAGTGGTCCGCCATCATTTCCATCCTGCGCAGGCGCAGTGGTTCATCATTTCCATCCTGCGCAGGCGCAGTGGTCCGCCATCATTTCCATCCTGCACAGGCGCAGTGATCCGCCATCTTTTCCATCCTGCGCAGACGCAGTGGTTCATCATTTCCCTCCGCACAGGCGCAGTGGTCCGCCATCATTTCCATCCTTGCAGGCCTCGTTTCATCATTTCCTCCTGCACAGGCGCAGTGGTTCATCATTTCCATCGTGCGCAGGCACAGTGGTCCACCATCATTTCCATCCTGCACAGCGCAGTGGTTCATCATTTCCATCCTGTGCCGGCGCAGTGGTTCATCATTTCCATCCTGCGCAGGCGCAGTGGTCCGCCATCATTTCCATCCTGCGCAGGCGCAGTGGTCCATCATTTCCATCCTGCGCAGACGCAGTGGTTCATCATTTCCATCCTGCGCAGGCGCAGTGGTTCATCATTTCTATCCTGCGCAGGCGCAGTGGCTCATCATTTCCATCCTGCGCAGGCACAGTGGTCCGCCATCATTTCCATCCTGCGCAAGCGCAGTGATCTGTCATCATTTCCATCCTGCGCAGGCGAAGTGGTCCATCATTTCCATCCTGCGCAGATGCAGTGGTTCATCATTTCCATCCTGCGCAGGCGCAGTGGTTCATCATTTCTATCCTGCGCAGGCGCAGTGGCTCATCATTTCCATCCTGTGCAGGCGCAGTTGTCCTCCATCATTTCCATCCTGCGCAAGCGCAGTGATCCGTCATCATTTCCATCCTGCGCAGGCGCAGTGGTCCGCCATCATTTTCATCCTGCGCAGGCGCAGTGGTCCATCATTTTCATCCTGCGCAGGCGCAGTGGTCCATCATTTCCATCCTGCGCAGGCGCAGTGGTCTGCCATCATTTCCATCCTGCGCAGGCGCAACATCATCATTCAGGGACACACGCGGATATTTATCATATACGATTATACGAACATGATTCCAATAGCTGTGTTCTCCCCAGAATTTTTTTCCAGCCAGGTGGCATGAAAAGGTAGCCGGGTGGGGCAGGGCAAGGAAATTTGTGACCCGCATACAGAGCACGCAGGTTTGCCTCACCACCCTTTCGCGGACTGGCAACTTTGCAAGTTAGTTGACCCGTCCTAACATTATCTTGCAAATGTTAGAAAGGGTCTTGACTGGGCAGTTTTGACAGGAGTTTTGTCTGGTCTTGGTGCCGGGCACATGCATATTAACCTTATATTTACAATGTTCTTTCCAGATAGCCAGGTGGGCCGCCCGGCTAAAAGGTGTCAGTGAGAACAATGCGATAGCAATTTTAATCCAGTATTGCTATTTTTTAGACAGTTGTGTTCATTTTTGAACGTGGCTCAAATAAAGGATAACGCCTGGTATTTCGACATTGACTTCAATGAACTGAAACTAGTATTGCTCTTTTTCACTGTGATAAAAAAAAAACCTGATACTGCCCATATTTTTTCCGATAGCAATTTTTTTATACATACAGTCCCGTGTTCTTTCTGTTGGGCTTCATGCTGTAATTGCTCATATTTTATATTGTATATTCATGATCAAATTTTATTACCTCGAGTATAAGTCGATCCGAGTATAAGTTGGGGTACCTATTTTTACATGAAAAATTTATAAAAACTGATTGACTCGAGTATAAGTCAAGGGTAGAAATTATGACCATTACTGCCTTCTGACTCAGTATTGTTTTGTGGCTTAAGTTGCCCTTTAAATGGACAGCAGAATTCCCATACATGAATCCCATACAGTATTAGCCAAATCCAGTACCAGTAACCTCCAATTCTTTGGCACTCCAGATGTTTTGGAAACTACAACTCCCAGCATGCTTTGTTGCTGGGAGTTGCAGTTTCTAAACATGTGGATTGGCAATGTTCACTAATTAAACTTATCATTTACAATGATCCTGAACCCCATATAGTAAAGGGCCTTCTGACCCCCATATAGTAAAGGGCCCTTTGGACCCCATATAGTAAAGGGCCCTCTGAACCCCATATAGTAAAGGACCCTCTGATCCCAATAGTTAAAAATGTCACTTGAGAGTTGTAGTTTCAAGCTGTCATTTGCACTGTACTAGCAGCTGTTTTTTGCCCCAAACTGAGAGACCAGATCAGATTTACATCATCCAGATGAGCAGTCAGTGACAGTGCTGAGTGGGTCCAGCAGCCAGACTACAGGAAGCAGGAAGTGTAAAGGCAAATCAGCTCTTGTAACTTTCTATGCAGGTTAACAATACTGGTTACTATGTGCAATTGCAGAATTTGGATCTAAATTAGGACATGACCCGAGTATAAGTCAAGGTTAGGTTTTCAGGCTAACTTTAAAGCCTGAAAAAATTCGACTTATACTCGAGTATATACGGTACCTTTAATGTAGTGTTAAGTAAGTTACACTACAATGAAATGTTAACATAACAAACAGTATCTCACAATAGTGAGTACACCCCCACATTATGTCAATATTTTATTCTATCTTATCATGGGACAGTACTGAAGATATGACACTTTAATACAATGTAAAGTAGTCAGTGTACAGCTTGTATAACAGTGTAAATTTACTGTCCCCTCAAAATAACTCAAAAAAAGTACTTACTTTTGAAAAAATGTCCAAATCGTGCCCAAAGTGTCAATATTTTGTGTCCATCTGCCCGTGATCGTGCCTTAGCCAATCACAGGGGTGGATGCCGGTCAAGGCCCCTCCTGATTGACTCCCGGGCACGGTAGTTAAGCAGAAGGCATCGGGGGATCGACGGCAGGAATTGCTATAAACCTTGCGAGGTCAAGGTTTATAGCAATTCCCTGCAGGATAGTAAAATTTAGTTTGGGCGGTGGAGTTGCCCTTTAAACTAGATTCAGCCTGTTTTTTTTATTAGCAGTGAAGTCCTGCATGTTGAGGTAATGAATGAGGTCTGTTTGCTGACATTACTAAATTGTGCAGGACTATAGGCTCATTGCAAGATGGAGGCACCTTACATAGGCTTATGTGGTTTGATGATGAGCAAAGCTGAGTTGTACATTTAGGCAAAAACAACATGAACTTTAGTTATATCCAACAATGGATTGGTATTAGAAGTTGTTTTAGTAGAGCAGGACATTGGAGTTATTGGGGACAGTAGATTTCGTAAGGCAGGACAATGCTACCTCCTTCCCCTTACAAAACCCTCAACTGTGGGTTTAACTGCTGTTGAGCTATACCAGGCTTTCAAAGTGGATAGTGGTCTTGTTTCCCCTCAAGAAAAAAAAATGAATGCTTTGCATATAGTGTCTTCCTGTTGGCTGCGTCTTAAACTGTACTGGGGAGTATTTAGGACAAGCAATATGTCTTTAACGTGTACCAGATCCTGGGAGTGATATAGGATTGGTGGAGAATGGAAACATGAATTTATAGATTAGCAGCTGGAGATACTATTGTTGTCTGTCAGACCTTCCCAGTATGAAGGTTATAGTTCAGGTATAGATCTCATTTGGGTATTTGGTCCATTTAGTGATCATGGATTCAAAGTGTTACGTCTAGTTTGTATTAAATATTAACTTTTCTTTTAAAGCATTACGTAAAGAGTGGGAGGTAAAGCAGCTATTTGTAACTCAAGGTGGGAGTATCGTTCTATCCAGGGTTCCCTATTAGAAATGTAACTTCCTTCTATTTATTTGCTGCAGGGAGATGTCTTCAATGTGGGAAATGGATATTACCCCACAAGGGAGTTTCTGGTGGAGTCCCTGCATATTTATATATTGCATTAGCCTCATGCCTAAAGTGCCTATGTAAACGGTACCTTGACCGATAACTTCTGGATGGAGTAAAAATACTGATATAGCAGGTTAACACGAGTTCTGCTTCTGTAGGTATCTTGCAGTCATTAAATCTCATTACAGTGCCAGGCCTTCCAGCATTTCCCGTTTCAATTAGGCTATTAAATTCTATATAGAGACTTTGGGATAGAGGTTGCCAAGTGAGAGCACATATAGGATTTCGCAACCCAGGTATTTTATTTGCAAGAAGGTTGTGGAAATTGTGGGTTGCCCTTTAAATCTAAGCAGTGTCAAGCAGCATCCGTATAGAATCCTCACAAAACCTCATCTAATCTAGAGTATTCCATGTAGTTTGTCAGCGGGTTACAGAAAAGTGATCAATAAGGTGGAACTAGTTTTACTAACCTGTAGTTATAAAAATGAAAAGCCAACAGGAAAGATTGTGTAAACACATTAGCCAAGATCTACCCTATCCTCTTGACTAGTATAGTGCTTGTGCATGTTGGTACTACTTCCATATACGTTGAATTGGGCTTTATCATCTGTCCACTCTAGTCCATCTAGAACACAGGGTGGCATTTCAAAACCTGCAGCATCGGGGAGTTAAAATATCACTACAGCCACAACAGTACAATACCATGTTGTAGTAGACCACAATGGTATTGAATAGGACATTGTACATATGGATCAGCTACATCTCCATTGTTAGTCTATTAGGTGTCTTCCAATCAAGAAAATAATGTTCTGGAATACCAGAAAATAATGGTTCTTAATCCTTTTTAAGAGTCCTGCTTATGTGCTGCGCTTCTCAACCTTATCAGAGCCCCTAACATTATCTCCTTACACGTTTGCTGCACCTCCTTTAAAATGCTATTCCAATATACAAAAACATCCATTAGATTTAATCTAACCTCCAACTGTGCACCAGGACCATAAATAAGATGCCTATCCATTTGGACTAGATGTTCTGAATTACTTCCCAATATAAAGGACATGTCCACACCCAAAATGAACTTAATAGGTATAACATCCCCCAAAACCTTTCCATAATACTAAGAACTGCTAGTATAAGATCCTCACTAATCCCCAACACCCCCTTTTCCTCTGAGCGCTGAATGCTTATACACTAAAGCTCCATCAGTGCTCGGAGAATTCTGAAAGTTCTCTAGTTGTGAGATGCAGTAGGAAGAAACTGTATGGTTGAACTCCAATACACAAGCATTAGATACAAGGTTTTAGGGTGATGTGCTACCAATAAACCCCTTATTTGGCGTTGACATTCCATTAAAATGCAGTATCTGTTAAGCAACTTTATTCCTTGATGTATATAGGCATTAACCTATTGTGGAAATCTATGCAATTTGTATTCTTTCAACTGCTTACACACCCTTCTGAATTTTCAGCTCTGCAGACATTGTACTTCAAATCTATACAATATCTACTGTACAGAGGAAATGCATCAAGATGATATTGCACCTTAAGTAGTAACATATCCTAGAGGTATTTGCATCCATTTTACAAGCTGCCCCAGATGTTCCATCAAAAAATTCTACATACATCATCCTATCGGCACCTGCTGGGAAAAGATCTGCAACCATGAAGAAAAAACCCAGTAACAACAGATCATGCCAGAGGACTTAATCCCTCAAGCTGTATACAGTACATGTGCCAAGAAAGCAGACAGATTGGCTATTGAAAAGCCCATGTGCAACTGTGTATTCATTCACTGTATTAAACCGATCCATGGATTGGCCTTATACCACATTAAACCCCCTCTTGGCACACTTTAGAATCCATTTTTGACTTAGGGTTAAACCATACAGACATTCTACATTTAACGCATTAGTACATTTTACCACAAAAGGAAAGTAAGAGTTAAATGATCTTTATTGAAGGTTATGTGCTTCCTCCATTACAGTACTCAATCACTGAACGTCAACACTGGCTGTAAAAACTGAACTAAAATTGCTCCAGGAATGTAGAGAAAGTCAACTTAAATAGTGGGAAAAAAGTGCACTACAGTCACCGCTGCACTGCAGGTATTTATCGCATTACCTGTAGGGACTTAAATAACTAACCTGCCATGAAAATATAAAGAGCAAATATGTAAAAATAAACTGACAACGAAATGTCCTTTTTTAACAGTTTACTGAGGGTAGGCAGTGGCCACTGGGTAACCTAACAGCGATGGGGCCGCAGTGTTGGTATTTGGGTAAGTGTAAGCCTGTTGGTTCATTCCGTTCTGCATGGGAGGTGCGCTGTAGCCATTTGGCTGGTTAGAATATCCATTCTGGTATGCACTGGCCTGCATGCCTGGTCTGTAGCCACCTTGAAGGGCGTTCCCATAGCCATTATATGCGTTGCCATTGTTATAACCTTGTCCAAAACCATTCTGAGATTTGTTGCCGAAGTCCCTTTTTCCGCCAAACCCGCGGTCATAATTTTCCCTGTCCCACCCTCCCCGCTTGCCTGAAGAGAAACGGTCACGTCTGTCGTTCATTCCTCCTCTGCCTCTGAAACGACCTGAAATAAAAAAGGGAAAGATTCAGATTACTGGGACTCCTTTATTTGCCATTTAAAAGCTGCATTCTGCATTGTAGATTCAGGTTTACACAGATACAAAGATAGGCAACCATTAGATCTTCAGATTTTTTTAAAAAAACTACAACTCCCACAATTCCCATACTAGAGTTCTGGTAGAGGAATTCTGGGGGTTGTAGTTTTCAAACAGCTGGAAATCTACTGGTTGCCTATCCCTGCTATACAAGGTCAAAACCTAAAGTTATCTGGAAAACTAGTCGACCACACAAGGTTAAATGTGTTTAAAATGCTTAATTTACTCAGATTTATATACTAAACATACAACACAAGTATAATTCCATATAACTATACAATCTATTTGCTAGAAGGGCTATATTATAGTATGCTACCAGCAGGTTGTAGCCTTTACAGTCACCTGGAGACATTTAGATTTTTAACACTTACCTCCCCTGTCTTCTACCAGCTGGAGCAGTTTGGGGTTGATTGCTTGATTGGCTTCTCTAAGTACAGCAACCAGGTCGTTCACTTGCTTTACATTGTTTGGGGTAAAGAAGGTGTAAGCTGTGCCCGTTTTGCTACTACGGGCAGTCCTTCCAATGCGGTGAATATAATCCTCAGAGGAGTTGGGGTAGTCATAATTGATGACAAATTTCACATCTTCCACATCTGTAAAGTGTTGCAGTGTGGCAAAAAGAAGCAGGCAAATATTGTTTTGCACACCACAACAGCCAAACCAAAAACACAAGTTAGACATACTGCACTGCAAAGAAGGATCAGGGCTGAAATACAAAACTTCGTTAGGTACCCATACTAATGATGAAATGGCCCTACCACCCCTTTAAATCCTTACCAGTAGGACCGAGTGCTCAAAGTGTCCCTACTAATAGTCAAGTGACATCCGACTGCTTCTCTGCAGTACGGCCTCTAAACCCCTGGCAGCCTCTTCATGTGTTCAAATTGAGGACCCTCAAAGAACTGCTAATCGGTCCTCCACACACTCATTAGAAGCTCAGAACTCTGGCCACTCACTGCTTTGTCTTGCCGAGACCTTACAACCGCAGCTGCAAGCAACATCCTGGTGCCCCCCCCACACTCACACAACTGGACTAGGGTTTCTGAACGCCAGTTATTTTTGTGTCTTGTCTAGGCAAGCGCTTCCAAGAAGCCAGGATTCACTTGAGAATTTGTCCCCTTCTGGCAGGTCTCGACATGACGACTACGGTACAGGTGAAGGAGGATCGTGAAACTGAAGAGGCATGAGGAGTTCTGTTGCCCCATCTCCTCGCTATACATTCATTCATGTGCCAGTACTCACCAATTTGTCTAACAAAAGGCTTCAAACAAAAAAAATGCTGATCTCCCATTACAATATTGCCAATGATTCTCTCCAACGTGTCAGCCCTCACCGAAAACCTGCGATAGCTTCATCGCAAATCAGAGCTATAAGCATGCAAAACACGAGACCATAGACTGTCAAGTCAAGTGGGATGCCTTTACAGGATGGCAGTTTTGGTGGGGTGCAATAGGGTGGGGTTGTTAAATGATCTGCCTTTTGAAGATACTGGCACACAATGCTCATCATTCCACCTCTCTACTCGACTGGAAGCAGCCAGCCGATTTCCACTAGTCCTCCATCCCCTTCGAGTCCTCCGAATGTCATGCCTAGGCCTGGCCACAAAGACCGCACGCACCTTTGTGAAAAAAACTCAAGAGAATTGTACAGGTTAAAGAAAGCAATGAACTTTCTTTAAAAAAAATAAAAATAAAGACAAGTCGTCAAGTGGCATTCACTTGGCATAGATAGAAATAACATACTGACCTAGACCTCTGGAAGCAACATCTGTAGCAATCAGAATGGGCGATTTACCATGTTTAAACTCTGCAATATAAAAACAAACATGTTCTAAGTCCAATCCAAAAGGGAAACCACCATATACCAGGGATCCTCAAACTGTGGCCATCCAGATGTTTAAAAACGATTCCAAATTCCAGCATTCAGCAGCTACAGAGCAAAGCCAGGGAATGTTGGGTGTTGTAGTTTTTAAACATCTGGAGAGCCATGGTTTGAGGATCTCTGGACTATACAGATTACAAGAGGAATGAGAACCTTCACAAGCAGATTACAACACTTACCATTTAAAACCCAGTCTCGTTCCTGTTGACTTTTGTCTCCATGGATGCCCATCGCTGGCCACCTAAAAGGCACAAACTATTAGCACACGTGTACAAGGTCAAGGGATACACAAGTAACATTCAGTTACAACTATACTTACCCGTCCCTTCTCAACTTGCGAGTGAGATCATCACAGCGCCTCTTAGTTTCCACAAACACTATAGTCTTGTTTTCCTTTTCACTCATTATTTCCTCCATCAAACGAACAAGCCTGCAGGTAAAATTCGTTCATGATCAGAATCAAAGGTAAGTACAGGATAACTAAAGTATTGATAGCGAGATACTAATGGTAAGTTGACTTGTTACATTACTCATTTGAAGTGCCGATTCCCGTAGCCTGACCATGTTACTGCCCCTACTTTTACCATTAACACACATGCACCAGCCTTTAAGTGCTGCCAGGAACTAAATCATTTTTGCTCTATGCTCCCCATCACTATTCAGTTACTATGCATATCTCTTCTGTATCCACCCCCTCCCAAACTGAGGTACAGCTAGAGTGTGGAGCATGTGCAGTGGAGATGATCTGTGCCCTCCTACAGCCAATAGCATTCACCCATTGATTTTGTGTTGTAGTGAAAGTGAAACAGCTTTGCTATGGGAAGGTAACAGCACTGGGGGCTGTAATTACTGCTTGAATCAAGTAAGATTTACTGTAAGAATGGGGGGCTTAATTTTTTAGGTACAGTGCTAAAGAGACTTCTGTAACAGACAGCAGCTAAATGCAGGATTACATGTTAGCTGTATACACAAAATGATCTTAGTAACAGAATGCCTATTCCTTACTGCTGAATCAATTAGGCCATGCAGTGACAAGATTACTTGTAGAATGGATTGCTCCTACATGTAGTGTACCAGGTGGAGGGGCTGGGTGATTGATCATTCTTTACCAACTAGCTGTGCCCCACCCACCAAGTACAGCATAAACAAAAAAACAAGGGATAAGAAGGTCAAAAAAAGAATTAAGATTGGTGTAATTAATCCTTCCTATATGATTAATTTGGCACAGTTTACAGGTCATTTAAAAGGAAACTAGATCCATTTGAGTTAAATGGCCATTTCACAGCCTAGGTCCATGACAAATGGAATTAGATACATTAGCTAAATAAGACTGTAGAACTTTAGATTAAAATTAACCTAAAAATAAGTAGGTTCCACTCACTTGTCATCTTTCTCCCCATCATTGCAAACATCTACAATCTGAAGAATGTTATGATTGGCGCTAAGTTCCAGGGCACCAATGTTTATGTGCACATAATCTTTAAGGAAGTCCTCTGCAAGCTGGCGA
Organism: Hymenochirus boettgeri; assembly: GCA_019447015.1. Lineage (NCBI taxonomy): Eukaryota > Metazoa > Chordata > Amphibia > Anura > Pipidae > Hymenochirus > Hymenochirus boettgeri. The sequence continues at coordinate 11,145,133 of CM033476.1, read as the reverse complement.
ACTTCTTTGGGCCATGTGGCACTCCACATTAAAGTCTGTCTGTCAGGCTGAGAATGAAGGGGAAAAAAAATACAAATTGTTTTTATTGTACAAAAAATGGTTTGCTTTAAAAAAAAAAAAACCCATCATGTTACTTCTACTTTGCAAACCAGCATCATTTTATAAAATAATCTATAGACTATTCCCAATTTCTTGCAGCTCATTGGTGGCTGATCTATGAAGTACAAAGATGCTCTGCCTCAATTGTATACTTGTAATAAACAGGGGTTCAATTCTGGTGTGGAATACGTGTGACTGCTTTTCCATAGATGCAGTTGCTGCCTACCATGTGACATGGCACAAGCTAGTGAGCATTTTTGAAGATCTACCAAGCTAAGGTGCTAATCATTGGCCAGGCAAATAGATGTTTCAGACATGTCTTCATTTCTTCTAAATCAAAAGGTTTAAAATAAATTAAAATGTGCTCATCCTAAAACCATCAGATGATCAAATGAAAGTTAAAAATGGCATCTCTTGTCTGTAGTTCCTAGATCTAAGTATATACAAAATAACTCCCAACGACAACAGGGAGAAAGCAGCAGACTATTAAAAGCAGCCACCCTCCATGTGTTTGTAAACTACAACTCCCAGCATTCCTTTGAATACCCCTTTAAATGTACACAAGCCATACTATATGACCAATACAGACCACAGTAAATAAAAAAATAAAATAACTCACTCGAATCTGGTCCACTATTTTTCTGATCTGAGGCTCAAACCCCATGTCAAGCATTCTGTCTGCTTCATCCAGTACCAGGTATGTGCATCTATTTAAATTAGTCTTTCCGGCTTCAAGAAAATCTATCAACCTTCCAGGTGTCGCAATGCAGATTTCAACACCTAGAACAAAATATGATACCTTTATAGATCATGTTATTCCCACACACCCAACCAAGAAACACAAGGACAAATACAAACCTCTTTCTAAATCACGGATCTGTGGCCCCTTTGGTGCACCACCATATATACAGGTTGACTTCAATCGACATGCTCTTCCATACTCAGCTGCTACTTGCTGGACTTGTTGAGCCAGTTCCCGAGTTGGTGCCAGCACCAAAAGCTGTTAAAATAAAGTTTACTTTCATCAGTAACAAAACAAATGTAAATAGTTGATAAGCATTAGTCAAGGTCTCAATTTTCTTCCCTATCAGATTATGTCTTTCATAACAGACTCGTGCAAAGAAAAGGTCTATCATGCCAACATTCTTTAACTATACGGAACTGCCACATTTAATTATAACCTCTGTTTTAATAGTCAGAAAAAAGCTTGAAAGGTGCAGCTAGACATAACCTGGTACAGGTGTAAAGTGATTGTCAAATATTTAACACGTCTTAAAAATGATTGCACTACTTTGATTTTAAAGAGTTGACAGTTTGCAGTACAAAATGTCCATTTGTTAGAGTTGCAGTGCTGCCTACTAAAACTGTTAACAGATCAATAAAGCTGAATGAACCTTTCTAAGAGGAAGATTGCAAAAGATCTGTGCGAGGGTTCTAGATGTTAATTGTACAGTTAAAGTAGAAACTGTAGATCACAGAAAATACTGGAAATACTTACAATTGGTCCATCTCCTCTCTGTAGAAATGGCTGATGGTTTATGTGGACAATGCCAGGAAGCAAGTACTGCAAAGCAAACCAGGAATTTGTTACCCACAATTAGAAATAATTTTCACAAGGCAGATAATGTCTTTTTTTTTTTAATTACTTACAGAAAGTGTTTTTCCTGATCCAGTCATTGCCACCCCAACCATATCCAAACCACTTAGGGCCACCGGCCATCCCTGGCCTTGAATTGGTGTGGGTTCGGTGAAGTTCTGTCGTTTAAGTACCTCCAGTAGATTTACTGCAACGACAAAATTAAGTTTCTTAAAGGGGGAAAGCAAAAAAAAAACTCCAAAAAACAGGAGGCAGAGTGTTACCTGGGAAATTTGCTTCATGGAATTGCAAAACTGGTTTTGGACAGTTGTGTCCTCTGACCGTGATCTCTTTGCTTCTTCTGTACTGCTCACATTCTTGCTGCAGAGAAATGCAACATGCTTTTATTAAGACATTAACCAACATAAAAAGACACCAACAGCAGCAAACATTTATAGTTCGATTAAAATGTCATACTTATGTGCAATTTCCTCAGACGAAACACCCAAGCATGTGAGTTGGCGCTCAATCCAGCAGTTAAGATCAAATGTGCGTACAGGCCTTAACACGACTTAAGCCATACAAGGCCATGAGGGAAGATCAAGCACTTCTCACACACCAACGTTCTGGATGCAACAATTAGGCATTTGATTGAAAGCTAAAAATAAAGATGCTTTATCCAATAAAATAAAAATGTAGTTGTGGTTTGGAAGTTGTCCATTACAGACAATTCCTTCAGTTTACATACCAATACTCATGGTTGTAGTCAAACAGGCTGTGAGGGTTTCCCAGAGATCAAAGGCCAAATCATTGCTTGTATAACAAGCATTTAAGCTATGATAGTGCTTCTGGGAACCTAGTGGTCACTGCCTACATATTGCTAAGGGACAGAATGAATGAAAGGCCAGTAGGCTATATAGGCTACAAATCAGATGTAAATCAGTGAGAAAGGAAAAGCTGCACGCAGTTACAGGACTAAAGAGTAACAAATTTTGTTTACCAATGATCGCCTTGCACCATCAGGGTGTTCTTGATAAAAATTCTTTTCAAATTTTGGTAGTTCATCCAAGTTCCATTTCTTCTTCATGAGCCGCTCTCCAGGGTTTCCATATTTGCCACCAGGACCACCTCTGTTCCCCCCAAATCTAGGGCCACCTCCAAATCTAGCATAAAACAAGTTTGTAATAAAACGGTTAAATCTTAAATTAAAGCCAGTGCACAGTACCACCAAAACCCAGAGCAAAACTAGGCTACAAACATTTTACATTAATGATTTCTATAAACCTAACCAAGTGTAAATACACTATTGCACACGGTAAACCAGGTACAAAAATCAAAGGTTTGCTGGCATCAACCAGTCTAGAAAATGTTAATGCTTAAGATTTACAGACCAAGACACCTACCAGATCCATTATGTCTAGAGGCTTTAGCAGCACTGTAATTAAACAAGTATTTGAACATGCTGGTAATGCTCCCCAGGGACACAAACTAAACAGTAAACATAAGGTTATTTTAAAGCTATAGCCAGAGGGATAAAAACATGTGGCCTAGAGGCTACACCTGCCTGACTACTAAACCTGGAAAACAGATCAAATTGATGGGCTCAAGCTGTTAATCTGCATTAAATAAAATGTATTGAAATAACGGTATCAATTGACTAGCTGTTCCTCACTAAACTAAAAACCAACTGTTTCACTTTAAAGGATAACTATACTCTGAAAGGGAATTCGAAAAATGTGTAGTAACTGGGGTAGGACCGATTAATCCTACCTCCCAATATCATTTTGTTGAGATACAGCACATACAGGTTGCCAGGTTAGCCCTGGACTATTCCTGTATTAGATAGTGATGAAGCCAGGAGGAAGACTGGCAGAATCAGTTTTCTTTGGGCTGATGGTGGTAGGAACTACCAGTCCTGTATCCCTGTGCCCAGTACTTGTCAGTTTAACTGTAGTTTACACACAAGTTACCCTTTGAAGGAGAATACATTCCCTTCCATTTTAAAGAGTAATGACAAACCCCAAAAAAACATTAGATCCATATGTATCATTAGCAGCTAAAATAACAATGAATTCGGGATATTGGATTAATCTCTTAACCAGACTCCCCAGGGGTCACATGGGATTTCCACCACCCCCCGTATAATATTCCATCCAATTCCCCCCCATATAATATTCCATCCAATTCCACTAGGGGCGCCAGTGCAGGGTCCGGATCATTGTCTAACTGCCCACCTGGGAGTCACTTGATCGGGGAGCAGATTGGAAATGAATGGGACCAGTGACAATATGTATGGTTTGTTCCATTGGCCCTGCCTATGATATCCCCTGGGGGCCAAGATCCCACCAGGAGCGGTGAATCTAACCGGCCCGATCCCCGGCTGGACCATGTCGGGTTACCGGACAATGAAAAACCGCCCTCCCGATCTCCCACCGCCGCCATTTTGTTTCGCACAAAGCGCCATGTTGTCCGTCTCCTCATGGAGCCGCCATCTTGTGTTCCCACATCGCCCAGCGACTCCGACACAATTCCAACCGCCCCCTAAACACCGACTCCCTGGTACTAACCCGATACCGGACACCGCCACCACCACCCCCCCCCCGTGTTACCGCCCACACACTACACATCGATACTACATATTACATCACCATTCCATATCGATACTACATATCGGGGTATGTCCAGGTCTCCCCCCGTACTCACCCTCTATCGCGGCCGCGATCCCTGTCGTTAAATCCGGGCATGTCTGTCTGTAAGCGGGTAAGTGGGTGAAGCAGGTCTGTAACGAACTGATCAGCCGGCCGGACACAGGAGGAAGGGGAGCGGTTTCCTCGGATCCTTATATATCACCGGTCTCTCAGTGACGTCAGAGAGATCCATCCGCAGGGCGGGGCCAGGACTCACCGACGCCATCTTACTGTTGGGCTGTGTGATGATTGGCCTGGGATTGTAGAACCGATTGGGGGATGGGACCAAATCCCCAGGCACTGGCTCCCGGTACGGACCTCGCGGGTCACTGGTGTTGAGTTGAGAACATTCCCCGCTGGGATGCTGTGTAGTAGGACACAGGTTGGAGCTTCTGCCCGAAACAAACATGGCGGCTGAGGGGGTGGTCAGGTGACCGGCACTGCGCCATTTCCCGGCATGAACAAAGCATGGCGCTAATCCCTCCCCCGCCAGACATAAAATAGCACCGGGTCCGACCCAGTCACCCATTATACTTTATACTGTATAATATATATATATTATACGCTATTATATATCTATTATAATCCATCACCATGTAATATATACTATTATATATCTATTATAATCCATCACCATGTAATTATACTATTAATATATATAATCCCTCCCAGAATATATACTATTATATATCTATTAATCCACACCAGTAAATATATATTATATATCTATTACAATCCATCACCGTGTAATATATACTATTATTATCTATTATAACCATCACCATGTATAGACATTATATATATATATATTATAATCTATCACCATGTAATATATACTAAATATATCTTTTATCCATCACATGTAATAGACATATATTATTATATCCATCACCGTGTAATATATACTATTATATATCTATTATAATCCATCACCATGTAATATATACTATTATATATCTATAAATATCCATCACCGTGTAATATACTATTATATATCTATTATAATCCATCACCGTGTAATATACTATTATATATCTATTATAATCCATCACCATGTAATATATACTATTATATATCTATTATAATCCATCACCATGTAATACATTTATTATATATTATTATAATCTATCACCATGTAATATATACTATAATATATCTATTATAAATCCATCACCATGTAATAGACATTATATATCTATTATAATCCATCACCATGTAATATACTATTATATATCTATTATAATCCATCACCATGTAATATATACTATTATATATCTATTACAATCCATCACCGTGTAATATATACTATTATATATCTATTATAATCCATCACCATGTAATAGACATTATATATATATATTATAATCTATCACCATGTAATAAATACTATAATATATCGATTATAATCCATCACATGTAATAGACATTATATATCTATTATAATCCATCACCGTGTAATATATACTATTATATATCTATAATAATCCATCACCGTGTAATATATACTATTATATATCTATTATAATCCATCACCGTGTAATATATACTATTATATATCTATTATAATCCATCACCATGTAATATATACTATTATATATCTATTATAATCCATCACCATGTAATAGACATTATATATATATATATATATTATAATCTATCACCATGTAATATATACTATAATATATCTATTATAATCCATCACATGTAATAGACATTATATATCTATTATAATCCATCACCGTGTAATATATACTATTATATATCTATTATAATCCATCACCATGTAATATATACTATTATATATCTATAATAATCCATCACCGGTATAATATACTATTATTATCTATTATAATCCATCACCGTGTAATATATACTATTATATATCTATTATAATCCATCACCATGTAATAGACATTATATATATATATTATATCTATCACCATGTAATAAATACTATAAATATATTCATTATAATCCATCACATGTAATAGACATTATATATCTATTATAATCCATCACCGTGTAATATATACTATTATATATCTATTATAATCCATCACCATGTGTATATATACTATTATATATCTATTAGAATTCATCACCGTGTAATATATCTATATATATCTATTATTAGATCCATAACCGTGTAATATATGTAATATATACTATTATATATCTATTAGAATCCATCACAGTGTAATATATACTATTATATATCTATTAGAATCCATCACGTGTAATATATACTATTATATATTAGAATCCATCACCGTGTAATATATACTATTATATATCTATTATAATCCACACCAAGTAATATATACTATTATATATCTATAATAATCCATCCACCGTGTAATATATACTATTATATATCTATTATAAATCCATCACCTACCGTGTAATATATACTATTATTTCTATCTATTATAATCCATCACCATGTAATAGACATTATATATATATATTATAATCTATCACCATGTAATAAATACTATAATATATTCATATAACCATCACATGTAATAGACATTATATATCTATTATAATCCATCACCGTGTAATATATACTATTATATATCTATTATAATCCATCACCATGTAATATATACTATTATATATCTATTAGAATTCATCACCGTGTAATATATACTATTATATATCTATTATAATCCATTACCGTGTAATATATACTATTATATATCTATTATATCCATCACCGTGTATATTATACATTTATATATCTATAAATCCATCACAGTGTAATATATATATTATATATCTATTAGAATCCATCCACACGTGTAATTATACTTTATATATTAAATCCATCAACCGTGTAATATATACTATTATATATCTATTAGAATCCATCAAACACCCACACCCGGGTACATATAGTACTATTTATATATCTATTAGAATCCATCACTGTGTAATATATATTTATTATAATCCATCACCGTGTAATATATACTATTATATATCTATTATAATCCATCACCGTGTAATATATACTATTATATATCTATTATAATCCATCACTGTGTAATATATACTATTATATATCTATTAGAATCCATCAGCATGTAATATATACTATTATATATCTATTAGAATCCATCACCATGTAATATATTCTATTATATATCTATTATAATCCATCACCGTGTAATATATACTATTATATAGCTATTAGAATCCCTCACCGTGTAATATATACTATTATATATCTATTATAATCCACCGTGTAATATATACTATTATATATTTATTATAATCCATCATCGTGTAACATATACTATTATATATCTATTATAATCCATCACCTTGTAATAGACATATATATCTATTATAATCCATCACCATGTAATATATACTATTATATATTAGAATCCATCACTGTGTAATATATATTAATATATATATCTATTATAATCCACCACCTTGTTATATATACTATTATATATCTATTATAATCCATCACCATGTAATATATACTATTATATATCTATTATAATCCATCACCATGAAATATATACTATTATATATCTATTATAATCCATCACCATGTAATAGACATTATTGTATTATTGTTTATTAATTTGTCTTGAAAAAGCCAAATTCCTGTTCTTTCTTTTTCTTTTTCTTCTTCCGTTTTATTCTTCCGCTTTTTTGGACTGTATCTCCCCCCACAGTTTTTGGGCTAGAGACATGAAATTCGGTACAGATGTGCGGGGTATATAGGAGAAGTGTGCTATCTTCTAGCTAAGGAATCCGTGGAAGCGTTACTGCGTTATTGGCGAATTTCAGGATTTTTTTCCCCATAGACTATAATGGTAACAATCCTCAAATGTGGATATTTCAAAACAGTTTGTTTCATGGTCATAAATACAAATGGTGATACCCCCCACACAGACACAGGTACACACACCTACTGACCTACCCTTCCATTCCTGTGGCAGCCATACTTAAAGAATAAATAAAGTCAAAAAAACTAATCTTGATCAATCATCAATAAAAGTTAGTTATATGGTCATACATGCAAAAACATACCCACACACACACACACACACACCTCACCTGGGTACACACACCTACTGACCCTTTATTCCTGTGGCAGCCATACTTAAAGGGTAAATAAAGTCAAAAAAACGAATTCTGATATATTCTCAATAAAAGATAGTTTTATGGTTGTAAACACAAAAAAAGACATACCACCTCAACCAGACCCAGGTACACACACCTACTAATCTACTTATCCATTACTGTGGAAGCCATACTTAAAGGGTAACTAAAGTAAAAAACATTTTAGATTTATCCTCAATAAAAGATAGTTTTATGGTTGTAAACACAAAAAAGACACATCACCTCAACCAGACCCAGGTACACACACCTACTAATCTACTTATCCATTACTGTGGCCGCCATACTTAAAGGGTAACTAAAGTAAAAAACATTTTAGATTTATCCTCAATAAAAGATAGTTTTATGGTTGTAAACACAAAAAAGACACATCACCTCAACCAGACCCAGGTACACACACCTACTGACCTACCTTTCCATTCCTATGGAAGCCATACTTAAAGGGTAACTATAGTCAAAAAACTAATTTTGACCAATCATCAATGAAAGTTAGTTATATGGTCATACATGCAAAAACACCTACCCCCAACCTCATAGGGGTACACACACCTACTGACCTACTTATCCATTACTGTGGCAGTCATACTTAAAGGGTAACTAAAGTAAAAAAAACGAATTTAGATTTATCCTCAATAAAATATAGTTTTATGGTTGTAAACACAAAAAAGACATACCGGTACCCCCTCAACTAGACCCAGGTACACACACCTTGCTTTTTGATTGGATACTTACCTGTATATTACTAAGAGAGACTCTCCCCATGTGGTCTCTGAGGAAGCGGAAGTTACCAAGAAACGCGTCAGGCCACACCCCCTCCAGGAGGTTGTATGTCCTAGGAATGGTCCTATTTTAGTTGTTTGAATAAACGCTACGTTTCAGAGTTTCAGAGAGTCTGCTTTCTAGTTCGTTCCTCCCACCTATCCTTCATGATGTGAACACACGCCTATTAACCTACCCTTCCATTTTCATGGCAGCCATATTCAAGGATAACTATAGTAAAGAAAAACAATTTTGACTAATTATTAACAAAGTTTGTTTTTTTTAACCCCTAACCCGACACAGGTACACATACCTACTGATCAACTTATCTATTACTGTGGCAGTAATACTTAAAGGGTAACTAAAGTCAAAAAAATAAATTTTGATCAATAATAAAAAAAACATTTTTTTAACCCCCACCGGGCACAGGTACACACACCTACTGCCCTACCCCTCCATTACTGTTGCAGCCATATTTAAAGGGTAACTAAGATCAAAAAAACAAATTTTGGCCAATCATCAAAAAAGTTTTGTTTTTTAACTTACAACCTGATCCAGGTACACACGCCTACTCACCTAACCTTCCATTTTCATGGCAGCCATATTTAAAGGGTAACTATAGTCAAAAAAACAAATTTGACCGATGATTAAAAAGGTTTGTTTTTTTTTAACCCCCAACCTGATACAGGTACACATACCACATTACTGACCTACTCTTCCATTTCGGTGGCAGACATACTTAAAGGGTAACTAGAGTCAAAAATAAATTTTGATCAATAATCAAAAAAGTTTGTTTTTTTAACTTTCAACCTGACACGGGTACATACACCAACTTAGGTACCCATTCATTCATGTGGCAATCATATTTAAAGGGTAAGTATATTTAAAAAAAAAAAACATTTTGGCCAATCATCAAAAAAGTTAGTCTTATATCCCCCAACCTGACACGAGTACACACACCAACTGACCTACCTTTAATTCATGTGACAGCCACATTTAAAGGTTAAGTATAAAATGACAATGTCCTCATCATTGGCATTATTGAGTTTTAAAATCAGCAGCACAAACACACACATTCCCTTCCAAAATGTGACCTTTCAAGCCAAGTTTAGACTTAAACTTCCCTTTCTAGTTATAATTATAACTATATAAGTGCTAGAGCCTTGCCACAAGAGAAAAGGAGGTAGAGCTTACAATGGAACAACAGGATTTACCTATTATCGTTTGTATGTATGGCCACCTTAACATGCAACACACAGTAAATCACACAATGGCCATGAAACCTGTTCGCAGTGTGTATGTCTACACTCATACCTATTTTATTATTGAGGGGTATCTCCACATTAACAAATTTTGGGAATTCAGTTTTATTGAAGAACGGGAGGTAAAGGAGCTGTGTTTTACCCATCGTTCTTCAATAAAACCGGCAGGAGCCAGGAGAGAAGGTAAGGATCGGAAAACTGACCCTCGGCCAAACGCATACACATGGACGATTCTCGGACGAAATTGCCGTTCACCGAGTGTAGATTGAGTGTGTGTACGAACCTTAAGGCATGGGGACATTTTGTACCTCTCCCCCTATAAGGAGGAAGTCTGCATTTTGGTTTCTAATAAACAATGGCTCTTTAAAAATGCAGATGGTGGCTCCTTTCTGAAAACCAAGAGGCTAATTATCATTGTGTATCCAGAGCGATTCATGTGGAAATGACTTAATAGATAGGATAAATGGCTCCCATTCAATTGCTGTCTACAGAGTGGGTGCGGAGTTCAAAGAAATCAATCAAATCAGTGGGGTTTCTCTATATCCTACAACTTTTGTAACCTTGTCCTGACTCCCTGGGTATCGGTAGCCCCTTTAAGGTTCGTACACACCTGCAAACGGGGGTCCCGACCTGCGACGCACAATGTGTGCGAACGAACGTTTCGGACGATAATCGGCCCGTGTGTAGGCACTTTATCGCCCGAAATGGGGATCACTGCCCAACCGACCGAAGGACCCCAGACCGAACGCATACACACGGACGATTCTCGCCCGTCGCATGTAGCGCTCAGCCGTCGGGGGTCTTTCCTCGCTCGTTGATTGAGCGTGTGTACGAACCTTTCGTCTTTCCGTCTGAAGGTTTCATTCAGATGATTGCAAATCGAATCATATTAAAGTGGAAAAATAAACTTTAGTATTGAAGGCTGGAAATACTTCACTGCACGTAATTTATAATAAAAGGGTCAAGAAGAGCCGAAATATTTGGGCCGAACCAGGTGAGCTGCACACCAGCAGTCCAACAATATGGAGACGGCACACTCCATATTGGATTACAAATATTTTTTAGAAAGGATGGCCCCTTTAAACCTTTAGAAAGGATGGCCCCTTTAAACCTTAGGAAAAGATGGCCCCTTTAAACCTTTAGAAAGGATGGCCCCTTTAAACCTTTAGAAAGGACAGCCCCTTTAAAACCTTAGAAAGGATGGCCCTTTAAACCTTAGAAAGGATGGCCCCTTCTTTAAACCTTTAGAAAGGATGCCCCTTTAAACCTTTAGAAAGGATGGCCCCTTTAAACCTTTAGAAAGGATGGCCCCTTTAAACCTTTAGAAAGGATGGCCCCTTTAAACCTTTAGAAAGGATGTCCCCTTTAAACCTTTAGAAAGGATGGCCCTTTAAACCTTTAGAAAGGATGGCCCCTTTAAAATATGTCGAGAGAAAATTCCTTGTCATTTTCGGACGATAGTTGCATGTGTTCCCTTGGGCGTTGTTTGTTGATCCGCCATGGCGGATCATATACATACATGCGATACATACATGCGATTAGCGGCCAAAGCGGCTGTTCGGCACGTGACTGCAAGCGCACAAAAGTAATTTTTTGTGCGTCCTAGTGGACGTGTGTACGGGACTTAAGGGGTAGTGTGAGTTAATGGCTATATTTGTTCACGCCCCTTCAGTAATTTATTGAGCTGGTTATGAGGCAGCAAGGGGAATAATCAATCTGTCATTGGCTGGAAATCCATGACTGACAGTTGCGAACTGGAAGAACCAGAAAGCAGACATTGTGCAACAGGACATTGTGCAGCATTCAGGTTAGTCTTACATCTTTCAATTTTATTACTTGCATTCTTAAGCCTCGTACACACGTTGGATAATTGTTGTACGATGCAGCCGACGAACGAGCAATCGCACGCTATTCGTACGAAAATATAGCATCAGCGAGCGTCAAAGACCAACGACCGTCGACTATTGTCGGCTTTTTCAGACGATCAGTCTGGCGGATTTGTTCTGCCGATTATCGTACATTTGTACATGGTCGGCAGATTATTGTTAACGTTCTACAAAAAAATATATAAAAGGCGCGTGCTCTGCTTTCGTAATTGCACAAAGATACAAACGTTAGGTTACGTTACGTACAGACGTCTATATATAACTACTATCGTGGTGCCTATTGTTGCTGGGTGTACAGATGTTGTTTCAGTTATGAGGATAAGCTCTTCACAAGCTGTAAGGGCCAGGCCCCACTAGGCTATTTTGGTGGACACACCAATAGGACAGGATCATGGGGATGACCCCATTACCTCCGCAATCTCCATTTTTGGCGCACATCGCATTCGCTGCGATAGGGTTACATCAAAGGAATGGCAGGGTAGCGCATTCGAATTCTGCAGTTCTTTCTGCCTAGTGGGGCCTAGTCATGGGCTGGGACTGTCGGCTGCTACCAGGAAGGACCAGAAGTACAAGACCAGACCCGGGAACGTAGATGATGAATTTCCTAACCTCTGTGTAGTTAGAACCTTTCACGGCGGTGATTTCCCTACCCAGGGACACTGATACACACAGGTCGATATTTTGGCTCAAACGACTGTCCGGTGCAAGATTTCTGGAAAATGGGCCAAATTATTGTCCAGAATCATCCCCCCCCAGCCTTTATTTCTATTAACACGCCGGGTCATTAAATGGACGGATCTGTCAGAGGGGTTTTCCGACCTGTCCGATCATGCTTTAATCCGATTCGGACGAAGGAACGGTCTGCGACGGAAACACTGAAATGTCGGTTGGTCAGACGAATTATTGTATGGTGTGTACCCAGCTTTAGACGCCAATTGGCCTGTGTGTACCCGGCCTAGAGAGTGGCCATTCTCCTGCTGTCCTAGAGATTCTCAATCGGTGCGCCTCCTGTTTGGAAGACTACAACTCCCAGCATTCCCTCGTATCCCTCTGTAGTTGAGGGATGCTGGGAGTTGTAGTTTACAAACAATCGGAGGCAGTTTGAGAATCCCTGCCCCATAGCGACCCGTGTGTGACCGCCTGGGGACGGTTTCAGACGTAGAATGGACACAACCCATGGATTCAAGGTACTGATCCCATTTTGTATTGAATTTTATCATTAGTTGCCCTTTAACTTTACTATCACAATGATGCAGCTCAGATTATTATTAATGAGTTATTAATTAGTGTCTCTGGCTAATTACATCCGGAATTTATCATTTCAATTCACTTCTGACTATCGGCCCGCTAAGGTTTCTGGGTATCTTCCCTCCTCCTACTCACATGATTTCCTACAAGCCCGCGCTGATTGCCGCCCATTTATTGCTAAGGTCCGCCCTCAAAAGAATGTTGGAACCAAAGACACGCCCCCTTTCCTTGTATGGGAACAGCTTTACCTCACCCCGGACTATTTTCAGGCGGAAGGACACTGTGACGTGTTCCCTGTGATCGGAATTACCATGGCAACAAGTATGACCCAGCGCCCCTTCCACCTCGAACTTAACAAATATAGAGTTACGCGACCGAATCCGTTCTGGACGGTTTGACCGGACACCGGGATACGGACAGATACGGGATTTGTCACATTAACTGAATTTTTCCGACGGGGCGGGGCGGTGACGTCAGATCCGGAAGTAACGGCCGCGGAGATTCTGTCCAATCAGAGTGCGTTGACGGTTTAAATGCCCTGAGAGTGGCTGTGTGACCCCCTGAGACCGAATATGGGAACCCAGGAGGCAGGTCAGTGTCAACAGGTCACCCCTGTTATCATTGGGTTCGTGTCCGTCCTATTAGGGGGCACTGGACGTGGGAGCTGCCATCAGTATTGTCTGTAGCTGGGGGAGCCCCTGTGTCCCCATTACTGGACATTATTATAATATTATATTGTTATTATTGTACCAGGGGTTATGACCCCCTTCATATTCTGTGAGTTGTGTTCACAACTGAAATAATGTTAAGAAACTACAACTCCCAGCATACCTTGATTGCATTGTAACAAGAAGGCATGCTGGGAGTTGTAGTTTCTCTACCCCTAGACTTTCCATACATCTTCATTCTCTATATACAGGACTGAGGTTCTTGGGTAAAATGCCTCTGATTTCCCATCATCCCTCAGTACTGTCAGTTTAATAGAACTCATTAGTACTAAGTGGCGCAAGTTACTTGGCCACGTTCTATATGAGGGATCGGTAACCAGTAGAAATCAACCAGCAAACTATATGGTGGGAACTGGGGGGGGGGGGTCTCTCTAATGAGGCAACTTGAGCAAAATGCACATGGCAGCACCACTGCTAAGTATCAGGGAGGAAACTGATGTTCAGACTTGTCCTTAAAGCGCTGGTTATGTAAGGACATTGTAAAAGGAAAGTCGATGGGGCTGGAGGAAGCGTTCAATAGCCAGAAGCTGTTACCAGGAGTTAAGAAGCTTTGACAGATGAGGAGAAGCAGCACAAAAGCATTACTGATCGTCACCTGTACGGAATTTTATTATAACCTAACCCTGTAATGGATTTCTATGGGAGGAACTGTAAGATTCTAGCCTTATAATCTTACAGTTCCAGGAGGAGAAGGAAACCATAGGCCACAAAGGGGTAGGTTATAATAAATAATGCACCCCCAACTGTAAATTATAAGGATATTAGAAGTCACCTTGGAGTTCGGTGTCCTGTATAAAAGGTATATATATATATATATATTTATATAGTCACGGAACTCCTCTGTGACTTCTAATATCCTTATAATTTACTGTTGGGGGTGCATTATCCACGATGTGTTTTTACTTCTACCTGAAGGGCTAGGCCACACTAACACGTTTTTCTCGCATTTGCGCATGCAATTTGAAATATAATGGAAATCGTGAGAACACAAATAATCCTGTGATTCACGCATGCCCTGAAAAGAAAGAAATCACATGCTCACAATCGCACGGGAATCGTGCGTTGTAGTTTGGCCTCAGCCTTAAGAAGAACTAAAGTCATGGTCCCACTACGTGCGTTGCAATGTCTGTTCTGAGTGCATTTAGGACAATGCATTTTGTCTGGGTTCAGGTCCGTTTGCTGGTTAATAAACACGTTTCCGGTCTGTCTGCGTTCCTGTGCATTTTGACAGAAAATATTGACTAAAACATTAAAAAAGAGAAAAGTTTGTCCGCATGTGTCCATATTTTTTTTTTTTTTTGTTTCCATAGCATGGTGGCCCAGTGGTTAGATCTAATGCCTTGAAGCGCTGAGGTCCTGAGTTCAATTCCACCCTTGAACACATCTGTTTGTATGTTCTCCCCATGCTTGCGTGGGTTTCCTCCGGGCACTCCGGTTTCCCCACAATCATAAAGTCATACTGATAGGTTGTATGTGTCAAATAAATGTGCTTAGATTGTAAGCTCTTCGGGACAGGGCCTGATGTGAATTGAGTAAATAATTATAAAGCGCTGCGGAAGATGTAGCGCTATATAAGAAATAAAATTTAAAACTATACTACTAATAATATGTTGCGCTATATAAGAAATAAAATACTATTAAACTGTGATTCAGACACACACAGACCAAATGCAGTGCACGCACGCTGATAAAGAACGGACTGAATAGGTTTGGAAAGCAAATTATATAGTGGGAACTGATTCTCGCGATTTCCATTATATTTTAAGATGCATTACAATTCACAAAAGGGATGGAAAACGCAACTCACATAGTGGGACCTAAACCCATAATAGAGGATTTCATAGGATATATAATCTATACCAGGACTGGCTAGAGATTTAAAAACTTCAGAGGATGTGCAATAGTTGCAGGGGGATCTAGATACGTTGTCACTTTCGGCTGCTAAGTGGCAGATGAAATTCAATGTTGATAAATGTAAGGTGATGCATTTTGGACTTAAAAATCCTTGAGCTGCTTATACTATAAATGGCTCTGTGTTAAGTGAATCCCTGTTGGAAAGGGATCTTGGAGTTTTGGTGGATAACAAACTTAAAGGTAGCAAGCAGTGCCAGGCGGCAACAGCCAGAGCCAGCATGGTATTGTCTTGTATAAAGCGAGGTATGGATTCAAGGGAGGAAAATGTAATTCTCCCTCTTTAAAAAGCATTGGTAAGGCCTCATTTGGAATACGCAGTGCAATTTTGGAATCCTGTGTACAAAAAGGACATCTTAGAAATAGAAAGGGTTCAGAGAAGGGCAACTAAATTTAATAAGGGGATTGGGGGAGCTTGAATATGAAGAAAGACTGGAAAAGTTACAATTATGTACGCTGGAGAAAAGGCACTTGCGTGGGGATATGATTACTGTGTATAAATACATTAACGGGCCATACAATAAACTATCTGGGGCATTGTTCACCAATAGAACATGTCAGAGGACACGTGGACATTCCTTAAGACTTGAAGATAAAAGGTTTAGGCTTCAAGTTGGGAAAGTGTTTTTTACTGTGAGAACGGTAAAGCTATGGAACTGTCTTCCAGTGGACGTTGTTATGGCAGGTTCATTGGTCAGTTTAATAAAAAGCTGGATGAGTTTTCTAACAAACAAGGAATGTACAAGTTACTGGTATTGATACATAAAGTAGAGTTGGGAAAGGGTTTGTCACTGTGAGAAGGTAAAGCTATGGAAATGTCTCCAGTGGACGTTGTTATGGCAGGTTCATTGGTCAGTAATAAAAAAGCTGGATGAGTTTCTCAAACAAGGAATGTTACAAGTTACTGGTATTGATACATAAAGTAGAGTGGGAAAGGGTTTTCACTGTGAGAAGGTAAAGCTATGGAACTGCTTCCAGTGGACGTTGTTATGGCAGGTTCATGGTCAGTTTAATAAAAAGCTGGATGAGTTTCTACAAACAAGGAATGTTACAAGTTACTGGTATTGATACATAAAGTAGAGTTGGGAAGGGTTTGTCACTGTGAGAACGTAAGCTATGGAACTGTCTTCCAGTGGACGTTGTTATGGCAGGTTCATGGTCAGTTTAATAAAAACTGGATGAGTTTCTACAAACAAGGAATGTTACAAGTTACTGGTATTGATACATAAAGTAGAGTTGGGAAAGGGTTTGTCACTGTGAGAAGGTAGCTATGGAACTGTCTTCCAGTGGACGTTGTTATTGCAGGTTCATTGGTCAGTTAATAAAAAGCTGGATGAGTTTCTACAAACAAGGAATGTTACAAGTTACTGGTATTGATACATAAAGTAGAGTGGGAAGGGTTGTCACTGTGAGAATGGTAAAGCTATGGAACTGCTTCCAGTGGACGTTGTTATGGCAGGTTCATTGGTCAGTTTAATAAAAGATGGATGAGTTTCTACAAACAAGGAATGTTACAAGTACTGGTGATTGATACATAAAGTAGAGTTGGGAAAGGGTTTGTCACTGTGAGAACGGTAAAGCTATGGAACTGTCTTCCAGTGGATGTTGTTATGGCAGGTTCATTGGTCAGTTTAATAAAAAGCTGGATGAGTTTCTACAAACAAGGAAGTTACAAAGTTACTGGATTGATACATAAAGTAGGTTGGGAAAGGGTTTGTCACTGTGAGACAGGTAAAGCTAT
The DNA here is from genome assembly GCA_019447015.1 of Hymenochirus boettgeri. Classification (NCBI taxonomy): domain Eukaryota; kingdom Metazoa; phylum Chordata; class Amphibia; order Anura; family Pipidae; genus Hymenochirus; species Hymenochirus boettgeri. Next base: position 11,127,090 of record CM033476.1, on the reverse strand, counting down.
GGAACTGTCTTCCAGTGGAGTTGTTATGAGGTTCATTGGTCAGTTTAATAAAAAGCTGGATGAGTTTCTACAAACAAGGAATGTTACAAGTTACTGGTATTGATACATAAAGTAGAGTTGGGAAAGGGTTTGTCACTGTGAGAACGGTAAAGCTATGGAACGTCTTCCAGTGGACGTGTTTATGGCAGGTTCATTGGTCAGTTTAATAAAAAGTGGATGGGTTTCTACAAACAAGGAATGTTACAAGTTACTGGTATGATACATAAAGTAGAGTGGGAAAGGGTTTGTCACTGTGAGAACGGTAAAGCTATGGAACTGTCTTCCAGTGGACGTTGTTATGGCAGGTTCATTGGTCAGTTTAATAAAAAGCTGATGAGTTTCTACAAACAAGGAATGTTACAAGTACTGGGATTGATACATAAAGTAGAGTTGGGAAAGGGTTGTCACTGTGAGAACGGTAAAGCTATGGAACTGGCTTCCAGTGGACGTGTTGTTATGGCAGGTTCATTGGTCAGTTATATAAAAGCTGGATGAGTTTCTACAAACAAGGAATGGTACAAGTTACTGGTATTGATACTAAAGTAGAGTTGGGAAAGGGTTTGTCAATGTGAGAACGGTAAAGCTATGGAACTGTCTTCCAGTGGACGTTGTTATGGCAGGTTCATTGGTCAGTTTAATAAAAAGCTGGATGAGTTTCTACAAACAAGGAATGTTACAAGTACTGGGATTGATACATAAAGTAGAGTTGGGAAAGGGTTTGTCACTGTGAGAAGGTAAAGTATGGAACTGTCTTCCAGTGGACGTTGTTATGGCAGTTCATTGGTCAGTTTAATAAAAAGCTGGATGAGTTTCTACAAACAAGGAATGTTACAAGTTACTGGTATTGATACATAAAGTAGAGGGGAAAGGGTTTGTCACTGTGGAACGGTAAAGCTATGGAACTGTCTTCCAGGGGACGTTGTTATGGCAGGTTCATTGGTCAGTTATAATAAAGCGGATGAGTTCTACAAACAAGGAATGTTACAAGTTACTGGGATTGATACATAAAGTAGAGTTGGGAAAGGGTTTGTCACGTGAGAACGGTAAAGCTATGGAACTGTCTTCCAGTGGACGTTGTTATGGCAGGTTCATTGGTCAGTATTTATAAAAAGCTGGATGAGTTTCTACAAACAAGGAATGTTACAAGGTATGGTATTGATACATAAAGTAGAGTTGGGAAAGGGTTTGTCACTGTGAGAACGTAAAGCTATGGAACTGTCTCCATGGGACGTTGTTATGGCAGGTTCATTGGTCAGTTTAATAAAAAGCTGGAGAGTTCTACAAACAAGGAAGTTACAAGTTACTGGTATTGATACATAAAGTAGAGTTGGGAAAGGGTTTGTCACTGTGAGAACGGTAAAGCTATGGAACTGTCTTCCAGTGGACGTGTTTATGGCAGGTTCATTGGAGTTTAATAAAAAGCTGGATGAGTTTCTCAAAAAAGGAATGTTACAAGTTACTGGTATTGAACATAAGTAGAGTTGGGAAAGGGTTGTCACTGTGAGAACGGTAAAGCTATGGAACTGTCTTCCAGTGGACGTTGTTATGGCAGGTTCATTGGTCAGTTTAATAAAAAGCTGGATGAGGTTCTACAAACAAGGAATGTTACAAGTTACTGGTATTGATACATAAAGTAGAGTTGGGAAAGGGTTTGTCACTGTGAGAACGGTAAAGCTATGGAACTGTCTTCAGTGGACGTTGTTATGGCAGGTTCATTGGTCAGTTTAATAAAAAGCTGGATGAGTTTCTACAAACAGGATGTTACAAGTTACTGGTATTGATACCATAAAGTAGGAGTGGGAAAGGTTTTGTCACTGTGAGAACGGTAAAGCTATGGAACTGTCTTCCAGTGGACGTTGTTATGGCAGGTTCATGGTCAGTTTAATAAAAGCTGGAGAGTTTCACAAACAAGGAATGTTACAAGTTACTGGTATTGATACATAAAGTAGAGTTGGGAAAGGGTTTGTCACTGTGAGAACGGTAAAGCTATGGAACTGTCTTCCAGTGGACGTTGTTATGGCAGGTTCATTGGTCAGTTTAATAAAAAGCTGGATGAGTTTCTACAAACAAGGAATGTTACAAGTTACTGGGATTGATACATAAAGTAGAGTTGGGAAAGGGTTTGTCACTGTGAGAACGGTAAAGCTATGGAACTGTCTTCCAGTGGACGTTGTTATGGCAGGTTCATTGGTCAGTTTAATAAAAAGCTGGATGGGTTTCTACAAACTAGGAATGTTACAAGTTACTGGTATTGATACATAAAGTAGAGTTGGGAAAGGGTTTGTCACTGTGAGAACGGTAAAGCTATGGAACTGTCTTCCAGTGGACGTTGTTATGGCAGGTTCATTGGTCAGTTTAATAAAAAGCTGGATGGGTTTCTACAAACAAGGAATGTTACAGTTACTTGTATTTGATACATAAAGTAGAGTTGGGAAAGGGTTTTCACTGTGAGAAGGTAAAGCTATGGAACTGCTTCCAGTGGACGTTTGTTATGGCAGGTTCATTGGTCAGTTTATAAAAAAGCTGGATGAGTTTCTACAAACAAGGAATTTTACAAGTTACTGGATTGATACATAAGTAGAGTTGGGAAAGGGTTTGTCACTGTGAGAACGGTAAAGCTATGGAACTGTCTTCCAGTGGATTTGTTATGGCAGGTTCATTGGTCAGTTTAATAAAAAGCTGGATGAGTTTCTACAAACAGAATGTTACAAGTTACTGGTATTGATACATAAAGTAGATTGGGAAAGGGTTTGTCACTGTGAGAACGGTAAAGCTATGGAACTGTCTTCCAGTGGATTTGTTATGGCAGGTTCATTGGTCAGTTTAATAAAAAGCTGGATGAGTTTTACTACAACAAGGAATGTTACAAGTTACTGGTATTGATACATAATAGAGTTGGAAAGGGTTTGTCACTGTGAGAACGGTAAAGCTATGGAACTGTCTTCCAGTGGACGTTGTTATGGCAGGTTCATTGGTCAGTTTAATAAAAAGCTGGATGAGTTTCTACAAACAAGGAATGTTACAAGTTACTGGTATTGATACATAAAGTAGAGTGGGAAAGGGTTTGTCACTGTGGAAGGTAAGCTATGGAACTGTCTTCCAGTGGACGTTTTATGGCAGGTTCATTGGTCAGTTTAATAAAAAGCTGATGAGTTTCTACAAACAAGGAATGTTACAAGTTACTGGATTGATACATAAAGTAGAGTTGGGAAAGGGTTTGTCACGGTGAGAACGGTAAAGCTATGGAACTGTCTTCCAGTGGACGTTGTTATGGCAGGTTCATTGGTCAGTTTTAATAAAAAGCTGGATGAGTTTCTACAAACAAGGAATGTTACAAGTTACTGGTATTGATACATAAAGTAGAGTTGGGAAAGGGTTTGTCACTGTGGAACGGTAAAGCTAGGAACTGTCTTCCAGTGGACGTTGTATGGCAGGTTCATTGGTCGTTTAATAAAAAGCTGGATGAGTTTCTACAAACAAGGAATGTTACAAGTTACTGGATTGATACATAAAGTAGAGTTGGGAAAGGGTTTGTCACTGTGAGAAGGTAAAGCTATGGAACTGTCTTCCATGGGACGTTTGTTATGGCAGGTTCATTGGTCAGTTTAATAAAAAGCTGGATGAGTTTCTACAAACAAGGAATGTTACAAGTTACTGGATTGATACATAAAGTAGAGTGGGAAAGGGTTTGTCACTGTGAGAACGGTAAAGCTATGGAACTGTCTTCCAGTGGACGTTGTTATGGCAGGTTCATTGGTCAGTTTAATAAAAAGCTGGATGAGTTTCTACAACACAGGAATGTTCAAGTTCTGGTATGATACATAAAGTAGAGTTGGGAAAGGGTTTGTCACTGTGAGAACGGTAAAGCTATGGAACTGTCTTCCAGTGGACTGTTATGGCAGGTTCATTGGTCAGTTTAATAAAAGCTGGATGAGTTTCTACAAACAAGAATGTTACAAGTTACTGGTATTGATACATAAAGTAGAGTTGGGAAAGGGTTTGTCACTGTGAGAACTTAAAGCTATGGAACTGTCTTCCAGTGGACTTTGTTATGGCAGTTCATTGGTCAGTTTAATAAAAAGCTGGATGAGTTCTACAAACAGGAATGTTACAAGTTACTGGTATTGATACATAAAGTAGAGTTGGGAAAGGGTTTGTCACTGTGAGAACGGTAAAGCATGGAACTGTCTTCCAGTGGACGTTGTTATGGCAGGTTCATTGGTCAGTTAATAAAAAGCTGGATGATTTCTACAAACAAGGAATGTTACAAGTTACTGGTATTGATACATAAAGTGAAGTTGGGAAAGGGTTTGTCACTGTGAGAAGGTAAAGCTATGGAACTGTCTTCCAGTGGACGTTGTTATGGCAGGTTCATTGGTCGTTTATAAAAAGCTGGATGAGTTTCTACAAACAAGGAATGTTACAAGTTACTGGTATTGATACATAAAGTAGAGTTGGGAAAGGGTTTGTCACTGTGAGAACGGTAAAGCTATGGAACTGTCTTCCAGTGGACGTTGTTATGGCAGGTTCATTGGTCAGTTTAATAAAAAGCTGGATGAGTTTCTACAAACGGGAATGTTACAAGTTCTGGTATTGATACATAAAGTAGAGTTGGGAAAGGGTTTGTCACTGTGAGAACGGTAAAGCTATGGAACTGCTTCCAGTGGACGTTGTTATGGCAGGTTCATTGGTCAGTTTAATAAAAGCTGGATGAGTTTCTAACAACAAGGAATGTTACAGTTACTGGTATTGATACATAAAGTGAGTTGGGAAAGGGTTTGTCACTGTGAGAACGGTAAAGCTATGGAACTGTCTTCCAGTGGACGTTGTTATGGCAGGTTCATTGGTCAGTTTAATAAAAAGCTGGATGAGTTTCTACAACAAGGAATGTTACAAGTTACTGGTATTGATACATAAAGTAGAGTTGGGAAAGGGTTTGTCACTGTGAGAACGGTAAGCTATGGAACTGTCTTCCAGTGGACGTTGTTATGGCAGGTTCATTGGTCAGTTTAATAAAAAGCTGGATGAGTTTCTACAAACAAGGAATGTTACAAGTTACTGGTATTGATACATAAAGTAGAGTTGGGAAGGGTTTGTCACTGTGAGAACGGTAAAGCTATGGAACTTTCTTCCAGTGGACTTGTTATGGCAGGTTATTGGTCAGTTTAATAAAAAGCTGGATAGTTTTTCTACAAACAAGGAATGTTACAAGTTACTGGTATTGATACATAAAGTAGAGTTGGGAAAGGGTTTGTCACTGTGAGAATGGTAAAGCTATGGAACTGTCTTCCAGTGGACGTTGTTATGGCAGGTTCATTGGTCAGTTTAATAAAAAGCTGGATGAGTTTCTACAAACAAGGAATGTTACAAGTTACTGGTATTGATACATAAAGTAGAGTTGGGAAAGGGTTTGTCACTGTGAGAACGGTAAAGCTATGGAACTGTCTTCCAGTGGACGTTGTTATGGCAGGTTCATTGGTCAGTTTAATAAAAAGCTGGATGGGTTTCTACAAACAAGGAATGTTACAAGTTACTGGGATTGATACATAAAGTAGAGTTGATCCAGGGAAATTTCCCATTGCCACTTGGAGTCAGGGGGGAATTTTTTCCCCTTCATAAATTTAGTGTTTTTTTTTGCCTTCCTCTGGATCAACAGATAGGCAGGAAATGAGGATATTGCTAGATGGGTTGGACTGGATGGACGCATACTATACTATACTATACTTCTAGTGGGCGTGACCTGCTGTAACAAGTTTTTGCAGAAGCTTTGAACTGAGCATGAGCAAAGTACCTAATGAGCAAAGATACTGGAATGCTGGGAAATTAAGCTCAAACCCATGCTGGTGAGGATTAGTATAGTATAGTATTGGAGGTTGAATAAAGACATACGTCCATCCAGTCCAACCCATCTAGCAATATCCTCATTTCCTGCCTAACTGTTGATCCAGAGGAAGGCAAAAAACCCCCACCAAATTTATGAAGGGGGAAAAAATTCCTTCCTGACTCCAAGTGGCAATCGGAAATTTCCCTGGATCAACTCTACTTTATGTATCAATACCAGTAACTTGCAACATTCCTTGTTTGCAGAAACTCATCCAGCTTTTTTTTGAAACTGACCAATGAACCTGCCATTACAACGTCTACTGGAAGACAGTTCCACAGCCTTACCGTTCTCACAGTGAAAAACCCTTTCCGAGCTTGAAGCCTAAACCTTTTTTCTTCAAGTCTTAAGGGATGTCCTCGTGTCCTTTGACATGTTCTCTTGGTGAACAATGCCCCAGATAGTTTATTGTATGGCCCGTTATGTATGTATTGGATTGAGACTCCAATTATATTTTTAATGTCCAGGTGCTTCTGCCTTCTTGTTCAGTGCAGATTGTTAGAATTTTAAGGCTTTTTTTTTTGCTTTTTACTTCCAGAATGGATCGATGTCGCCAACAGCCTCCTTACTAAATGCCGCATTAACCTGCAGATTCGAGAACTATCAGACTGTGACGCTGGTGTATTTGTCACACTTTATGAAGCTATATTAGGGGAGAAGGTGCCAGGTAAGAATTCATCTGTATATCTAACCCTCCTGAAGACTGGAGAGTATTTGACATACACACTATGAAAATCTTCCCCATGTTGGAATTATTCCCTATAACTAAGTTTTTAGAGTAACAATGTTAAAGGGGAACCCTTTAGATGGTCTTGGAAGATCTCCAAGTTCAAATGAAAGGCCAGGTTCCTACCTTTAAATCGAACCATCAACCACCTCTCTACGTGCTGCACAGCCCAAGATATGAAGAAATCACTGATCAGAACGTTAGGGGGTGGGAGGTTCTGAATCTTAAAAAAAATTACTAGTTCCTCCTTCTAATCTGCGGTTGGCACATGCTCAGTGCAGGAGAAAGCAGAAGAAACCAGGAAGAGATTGAGTTACGGTGACTAAAGGCTAGGCCACCCTAGCTTGTTTTGCGCTCCCGATGGAATCTGCGATTTTCGCTAAAATGGAAAATTCCCGCGGTTTCCAATGCGCATGCAGGCGTTCACCATTTTTAGTGCGTTAACGCATGTGATCCATAGTGGAAAATGTCAAAATCGAGCGATAACGCTCGCGATTGTGTGCACGATTCTTGTTGCAGTGTGGCCTCAGCCTTAAGGAGGTTTGGGAGTGGCCACAGGGTTTCATGCAGACTGCAAAGGGAGGGGCCCTCAAGAAGGAGGAGGAGACACAGTGTAGAGGGACTGTCACATGGTTTCAGAGCAGGAAGCACAGGGGATCTGGTGGTGGAGCTACCATATCACATATAAAAATGTAAATATCTTCAAAACTATGTAAAAGTGCAATAATATTCTGGAAAGCAATTCCTGTCAATATACCTAAAGTCATATTTGGACCACAGTTACCCTTTAAAGAAATATCCACCCAATTAATGTAATGCCTTTTATAAGGAGTCATGCCTTGTTCGGTAACCATGGACTCTGATTTATTTAATAGATTTCATACCCGACACAAAGAGTCCAGAAGACGATGCACACAATGTCCAGTCTGTCATCGACTCTCTTGCTCTCGATTATCTACAAGTCAGTCTGTCTCATATAACCGGTAAGAGGAATATGTATGTTCATTGTTTTATTTACGGTTATATATTTAAATATATATACAGTATATTCATATAAAATATATATATACACTATAATGAATTATGTATTTTGTAATATGTCTGTAATTTACCTCCTCCTTTTTTTTAAATCACAAATGGTTTTCCGTTTGCAAGCTTTGTGAGTATATAAAGGGTAACTGTACTTGTGCTATACTCTTGCAGTATCTAACCGCTATCCAGATCCTCCCCCAGTAAGTGCCCCTGACACTGAGCATGTGTATTAGGATGGAGAAGGATAGGAGTACTTGGGTGTTACTGCATGATTATAGTGTCCCTTTATTTTGGGGCTCAGCACATCCCCCTCAGTACTTTTCACAGGGCACACCCACTCTACTGTTACTCCTGACACTTCTCCTTCTCCGCAGGGGAAAATATCGTCCGTGGGGATGCTGAATCCATTAGGAACCTATTAGAAATATTTGATGGTTTGTTGGAATATCTCACTGAACAAATCAGCGAATGTTCTTCCCTGGCTGGAGGTGAGAGCACCTGATTGTGATCTGCTGTTTACGTATTAATATACCTGCACATGGACTAGACAGGGCATAGCCAAGTAACCAATAAAATGCTTTTTATGTCTAGTTCTGATTGGTTGATGTGCATTTCTGGTCCGTTATCTTGTTGCCAATTCAGCAGTGAAATCTTTATATGTTTTTTACTTTCTGATCTAATATTGAATCTGTAACAATCACTCCCTATAGATTCCTTTTTCTGTTTGCAGTCCCATAAAGGTTTCTCATAGTGTAATCCAGGAATTGTTTGTGTTTGCAGAGGATTTGGAAGGAGATTTTGTCCAAAGGAGATCGAAAGAAATTCCAAAGGGAGAGCAAGATTTGTTACCGGCCCTGAGACATCTTCCATCCGAGAGGTGAGTGGAGCTCTCTGGACATTGGGTGGCATGTTTGGGACGTACTAAATTACAGTAATTAGTGGGACGAAGCAGAGGAAGACTCCCCCTGCTTCTCTGTGCTGAGATTGGGGGAGAGATCACAGGAGGAAATAGTTAACAGTAATATAAGATTGATTAAAATGATTGCAAACATAACTAAGGAAGGATTAGAATTCATACTAATGTGATGGATTCTAGGCATTTTATTAATTCCCCTTGCATGGCTTTGTCCCACTCCAATAGGTAGGAACTGTAAATAACACAATAGACACATTTTCTGTTTTCCAGCTCGACTGCTCCGTCCTCTGAAATCTTTGCCCCATCTTGGGAGGTTGACGGGTCGGAATCCACCGCTGAGCTGATCAGACTGGGCGACACGGCGCACACGTTTACAATGAGAGGTAAAGCGGTCAGTTGATCGATGGGAGTTTCTGTAAATGGAATTGGGGATCTTTAGATTCTGCATTTGACCCGTTACAGGTTCTGCTGTGGAACCAGCAAAGAAAAGTGATAAACTGAAACCAGAGAGAAAGAGCCCAGATGATAAACGAGAACATGACCGGCCTTCTTTCTCACCTTATCCAATCCCCAGTCAAGGTGGAAACAAACGTGAGTGAATATGACCAATCGGATACCTTGTACAAGAAAACCCTGACACAGCAGATAGTTAATGAATGAAACTCCTTGTATAAACACAGCTCCATGGTCAATGTTTTTGTTTTCAGAACCCCATGCTGGAAAGAATTTCACCCTACGGAGATACGATGAGGATCTCCCCTCTGCAATTCCCCTCAGTCGCCCATTTCAGCCCAAAGAGGGAAGTCCTTTCCCTACAAACAGAGAAGTTCAACCATTAAACCAGGAAGTGGAGAGACCCTCGGCTATTGTGAATAGATCCGAACCAGCTGGTAAATCATTTGGACAGTGTGAATTTCTGGAAATCTTGGTCCACATTTCGTTCATCGGCTGTAACCTGAATTTGTTTTCAAGTGGCCTCCCTGCCCATGACTTGTATGAAAACTGGCTGGTGCCAGAGGAAGCGTTAAATAGCCAGACGACTAGTTGAGACTAAGGTCTTAAAGGTTTACGTACAATCGCGGAGCCGACCCACAATGCATGATGTGATATAAACATCCGTATTCACCGACTGTCGTTCCATGTATGGGCGCTTGGTCGTCCACCTGGTGAATCGGGGCAACGAGCCTCAACTGAGTCTGTGTCAGCCTCCTGAGCTCCCATATACTGAACAATCGTCTGCCAAAATGGATGTTCATTACACATTGTGTGTTGCAGGTTGGCCCACACGTGTGTATGAACCTTAACTAGATATTAAATGAATCCCAGTGGGATTGGAAAGAGTTAAGTATGTAAAGTAAATAAAGAAGTAACTTCTTACATTGAAACCATTTCAATTGCATTTTATTTAAAAATAAAAAAAACAAACTACAGTGATTATTAGTTGAACTGACTGTTTCTTTACTTCCTGTAAATGCTGCACACGAAGCAGACGGGGATTCCTTACCGCAGAGATCGCAGAGGGAGGGCAATATGGCAGCTCCAGCCGAGGTAAGAACTTTAGACCTGCTACATGGAGGATCCTGTAGTTCTATTATTACCCATTTATCAACCTCCTGCCTGTCCCTGCAGTGTATACACGTCGCAGTTATAGTAAGCTTGTCTTTCTGCAGAGCCCGATATCACCCTTCCCAAAAAAGGTCGCCTTCCGCACTCTTCCCGATGTCCGGATCATGACCCTCCGCAGTTCAATGGGGGACACAGAGAATGGGGCATCAGCTAGTGAGGATAATGAGGAAGATTTAGGCTCCAGTACTTTCAAGTTGACTGGCGCGGAGGACCGTGGTACTCCATGTGGATGCCCTTTGGTAGAGTGAGTTAATACTATATTACTATTTATGGTTGACAACGAGGATGTGATTATGTGAACAGAATTACCCAGAAACCCCTGTCTGTACATTTCCATACTTTTGCCATTTCTTAATATGATGTTATTACCCAGAAACCCCATCTGTGTCTCTCCCAGTTCCCAGGCATCGGACACACTCCTGACGTCCATCACTGATGAACCATTTTCAGTGCAGAGGGCAAGGAACCGACTATCGGAGCAGGAACTGCAGGAAATGTCTGAGAAACTGTCCCGTCGCCTGGATGAGCTTGACCGGGTGAGTTATTCTGTCTGGTCTCGATCGTTCTGCTGGTAGTTGGGTAATTGCAGCTTTAGATACTGGGATTGGTCAATGTCGGATTTCCCGATCTGCCCGACAGATGCTAAAGAAAGCGATAGGGGAGCAGGACAGCCTGACCGAGACCAAAGAAGAGGACAAGCTCTCCCAGCACAGTGACAGCATCATGCAGTTCCACAGGAAAAAGCAGCTGCAAGGTGGGTGGGCCTTAATCCTTTCCCATCATGCTCTACTCGTGTGATGATTGCTTGTCTGCCAATGAAGAGGTCTTTTTTTATTTCACTATATAAAGTTTATTCCCACCCTTCAATCACAGCAATGCAGAGTGCGAGGAAGCCACAGAACAGACCCCGCTCTCTGTCCTCCTCTCCAACTCTCTTCTCTCTTCCCCATCGGACACCATGTGTGCAGTTTGAGGACACGTTGCATAGAGAGGCCCAGGGAGAGACCGGGAAGGTCAGGAGAGGGTTACAAAAGGAACTGGACCTGCAGAGGGTAAAATCACAGGTAAGAACTTCTAAATTATCCATTAATGAATGGTCCTCCAATCAACGTGCTGGGGGTTGGGGAGCATGCTGCCTATTGGTCAAATCCATCCATTAATAAATAAATGAGCAGTGTTTGTCGGACATTAGGTTCAGGTGGCATTGGGGGGGGGGGGGAAGCTCTGTGTAGATTTCTGATTGGTTATTGCCAATGTTTACTTGTTTTGTGTCTGCCATGTTATATTTCGTTATCAAGCCCATTGTTTCCAATTCTGTGTTTGTACAGTTCCTCACAAATACATATGAGGACGAACTAAGAGACTATGAAGATCGAGAGAGGATCCAACTGTCCGAACTAAAAGCCAAGTTAAAGAAGGTGGTGAGTTTCTGGTCTTTGCTATTTTAGATGGTGCAGCCTAATGTGGCCTTTGACTGGGGAAAGCAGCGCAGCCACGAGTACCGCCTGATTGAAAAGAACCAATGGCGCTGGTTGTGCCTGTAATGACGCTGTTCATTCCCTTCCTATTAAGGAACAAGAATGTAAAGAGAATATTCCTAAAGCCCCCGTGAAAAAATCTCAACCGGAGAAAGTTTATTCTGGGAAACAAAATATTCGCAGCTCAAAGTGCAACAAGTGGATCCCCAATATTGCCAAGACCAGAGCTCAAAGTAAGAACAATGCACCGCAAACTGCCATGGGGGGGATCGTACACGTAGTGTTAGTGGAACTGGGGGGGATCGTGCACGTAGTGTTGGGATCGTGCACGTAGTGTTAGTGGAACTGGGGGGGATCGTGCACGTAGTGTTAGTGGAACTGGGGGGGATCGTGCACGTAGTGTTTCACGGTGGAACCGGAGTAGATGGTCACGTGTTTAACTGTTGGTTCTTTTTGTTCTAGTGAAGATTAAAGACAATGATCTTCTGCCAATGCTGCTGGATGAATTCCCTTATCTGCAGATCTCTCCACACACACTGAAAGGAATGTGGAAGGGGCAGGTGGCTCAAATGGAGATTCTCAGCAAAGCCTCCGAGGAGGACGAGCGTAGTGAGCGGAAGCTGCAGAATGAGGTGCGAATGGGGAGGAGCAGGGAATACAATTCACCCTTCCATAAGGCAACATTCCATTGGCAGTGGTAAATTGCATCACTGTCCCAAAAGCTGATTGGTCAGTACAATGAGAGAAGGTATAATGGTCAGGCTAATCGGAGGAGCAGATCACAGTTAATGGTTTATAAAAGGGATGGGAGGGCGGGGTATAGTAGACGTTAAATTTACCATTACCAGACATTAAACTAGTGTAATTTTTTACCCTGTGTAATGTGTAAATCTTACACATCACAATATGAATTTGTATAAAAAGAATAAACCATATATAGATACAGAGCCCACCTATATGTGGAACGGACTAGGTTATATTTTAAAATCCCAGTGAAAAACATTCAACAAACCCAACTCTATAGAGCAGGTTCCAGTAAATAAAACCAGGTCACATGATCACCAGGTGGTCCGACAGATGTCGCCATTTTGACTGAGTTACTGTTTTCCCATAGGTGGAAGAGGTTCGGAAGAAACATGATCTTCTCGTCAACATCATCCACAAAGAGCAGGGTCAAAACCAGCGATTGGTCAGTATCACCGGTGATCTGTGTTTCCTTCTGTAGATTTAAAGGGGAAGTTCAGTTTAATTCTTGTACAAGTCATTCTGAATTGAGGAAGCCAGTCGGATGACTAGCGAAACGTCTTCAAGTCCAGTTGATCTAATTGAATACAACAGATATACCATGACATGGATGGATGAATATTACAGATATACCGTGACCTGGATGAATGAATATTACAGATATACCGTGACCTGGATGGATGAATATTACAGAGTCCTATACCGTTGACCTTTGGACGGATGATTGATATTTACAGCTAGACCGTTGACTGGATGTGAATATTTAAGTATAATACGATGCACCACTGGAGGTATAAATTTACCAGATTATACCATGACACCTGGATGGATGAATTATTACAGATATACCGTGACTGGATGGATTGAATATTACAGATATACCGTGACCTGGATGAATGTAATTTAACAAGATATACCGTGACTGGATGGATGAATATTACAGATATACCTGGGACCTGGATGGATGAATATTAATATACACGTGACCTGGATGAATGAATATTACAGGATAGACCGTTTGGACCGGCATGAAATGAATATTACAGATATACCATGACCTGGATGGATGAATATTACAGATTACTCCTGACCTGGATGGATGAATATACAGATCTACCATGGACTGGATTGATTAATGAATATTACAGATATACCAGTGACCTGGATGGATGAATATACAGATATACCGTGACTGGATGGATGACATATTACAGATATACATGACCTGGATGAATGATATTACAGATTATACCGTGACCTGGATGGATGAATATTACAGATATACCGTGACCTGGATGGATGAAATTTACAGATATACCATTACGGATGAGAATATTGACAGATATACGTGACCTGGATGGATGAATATTACAGATATACCGGACCTGGATGAAGGAATATTACAGATATACCGATGACCTGGGATGGATGGATATTACAGATTATTACTCGTGACCATGGATGAATGAATATTTTAAGATATACAGTTGACCGGATGGATGAATATACAGATATGACGTGACCTGGATGAATGAATATTCAGATATTACAACCTGGATGGATGAAATTACAGAGTATACATGACAGGATGGGATGAATATTACATATATACCGTGACTGGATGGATGAATATTACAGATATGACATGATTGCACTGGATGACTTTATGATAGTACAATTTAACGTGACCGGATGATGATTGATATTACAGATATACCGTGACCTGGATGGATGAATATTACAGATATACCGTGACCTGGATGGATGAATATTACAGATAGACGTGACCGGATGATATGAATATTACAGATATACCGTGACCTGGATGGATGAATATTACAGACTATACCCATGGCCTGGTATGGATGAATATTTTACAGATATTAACCATGACCTGGATGGAGAATATTACAGATTACTTTACATGACTACGGTGAGATTATGAATATACAGATATTTACCATGACCATGGATAGACTGTGATATATACAGAGATACCGTGACTGGATTGATGATAATTTACAGGTACTAACCACGGACATGGATGAGATGAATATCTTACAGATTTACCGTGACCTTGGATGGATGAATATTACAGATATACCGTGACCTGGATGAATGAATATTACAGATATACCATGACCTGGATGGATGAATATTACAGATATACCGTGACCTGGATGAATGAATATTACAGATATACCGTGACCTGGATGGATGAATATTACAGATAGACCGTGACCTGGATGAATGAATATTACAGATATACCATGACCTGGATGGATGAATATTACAGATATACCATGACCTGGATGGATGAATATTACATATATACCGTGACCTGGATGGATGAATATTACAGATATACCGTGACCTGGATGAATGAATATTACAGATATACCGTGACCTGGATGGATGAATATTACAGATATACCGTGACCTGGATGGATGAATATTACAGATATACCGTGACCTGGATGAATGAGAACCTTCACAAGCATGGAACAAAATAGGGACATATACACTAATACAGAGCAAAAAAGAGAATTATAGAACAATATAAAGTAATATAGTCATATAGAGCCATATAAAGCAATATAGAGCCATATATAGGGTAACAAAGAGCAATATAGAGCCACATAGAGCAATATAGAGTAATATAGTCATACAGAGCCATATAAAGCAATATGCTGACATATATAAAGTAATAAAGAGCAGGGGTGTCTCTCTAATGAGGCAATATGAGCAAAATGCTCAGGGCAGCATCCCTGCTAAATATCAGAGAGGCAGCAGGCAGAGCTCACTTTAAATTCTCCCAATTTTTTCCGGCTAACTGCCGCCTTCATGCAGGCCCTGCTCTGATCATCATAGGGTAAGTGGGGTAATTATCTGTGTGTGCAGAGCTGGGCACATCTTATTTTCAACTTAGTTAAGGTGATCTGGGCATTAAGGCATGTTATATGTACCAGTCTGTGTGATCTGGGCGTGAGGGCAACTTGGTTAGGTTAATTAGGGCACTGATGAAAGAATCTACCTTGACGTGGTGGCAGGCTTACAAATCGTTTGGAAAAATATCTACAGGAATTATGGTGTAGAGAAATGTCATTTTGAGGAATTGTATAAATACTACCCCAATCCTGGAAGCCACCCACACCTATCCCTGGTTGCGGTGGCACATTTTAAGGGGCCTAGTGGTACATAGAAGCGGCATTAAAAAGTTTGGCTCAGGTGGCAAAAATCCTAGAGACGCCCCTGATAAAGAGCAATATAGAGCCACATTGAGCAATATAGTGTAATATAGTCATATAGAAACATATAGGGCCTCATTTACCCAGACTAGCTGGGCAAATATATGGAGTAAAATCCCGCTAACTGGTTCGCTACCGGTTATCGCGACTTTAGCTCTATATTAGCGTTGGATGCGCGGGTTACGAAAAATTCACACACGCATCCGACGCTCGCGATTTAATATCGCATTTGTGCTCGTTTTAGCGCAGGATTTTAACGCCAGCAGATATACACTGTACTGTATATACACTGTACTGTATAGATATTGTACTGTATATACATTGTACTGTATATACATTATACTGTATATATATTATACTGTATATACATTGTACTGTATAGATATTGTACTGTATATACACTGTACTGTATAGATATTGTACTGTATATACATTGTACTGTATAGATATTGTACTATATATTGTACTGTATATACACTGTACTGTATAGATATTGTACTGTATATACATTGTACTGTATATACATTATACTGTATATATATATTATACTGTATATACATTGTACTGTATAGATATTGTACTGTATATACACTGTATATATATATATATATATATTATACTGTATATACATTATACTGTATAGATATTGTACTGTATAGATATTGTACTGTATATATGATGAATATTACAGATTATACAGACCTGGATGGATGAATCTTCGTGACCTGGATGAATGAATATTACAGATAGACCGTGACCTGGATGAATGAGAACCTTCACAAGCGCAGGCTGTGCTGGTTTCTGTGCAGTGCAGATCTGTGTATTTTGTTTGTAATTATACAATTGATCTCGCGTAGAACAACTTGCCATCTAACATTTACCTTTAAATAGATACATTACTGAGAAATTCAATGATCAGGTTCACTTCATAGTTGACTAAATTGAAAGCTCTATGGGGCAGTAACCTCCTTTCCTCTTTTGGCAAGGCTCTAGCACTTTTATAGTTATATTTATGTACTGAACTATTTAAGTATTTGTCCCCCTTGTATGCCATACCTCCATCTAGTCCAGCCGTAATACTCTACCCATAATGTCTGTATAACAGTTACATAGTTACATTGTATTGGAGGTTGTATAAAGACATACCTCCATCTAGTCCAACCTTTATACCCTACCCATAATGTCTAACAGTTACATAGTAACATAGTATTGGAGGTTGAACAAAGACATATGTCCATCTAGTCCAACCTTTATACCCTACCCATAATGTCTGTATAACAGTTACATAGTAACATAGTATTGGAGGTTGTATAAAGACAAACATCCATCTAGTCCATCGCCAAGTAATCAAGAGGTTGTCTAGTGTGGCTGAATATTCAATGGTGTCTATCTCTGTGGTGTGTCCGCTTACACACCTATTTGTCTCACAGGAATCACACAACTTCAGCAGAGGGACACCAACAAATCTCAATTTGCATTTCAATTTGAATTTATTGCTGCTTTAACACAACATGTTTCGAGCGTGCAAGCGCTCGCACGCTCGAAACATGTTGTGTTAAAGCAGCAATAAATTCAAATTGAAATGCAAATTGAGATTTGTTGGTGTCCCTCTGCTGAATTTGTGTGATTCCTGTGATCCATCTAGTCCAACCTTATACCCTACCCAACTGTTTTTTCAGATGAAGAAAAAAAGGAAGGTATCATCTGATTGGTTATGGCAAATTTTTGCACCTGAATAAGTCTGTATAAATAGAATAACTTTAGAAAGGTTCAGAAACTTATCCAGTCTGCTCTTTGTACCTATCCAATGAACTTGTCATTACCACATCTGCTGGAAGACAGTTCCACAGTGTCACCGTTCTCACTGTAAAGAAACCTTTCCTAACCTGAAGATGAAACTTTTTCTTCCAACCTTAAAGGATGTCCACGTGTCCTCTGATATGACCTATTAGTGAACAATGCACCAGAGAGTTTATTGTATGGCCCATTAATATATTTATATAAGGTTATCCTATCCCTGTGCAAATGATGCTTCTGCAATGTAAACAGCCCTAACTAACTAAGTCTAATCTGCCTGCCTGCATAGTCAAGCCTCTCCATTCCCCTTATTAATTTAGTTGCCTTTCTCTGATGCCCTTTTGTATATGGGATTCCAAAACGGTAGTGCATATTCCAAATGAGTACCAAGCTCCTTTGACCACCACTCTCTGTACACAATCCAACAACCAATTCTCTATCCGTGTACAATTCAGTTTCTTTGCAGTAATCTATGACATAATGAAGTAATAATCTCCCACATGTCCTTTATAAAATAGTACCCCAGTGTTACGCGTGTACACAGAGAGACCCTGCCAGGAACCTTTTGAAATGGCCCATAACACTATATTAGTATCAAAGAAACATTATTCAGCGGTCACTCTTGTACTTGCAGATTACCATAATGTACTGTAGGATAATCAATTATGTTCAACTTTATTTTTATATACATGTCATGTCGTATAAATGTGGCGTTTAATGGCGAGTTATATACAAGCCGAGAGAGATGTATGTGGAATGGAGGATAATTGTCTCTATCCCTACAGAGAGACTTTAAAGAGCGAATTCGGCTGCAGAAATCTGCCCAGAACAAAATGAAGGAAAACCGACAGCAAGCAGCTCGAGCCAAGAGATACTACGAGGACTACCATGTCCAGCTCAGGGCAAGGCTCATGCGAGCTCGGACACGGGAGGAGAGGGTATGTCTGTCCTTTTAAAGGGACCCGAGTTTAGAGAGGAGTCTGCAGTGAGGGTGACCTCTTTAAATACGGAACCACATAGACCATTCAGCTTATCAGACTGTTTATATAGGAAGGTATTATTGTAATTGAGTGACACTTTGGGTCATCGCAACTGTGCTTCCTATAATTTAAAGGACATGTAAACCGAGGCAAATCATCTTATAACTAATCACACAGGAATTAGGATTAATTATCACCAATTGTAAATCTTTTTTTTATTTTTCCTCTCCGACCTTCCTATCCCTTGTTATTTTAGCTCTGGGAGTTTCACTTTTTAAAGGGGGTGGGGCACAGCTAGTCAGTAAAGAACTGTCAATCACCCAGCCCCTGGCACTACATGTAGAAACTCTCCATTCTATGACAGTAAAGCTCATTTCTCTGTCACTGCATGGCTAATGGTTGCAGCATTAAGATCAGGAAAAGGAATAAGCATTATCTGTTACTCTGAGCTCTTTCTGTGCAGATAAACCCAACCCTGAAGTTAGCTGCTCTCTGTGTTACCCAAGTCCCAATGTAGCACTGAACCTAAAGAAATCAATTACCCCCCCCCCACACACACACACACCCCTCCCACCTTCAAACTCCTACAGCTATCTTATTTGATTCAAGCAGTGATTACAGCTCCCAGTGCTGTGCTATTGGCTGTAGTGGGGCACAGATCATCTCCACTGCACATGCTCCACACTAGCTGTGCCTCAGTTTTTGGGAGGGGGTGGATACATAGAGAGGAGACATGCATAGTAACTAGGAGTGAGCTGAACAGGACATGAGGAGATCTAGTGACAGGGACACAGAGCAAAAAGGGATCAAGTTCCTGGCAGCACTAAAATATAGAAAAGGATAACGGCAAGTCATTTTGTTTTTCAGTTGTGTCCCTTTAAATGTTACACTGCCAGGGATATGATGGGATTGTCTGGAGGTAGTCTATCTGCTAGGGAATCTCTATACTGGGGGTGATTGTCTGGTCAGTACCTGGTAGCTCTTAGGGCTAGGCCACACTATCACGCTTTTTTTGAGCTTGCGCATCTGTTTTTCCCATTCATTGAAATCGCGTCAACGCACCGAAAATTTGCTTTTTCGGGTGCGATTACGCATGCGATTTGCGTTCCGCATTTTTCTATATCTATTGAAAAAGCGCAAACGCAATGAAATCGGAGTGTGACCCTTATTTTGTTCTGCCCTCATTTAGCTGTTCAAGAAACTGTTTGAGGAGGGTCTGGAACTGCAGAAGGAGAGGCTGAGAGAGATTCGCTCTTATACGAAGGAGCAGCGGGAAGAGCAGAGGAAGAGACACAAGGATGAGTTGGACTCCATGGAAAACCATTACAAAGACCAGGTAAGACATTTATTCCAGATGCACGGTTTGGTTCGATACTGTAGCCAGAGCTGTAATTGACTCCTTTTCCCCTTACAGTTCTCAATGCTGGCTGACACTGTCCGACAGGAACGCCAAGACATTCACACACGGGAGAAGGCTCAAGCTAAGGTGATTTTGCACAGATCCCATGAACAAAGCATCACGTAGAGGTTCCTATCACCTACATTCAAACTGAATTTCTGTTTTGCCTTTTAGACGCTGCATAAGATAAAGAGAGAGCTGAGAGCCAAGATGGAGAGAGAGATCCAGGAACTGCAAGATATGATCATCAGAACAGATGAGGATGCTTTCTTCCGGGAGCTTGAAGCAGAAAGGTTAAAGAGAAGGCTGCAAATGGCTTCATTCCAATACAGTAAAAGCCACTGTATGTAGTTCCCTCATGTGGCCACTAAAGGGTGCTAGAGATGGAAAAACCAGTGGCACATAAGTCACAAGGTGCAGTGAAACACTGTAACCCCTTGGGGCACCAGAGAGCTGTACCCCTATCGATATCACATCTGTTTGCTATTGAAAGATTGTTTAACCAGGGAAGTGTTGTCTAAGGGCTAGGCCACACTAGTGCGTTTTGCGCTCACGATTTTTGCTAAAATGGTAATCGCGGGAATTTTCGCGTTCCCGCGATTACCGCGATTTCCGATGCGCGTCCATTCGCGTTTTGGTAACGCATGCGTTCACCATTTTTGGTGCATTAACGCAGCGTTTCCATAACGCGAAATGGCAAACGCATGCGCAAAACGCGAACGCACAAGAAAAGCGCATACAATCGCGTGCGATAACGCTCGCAATTTTGTGCGTGATTCCTGTGCATTAAAGTGTGTCCTCAGCCTAAAGCTTCTCTCTGCTTGACGCTTTGCCAATTAGAAGTGCCTTATATCAGATTTACCGCCCCCATATATATGCAGACATTTGTACAGAAATCCACATCCTTTGCCTTATTTATTTCTGTGGGATTTTAACTTATGATTCGATTTGCTTGAAAGTAAAAAAAAAAAAAAAAATCTACTCCATCTCATTGTAATAACGTGTCGGGTCCAATGGGACTGGTTCATTTTTCTTTAACACCCAAATACCCCCCCCCCCTTTTTTTAATACAATTTCCCAACATCCCCAAGCCTGAACGTCAAATTACATTCCCTTATTAGGGAGACAAAATGTCTACCTCCTAATTCTGATTGGTTATTGAAAGGCGCCACACTGGATTCAGACAACGCAAACAAACTATTATGAAAAGTATTCCCCTTCCTAAAAGAGCTGCCATACAACACCAATTAAAGAGACAATTCTAGTCCAATAGCATGATTCTCTTTTCAGCATTTAAAGTACCCTGGGTGATAACCTTAAATAATTCTGGGTACAGTGCTGATCAGCTGTATTACTGTAACTTTCCCTCAACAACAAAACTCTCTCGTTGCTGAATACGAATTCCGATTGGTCTTGTCATTGACAGTATTAGACTGGACCCCTAAGGGATATTTCTGGTAAATTTAACAGCTGATTCACCCTGTGTTTAGGTCCTCATCCAGGGTACTTTAAATGAGGCGCAGAGAACAGTTTAATTGTCCTTTTCAGTTATATGGAGGTTCTCAATTAAAATTGAGTATTTAAAAACCTGTAAATGTACGACCGCTATCGAACGGTAAATGTTTGTTAATGTACTAACGTTGGTCCGTAAACTACCGCAATGGTATTCTATGGCGGGTCGTAGACTTCCCATCACTACTGTACATATACGGGCACTATCGTAGATTTGCGTTAGCGGTCATCAATGTAAGATCGCAGGAATGATACTTAAAGGCGCGGTATCACTAAAGCAAATCACATGGCGCTTTGTCCCATAGTGCACCGGGTGACATTACTGAACTGCACCGTGTCCCAATTTACTGGCAAATGGAAAACGTTTTCTTCCCTTTGTACCAGTGCAGAGACATCCCTAATATGTCATCACAAGAAATGCATTGATGGAAGTAGTAAAGTATTCTCCATTTCTGCCTCAACCTGGAATAGAACCATTTATATCCTGGAAATATGTAAACCCGGTGCGGAGGGGCTTTCCTCCCTGTGTGAATGATACTCCTCCCCCCCCCCCACTAATTGGAAAACATCCCTTTAACATGCAGGACATAGGAAGTTGCTTCTTCTCAGCCCATTGATTTAAAGGCAACTAGAGGCAATTTAATAAACAAAAACCTGCAAGTACATTTTCCAGGGAGGTCGGCGTGGGCAATGCTACCTCAATGGGAGGCTTCTGGCATGATCCACTGTCCTCTGCACATGCATTAAGGCTCGTACACGCGTGCGATCGCGGGTCCCGACCTGCGACGTATGATGTGTAGGAACGAACATATCAGTGTGTAGGCGCTTTATCGGCCGAAACGTTTGTTCGTACACATCATGTGTCGCGGGTCGGAACCCGCAATCACGCGTGTACAAGCCTTTAGAATCTCTCCCTAACATGAGATAGTCACACAAAATGGAAAGTACCTGGGGCAGGAAGGTAGGATTGATTATTCCCACTTTACATTGAGGAGCTACAGCATGTAGTTTGCCAGGTTAGTCCTGTATTAAAGATGAGTGCTGAAGCAAGGAGGAAGACTGGCAGAATCAGTTTTCTCGCAGAAACAATATTGGGAGGTAGGAAATACCAGTCCTGTATCCCTGTCCCAAGTGCTTTTTTATTTTAGCTGTTTTTTTTTGTTTTGTTCGTGGCCACCCAGGGAGGAGAACACGTTTGACCTCCCTGGAAAAGGTTTCAAAACGTCTCGTGCAGTTTACCAGTGTCACATGTGACGTTTATGTGTTGAGTACTAATACTCCCTTCTATAAGCAACATTCCCCAATACAAGTTTCTCCAATGCTGCTCCACTTTAAAGGGCATTTTGACCCTTAAAGGGCAAGTCCAACCCTAAAATGAAAACTTACATACAGGTAAATCACCCCCAAAACCCTAAACGGTAATAGTTTGAAATGTGAAATATATAAGTCTAACCTGAAATCCTGCACAATGTCCTGTTGCCCCTGTTTCTGCTTCCTGGTTCTTCCAGTTAGTTACTGTCAGTTATGGATTTGACAGTTGACATCACAGCCAATGACTGAATGTTAATCCCCGGTCAGCCTCTTCTGAGCATGCCCAGGCTCAGTACAGGCTCAGTACAGGTTTCTAAATGGCTCAGTTTCCATGAGGCATCCAGAAGCATAGCAGGCATACAGTAATGAATTCATAGGACAAACTATGATATATCAACATATTATAAAGAGGCCATTCTTTCTAAAAGATATTATGAGGGTGGAGTTGTCCTTTAAAACAAAAAAGTGGTCAATTGTCAGTTACCTGCCCCCAACTGATGTTTTTTACACTTTATTACCTGCATTACTAACCCGATATTTAAGGATAATTATTGTTCCCATTCTGGCAGTGTAAAGGTGGCCATACATTAGGACGATTCTACTTACCCAACCGAGCGATCCCACAATATTAGACCGATCCTGCTGGAACTGCCTTTCCCGTTCTTCAACATGCGATCGCAATTCACATTCATTTTGTGATCGAATGTTGGACGCAAAGAAGAACGAAAGGCGGTTCCGGCAGGATCGGTCTAATGTCTTGGGATCGCTCGGTTGGGTAAGTAAATTGTCCTAATGTATGGCCACCTTAAGCTGGACTCTTCCTCCATGCAGTCAATAAAGGCAGTGACTGCTGTTTCACCGCTGCCTTCTCTGCACACGCTCAAGCTTATAAAAAGCTCATTGAGCAGAGGGAGGAGGCAGATACCTTGTTCATAAAGGAATATAACTTACTAATAAATATCTGGTTACAAATACATATAATAAACTTGTCCGTTATCTGTCCAAAGCCCCAACTACTATTTTTACCAGCCACCAGTTTTTTTGTTTTGAGGGTGGACGTGCCCTTTAAGGATGATGAGAGTTCAGTGGGCTAGATGTAGACAGGGCTGCCATCGGAACTTGCTTGATTGGCTGCTCTGCCTGCAGTAAGAAGTTACTATTTTCCAATCCCGTGTTCTCCCCTGTTCTAATTCACATTCACACCACAGGCTGAGGGAATCCACATTTTTCTTTATCCTTTTTTAATGAATCAGCTATAAATTGAAGCAGTTTTCCATCATATTACAGAATGACATCATGTACATTGTGGTACCAGGTTAGAGAAGGATTAGCACATTATTGACTTCTCGGCCCTAGTACAGAGCAAGCTGGCTTGTGTGATTCCTTTGGCAGTAAAGGGGTAAATGGCACAAAGATACATGGGTATAGTGTAGTAGTTTAACAACTTCCTATACAGCAGACATCAGGCAAATACCACAAAGATGACATGGGAATAACTCAGCTCCCAGGGAGTCCATGTGGATTTATAACCAATGCAGACAACCATGACATTTTCTATGCAGAGTTAGGAAGGATAGCCACAGTTAAAGGGATACTGTCACCAAATGATAAGATTTTTACATGTGGGCACATAAATCTTTTGTATAGTCTTAAAAATCAAATTTCAAATGTTGACAGAAATTTCTCCTGTCCCACATCACAAAAAGCCCCAATACCAGATAACTGGAGTTTGTAGTAATGCCAATCAAACCTCCCACCCCATGTGACATCTTCCTTAAGGATTGACCATCAAACTGTTAAATATAAGAAATTTGGAGTCATGGATCTCAGAATCTTGGAAATCGGGTATAAAAAAAATATGACTTATGACAGTATCCCCCTTAAAGCTCACAAAACAAGATGTAACCTACAGAGAGTACATAAAGAAATTATAGGGATGTCCTGTCTGAGAATCCTGCACAGACCAATCTACTGCCTATGAAATCAATTTATACAAACACATGACCAATCAACTCTGCCTGTAAAAGATTTCTGCAGACATGACCAATCAACTACCTGTAAAATAAATTTCTGCAGACATGACCAATCAACTACCTGTAAAATAAATTTCTGCAGACATGACCAATCAACTACCTGTAAAATAAATTTCTGCAGACATGACCAATCAACTGCCTGTAAAATAGATTTCTATAACCTGCACTAAGAAGAGACCAATCTACTGCTATGAAATCAATTATACAACACACGACCAATCAACTACCTGTAAAATAAATTTCTGCAGACATGACCAATCAACTGCCTGTAAAATAGATTTCTATAACCTGCACAAAGAAGAGACCAATCTACTGCCTATGAAATCAATTTATACAAACACACGACCAATCTACTGCCTGTAAATAATTTCGAGACATGACCAATCAACTGCCTGTAAAAAGATTTCTATAACCTGCACAAGAAGAGACCAATTACTGCCTATGAATCAATTTATACAAACCCACGACCAATCTACTGCCTGTAAAATAGATTTCTGCAGACATGACCAATCAACTGCCTGTAAAATAGATTTCTATAACCTGCACAAAGAAGAGACCAATCTACTGCCTATGAAATCAATTTATACAAACACACGACCAATCAACTGCCTGTAAAATACATTTCTGCAGACATGACCAATCAACTGCCTGTAAAATAGATTTCTATAACCTGCACTAAGAAGAGACCAATCTACTGCCTATGAAATCAATTTATACAAACACACGACCAATCAACTGCCTGTAAAATAGATTTCTGCAGACATGACCAATCAACTGCCTGTAAAATAGATTTCTATAACCTGCACAAAGAAGAGACCAATCTACTGCCTATGAAATCAATTTATACAAACACACGACCAATCTACTGCCTGTAAAATAGATTTCTGCACAGAGGCCTGACCATTTTCCTGTCTGTTGTACATTTTTTTACAGCTTTACCTGGACACATCTCTGCAAAGACATGAATTTCTCTTATATAGACTCCACTGGTGTTACAAATGCAAATACTTTATTTCTCCTTTAACAAACGTTTAACTGTTTTTTTGCTTTAAAGAAGTGCACTGAACATCATTTCCCGATAACCGTTACATTCCCATCTATTAATATAGTGGATTAGCCTCCCTGTTTCTTGCAGTTAACAACATCGGAGACATTCTACACATCCCTCTGCCAAGGACCATGTTTCAAGAGACTCCTTTAGCTTTACACTAAGGCTGGTCAACCATCTAGTGTGATATCCCATTTGTGTCAGTCATTTTTTTCTTGTGTATTTAAATTTGCACAACTGGGGCTGAATATTGACTGACGGATCTACAGAGCAACATTGGCCTAGTCTAAACACACACCTACAACAAATGGACAATCCCATAAGGTCTGACTGGATTGGCCTATTATCAGCCACGTGACTGTATCCGCCTTCTATACTTTAGAAGGGACGATAATTGTCAGTGGACGCCCAATCTCCTTATACAGTGAGATGGTATCGGGAAGGCGCGTAGCCATTTTATTGGTCGATGACAGACATCTTTCAATGGAATCGTTATCTGCTGTAAATCTGTAAGGGGTGAACCCAGCTTTAGGTCTGTACCTGGATTTTAGGTCTCTGTATGACTTGGCTTAGAATGTCCTAAAGAATAAACAAGAGGTTTCTTTCTACCCAAGACTAAAAAGGAGAAGGCAAGTACAGTTTATTATAATCCACCGGGATGCAGAGAAACTATTTCCCACCAGAGACAGGCCCTACCAATGCCTTTCCTTGGCAATAACCACTGGGGTGAAAACATTTATCAAGTATTAAGTTTGTTAAATAAAATCTATTTACTACCATTGCTGAAAAGGCCATAAAAATGAATTCCCCCCTCAAGAGAAAGCTGAATCCTATTCCACACCACAGCCCTGAAGCTTCAGGAGGGGTAAAGGCTTGTTGCCTTGCACAGGTCTCCAAAGCCATACAAGAAATCCTGTTGTAAACCACAGACAACTACAAGAGGAAATAGTATATGTTCCCCAGTCTTGGAGGTCTGGCAGTCTCAAGAGAACCCAAACAAGTAACGTGAACAGATATCCAAGAACAACTGTGACCCTTGATGGCTAAAAGTCAAAACTTCACTAAAACAGAAGGAAAGAAATGATCAGACCCTGCAATGCACAAATCTATAAGCCCTCTTGCAGATGAAGGCCCTTTAGATGGACTATTACTTGTTGCTTAGAGCATACAGGATTCCCAGACACCCTAGAGTGCTTCATTTATTGTTGCATAATATGCAGTTACTTTTGAGTGGATGCAAATGACATCTTCATGCTGGAAGTTCAGTTTCCAAGGGTTCTGGACCACAGACCCATCCTTGAAAATGCAGCACAATATAAAACCTATTTACTGCCAAACAGGGGACAGCCATATCTATCCAATGCTATAGGATTGTAATGGTCACACAGAACAGACAGAGGGATTAGAAGAGGATGTCCTAGTCACATGAAATGAAAGCTGGTCTATACAAATATGTACAGAATTTTCACAGAAAATTCCCCTTTAATGCTATTTACATTTGAAGACCAGGATCACACTAAGAGAGGTAGGTAGACCCGATAAAACTCATTCGTTTGCTCTATTACATCATCACGTCTGCATAACCACGTAGAAAAAAATAGTAGCAAAATATGGCGTTATTTTTTGCAAAAATGGAGGCTAAAACCATTGAGCAGATTGAATGAGTGGTCTGAGAGGTCATTTGAACAAAAGAACTTTTATGAAACGTGTGTTTTATAATTTAAGCCGTTTTGGTTTGTTTTTGTTTTTTTAAAAAAAATGCTTTCTACAAAATTTTCAGTGAAAAAAAAAAAAAATCTTTTACAACAAGAATAAAGGTGGCTGTAAGATAAAAATAGCAATAACAGGGATTAAATTAATCTATTTAGGATAGGATTTTGAAATATATTAGTAATAACTGGGTAAAACCAGAGAGGGATTTGAAATATGTGTCCATTATTGTAAGAAGTCTCCGCTAAAATGGGGAGGGGGGAAAGGAGAATCCACTGTCTTTTTTGTCTTGCTGTGACATCACATGAGGTCATCACAACAGGCGTGGCTTGCTGCGATGGCAATATTCAGCGGTGCACCATTGTCTGTTCCACTGTCAGTGGTCGTATTTGTACCGAGTGAAACGCGTAGAATCCATGAGGAGGGAATGTAATAGATAGAACCCTTTTTCTCATAAAAAAATATTAGTAGTCTTTATATGCAGAACACGTCAGCATTCTCTGTAATGTTCAAGGTATCTGAATTAAATAGCAGCTAAGTCGCAAAAGCTAAACGACTTTTTCTTTACGAGACACAAATATGGCCTCTCTATATATATATATTTATAGGTTTAGCATTTCCAAAATGTCTGTTTATTCTCCTTGATCACAGTGTCCCGTGGAAGGAAATTCAGGCGTCAGAAATCCACAAAGGGACCAAATTAAGTTTTTGTTTTATGAAAAGAAAAAAATAATATCTAGCGCTGTTCGGATCTCATTCCACAGCAAATCCACAGGTTTCTTCGATGGCTGTTAGGAGCTTCTCGTAAAGCTTTTCGTAGTTTTCATAGGGCGGGATGTCGATGCGGTTAAAACTGGCAACAAAAAAAAGACATAGGGTTAGTTATAATTATAGGAGACGTTCCATACATAGTTTATGGGGCACCCGGGCCGCCATGTTGAAAGGGTGAGCCCATTTTTCATCTACATACGTATGGTGGCTGGAAAGGAGACCAAGTTAGAAAGTAAAGCGCTGAAGCGATAGACTAAGGGTAGTACACACCCAAGACTCCATGTTTATACAAGCGAGTGCATCGATGGGTCCACTTGATAACTACATATATAGTTATATGGGCAGAACAGCTAATAATGAGTGTTTAACTTCATGATATATTAGACGTTCTGTACATGAACATTTGGTTTTAGGAACAAAAAGTATTTTCCAGAAAGTTCAATCTGCCCACCCAGCATTTTGACAGATTAAATGATTGATCTTGCCCTTGTGATTCAGTTGCTCAGTAGACTAAAGAACATCTTCTAGTCCAGTGGATCTAATGGTGCCCGTACACTAAACTCCCCTTGACCTGGATGAATGAGAGTCCTCACAATCACACTGCTAGCAATACCTCTAATATCTTGCTAAATATATCAGTTAGGGTGGGGGGCAGGTCACGGATAAGTGACCAGTTTTTTGTTTTAAGGGTTGACATGCCCTTTAATATACATGGAAACTAAAGATGACATAGCGAGGATATACATGCAAACTCTGACATGGGTGCTGTAATATTACATCATCAACCGTTACCAGGAAGTCACAAGGTAGTGTGGATTGTATAAGCAACAGAAATTCCCTTAGCAAAGTGGATCACAACCTTTATTTCATACACTTTTGGACTGCGGCAAACACCGGAATGCATACAAACTGGGGGAACACATGGGCTCTAAAAGCAGCCAATGAACAACGGGCATGCAGATACAGAATGGTTCGGTAACCAGTGAATCTTACCAGGTATGAGCTTTGGGCAAGTTGTTCGTGCTGGCATCAATCTGGTGAATAGTGAATAACCTGGGTCCCGCAGCACCTGTATATTCCACAAATCAAAGAACAACTTGATTGATATTGACAGTCTGGCAATGAAATAATTACCTTGAATGCCGGTTACTAATCACAATAACCACACAAGGCAAGTCTGTGTTCAACTAGACCCACCGAAAAAGACAACAGTTAATAAAGAATTCTAGTCTTCACTCCCTGCCTACCACGAATAGTACCCTCTTACCCCCTGCCTACCACGAATCCCCCTGCCTACCATGAATAGTACCCTCTTACCCCCTGCCTACCATGAATAGTACCCTCTTAAGTCCTCGGAGGGTATAGTTTGACTAAGGAACGATTGGCTTGATACAGTTACAGCCACATTTGACCCTCTAATCCACAGGTGACGTCTGTTTGCTGGCAAAAAACCCAACAATATCGCCTCTCTGTAGGTCCTGGCAAAAATGTAAATTTATAATTTGACCCGATTAACCAAATTATCACAGCAGATGGACGATCGGACCTAATATCATTGTTTGTATCAGGCCTTAGGGAAGCCATTTAATGCTAAAACAAACAAAAACCATCACAGCAAAAGAGGAAAGTCAGGCAGTGTTTGACTCGATTGTTGGGGCCCGCCAGGAAATCTGAGACATGGGGCCCACCAAGGCCACAAAAAGACCTCCCGTCATATGAAAGCCCCCAGGGTGAGGACCTCTGGGTTTGCTGGACTAATCTCAAAAGATGGCAGCAAAGTGGGTCTCGTAGTGTCGATTTGGGCCCCGTCATAATCTGCACGAAACACGCGAGAACAACTTTGCTGCCTTTGTTCGAGGTAAGTACAGCAAACCCAGGGGTGCGGACCTAGTGGTTCTAGTCGGGGGACTTTCATGATAGGGGGGATCTGTTTGTAGGGTTTAATTCCCCTTTTTAAACCAATAAATTCTAAATCACACTAAAGTGAACATATTAGGAGCATGTTCTGCTTTGTGTGTGACCTTAATGTGTTTGTCCTGTGCAGGATTCCCAACAGAGATGGGAAAAGGGAAGACGCTCTCGATCCTGCTCAGGCTCCCTCTGTGCCCAGAGAGACATCGGTTCCCGTACAGCCCTTGTACTTGCCTTGTAATGCTTTAAATCCTTGTAGGGGGACCCGGGATGACCCCGTCACAAACTGGAGCAGACGAGCTCTTCGTTCTTCATCAAACGACTCCACCGCTTTCCAGAACCATTTCACGATGTTACTGTCCGGTGTGCAGTGCTTTAACCTGGTATTGGATTTCCAGTCGTTTACATCAATCTTCCCAAGGCCACAGACTATAAG
Source organism: Hymenochirus boettgeri (assembly GCA_019447015.1). Taxonomy (NCBI): domain Eukaryota; kingdom Metazoa; phylum Chordata; class Amphibia; order Anura; family Pipidae; genus Hymenochirus; species Hymenochirus boettgeri. The sequence continues at coordinate 11,096,491 of CM033476.1, read as the reverse complement.
CTGGAAGTGACAGACACACAGACATGTTACTATGATGGCTCTATAGATTGTCAAGATGGAACTGACCTTTACAGACATAAAAGCAAATAGAGGGTTAATAACACAAAGTTCCTTTTCATCTCCTAAACATCACATTCACTTGTTCAGCCAATCAGCAAGATGGGAAAGACCCCCGATGGTTTAGTAACTGGAAGGGAATGGACTGTACATTCTTATTACAGTGTCCAGCTACAACTCAGTAACTGGACACTATTGGGTAATAAGGAAGACGTATCTCTCTTTGCCGTTTGTTAATATTGAATGAGCATGTCTGAACCAGCGGTGTCTCGACTAAGCGAAGATAATAAACTAAATTCTGGCACTGGGGCACAGTCACCTTAGTAAATTACTATTATACTGACCTCTAGCTCCTTCTCATCGAATGTTTTCAGCAAATGTTGGGGAATAACCTCATTAAATCCCTTTTGTAGGGCAAGGAACTGTGCTTCTATCCCTCGAAGAAACCTCCAGTTCACATAGAGCCTGAAAAATAAAAACACACACGTTTCTATGTACAGTAACATGGATATTGTATATCTTCAGTGTTAAAAGACGACTGTGGTCTTGTGCAGTGTAGTGGCCCAGGGACTAACCAATGGGAAGACACCAATGCAACAGGCAAGTTTTATTGGATAATTACCAGACTGGGGGGTGGGGCTAATATAGATTTAAACAGGAACCAGCCATACATTGCAGTAGTACTACCATTTTCATTGTTTCCCATACGTACAGGTGCCAACAATACCCTCAGGGCTTTTGGCACTGTGTTAGCCAGAGGTGGTGGTATCATAGTGAACAGTGTCCATCTAGCTTAGTACTGGGGTCCGGTGGCCATTACCTGACATATTCCTTTTTATTGTCTTCTGTCACTGTGACACTTTTACCAGTGGGCTTTAATTCATGCTGGATAATCTCCCCATATGCACTGTGTTCTACACAGAATGTGTGATCCAACACTCCGGTGATGTCGTTCTCTCTGCAGAGAAAAACACAAGTTAGATTAGAGTGCACCTGGTTACAGAGGGAAAGGCTCATTAAGAACTTTTCAGGCCTTTGTTACGTACAGGATCCACACGAGGCTGTTGTGCAGATCAGGATCTACAGACTCCATATCATCCAGCGTTATGGATTTCCCGAGCAATTGCTTATAAAAAGGTAGTGTGAACCCTCCGTCTATGTAGTGCCCATGAAACACAGCCATGCCCATGATTCTGCCCACAAAATGGAAATACGACAAGTGCTCCTGAAAACAAAACGCGAAAATCATTGGATCTTAAAAACGGCCAACGGCTTATTAAACGCAACAATAAAATCTCAGAGCCCCAGAGAGCCAAATCCAAGCAGAGGATTCTGGGAGCCCGACTGATCTGTAAACATATATCTGGTGAGATTCGGTCACTGTGGTTTCTGATTCTGGTTTGTGGCAGTTTATCTACATCCCCCATTCAACCTATTACATCAAACGCTTTACTGAACCCACACGGCAAGGACACCGACGGTCTCACAAAGGACACATTGTAATATAGAGGCGGGAGTGAGCAGGTGAAATGTACCAACAAATACAATTAAAAGGGTTGAAGTAAACCGAATACACTGGAATGTTCAGAGAAAAGGATTCAGCATTAAAAGTCATCAGTTCGTTCCTACCGGATTTACTGCAGAATCTGGATTTATCTGGAGAGTATAGATATCATCTCGGGAATACTGAAACAGGCCATAATATGGATTCAACATTTCATGCGACAGTAAGTACAGCCACTCCCTAGAGAAGAGAAAGACTCGTCAGTAAGGGATCCTTCCCATTGCAAGACACTTACTACAAGAACGACAGACGCCCCCCCCCCCCCCCGATTCTTTTCATCCTATAACGTAGCAAGCATGTGTGACAAGCTGGGTACACATCGGGCTACACACAGTCCTGAGCGCTTCCCCTATGCACAGCATATACAGATCATAGGGAGAACGCTTGGGACTGTGCGTTTCCCTATAGGGAGTCTACAGCGGCCGAGGGAAATTTTCCCTCTTTCCCGAACAAGCCATCAGCCGACCCAATTGTTCTTTATCGGTACTGTGTGTACCCAGCTTAAGTTAGCCATAGGGTAAAATAGAGTTTAATATAGAGATGTGTCTAGTGGACTGTATATAGTGAGTATATTTGCCCTTTAAACATAAAGGAGGCCAGGCAGTTGTATTGTCTCTGCAGGGTGCAGATGTAAACATCTCTCAATACAGGCAGAGCTGATAAAAGTTATAATGATGTCACAATGACGTCATACAGGCGATAGGGGCTGCGACTGACAGTGGATTATTCATAAAACGGTTTTCTCCAGCCACGGAAATGTCACTATTAAAAACAAAGATGGTTTCTCAGTGCATGTCAGTGTTGACAGATGGACTTTGTTCGTAGTAACAAAATACCCGTCTGGCCCGTCTCTTGTAGCACACAGACAAACCCCCAAACCGTAATCTATATTCCAATGCTTACCTGGCGACTCCTCCATAGTCCAGCCCTTCTTCTCCTCGAAACTTTATCATTAACCTTTTCCAGAGATCCTTCGGCCTCATCTTCATCACCTGCCTGTAGGATTCCTGTAAAACATCCACAACGCTGTCAGGCCACGGGACACATGACATAGGCCCATCATTTCAGAGTGGGTTTGGGGGTGAAGAACTAGTTACATTACTAAATGTTCTACAGTCGGATCTGTGGGTCTGTTTGTACAGTTGGATAAAAGGGAAGACTCCTGTCCTAACCTCAAAGATCTCCTCCCGGGACACCTCGATCCGACAGTGACCAGCTTGGGGCTGCTGCTGGGAAAGCTCCTGTCTCAATATCTTTAGCTTATGTACGAGGTCTCTCTTGTACCGCGGGACAGTCAGACACTCCACTTCATCCGGTAACTGGCACAGAGAAACCACTTGCTGCTGTTGCTGCTGCTGATGGTGATCTTTTAACTGCTGGTTTTGGCGACTGCAGAAAGAGTGAAAACTGGAAATTAAACATCCCACGGAAGTAAAAAGGAATCACCAATTCTGCCATTTTACCAAACACTGACTAAGAGAAATATACAGTAGCAGGCATCCATTACCCATGTGTGTATAAATAAAGACATCAGATAAGTCACTTCTAAGCAAACCCTGGTCATTATTCTGGTAGATAAGTAGTACAATGTATGTAATAAGCAGTAACCACAGCACATGACTACACCAGGAAACACAACATTGCTTTTCCAGCTCTCTCATTGGCTGCTCGGATCTCTCAGGTCAATAGTAACGATTTGCTCTTCTAAATGATTCTCAACCTCACTTCCCTAGAATTCCTCACTTCCTCCCTCCTAGAATTCCTCCTCACTTCCTCCCTCCTACATTCCCGTTCTGATAAGGTAGGGATGCGTTGACGGCAGGGAAAGGGAAGAGGGGAAGAAACCGGAAAAGAAGCCAAGAAGAAAGAAACTCTCTGTACATCACCAAGAGCTTGTTTAAAAAAACGGTTCCTTGATAGTTTACGCACCATTGTTTAGAAGTCTAACGGCAAAACCGCCTCCGTAAATAAACCAGAGATTCTTTTTAGACTCGTCTAGCCTGTGCCAGTTGTAGATTTGAATGATTATGTGCCCGCTGTAATAGATGTATAGATGTTAGAAATCTCTCTGGTGTCCTGTGACCCATCGCTCGGTCTGGTCACCTGTATACATCTAACCACTACTAGACAAGAGCGCCAAAGTATCCTGTTGCCAGCACTTGTGGTTTTACCCCAGAAATTACCAAGAATATTTATAATTCCCTTTAAAATCTAGTCTTAACGGATAGGTATCAACAAAAAATGTGTCATTTATTAACTATTAACCCAAAATATTATAGACCTAATAAATACACAGTGATTAAAAACAATTAATATATCCAACTCCCGCGTGGTGTAAAACCCATGAAAAATCCTAGCGTACTTTCGCCCCTTACATCATTATTGGAAGGGGCTTCTTCAGTCACCTTGTATCCCTGTAGTTTCCAGTAGTGTACAATATCCATTATAATGGGGCATTGTTTTGTTGCGCTTGCACACAGGGGAAGGAGGGAGCACTGAGAAAATACAGGGACCCGCAGCACCGCAGGTAAGAGAGATCAGGCTTAGTGGGTGATATGGGAGACGTAGCAAGTGCTCTGTCTCTATTACTATTATATTTTTGATTAAGGATGGGTATTTTCTTTCCCTGTGAATTTTTCTTTAACTGCGGCCAATCCGTTCTAACAGCATCTATCAATCGGAAAACATACAATTAACCTGAGACATTCATTTAATGTCTTTATAAGTGACTTCTAGCTACAAGAAGTGAAAGTGTAGCAGTCTGGAAGCTCCCTTTACAGCAGGGTTGCCCAACCTGGCCCATGGCCCTGACATGCCCAGTTACGCCCTTGCCCACGTCCACTTATTTACATGGGGGGAGCACCCTTTTCCCTGTTTGTAATCAGCTAATGCTAAGTACATACGTTAACTCCGTACATGTGGTCAATTTGGCGGCACGACTTATAAGCTGGCAACGCGTGCAACAGTTGTCAATTTTGGAAGATAATCGCACACTTTGTGGCCATTTGGTCGGAGCGGACCATTGAATGAGCCCAACCCAATGACCACTTGTGTGATTATTGCCCAAAAGGCCATTCACTTGCCCGCTCATTAGTCAGACAGCTTGCACCCAATTGACTGTACTATTCGCTTGATAGATTTAATTTAGACAATCAACCGAACAATCTTTATCTGGAACGGGGTATTTGGCATTAGACATGCAGACTGGGAGACAATTAACATGATCTTCCTGCCTTGTTGGGCACATGATTTGGATTACGGATCTAATGTTTCAGGGGTACACAGTACAGCTGAACTATTCCTTCTAATCCATTTCCGTTTGTCTGGCAGCCTGAGATGATGTTGTTGCCTCGTGTACCAGAGGGATCCTCTACCGTAGTGGTTTGCCATGCATAATCTGTCTGTCCTGTTTAAGGCTGATATGCTGCCATCTGCTTAGCTGATTACCATTTGAGTGCATTTACACTAGAGCTGTTGGTTCATTTTAGGATATTCTTGTGTACAGTAACAAAATATTTTAAATGCATGGCTGGCCAATCCCGAGCCAGGTAGTGCATTGATCATTACTCCTGGGATCCTATTGATGTCTATTAAACTGGCTATCACAACATTTACATTGTCTTTCCAAAATTAAACTAATTTGTCCATCCCTGCTAAGGAGTCTAAAAGGTGCCCATACACTACAAATGGTTTATTACGATCATAATGTACCGATACTTTGATAGACAGATGTACAATGTTACTTACGATCAGTATTACGTGTAATGTTGCATAATAACATCAGGAAATGTTACTATTTGTTTTAGGCCAAATGTAGAATTTTTTCAGCCAATCAATGTAAATGTCGGATTGTCCATAAAATTGACCTACAGTATGGTCACCGTAACTGTAATCTCTTTGCAACCCATGAAAATGGCAGAGGTGCCAAATACTCTCTTGTTGTTTGTATACAGAGGGATAAACTAACTTTGTGTTTTTTTGTTTTTTTTATTTGCAGTTCTGGTGTGCGAAAAACCTGGTGAAAAAGGATTTTTTCAGTGAGTATTACATCTTTGTTTGTCCCTGTGAACCTCATTAATTTAAATTTATTCTCTGTTAATTGTTAGTAAAGTCCTAAAAAACTTACACACTTAAGTTAATCATTTGCCTAAACAATCAGGTGTTACCTTTTTACTGGTTTGCTACAGTTAAAAACATTTAATATATATGATTGGTTGCTGCAGATTAAGCCTGGATCTAAATAAAAATGTTTTCTGTTCCGGCCACTGTTCGCGACTAGCGACGGTCAGCCGGGCAAATCCACAGCTATGATTTTCCGATGACACGGCGACCGAGGTCCCACTGTCTGCTGTCATTCAGTTTTTCGGACCGGCCAATACACTGAAATTTTGCCAGTCGAAAAATTTTATGCAACGTGTTGCACTCTTATTGAATTAATGCCTTCCGACCTCTTTATATCCCATTATTAATCTTTGGCATGCTCTGGTCGGTGTTTCATTTGAAAACGGGCTTGTGGTCCCATCCAAGGCTGTGCTATTGTGGGTAGATTTCAAGCTGATCAATGGTACAAATGTGGTTACATACAATCAGAACTTTCCATTGAGATTTAATTGTAAATGACCAATTTGGCTGCACAGTTTTGTGACTGGGGTTACAGTTTATGTTGCCCTTGGAAACATTCAGGGAGATTTACCCAGAGCTGCAGGTGCATGGGCAATCTCCTGGATGAGCTTTACCAGAGGCTGGGCGGCTTAAGGTGAATCTCACCCTCACGTAAGTATTTTAATGCAGAAACCTACGCACAATTCACCAGAGGCTGCGAGGCTGGACAAGTGTCTCTTACATTCCGCTACCTGCTAACCAATTGTCAATCGCTAACCCTTGTGCTTTGCCTCCTGGAAAATCTCCCTGATGTTTCCTATTAGTCGTTAGCACTTGGTACTTTCCTTGTGCTGCCTCACTTTGTTTCAGCGGATTAAGCATTTCAACTAGTCCGTACCGAGTAAGGGATTTGGTCCTTTAATAGGCTTTTCCGTGACACTCCATGGTTTTGTTAAAGGACAGTTGCTTTAATCTCCACTTTTTTCTCTTTTGTCTATACTGCAGGACTACCGGATCCTTTTGCTAGGTGGTTGTGGATGGTTCGGGCCAGTGCCACTCTACAGACACAGTGAAAAACACCCTAGACCCAAAATGGAACCAGCATTATGATCTGTAAGTTTGATTTGGTGAGACGTAAGCTTATGATTAGTGAGTGTTTATGATCATGTGTTTGTTACTTGAGAAATGTTTTTACTGTAGCTTGAGGCCCACTGGGGTTCTTTTTACTTTGCTTGATTGTTTTTATGGGGGGTCTAGGGGGAGAACGCCAGTCTTTTGCCTCTTTTATAATGGTCTCTTCTTGTCTTTGGGATTCCTTTCCCTTCCCAGTGGTGTACGAAACTATTTTCCAATTAGTAATATTTAAGTCATCAATAGATTTGTTAGTGTTTTTGTGCTCTTAAGAAAGTAGAAAGGCCATTTAAAAACCCAGACCTATATATAATGTATTGATGAGTAGCAGTGGTTAATGTGGGTGCAACCCTCAATCTGTTACGTAGGTGTTTATGGTATTATTATAATCCTCCTTCTCAGCACCCTCCAGTTGGGAATAGGGTTTTCTTGGTGTTTGGCTGCAATGCTAATAACTAGAAAGTGAAAGTTTAAGAATAACCATTGATTTTGGCTCGAAAGGCCCGTATTTTAGAAGGGAACATGGTTACCCAGAGCCATGCTAATGTGTGGTGTTTTAAAACTCCATGTTAATTGCTATGGTTATCAAAGAGGACATGTACATTTCAAACTACATTTTGACTAAGACATATCTTATTTTGTTTGCTATGGAAATGGAAGGGTGGGTGGGTGTTGGGGAGCATTGGTATGTGTGTGGATTTTTTGATTTAGGTATGGTTGCTTGGAAACAGAAGGGTGGGTTGGGTGTAGGGTGATAAGTGTGTGGAGTTACGGGGCACTCTTATTTACGGTTATAATTGTAAAAGTACATTTAAAGGGTATCTTAAAGGACAACAGTACCCAAAAAAAACAAACTCACCCCCATTACATGTCACAAGTTCCAGCAGCTGATTCGCTTACTCCTCATTTACAACCGTGCTGGCCTTCCCTTAGATATCACACCAGCAAAGATGATGTGCTAAAAGCCTGCCTCCTAGAGATGGCCCAGGGCCATGATTAACATATCACTTGTCATTGGCTGTGGGAATCTCTGTTACAAACCCTCTCTCCTCCTCCTCTGCCAGTCAAACAAACTTGAATTGTTTGGTTGCTAGGATACAGCCTACATAATCAAGCTGATCAGGATGTGTGGAGGAGTGTTTCCTCACATGCTAGCTTACCTACACCCGCCGCTCCTTCACTGAACAGCTGTTCTCTCCAAAATCGCGCCCTATCTTTTGTATTGGCACGCATGCGCCTAAGATAGGGCGCCTGGTCGGGACAGAGCTGCGGTCCAGTGAAGGAGCGGCGGGTAAGGTAAGTTCCAGGTCCCCCGAGCGTAATATTATTCACAGGGAGGTGGAGAATAAGCGTTCTCACCTCCCTGTGAATTACAAACGAAATGGCAACTGGTTGTTTTTAATGGATTTTCGGAGTTTAGTGTCCCTTTAAAAAAAACAAAAAAAACTACTCTCATACCTTTCAAAAATCATAGGATGAAGTCCTCTGGCTTCTCTAGGTCTTTAGGGCTAGGCTGCATATTTGTGCATGCAATTTCAAATATAATGGAATCACAGGAACAATAACCATTTCTGCAATTTCCGATGCATTTGCGCATCCATGTCCATTTTGGTAACGCATGCATTTACCATTTCCCCCCTTTCTTCTGGATTAACTGTTAAGCATGCTTAAAGGGAGGGTGTAAAGGTTGGACTAGATGGACGTATGTCTTTATACAACCTTCAATACTATGTTACTATGTAACTGTTATAACAGACATTATGGGTAGGTAATAAAGGTTGGATTAGAATGGACATATGTCTTTATATAACCTCCAATACTATGTTTACTATGTAACTGTTTACAGACATTATGGGTAGGGTATAAGGTTGGACTAGTGGACGTATGTCTTTATAAAACCTTCAATCTATGTTATATGTAACTGTTTACAGACATTATGGTGTAGGGTATAAAGGTTGGACTAGATGGACGTATGTCTTTATACAACCTCCAATACTTTGTTACTATGTAACTGTTATAACAGACTTATGGGTAGGGTATAAAGGTTGGACTAGAAGGACGTATGTCTTTATACAACCTCCAATACTATGTTACTCTATGTAACTGTTATACAGACATTATGGGTAGGGTATAAAGGTTGGACTAGATGGACGTATGTCTTTATCAACCTCCAATACTATGTTACTATGTAACTGTTATACAGACTTATGGTAGGGTATAAAGGTTGGACTAGATGGAGGTATGTCATTATACACCTCCAATACTATGTTAACTATGTAACTGTTATAACAGACATTATGGTAGGGTATAAAGATGGACTAGATGGACGTATGTCTTTATACAACCACCATACATTTTACTATGTAACTGTTATACAGACATTATGGGTAGGTATAAGGTTGGACTAGATGGACATATGTCTTTATAACACCACCTCCAATACTATGTTACTATGTAACTGTTATACAGACATTATGGGTAGGGTATAAAGGTTGGACTAGATGGACATATGTCTTTATACAACCTCCAATACTATGTTACTATTGTAACTGTTATACAGACATTATGGGTAGGATATAAAGGTTGGACTAGATGACGATATGTCTTTATACAACCTCAAATACTATGTCTAATGTAACTGTTATACAGACGTTATGGGTAGTGTATAAAGTTGGACTAGATGGACATATGTCTTTATAAACCTCCAATACTATGTTACTATGTAACTGTTATACAGACATTATGGGTAGGATATAAAGGTTGGACTAGATGGATGGATGTCTTTATACAACCTCCAATACTATGTAACTGTTATACAGACATTATGGGTAAGGTATAAAGGTTGGACTAGATGGACGTATGTCTTTATTCAACCTCCAATACTATGTTACTATGTGACTGTTATACAGACATATGCTTGTGAAGGTTCTCATTCATCCAGGTCATGGTATATCTGTTGTATTCAATTAGATCAACCGGACTTGAAGTTTAGTTCTTGAAGACGTTTCGCTAGTCATTCCCGACTGGCTTTCCCTCAATTCAGAACTAAACTTCAAGTCCGTTGATCTAATTGAATACAACAGATATGTTATACAGACATTATGGTGTAGGGTATAAAGGTTGGACTAGATGGACGTATGTCTTATAATACACCCCAATACTATGTTACTATGTAACTGTTATACAGACTTATGGGTAGGGTATAAAGGTTGGACTAGATGGACGTATGTCTTTATACAACCTCCAATACTATGTTACTATGTAACGGTTAAATACAGACTTATGGGTAGGGTATAAAGGTTGGACTAGATGGACGTATGTCTTTATACAACATCCAATACTATGTTACTATGTAACTGTTATACCAGACATTATGGGTAGGGTATAAAGGTTGGACTAGATGGGACGTATGTCTTTATACAACCTCCAATACTATGTTACTATTGTAACTGTTATACAGACATTATGGGTAGGGTATAAAGGTTGGACTAGATGGACGTATGTCTTTATACAACATCCAATACTATGTTACTATGTAACTGTTATACAGACATTATGGGTAGGGTATAAAGGTTGGACTAGATGACGTATGTCTTATACAACATCCAATACTATGTTACTATTAACTGTTATACAGACATTATGGGTAGGGTATAAAGGTTGGACTAGATGGATGTATGTGTTTATACAACCTCAATACTATGTTACTATTGTAACTGTTTATACAGACATTATGGGTTAGGTATAAAGGTTGGACTAGATGGACGTATGTCTTTATACAACCTCCAATACTATGTTACTATGTAACGTTATACAGACATTATGGGTAGGGTATAAAGTTGGACTAGATGGACGTTGTCTTTTTACAACCTCCAATACTATGTTACTATGTAACTGTTATACAGACATTATGGGTAGGGTATAAAGGTTGGACTAGATGGACGTATGTCTTTATACAACATCCAACTATGTTACTGTGTAACTGTTATACAGACATTATGGGTAGGGTAATAAAGGTTGGACTAGATGGACGTATGTCTTTATACAACCTCAATTACTATTTAACTATGAACAAGCCATTTTATTTTGCTATATCCTAGGTACATCAGAACTATGGGCCCTTAATAGAGGAAAATAACAATTTATTGCCTTTATTTTTGGATTTGTTTTTAGGTTTTGTACTTTTTAGCGCCTTTCTCCTGTTTCTACTACTCCCATCCTCTTTTTAATTTAATTTTATTCGGTTAATGTCAGGCTAAACGAACATAACCTGTAGCTCTCCCTCGGGACCAGGCTTAAGAGCAAGCTTTACCCATCACCCACAGCCTCCTGGAATATGCGACTAAAAGCTACGTGATTGATTGGCTCCTCCACGTGTTGCAGATCACAAACAGCCAATTGCGCACAATAAGGCTTTTCAGCTGGTGATGCCTCCTGTGATTAATTTTGCCATTTCATTTGCTTCCAGAAAACACAGATGTTCCTTCTTACCTGAGAGCTTCATTTAGTCTGTTAAAGAAGCTATAATCACCCCTAGAAGCCAACTTGTGGTAAAATCACATGGGGCATTTTTGCAGCTTGAGGTTTTTGCTTTTAGATTAAAGAGCATCTGTGCCACCATACAGGAGAACAGTCAGTGTCCGATGCAGACACATTCCAGATGGCACCTATCAGTGTGTCTGCCGTCCATATGGAGCCATTGACACAAAGTAATAAACAAAAATATTTCAGCTTTGACATTGACTTTTTTTTTTTTTTAGTCTACATCAGTTTACACTACAGGCTCTAATGTGTTTTGCATAGTTACTGTTCTGTTCAGGTACACAGCTAAGCAATTGCAGTCCCACTCAATAACACCATAAGATGTTACTGTAAGCGCCGATCCACCAATAGGCCTGAAAGTGATTGGCAATCCCATTAAAAGGTCCCAAGTAGCCAACAGTCCTTCCTAAAGCGTTTATAAAGTAACTGTATTCCGCATTCCCACATTAAGATCTTACAGTAAGACCATCCAACGGAAAATTTTGGAATAAGCAACATACCCACCGAATGGACTTTGGTCTATGTAAACATATTGGATAATGTGCCAGGCAAAGTGGGCAACATCCTGTGTATGGTGCCGTTCCCTCCAAAATTAATGATCTGTCCTGCTGGGTGCGTAGTGTTTTTCTCCAGATGCTACCCCTGTCCATGTATCTAAATAGGCTGCTCTGCTATTGCCACACCTGCCTAAATCTTTTTAACCTAGTGCACTTTTGTTTTTCTAATTGAATGACAATTATATCATGATCACTATTGCCTATCACTAATGCACTCATCCTTATTACCGAATCCATTTAACCATTTGCACGTGAAGCAAAGTTTCTTCCTTTCACTAGAATTATGGTGGCTTGTAACAATTCAATATGTGTATTCATATACACAAATGAAATCGGTTGGTCCACACGATTGGACATCTCATTCAAAAGGAAAGCACACTATTTTATCCCCAATATTGACTGACAGCCTACCTATTGGTTGGTGTATCAACTGGGACATCTGTCATTCTGAATTACTGAGTCTGTGAGCATGTACATACCAGACCTGTGTTTTGAAAGGGCGATTTGCTGTTGAGATGCTGGACTTAGTGTTGGTATTTCCCATGCTGAGGTGTTTGCTTTTTTTCGCTGTTGGTTTTATGGATGTGGCTTCTTTTCCTAACTCTGTGTCTATTACACACTTAACCACAGTCATTAGCTATTTCTCAAGTCCCCGCTGTTCATCATACAATCCACTCTACGTAACAACACACCTTAATACACATTCCAGTCGATGGGCCCCCTGCGAAGGGAATGGGAAGTGTCCACGTCTGAATAGAAACAACATGGGGGCTGTTATCCCTTTTTTGAACTACCTCGATCATCGGGCTTGCATCACAATTCCTGTCAGCCTGTCCCTGCGGATAACCAGGCGACCTACCAATTAAATCCATTTTATTTTTGGATGCTGGTCAGCCAAATGTGGCAGCCAGGGTTGTCGGGTGAATTTTTGCAATGAGATTAGAGGATTTCACTTGGACACAAGGTTGTTTGAGAGAAAGTGTCCAATCCCTTGGATGTGCTTATAAAGTTAAGGATTAGCATACACATCCTATACAACACAGCCTTTTAGTTTACAGAATGCCCGCCCAAGAGTTCCTGCGTTCCCTGTGTGTGCAGTGCTTTTGAGGAGGACAATACTAATCAATATTCCCTCCCACTAACTCCGTCAAAAATTCCCATCCCAAAGCTATTGTGCCTTTACATTTGTAATCAATGTTGAATTTCTTGGCTTAAATATAGTAATATTATATACTTTATTACTACTATAAATTTGTGCCCTGATGAGGCAGATATAGAGACCAAACCAGATTGAATATCTAAAAAAATGATGTTACATCGATTTTAAGTTGGCACCCTCATAAATTACCCAGTGTTGGGTGTTAAGCTGAACTGTGTTACTATCCACATGGCCACAGAATGGTGCAGTTCCTATTTTCAGGTTAATTTCACCTTTTTGTTTTGGCAGTACATTGAAATCGGACTCCATTACCATCAGTGTTTGGAACCACAAGAGATCCACAAAAACAAGGCGCTGGATTCTTTGGGTGCGTGCGTCTTCTCTCCAATGCAATAAATCGGCTGAAGGATACTGGCTGTAAGTATAGACCTAAATACCCAAGGGCTGCTGGCAATATGGGTGGGTGAGGGTGCACAATTCAGAAACAGGAACTGAAATGGTTAAAGGCAGATTTTTACACCATAAAATAGTGTTTTTCTTGTTTATTGTGTTAGAATGATGCAGCTTGGTGTGTGTCGGTGACAAGTTATTGCTCAAAATTAAAAATTCTCTGCATTGCCAGATTTGAATGGTTTCACCCAACCCACAACTTTTATTAAGGATAACTACTGTAAGAATAAACTTTTAAAAAATGTAAAGTAACTGGGCCGGGAGTCGGATTGGTTTTCCTACCTCACAGCATCATTTCGTTAAGGAGCTACAGCACAGTTTTCATTTGCCAGGTTAGTCCTGGACTATTCCTGTATTAAAGATAGGCTGAAGCTCCGAATCCAGGGAGACTGGCAGAATCAGTTTTTCTTTGGGCTGGTGCTCCTCACAAAACAATATTGGGAGGTAGGAATAACCAGTCCTATATCCCTGTCCCAGGTTTCAGTTTAACAGTTTTTTTTTATTAAACTTTATACACACAATAGATCTCCTTTAAGCAACCTCCCCCGCCCGCAGCCCAAATTTTCCTATACTTACCTTTTTATTGTTGCTTACACAGCCAATCCCTTGGCAGGTAGATGTCCCCTTCTGCTGCTATAACGTGTTAACTACAGCAGGTTGGAAAAGGAGTCACGCGTTGGCTGTGGCACTATTGTCTATGCCCACCCTATCTTCCTTTTCCGGCGAACTGCAGAGGAGACAGCTTTTTTTTTTTTTTTTTTTTTGGAAAAGGTAAGTATAGGGAGATTTGTGGACGATGTGGAGCTTAATATGGTGTATAACTTTATTTTTAATATGGTGTAAGACCTGTTTTTAGGGCCAAGGGAATTCACATTTGTGGAATATCTCCCAATGCAATACATTTTAAAAGGTAACTAACTAAAGATACTAAATAAGATAAAGAGAAAGAATAAGATATAAGAATAACTAACAAGAATAGATAAGAAGATTAAAGATTCCTAAACTAACTAAAGAGCCATTAGTTTAAAGATAAGATAAAGAGAAGAATAAGATTTCATCATCATCTGATGATAATCCTAACATTTGCACAAAGATAGGATGGAACTCGCGCCTGGTCGCAGCTGCCGGCTGAGAGGGTCCTGCCGCTTAAGAAAGCGCTTAACCGAAAGAGTTATTCAATATTCAGATAGAGATTAAAATATAAAATAAGGAAGATTGATCAAGAGATAAATATATATTATCAGATATAGAGCGATAAGTACACAAGATAGATCTTCGATATCTCTTCACTCTGCCAAGATCGGTTAGATTTCATGAACATTATAGAAATTAGTAAGATCTAAAGATAAGATTGATTGATTAGATCCAGCCGAATCCAAGTCATAAGATATCGTATCCAGATAATTATGATAATTTTCGTTCTTGCCGTAGATATTAGATTCTACTCCTCTAAGAAGATTAAGATCACTAGCTACACCCGTATCCGCTTTGAGATTGAATGTACTCTTCTATCAGAGAAATAAAGATATGATATAGTATGATAAAGAATAAACTAAAGATAAAGATAAGATATAGATAAGATAAGATTATTAGATAGATTAAATTTGAACTAAGATTCAGATGATTTAAAGATAGATTGCTGTCAAGGATAGAAGCATGCAAAAAACTTAGAAGCATTAAAGATTATTAGAACACCACTTCATGGCACCCTACAGCTATAGACAAAATACCGTACAATGTACAAATGTCTATAAAGATTTGAACGAATACAAGACAGCCAAAATAATCAAATAGACTGCTTATATATAAAGATTATCTCCCTCTCATCCTATGATTCCCTACTAGATCTTTTTGATAGATCAGCCGGGAACGATGTGGTAGACTCTTGAGAGCCCATTATTAGAAAGATGTTGTACTAACAAAACGATAAAGACATGCAATACCACCGATACTCAGTCTATCAACACCGCCTATTCACCGTAACGCTATACAAAGACATTTCACGCATGCTTGGAAGACCAAAAAATATTAGGGATAAAGATAATTGAGCTGTAAGAACACCTTATAGAGACCGAGATTTATAGTCAGTAACGATAGTTACTGCTAGGGTTCCAATAATTTAAACCTATAAACCTACAGACGAAGATCCATTATACTAGCCTTTAGTTCCCAATCCCTGGCAAAGGGCATAATCATCCAAAGAGGAGATCCAAAATTTTTCTAAATGAGATCCCCATTCCCAAAACTACCCCCTGAAGCATAGTCAAAAGAACTGTGAAAGATAGAGTGCTCCATCTATTTTCACTGACACAGGTCAGAATTCAACAAACTTAACTGCCTTCACTCAAACAAACCCCAGCACCGATGGCCTCCCCTCTGAATTTTATTCCACCTATCTCTAAACTCTATCACAAAGCTTGTTAAACCTCTACAACTCAGTGTTCTCACAAAGACTATTCCCTCAGCCATGCAAGAAGCCCTAATTATACTTTTCCTAAAAGTAAGAGACCTTTACTCCCCGGTCCTACAATCAGACCGCCCCTCCTCAGGGGGGGGGAGACGACGACAGATTACGATAAGATTCAAGATTATGAAATTATAGATAAAGATTATCGTCTTTAGATATAGGAATTTAAAAAAAAATTCAAAAAAAAAAATTACAAGATATACGTTAGAGATAAAGATTTATAAGATCCGATCCCTTAAGATTTAAAGATTTTGATATCAAAGATTAGATTAAGATTAAAGAGATTAAATATTAAGATTTTTACTAAATATCTCCATGCAATAAGATGATGAAAGATTAAAACTAAAGATCCCCCCCCTCCCATCAATCAAATATACCCAGGGGGAGGACATACATGCTCAATAAAGCACAGTTGCTCTCCCCGTTCCCACAATGCAGTAACGAGTACAGGTAAAGTCCATGTCCTGCATTCACTGAAATACGTTTTGAATTTTTGTTTTATCCAGATCAGAGGTTGGACCTATGCAAACTGGGCCCCAATGATAATGACACAGTGCGAGGACAGTGTTGTGAGTTCACTTTCTGTTGCCTGAACTCTCTTTACTAGCAGTAAATTTGCAGGGTAGATTGGCAGATTGGACTCAAGGATGGGAGCAAACCCTGGAAATTTGTGTTGACACCAGACGAATCTGTAACTGGAATCGAGAGAACAGAAGGTTACTCTTGTTTATCTACCTTGTAATTCGGGCCTAGTAAATCCCACCCCAAGAGCAAGGTAGCCAACTAGCCTTGAAATGTCTTACTATCCAGGTTTTCTATTATGCCTATAGAACACCCGGATTCCAAAAATTCAAATTGCCATACATGCAAAGATAAAAAATAGTACAATCCTTGTATTTGTATTAATAAAGATTTGACACACACAATCCAAACATTGAACGATATGGGATACCTTTGTGTGAATGGCTACTTAAAGCTGAATAGTGAACATGTAGTCATATCTAACTTATCCACGGATCGCTGTGCAGAAATGATCATTTTTCCATATAGGGAGCCACACAGGAAATAGGGCAACTGTGGTCTCCAAACAAGTTGTCTTCTTCCTTTTAAAATGAGCCTGGATCACATCTCTGGCTGCAGCCTGTGAGAAATTATATTGGGTTAAATGTTTAGTTTCCTGCTTCAGTTGGTGAGTGACATCAACTGACCTGCTCAGTTAAGACTTTATGCTGGGGAAAACAGGAAGTACGTGGGGAGAAATTTACAGTTGAGATGAGGAGCCTTTTAATGCTGGCAGAGGCATGATTACAATCAGGTGAAAACAGGAAGTGTTCAAGCAGGAATAATAAGCTGAACCTTTCATCAATAACTTCTCACAAATGTTATCTAGTGCTGTGATTAGGGTTCATTTTGAAGGAATGGCAAAAAAGCTTTCCAGAACAACCCTAAGAATTGGAAACCACCCTAAGGTGGCCATACATTGGTACTTACCCTCCGACTGATCCGCGACATTGAATTAATATATACTGGAAACCACCTTTCCCGTTCTCTCGCGAACGACGATCGTGGGTCCCATTCTTTTGCAATCGTAGTTGGTCGCAAAAGAGGAACGGAAAGGGCGGTTCCAGAATGAATATGATTGAATGTCGTGGATCGGTCCAAGGGTCAGTACTAATTTTAACCTTAATCCTTTAAGTAAAGTTCTGCCTTTTAATGAGTTCTGAATTACATTTCAACGTGCAACCTCTTAGAAATTAATTGGAGAAAATATTAACACTTTCTGCTTGTAGCCCAATTAACTTCACCTGCCCCCTCTGCTCCTTTCCGTGTCCAAGAAAACGGGAGAGACGCATGCCAAGCTAACACAATGTGCATGGCCACATGTGTGCGCTGCAATCCATTTTCGGGGCGCATGTGATCACCATTTGTTTGCGAATCGCGCGCTCTCCATTAATGTAACGTGCCCACTGCTGGAAAATATGAGTCCAGCGAGTGATCTCTTAGTGCCAACTCTTAGACTCAAAGTGGCAATCCGGTGGTGTGGCTATCCAGCCAGGCGGTGTGTGCTGGTCACATGGCTGCATTCGTTTATTTCCTTTACTGATTCCTGCTTCTGTGTGGTTTGTTTGTGTAGTTGTTTTGCATGCAGATTGTTCTGTCGTTTAGCCCAATGGACATTGATCATTTTATATTAAGTCACTTCCGTTTGTACCATTTGCAGTGAGTCTTCAGTCCAGAGATCATAGGCAGCGGTGGGCAAGTGGTTGACTGCAGTCGGCTGTTTGACAATGACTTACCAGATGGGTAAGAGAAATAAGGCACTAAATGATTTTCACCTCCAGTATGAATGACATATATACCAATAGGTCAATATGATAGTGGTTCTCCGTGCATCCATTCATGGTGTGAGCAATGTAATATGCAGGTGCATTACAATACCACCGTCACGGGACTTTATAGCCAGCCATGCAGATGATGCAAAACTGTCCTTAAAGCCTTGCTGATCATTATGGGTTTGGGATGTATAACAACATGCAGTGTGGGGATTGAATTTCTGTGAGCCATCTCTGCTTAAGGATACATCGTCTGCCAGCTGTCCTTATTCATGAATGTCTTCTTTGCTCTGGACTTTAGCTGGGAAAGAACGTAGAACTGCATCAGGCCGGATACAGTATCTGAACCACATCACAAGGACGACCCAGTGGGAGCGACCAACGCGGTAAGTGCACTTGTGTGGTGTTTCCCTGCCATCGTGTCTTGTGTATAAAGCTCCCAGTATCCCTGTACACTGGTCATTAATGGCAAACTGATTTCTGTGCACGGGGAAGGAATATTTGATGGAATCCTTTGTGCCTGATCAGTAATTTCCACCCGAGCCTCAGCTGGTGTCTTTTTCCTATAAAATACAAAAAGGTCTCTACACATTATTTTTTGATTGATAATGTGCCACTGTATGGTAATTTGAGGCCTGCTATATAAGGGATAATATGCTACCTACAGTGTAATATAAGGATATTACACCACGAGGAGTTCCATGACCATATAGAAGCACGAGGCCGCAGTCAGAGTGCTTTAACAGGTCATGGAACTCCGAGGTGAAGTAAATCCATATATTACACTGTGTGAGTGTATTATTACTTATAATACATAGGCCAGCCAAAAAAAACCCTGCCCATACCAATGTCTCCCCCTGTATTAGTCATTATATAGGAATCCCTGTTTATTGTATAAATAGTTAATTACCGTTCCTATTGAAAGAGAAAGAAGGACCGAACAGTGTCTGTCAAGAATAAACAGGGATTCCTCATAAATACTTGGGAGGGGCAGTGGGAGACAGGAAGTCACTCAGTGACATCACTGAGTGACTAATATAGATTCTCCCACGCACCTCCCCATTGAAAATGCCTGCCTTATGTATTAATAACTATAATAGTAACAATATTATAATAAAGGTTTGTGCATGTTCCTTTGCAGCGCATCGACTATCTGCTCTCCAGTCCAGGTCGGCCGCTGAGCTGTTTCGTGGATGAAAATACCCCATAACAGAAACTAATGGACTACCTGTGGGCAAACCTCTGACCCCCGTATCGCAGAGAGGAGAGTGCGGTCACAGCGGCATAGGAACTACATGAGCAGAACGCACTACACATACTGCACCTGATTTACCAGAAGGCTATGGTGAGCCGAGCAGGGCTGGTAGGCCGATTGTTTTTTGTATTCCCAAGGGTTATGGGGCATTTCTTTATGCCATTTGTAAAATGAAATTGAATTAAAATGTATTAGTTTGATGGGTAGGAGTGTGTATCCATCCCTCCAATCTTCTAACAGTAGAAACAGCCCAAGTTAAATGTTTGTGCCTAGAGCACAATCACACGGCTAAGAAACGAAACGGTTTGATATACACGGAGCTATGTCTGCCTCTAACCTTTACATGAAATAAGCCCTTTTAATCCTGTTTGTTGTCCTACAGAACAGAGGACCACCCAGCAAGGTCAAGTGTATTCCTACCCACCCAGACAGGGTCAGCACTTGGCACGATCCCAGAGTTCCCAGGTATGACGTCTTCCTCTCTTATTTCATTCATCAAGTCGTTGTTTTTTTTTGAACCAAGTGCCTTTGTAGTTTGCAATTTTCTCACTCGGAAAATAACTGCCATCTTGTAACTAAAGTATGGCAACTAATGTTAATCTGCAGCACATTTCCTATTTACCTTGCAGTCTGCTGCTAAATGATAAGTTTATGGTGGTCATCCTGCTGCCATCTGTGTCGTATAACTGTCAGCGATGGTCAGTAAATCCGATTAGTTTATTATTTACAAACTATCCTTCCAGGAAAGGGAAATCCCTATATATATTTCACACGCAATATAATAAAACCTGCTCCCCCAGATCAGATGGGCTTCTACCATAGCCCTCACTCTGCATTAGCTGTTCTACGGTACTCATTACAGAAAGGAATAGATGATTTCTTCCTATCTAGCCATTGCCTCCGAGGCAGGGTTCACTCCAAAGCCGAAATTCCTTTACCATGTGGCTTTTTTTTCTTGGAAGCAATTCTTCAACTGGGATCTGTTTAAAGAGAAATCCTTTGGCTATATGATGGTTATTAGTCAGTTGTTAATAATGAAATGAATTAATGTCGAATTGAACATTGTTTTAGCAGAACAGATCAGGTTTCAGTAAAAGAAACAAAACCTTTTTAAAGGGCACGTCCACCCCCAAACTAAAATTTAACCCCTTACTGGCCACATCAAGTAGTTTAAAACAAGCCCTACCTTACATTCCTGCTCAAAATAGTTCCCCTGCGTGGCCCCCAAAGTCCAGGAAACTGCTGTGTAGGAGCAGTGTGTGACTCATGTTGTGCCTGAGACTGCCTCAACCTCATCAAGGTTTGAGGCATGCTCAGTGCAGCCCTCCCTCTCCCTCCCGTTTTTCTCGCCTCCCCTTAACATTAAACCCTTTGGGTATGCGGTAGGGCATGCTCCCCCAGCCCCAACCGCATTATAAATTGTTAGAAAGTCCCTGATCCTTACTTACCTTCCCTCTCTCCTCCGCTGTTCAGAACTCCCGCAGCCGCGACCGTGATTGGCTGCCTCTCAACATCACGGATGCGGCTGCCGGTCCCGCCCCCTGCTTGCAATTCCATGCAAGCAGAGGGCGGGAACACTGCGGCGGAGGAGAGGAAGGTAGTAAGGATCAGACTTTCTAACAATTATATAAATGCGGTTGGGCTGGGGAGCATGCCCTACCGCATATCAAAAGTTTTTATAAGGGGTGGACATGCCCTTTAAGTTGTTTGATTGTCCATCTGGCAAGTTCAGTAGTCGTGGTGGCTTTCGTGTTTGTGACTATATGTGGTGTTGTGTGTAAATGTTTTTCACGTTTGTTTTTCTAGGGATCTTAGCAACATTAACTGTGAAGAGCTTGGTCCGCTCCTCCCGGATGGGAGATCCGCAATACGGCAACAGGGCGGGTATACTTCGTGGACCATAATAACCGAACTACCAATTCACCGATCCCTCTGTCTGCAAATTTACATCTTGTGTTAAAGTGAGTGTGTAACTCCCCTAAGTCCCGATGATGTCACTGGGTAGGAATTTGTTCAGCAGCAATAAAGGGTTTAGAGAAAGCTAAAAAATCTTCAACATCTGAACCGGCTGAGATTTAGTCTAAAGCTTTTGGGGAAGATTAGGACAGGAAAGGAATGTTTGTAAGATTTTCATAGAAATATACATGATATGGAAATGTATAATTCTATTGAGCCATATAACATTTGCACTGGTAACTGGCTGAGAACCTACAGGAGTAGGTGATTGTTATATAGCATGTAAATAAAAGGCAGTATTGCTTTTTTAATAAATGCAAAATGTTTCTGCAGCAACCAATCGGTGTTTTCTAACTTAAGTAGACAATATAAAGGTAACATCTGATTGGTTGGGACAATTTTTTGTACCTCTTATTAAATAAGCCCTTCTGTATTTTTCCTACAAAAACTGGAATCTTCCTATAATTGTTCAGTCCATGAACTCTGACTGGACAATTTTCGGGAGTCTTATGTCCTGACGATCTCCCTTGATGTCTCTGACAAAATAATTCTATAAGATGGTTATCCTTGTCTGAAAGTTTCCTTAAAGGGCATGTCCACCCTTAAAACAAAAAAACTTGGTCACTTGTCAGTTACCTGTCCCTAACCCCAAATGCTTTATTTGCACATTAGAAGATTTACTAACCAGATATTTAAGTAAAATTATTGCCTTTATTCTGTCAGAGTAAGCTGTCACCTCTCTCCATGCAGTCATTCAAAGCTTTGACTGCTGTCATCCCCCTCCAATGATTGACAGCTGTTTCCCCTGCTGCCTCCACTGCACAATGCATAAAAATTTATAAAGGGTATCTCCACCCAGAATAAAAACTTTTTATATACTGTAGGGCACCATAGCCCTCCCCCAACCGCCCAGTTGTTTTGTGTTTTTTGGTAAAAATTCTACTTATGGTTGTTCTGCAATGCAGAGCACCGGAGAACGAAGCAATGTAAGTACCTTTCTACTGCTTTTTTACCAAACAAACTTGGCGGTTGGGGGTGGGCTACGGTACCCTACACTACAGCAAAAGCTTTATAGAGTAGGGCACCAGGCAAATGCATGTAATACCTGGTAAAATAGCAGTTGGGATTCCGAGCAGTTTTTGTTTTACAGGTGAAAAACACCGCACACACATATATTTATTTTTAGACCGTCTCATATTAATTTGTAACTGTACCCCATTATTCTAAGGATATTAAATTCATCAAGGAGTTTCATATGACCATATTAACACAGGCCGCCGGAGCTCCATGATACTTCTATTTTACAGTTGCGTTATTTTCTGTAATACACAAGGCTTTAAAGGTTGTGTGACACTGATGAGATGGCTAAGCTCTATTTATAACTAATAGAACAAAGTACTAGTCGTGTTTCTGTGTAGCTAACATTGTAATTAGCTTTCAAATGTTAAATAACATCTGATTAGTTGGGTAAAATTAGCCCCATTTTAACGATAAGAAATTTATTGACTCCCGGTAATTGTCTCTTTTTTTCATTTAATGTGAGCCTGCAGTTCTAACACCTGATTGGTTGGGGGGAAATGAGCACCATTTTTAACAATAAGAATTTTATTGAATCTCCGTTAATCTTTCCACAGACTGTGGCCTATCTGGGGCCAGACATTATCATAAGAAAACAAAGTGGATCTTACCATGTGCTGTTTACCTGTATCCTAGAATTCTCCACCTACACCTTTGTCCAACATCTTAATTTTGTGGTTTTGTTGTATTTCTGCTTACCATAATCTGTGTGCAGTAAAGTTACACAACGGATACCAC
This sequence comes from Hymenochirus boettgeri, assembly GCA_019447015.1. Taxonomy (NCBI): domain Eukaryota; kingdom Metazoa; phylum Chordata; class Amphibia; order Anura; family Pipidae; genus Hymenochirus; species Hymenochirus boettgeri. Next base: position 11,073,104 of record CM033476.1, on the reverse strand, counting down.
TGGGTCTGTGTAACGAGTGGAAATGTTTGTGCTGATAATATGCTAGAAAAAGGTATATACGCACTCCAGTTTTTTAACATTGTTCAGTGTATTTATTCACACATGTAACGTTTCGGTACCCGTGTGGTACCTCTTCTTCAGACAACATAATGCTAATAATATGCATCAACCAATCCGATTTATCTAACTGCAGTAGACCTGTAAAAAGCTTCTACCTGGTTGGTTTCTGCAGATAGATAGATGCACAGGTAAGCTTTTGTCCCACTTATTAAGCTCCAACATGTTTTATTGTTTATTTGCAGTAAAGCAGCTTTGCCTTACCTCCCATTGCTCAATCATTTCCCCAGGAACGAGGGATGAAAAAGAACAAACTTACGCTACATGCGATCCGCAGCAGTGGAAATCCCAACCGCTTGCTATAGCGCGCGTTATCGTTATGCGCACTATAGTATGAACAGGAATCTGTCGCTGCTGTGGTGGATCGCATGTAAGGTTCTTTGTCCCATCCCTCCTGGGAATTGATTGAAGAACAGGAGGTAAGGCATACTCCCTAACCTCCCAGTCTCTCATCGTACATTAAAGGAATAGATTCGTTTTTGAGTGAATTATTCCTTAAAATGTTTATAGGAAGAAGCTGCAATAGAATTGATTTTATTTTTGCATTGTATCTTGTGAATAGTAAACCACTCGCACTCCCTGATATGAGGCCTGCCTTACCCCATCAATTATCTGCTGTGATCAAATGTCACTTCCTGTGGTTGACTCTGTTTGCAGCACAAGGCTCTGTTCCCCTTACAAGGTTGCCAGTACACACAAAAAGAAAGCACTCTCTTTTCTTGTGAACTGTCCGCACCCCTGCGTATTGATGCAGGATTACAAGGAAAGGTTTAGCACTCCCGTAAAGGATAGAGGAAATAATTGGAAATTCTTACAGGTGGGAGATTTTATATTGGAATCGGACAAATTCCTGTGGTGTCTGAATTTTTCCCCCCTAAACAAAGTTTAGTGTTGAATAAACTCCAGGCATTACATAGATACCATACACTGTCTGGCGGGATTAAATACTCGCATGATCCCACGAGGAGCTGCTACCGTTCAGTGTGATGGCTCCTTTCAAGATCCCGGCACTTGCAGGTCCAATAATAAACGGTCCGACCTCCGAAATATAACTATGTATACAAAATGGTAGGGTCCGCGGCCAAGGAAAAAGGGGAGCCAACACCAAATCTAAAACAACCTTGTTTATTCAATCCTGTGGGATACATCCCAAAAACATCTGATGGTCCATTCTCCCCCATCTGATGGTCCATTCTCCCCCATCTGATGGTCCATCCTCCCCCATCTGATGGTCCATCCTCCCCATCTGCTTGGTCCATTCTCCCCCATCTGATGGTCCATTCTCCCCCTCTGATGGTCCTTCTCCCCCATCTGATGTCCATTCCCCCCATCTATGGTCCATCCTCCCCATCTGATGGTCCACTCCCCCATCTGATGTCCATCTCCCCCATCTGATGGTCCATCCTCCCCCATCTGATGGTCCATCCTCCCCCATCTGATGGTCCATCCTCCCCCATCTAATGGTCCATCCTCCCCCATCTGATGGTCCATCCTCCCCCATCTGATGGTCCATCCTCCCCCATCTGATGGTCCATGTCCTGGGACCCGTGTGTTTTGAGATGTATCTCATGGGATTGAATAACCAAGAAGGTTTTTAGATTGGTGTCGGCTCCCCTTTTTCCATTTGGCCACGGACCCTACCATTTTGTAAAACACTGTCTGGCCACCTACTCCATCCACAGTGTGCAGCACCCAGAGTCTGGGGTTAACGGTGGAAGGAGATACTAACATAACATTGGGCTTCTTGCTGGAGTCTGTTTTGTTGAATAACAAAGGGATTTTTAGGGAGGAAGTGAGGAGGAATTCTAGAAGGGAGGAAGTGAGGAGGAATTCTAGAAGGGAGGGTGAGGAGGATTCTAGAAGGGAGGAAGTGAGGAGGAATTCTAGAAGGAGGATTGAGGAGGAATTCTAGAAGGGAGGAAGTGAGGAGGAATTCTAGAAGGGAGGAGTGAGGATGAATTCTAGAAGGGGGAAGTGAGGAGGAATTCTGGAGGGAGAAGTGAGGAGGAATTCTGGGAGGGAGAAGTGAGGAGGAATTCTAGGAGGGAGAAGTGAGGATGAGGAGAAATTCTAGGAGGGAGAAAGTGAGGGGAATTCTAGGAGGAGAAAGTGAGGAGGAATTCTAGAGGGAGAAGTGAGAGGGGGGAATGCTGGAGGGGAAGTGAGGAGGAATTCTAGAGGGGAGAAAGTGAGGAGGAATTCTAGGAGGGAGGAGTGAGGAGGAATTCTAGAGGGAGGAAGTGAGGAGGAATTCTAGGAGGAGGAAGTGAGGAGGAATTCTAGGAGGGAGGAAGTGAGGAGGAATTCTAGGAGGGAGGAAGTGAGGAGGAATTCTAGGAGGGAGGAAGTGAGGAGGAATTCTAGGAGGGAGGAAAGTGAGGAGGATTCTAGAGAGGGAGGAACGGGAGGAGAATTCTAGGAGGGAGAAGTGAGGAGGATTCTAGGAGGGAGAAGTGGGAGGAATTCTAGGAGGGAGGAAGTGAGGAGGATTCTAAAAGGAGGGAGAAGTGGAGGAGGAATTCTAGGAGGGAGGAAGTGAGGAGGAATTCTAGGAGGAGGAAGTGAGGAGGAATTCTAGGAGGGAGGAAGTGAGGAGGAATTCTAGGAGGGAGGAAGTGAGGAGGAATTCTAGGAGGGAGGAAGTGAGGAGGAATTCTAGGAGGGAGGAAGTGAGGAGGAATTCTAGGAGGAGAAGTGAGGAGGATGAAGTTCTAGGAGGGAGAAAGTGATGAGAATTCTTTCCTCCTCACTTCCTCCCTCCTAGAATTCCTCCTCACTTTCTCCCTACCTAGAATTCCTCCTCACTTTCTCCCTCCCTAGAATTCCTCCTCACTTTCTCCCTCCCTAGAATTCCTCCTCACTTCCTCACTTTCTCCCTCCCTAGAATTCCTCCTCACTTTCTCCCTCCCAGAATTCCTCCTCACTTTCTCCCTCCCAGAATTCCTCCTCACTTCCTCCCTTCTAGAATTCCTCCTCACTTCCCCTCCTAACTTCCTCCTCACTTCACTTCCTCCCCTAGAATCCTCCTCACTTCCTCCTCCATCCTAGAATTCCTCCTCACTTCTCCCCACTTCCTCCCTCCTAGAATTCCTCCTCACTTCCTCCCTCCTAGATTCCTCCTCACTTCCTCCCTCCTAGAATTCCTCCTCACTTCCTCCCTCCTAGAATTCCTCCTCACTTCCTCCCTCCTAGAATTCCTCCTCACTTCCTCCCTCCTAGAATTCCTCCTCACTTCCTCCCTCCTAGAATTCCTCCTCACTTCCTCCCTCCTATCCTCCCTCCCTAGAATTCCTCCTCACTTTCTCCCTCCTAGAATTCTCCTCACTCCTCACTTTTTCCCCCCCCCTTTACTCTCCCTCCCTAGAATTCCCTTCCTCCTCACTTTCTCCCTCCTAGAATTCCTCCTCACTCTCACTCCTCTTCTCCTCCTAGAATCTCCTCACTTCTCCCTCCCAGAATTCCTCCTCACTTTCTCCCTCCAGAATCTCCCCTTTCCCCTCCACTATCCCTTTCCTCCCTTCTAGAATTCCTCCTCACTTCCTCCCTTCTAGAATTCCTCCTCACTTCCTCTTCCCTCCTCCCTCTTAGAATCCTCCTCACTTCCTCCCTTCTAGAATTCCTCCTCACTTCCTCCCTTCTAGAATTCCTCCTTCACTCCTCCCTCCTCACTCCTCCCTCCTAGAATTCCTCCTCACTTTCTCCCTCCTAGATTCCTCCTCACTTCCTCCCTCCTAGAATTCCTCCTCACTTCCTCCCTCTAGAATTCCTCTCACTTCCTCCCTCCTAGAATTCCTCCTCATTACTCCCTCTTAGAATTCCTCCTCACTTCCTCCCTCCTAGAATTCCTCCCTCACTTCCTCCCTCCTAGAATTCCTCTACTTCCTCCCTCCTAGAATTCTCCCACTTTCCTCCCTCTCTAATTCCTCCTCACTTCCTCCCTCCTAGAATTCTCCCTCACTTTCTCCCTCCTAGAATTCCTCCTCAATTTCCTCCCTCCTAGAATTCCTCTCACTTCTCCCTCCTGAATTCCTCACTTTCTCCCTCCCTAGAATTCTCCTACTTCTCCTCCCTAGAATTCCTCCTCACTTCCTCACTTCTCCCTCCCTAGAATTCCTCCTCACTTTCCTCCTCCCACGATTCCTCCTCACTTTCTCCCTCCCAGAATTCCTCCTCACCTCACTCCCTTCTAGAATTCCTCCTACTTCCTCCCTCTAGAATTCCTCCTCAATTCCTCCCTTCTAGAATTCCTCCTCACTTCCTCCCTTCTAGAATTCCTCCTCACTTCCTCCCTTCTAGAATTCCTCCTCACTTCTCCCTTCTAGAATTCCTCCTCACTTCCTCCCTTCTAGAATTCCTCCTCACTTCCTCCCTAAAATCCCTTTGTTTATTCAACAAAACAGACTCCAGCAAGAAGCCCAATGTTATGTTATGTATCTCCTTCCACCGTTAACCCCAGACTCTGGGTGCTGCACACTGTGGATGGAGTAGGTGGCCAGACAGTGTTTACAAAATGGTAGGGTCCGTGGCCAAATGGAAAAAGGGGAGCCGACACCAAATCTAAAAACCTTCTTGGTTATTCAATCCCATGAGATACATCTCAAAACACACGGGTCCCAGGACATGGACCATCAGATGGGGGAGGATGGACCATCAGATGGGGGAGGATGGACCATCAGATGGGGGAGGATGGACCATCAGATGGGGGAGGATGGACCATCAGATGGGGGAGAATGGACCATCAGATGGGGGAGGATGGACCATCAGATGGGGGAGGATGGACCATCAGATGGGGGGAGGAATGGACCATCAGATGGGGAGAATGGACCATCAGATGGGGAGAATGGACCATCATGGTGGAAGAATGGACCATCAGATGGGGGAGAATGGACCATCAGATGGGGGAGATGGACCATCAGATGGGGGATGGAGACCATCCATGGAGAATGGACCATCAGATGGGGGAGAATGGACCATCAGATGTTTTTGGGATGTATCCCACAGGATTGAATAAACAAGGTTGTTTTAGATTTGGTGTTGGCTCCCCTTTTTCCATTTGGCCGCGGACCCTACCATTTTGTATACATAGTTATATTTCGGAGGTCGGACCGTTTATTATTGGACCTGCAAGTGCCGGGATCTTGAAAGGAAGCCATCACACTGAACGGTAGCAGCTCCTCGTGGGATCATGCGAGTATTTAATCCCCGCCAGACAGTGTATGGTTATCTATGTAATGCCCTGGAGTTTATTCAACACTAAACTTTGTTTAGGGGGGAAAAAAATTCAGACACCACAGGAATTTGTCAGATTCCAATATAAAATCTCCCACCTGTAAGAATTTCCAATTATTTCCTCTATCCTTTACGGGAGTTGCTAAACCTTTTCCTTGTAATCCTGCATCAATACTGCAGGGTGCCGAGACAGTTCACAAGAAAAGAGAGTGCTTTCTTTTTGTGTTGTTACTGGCAACCTTGTAAGGGGAACAGAGCCTTGTGCTGCAAACAGAGTCAACCACAGGAATGTGACATTTGATCACAGCAGATAATTGATGGGGTAAGGCAGGCCTCATATCAGGGAGTGCGAGTGGTTTACTTATTATTCACAAGATACAATGCAAAAATAAAATCAATTCTATTGCAGCTTCTTCCTATAAACATTTTAAGGAATAATTCACTCAAAAACGAATCTATTCCTTTAATGTATCGATTGAAGACTGGGAGGTTAGGGAGTTATGCCTTACCTCCTGTTCTTCAATCAATTCCCCAGGAGGGATGGACAAAGAACCTTACATGCGATCCACCACAGCAGCGACAGATTCCTGTTCAGTTACTATAGTGCGCATACACGATAACGCGCGCTATAGCAAGCGGTTGGGAATTTCCACTGCTGCGGATCGCATGTACGGTAAGTTTGTTCTTTCTTCATCCCTCGTTCCTGGGGAAATGATTGAGCAATGGGAGGTAAGGCAAAGCTGCTTTACTGCAAATAAACAATAAAACATGTTGGAGCTTAATTAAGTGGGACAAAAGCTTACCTGTGCTATCTATCTATCTGCAGAAACCAACCAGGTAGAAGCTTTTTACAGGTCTACTGCAGTTAGATAAAATCGGATTGGTTGATGCATATTATTAGCATTATGTTGTCTGAAGAAGGTACCACACGGGTACCGAAACGTTACATGTGTGAATAAATACACTGAACACTGTTAAAAAACTGGAGTGCGCTATATACCTTTTTTCTAGCATATTATCAGCACACAACATTTCCACCTCGTTACACAGACCCAGTGGTATCCGCTTGTGTAACTTTACTGCACACAGATTATGGTAAGCAGAAATACAACAAAACCACAAAATTAAGATGTTGTACAAAGGTGTAGGTGGAGAATTCTAGGATACAGGTAAACAGCACATGGTAAGATCCACTTTGTTTTTCTTATGATAATGTCTGGCCCCAGATAGGCAAACAGTCTGTGGACAGATTAACGGAGATTCAATAAAATTCTTATTGTTAAAAATGGTGCTCATTTCCCCCCAACCAATCAGGTGTTAGAACTGCAGGCTCACATTAAATGAAAAAAAGAGACAATTACCGGGAGATTCAATAAAATTTCTTATCGTTTAAAATGGGGCTAATTTTACCCCAACTAATCAGATGTTATTTAACATTTGAAAGCTAATTACAATGTTAGCTACACAGAAACACGACTAGTACTTTGTTCTATTAGTTATAAATAGAGCTTAGCCATCTCATCAGTGTCACACAACCTTTAAAGCCTTGTGTATTACAGAAAATAACGCAACTGTAAAATAGAAGTATCATGGAGCTCGGCGGCCTGTGTTAATATGGTCATGAAACTCCTTGATGAATTTTAATATCCTTAGAATACTGGGGTACAGTTACAAATTAATATGAGACGGTCTAAAAATAAATATATGTGTGTGCGGTGTTTTTCACCTGTAAAACAAAAACTGCTCGGAATCCCAACTGCTATTTTTACCAGTTTATTACATGCATTTGCCTGGTGCCCTACCTATAAAAGCTTTTGCTGTAGTGTAGGGTACCGTAGCCCACCCCCAACCGCCAAGTTTGTTTGGTAAAAAAAGCAGTAGAAAGGTACTTACATTGCTTCGTTCTCCGGTGCTCTGCATTGCAGAACAACCATAAGTAGAATTTTTTACCAAAAAACACAAACACAAACTGGGCGGTTGGGGGAGGGCTATGGTGCCCTACAGTATATAAAAAGTTTTTATTCTGGGTGGAGATACCCTTTAATAAATTTTTATGCATTGTGCAGTGGAGGCAGCAGGGGAAACAGCTGTCAATCATTGGAGGTGATGACAGCAGTCAAAGCTTTGAATGACTGCATGGAGAGAGGTGACAGCTTACTCTGACAGAATAAAGGCAATAATTTTACTTAAATATCTGGTTAGTAAATCTTCTAATGTGCAAAATAAAGCATTTGGGGTTAGGGACAGGTAACTGACAAGTGACCAAGTTTTTTGTTTTAAGGGTGGACATGCCCTTTAAGGAAACTTTCAGACAAGGATAACCATCTTATAGAATTATTTTGTTCAGAGACATCAAGGGAGATCGTCAGGACATAAGACTCCAGAAAATTAGTCCAGTCAGAGTTCACTGGACTGAACAATTATAGGAAAGATTTCCAGTTTTTGTAGGAAAAATACAGAAGGGCTTATTTAATAAGAGGTACAAAAAATTGTCCCAACCAATCAGATGTTACCTTTATATTGGTCTACTTAAGTTAGAAAACATCCGATTGGTTGCTGCAGAAACATTTTGCATCTTTTATTAAAAAAGCAATACTGCCTTTTATTTACATGCTATATAACAATCACCTACTCCTGTAGGTTCTCAGCCAGTTACCAGTGCAAATGTTATATGGCTCAATAGAATTATACATTTCCATATCATGTATATTTCTATGAAAATTCTACAAACATTCCTTTCCCTGTCCTAATCTTCCCCAAAAGCTTTAGACTAAATCTCAGCCGGTTCAGATGTTGAAGATTTCTCTTTAGCTTTTCTCTAAACCCTTTATTGCTGCTGAACAAATTCCTACCCAGTGACATCATCGGTACTTAGGGGAGTTACACACTCACTTTAACACAAGATGTAAATTTGCAGACAGACGGGGATCGGTGAATTGCGTAGTTCGGTTATTATGGTCCACGAAGTATACCCGCCCTGTTGCCGTATTGCGGATCTCCCATCCCGGAGGGAGCGGACCAAGCTCTTCACAGTTAATGTTGCTAAGATCCCTAGAAAAACAAACGTGAAAAACATTTACACACACACACACTATAGTCACAAACACGAAGGCCTCACCAGCTACTGAACTTGCCAGATGGACAATCAAACCAACTTAAAGGGCATGTCCACCCCTTATAAAAACTTTTGATATGCGGTAGGGCATGCTCCCCCAGCCCCAACCGCATTTATATAATTGTTAGAAAGTCCCTGATCCTTACTTACCTTCCCTCTCTCCTCCGCCGCAGTGTTCCAGCCCTCTGCTTGCATGGAATTGCAAGCAGGGGGCGGGACCGGCAGCCGCATCCGTGATTGGCTGAGAGGCAGCCAATCACGGTCGCGGCTGCCGGGAGTTCTGAACAGCGGAGGAGAGAGGGAAGGTAAGTAAGGATCAGGGACTTTCTAACAATTATATTAATGCGGTTGGGGCTGGGGGAGCATGCCCTACCGCATACCCAAAGGGTTTAATGTTAAGGGGAGGCAGAGAAAAACGGGAGGGAGAGGGAGGGCTGCACTGAGCATGCCTCAAACCTTGATGAGGTTGAGGCAGTCTCAGGCACAACATGAGTCACACACTGCTCCTACACAGCAGTTTCCTGGACTTTGGAGGGGCACAGCAGGGGAACTATTTTGAGCAGGAATGTAAGGTAAGGCTTGTTTTAAACTACTTGATGTGGCCAGTAAGGGGTTAAATTTTAGTTTTGGGGGTGGACGTGCCCTTTAAAAAGGTTTTGTTTCTTTTACTGAAACCTGATCTGTTCTGCTAAAACAATGTTCAATTCGACATTAATTCATTTCATTATTAACAACTGACTAATAACCATCATATAGCCAAAGGATTTCTCTTTAAACAGATCCCAGTTGAAGAATTGCTTCCAAGAAAAAAAAGCCACATGGTAAAGGAATTTCTGGCTTTGGAGTGAACCCTGCCTCGGAGGCAATGGCTAGATAGGAAGAAATCTCTATTCCTTTCTGTTAATGAGTACCGTAGAACAGCTAATGCAGAGTGAGGGCTATGGTAAGAAGCCAATCTGATCTGGGGGCAGCAGGTTTTATTATATGTGCGTGTGAAATATATATTAGGGATTTCCCTTTCCTGGAAGGATAGTTTTGTAAATAATAAACTAATCTGGATTTACTGACCATCGCTGACAGTTATACGACACAGATGGCAGCAGGATGACCACCATAAACTTATCATTTAGCAGCAGACTGCAAGGTAAATAGGAAATGTGCTGCAGATTACACCTTAGTTGCCAATACTTTAGTTACAAGATGGCAGTTATTTTCCGAGTGAGAAAATTGCAAACTACAAAGGCAACTTGGTTCAAAAAAAAACAACGACTTGATGAATGAAATAAGAGAGGAAGACGTCATACCTGGGAACTCTGGGATCGTGCCAAGTGCTGACCCCTGTCTGTGTGTGTAGGAAATACACTTGACCTTGCTGGGTGGTCCTCTGTTCTGTAGGACAACAAACAGGATTAAAAGGGCTTATTTCATGTAAAGGTTAGAGGCAGACATAGCTCCGTGTATATCAAACCGTTTCGTTTTCTTAGCCGTGTGATTGTGCTCTAGACACAAACATTTAACTTGTGGCTGTTTTCTACTGCTTAGAAGATTGGGAGGTATGGATACACACTCCTACCCATCAAACTAATACATTTTAATTCAATTTCATTTTACAAATGGCATAAAAGAAATGCCCCATAACCCTTGGGAATACAAAAACATCGGCCTACCAGCCCCTGCTCGGCTCACCATAGCCTTCTGGTAAATCAGGTGCAGTATGTAAGTGCGTTCTGCTCATGTAGTTCCTATGCCGCTGTGACCGCACTCTCCTCTCTGCGATACGGGGGTCAGAGGTTTGCCCACAGGTAGCTCCATTAGTTCCTGTTATTGGGGTATTTTCATCCACGAAACAGCTCAGCGGCCGACCTGGACTGGAGTATTCAGATGCCGGCCTGCAAAGGAACATGCACAAACCTTTATTATAATATTGTTACTATTATAGTTATATAATACATAAGGCTAGGCATTTTCAATGGGGAGGTGCAGTGGCGAGAATCTATATTAGTCACTCAGTGATGTCACTGAGTGACTTCCTGTCTCCCACTGCCCCTCCCACTAGTCATTTATAGAGGAATCCCTGTTTATTCTTGACAGACAATGTTCGGTCCTTCTTTCTCTTTCAATAGGAACGGTAATTAACTATTTATACAATAAACAGGGATTCCTATATAATGACTAATACAGGGGGAGACACATTGGTATTGGGCAGGGTTTTTTTTGGCTGGCCTTATGTATTATAAGTAATAATACACTACCTACAGTGTAATATATGGATTTACTTCACCTCGGAGTTCCATGACCTGTATAAAAGCACTCTGACTGCGGCCTCGTGCTTCTATATGGTCATGGAACTCCTCGTGGTGTAATATCCTTATATTACACTGTAGGTAGCATATTATCCCTTATATAGCAGGCCTCAAATTACCATACAGTGCACATTATCAATCAAAAAATAATGTGTAGAGACCTTTTGTATTTTATAGGAAAAAGACACCAGCTGAGGCTCTGGGTGGAAATCTACTGATCAGGCACAAAGGATTCCATCAAATAATTCCTTCCCCGTGCACAGAAATCATGTTTGCCATTAATTGACCAGTGTACAGGGATACTGGGAGCTTTATACACAAGACACGATGGCAGGGAAACACCACACAAGTGCACTTACCGCGTTGGTCGCTCCCACTGGGTCGTCCTTGTGATGTGGTTCAGATACTGTATCCGGCCTGATGCAGTTCTACGTTCTTCCCAGCTAAAGTCCAGAGCAAAGAGACATTCATGAATAAGGACAGCTGGCAGACGATGTATCCTTAAGCAGAGATGGCTCACAGAAATTCAATCCCCACACTGCATGTTGTTATACATCCCAAACCCATAATGATCAGCAAGGCTTTAAGGACAGTTTTGCATCATCTGCATGGCTGGCTATAAAGTCCCGTGACGGTGGTATTGTAATGCACCTGCAATATTACATTGCTCACACCATGAATGGATGCACAGGAGAACCACTATCATATTGACCTATTGGTATATATGTCATTCATACTGGAGGTGAAAATCATTTAGTGCCTTATTTTCTCTTACCCATCTGGTAAGTCATTGTCAAACAGCCGACTGCAGTCAACCACTTGCCCACCGCTGCCTATCCGATCTCTGGACTGAAGACTCACTGCAAATGGTACAAACGGAAGTGACTTAATATAAAATGATTCAATGTCCATTGGGCTAAACAGACAGAACAATCTGCATGCAAAACAACTACACAAACAAACCACACAGAAGCAGGAATCAGTAAAGGAAAATAACCGAATGCAGCCATGTGACCAGCACACCGCCTGGCTGGATAGCCACACCACCGGATTGCCACTTTGAGTCTAAGAGTTGGCACTAAAGAGATCACTCAGCTGGACCTCTATATTTTCCAGCAGTGGGCACGTTACATTAATGGAGAGCGCGCGATTCGCAAACAAATGGTGATCACATGCGCCCCGAAAATGGATTGCAGCGCACACAATGTGGCCATGCACATTGTGTTAGCTTGGCATGCGTCTCTCCCGTTTTCTTGGACACAGGAAAGGAGCAGAGGGTGCAGGTGAAGTTAATTGGGCTACAAAGCAGAAAGTGTTAATATTTTCTCCAATATAATTTCTAAGAGGTTGCACGTTGAAATGTAATTCAGAACTCATGTTAAAAGGCAGAACTTTACTTAAAGGATTAAGGTAAAATTAGTACTGACCCTTGGACCGATCCACGACATTCAATCAATATTCCTGGAACCGCCCTTTCCTGTTCCTCTTTTGCGACCAACATACGATTGCAAAATGAATGGGACCCCACGATCGTCGTTCGCGAAGTAGAACGGGAAAGGTGGTTCCAGTAATATTAATTCAATGTCGCGGATCAGTCGGAGGGTAAGTACCAATGTATGGCCACCTTAAGGGTGGTTTCCAATTCTTAGGGTTGTTCTGGAAAGCTTTTTGCCATTCCTTCAAAATGAACCCTAAATCACAGCACTAGATAACATTTGTGAGAAGTTATTGATAGAAAGGTTCAGCTATATTACTTCCTGCTTGAACACTTCCTGTTTTCACCTGATTGTAATCATGCCTCTGCCAGCATTAAAAGGCTCCTCATCTCAACTGTAAATTTCTTCCCCACGTACTTCCTGTTTTCCCCAGCATAAAGTCTTAACTGAGCAGGTCAGTTGATGTCACTCAACCAACTAGAAGCAGGAAAACTAAACATTTACCCCAATATAATTTCTCACAGGCTGCAGCCAGAGATGTGATCCAGGGCTCATTTTAAAAGGAAAGACTAACTTGTTTGGAGACCACAGTTGCCCTATTTCCTGTGTGGCTCCCTATTATGGAAAAATGATCATTTCTGCACAGCGATCCGTGGATAAGTTAGATATGACTACATGTTCACTATTCAGCTTTAAGTAGCCATTCACACAAAGGTATCCCAATATCGTTCAATGTTTGGATTGTGTGTGTCAAATCTTTATTAATACAAATACAAGGATTGTACTATTTTTATCTTTGCATGTATGGCAATTTGAATTTTTGGAATCCGGGTGTTCTATAGGCATCAATAGAAAACCTGGATAGTAAGACATTTCAAGGCTAGTTGGCTACCTTGCTCTTGGGGTGGGATTTACTAGGCCCGGAATTACAAGGTAGATAAACAAGAGTAACCTTCTGTTCTCTCGATTCCAGTTACAGATTCGTCTGGTGTCAACACAAATTTCCAGGGTTTGCTCCCATCCTTGAGTCCAATCTGCCAATCTACCCTGCAAATTTACTGCTAGTAAAGAGAGTTCAGGCAACAGAAAAGTGAACTCACCAACAATCTGTCCTCGCACTGTGTCATTATCATTGGGGCCCAGTTTGCATAGGTCCAACCTCTGATCTGGATAAAAACAAAAATTCAAAACGTATTTCAGTGAATTGCAGGACAATGGACTTTACCTGTACTCGTTACTGCATTGTGGGAACGGGGAGAGCAACTGTGCTTTATTGAGCATTGTAGTAGCTCCTCCCCCTGGGTATATTTGATTGATGGGAGGGGGGGGATCTTTAGTTTAGTTACCTTTTAAAATGTATTGCATTGGGAGATATTTCCACAAATGTGAATTCCATTGGCCCTAAAATACAGGTCTTACACCATATTAAAAATAAAGTATACACCATATTAAGCTCACATCGTCCACAAATCTCCCTATACTTACCTTTTCCAAAAAAAAAAAAAAAAAAAAGCTGTCTCCTCTGCAGTTCCGGAAAAGGAAGATAGTGAGTGGGCATGACAATAGTGCCACAGCCAATCGCTGACTTCCTTTTCCAACCTGCTGTAGTTAACACGTTATAGCAGCAGAGGGGACATCTACCTGCCAAGGGATTGGCTGTGTAAGCAACAATAAAAAGGTAAGTATAGGAAAATTTGGGCTGGGCGGGGGGAGGTTGCTTAAAGGAGATCTATTGTGTGTATAAAGTTTAATAAAAAAAAACTGTTAAACTGAAACCTGGGACAGGGATATAGGACTGGTTATTCCTACCTCCCAATATTGTTTCTGTGAGGAGCACCAGCCCAAAGAAAACTGATTCTGCCAGTCTCCCTCCTGGCTTCAGCACTATCTTTAATACAGGAATAGTCCAGGACTAACCTGGCAAATGAAAACTGTGCTGTAGCTCCTTAACGAAATGATGCTGTGAGGTAGGAATAACCAATCCGACCTCCCGGCCCCAGTTACTTTACATTTTTTAAAAGTTTATTCTTACAGTAGTTATCCTTTAATAAAAGTTTGTGGTTTGGGTGAACCATTCAAATCTGGCAATGCAGAATTTTTAATTTTGAGCAATAACTTGTCACCGACACACACCAAGCTGCATCATTCTAACACAATAAACAAGACAAACACTATTTTATGGTGTAAAATCTGCCTTTAACCATTTCAGTCCTGTTTCTGAATTGTGCACCCTCACCCACCCATATTGCCAGCAGCCCTTGGGTATTTAGTGTCTATACTTACAGCCAGTATCCTTCAGCCGATTTATTGCATTGGAGAGAAGACGCACGCACCCAAGGAATCCAGCGCCTTGTTTTTTGTGGATCTTCTTGTGGTTCCAAACACTGATGGTAATGGAGTCCGATTTCCCAATGTACCTGCCAAAACACAAAAGGTGAAATTAACCTGAAAATAGGAACTGCACCATTCTGTGGCCATGTGGATAGTAACACAGTTCAGCTTAACACCCAACACTGGGTACTTTATGATGGTGCCAACTTAACCCCCATCGATGTAACATCATTTTTTTAGATATTCCATGATCTGGTTTGGTTCTCTCTATCCTGCCTCACCTCAGGGCACAAACCTTTCTAGTAGTTAATAAAGCTATATAATATCCTTATTTACTATATTTAAGCCAAGTAAATTCAACATTGATTTACACATGTAAACGGCACAATAGCTCCCTTGGGATGGGAATTTTTGACCCGGAGTTAGTCGGGAACATATTGATCCTAGTCTAGTCTCTCCCCACATAGCACTGCACACACAGGGAACGCAGAACTCCTGCTGGGCGGGCATTCTGTAAACTAAAAGGCTGTGTTGTATAGGATGTGTATGCTAATCCTTAAACCTTTATAGCACATCCAAGGGATTGACACTTTCTCTCAAACAACCTTGTGTCCAAGTGAAACTCCCTCTAATCTCATTGCAAACATTCACCCAGACACCCTGGCTGTGCCACATTTCTGGCTGACCAAGCATCCAAAAATAAAATGGATCTTAATTTGGTAGGTCTGGCCCTGGTCTTTAATCCCAGCAGGGAAAAGCCCATGACAAGGAATCTGCTGACCTGACAAGCCCCGAGTGATTCGAGGTCAAGTTCCAAAACCACACAGGAAATACACAGACCCCAATGTTGCTTTCTATTCCAGAAGTGGACACTTCACCATTCCACACTTAGCACAGGGGGAAAAAATAGACTAACTGGTTTAACTGTTAGATTTAGTGAGTGATGTCGAACAGCTGGGACATTTAGAAAGGGCTTTAAAGGTTAAGTGATACACTTAGACACAAAAAGAGTTAGGAAAAGAAGCCACATCCTAAAACCAACAGAAAAAGCCAACACCTCAGCATGGGAACATACCAACACTAAGTCCAGCATCTCAACAGCAAATCGCCCTTTCAAAACACAGGTCTGGTATGTACATGCTCACAGACTCAGTAATTCAGAATGACAGATGTCCCAGTTGATACACCAACCAATAGGTAGGCTGTCAGTCAATATTGGGGATAAAATAGTGTGCTTTCCTTTTGAATGAGATGTCCAATCGTTTGGACCAACCGATTTCATTCTGTGTATATGAATACACATAATTGAATTTGTTACAAGCCACCATAATTCTAGTGAACAGGAAGAAACTTTGCTTCACGTGCAAATGGTTAAATGGATTCGGTAATAAGGATGAGTGCATTAGTGATAGGCAATAGTGATCATGATATATTGTCATTCAATTAGAAAAACAAAAGTGCACTAGGTTAATAAAGATTTAGGCAGTGTGGCAATAGCAGAGCAGCCTATTTAGATACATGGACAGGGGTAGCATCTGGGAGAAAACACTACGCACCCAGCAGGACAGATCACTTAATGTTTGGAGGGAACGGCACCATACACAGACTGTTGCCCACTTTGCCTGGCAATTATCCAATATGTTTACATAGACCAAAGTCCATTCGGTGGGTATGTTGCTTATTCCAAAAATCTTCCGTTGGAGTGGTCTCTTACTGTAAGATCTTAATGTGGGATTGCGGAATACAGTTTACTTTAAACGCTTTAGGAAGGACTGTTGGCTACTTGGGACCTTTTAATGGGATTGCCAATCACTTTCAGGCCTATTGGTGGATCGGCGCTTACAGTAACATCTTATGGTGTTATTGAGTGGGACTGCAATTGCTTAGCTGTGTACCTGAACAGACAGTAACTATGCAAACACATTAGAGCCTGTAGTGTAACTGATGTAGACTAAAAAAAAAAAAAAGTCAATGTCAAAGCTGAAATATTTTTGTTTATACTTTGTGCTCAATGGCTCCATATGGAGGCCAGACACACTGATAGGTGCCATCTGGAATGTGTCTGCATCGGACACTGACTGTTTCTCCTGTATGGTGGCACAGATGCTCTTTAATCTAAAAGCAAAACCTCAAGCTGCAAAAATGCCCCATGTGATTTTAACCACAAGTCTGGCTTCTATGGGTGATTATAGCTTCTTTAACAGACTAAATGAAGCTCTCAGGTAAGAAGGAACATCTGTGTTTTCTGGAAGCAAATGAAATGGCAAAATTAATCCAGGAGGCATCACCAGCTGAAAAGCCTTATTTTGCGCAATTGGCTGTTTGTGATCTGCAACACGTGGAGCCAATCAATCACGTAGCTTTTAGTCGCATATTCCAGGAGGCTGTGGGTATGGGTAAAGCTTGCTCTTAAGCCTGGTCCCGAGGGAGAGCTACAGGTTATGTTCTGTTTAGCCTGACATTAACCGAATAAAATTAAATTAAAAAGAGGATGGAGTTAGTAGAAACAGGAAAGGCGCTAAAAAGTACAAAACCTAAAAACAAATCCAAAAATAAAGGCAATAAATTGTTATTTTCCTCTATTAAGGGCCCATAGTTCTGATGTACCTAGGATATAGCAAATAAAATGGCTTGTTCATAGTTAAATAGTAATTGAGGTTGTATAAAGACATACGTCCATCTAGTCCAACCTTTATACCCTACCCATAATGTCTGTATAACAGTTACACAGTAACATAGTATTGGATGTTGTATAAAGACATACGTCCATCTAGTCCAACCTTTATACCCTACCCATAATGTCTGTATAACAGTTACATAGTAACATAGTATTGGAGGTTGTATAAAAGACATACGTCCATCTAGTCCAACCTTTATACCCTACCCATAATGTCTGTATAACCGTTACATAGTAACATAGTATTGGAGGTTGTATAAAGACATACGTCCATCTAGTCCAACCTTTATACCCTACCCATAATGTCTGTATAACAGTTACATAGTAACAAGTATTGGAGGTTGTATAAAACATACTCCATCTAGTCCAACCTTTACCCTACCCATAATGTCTGTATAACAGTTACATAGTAACATAGTATTGGAGGTTGTTAAAGACATACGTCCATCTAGTCCAACCTTTATACCCTACCCATAATGTCTGTATAACAGTTACATAGTAACATAGTATTGGATGGTTGTATAAAGACTACAGTCCATCTAGTCCAACCTTTATACCCTACCATAATGTCTGTTAACAGTTACATAGTAACATAGTATTGGAGGTTGTATAAAGACATACGTCCATTAGTCCAACCTTTATACCCTACCCATATGTCGTATAACAGTTACATAGTAACATAGTATTGGATGTTGATAAAGACATACGTCCATCTAGTCCAACCTTTATACCCTACCCATAATGTTGTAACAGTTACATAGTAACATAGTATTGGAGGTTGTATAAAGACATACGTCCATCTAGTCCAACCTTTATACCCTACCCATAATGCTGTATAAACAGTTACATAGTAACATAGTATTGGAGGTTGTATAAAGACATACGTCCATCTAGTCCAACCTTTATACCCTACCCATAATGTCTGTATAACATATCTGTTGTATTCAATTAGATCAACCGGACTTGAAGTTTAGTTCTGAATTGAGAAAGCCAGTCGGATGACTAGCGAAACGTCTTCAAGAACTAAACTTCAAGTCCGGTTGATCTAATTGAATACAACAGATATACCATGACCTGGATGAATGAGAACCTTCACAAGCATATGTCTGTATAACAGTCACATAGTAACATAGTATGGGAGGTTGAATAAAGACATACGTCCATCTAGTCCAACCTTTTACCTTACCCATATGTCTGATAAACAGTTACATAGTATTGGAGGTTTTATAAAGACATCCATCCATCTAGTCCAACCTTATACTTACCCATAATGTCGTAAACAGTTACATAGTAACATAGTATTGGAGGTTATATAAAGACATATGTCCATCTAGTCCAACCTTTATACACTACCCATAACGTCTGTATAACAGTTACATAGTAACATAGTATTTGAGGTTGTATAAAGACATACGTCCATCTAGTCCAACCTTTATATCCACCCATAATGTCTGTATAACAGTTACATAGTAACATAGTATTGGAGGTTGATAAAGACTATGTCCATCTAGTCCAACCTTTATACCCTACCCATAATGTCTGTATAACAGTTACATAGTAACATAGTATTGGAGGGTGTATAAAGACATATGTCCATCTAGTCCAACTTTATACCCTACCCATAATGTCTTTATAACAGTTACATAGTAACATAGTTTTGGAGTTGTATAAAGACATACGTCCATCTAGTCCATCTTTATACCCTACCATAATGTCTGTAACAGTTACATAGTAACATAGTATTGGAGGTTGTATAATGACATACCTCCATCTAGTCCAACCTTTTAACCCTAACCATAGTCTGTATAACAGTTACATAGTAACATAGTATTGGAGGTTGTAAAGACATACGTCCATCTAGTCCAACCTTTTATACCCTACCATAATGTCTGTATAACAGTTACATAGTAACATAGTATTGGAGGTTGTATAAAGACATACGTCCTTCTAGTCCAACCTTTATACCCTACCCATAATGTCTGTATAACAGTTACATAGTAACAAAGTATTGGAGGTTGTATAAAGACATACGTCCATCTAGTCCAACCTTTATACCCTACCCATAATGTCTGTATAACAGTTACATAGTAACATAGTATTGAAGGTTTTATAAAGACATACGTCCACCTAGTCCAACCTTTATACCCTACCCATAATGTCTGTATAACAGTTACATAGTAACATAGTATTGGAGGTTATATAAAGACATATGTCCATCTAATCCAACCTTTATACCCTACCCATAATGTCTGTATAACAGTTACATAGTAACATAGTATTGAAGGTTGTATAAAGACATACGTCCATCTAGTCCAACCTTTACACCCTCCCCTTTAAGCATGCTTAACAGTTAATCCAGAAGAAAGGGGGGAAATGGTAAATGCATGCGTTACCAAAATGGACATGGATGCGCAAATGCATCGGAAATTGCAGAAATGTTATTGTTCCTGTGATTTCCATTATATTTGAAATTGCATGCACAAATATGCAGCCTAGCCCTAAAGACCTAGAGAAGCCAGAGACTTCATCCTATGATTTTTTGAAAGGTATGAGAGTTTTTTTTGTTTAAAGGGACACTAAACTCCGAAAATCCATAAAAACAACCAGTTGCCATTCGTTTGTATTATTCACAGGGAGGTGAGAACGCTTATTCTCACCTCCCTGTGAATAATATTACGCTCGGGGGACCTGGAACTTACCTTACCCGCCGCTCCTTCACTGACCGCAGCTCTGTCCCGACCAGGCGCCCTATCTTAGGCGCATGCGTGCCAATACAAAAGATAGGGCGCGCATTTTGGAGAGAACAGCTGTTCAGTGAAGGAGCGGCGGTAAGGTAAGCTAGCATGTGAGGAAACACTCCTCCACACATCCTTGATCAGCTTGATTATGTAGGCTGTATCCTAGCAACCAAACAATTCAAGTTTGTTTGACTGGCAGAGGAGGAGGAGAGAGGTTGTAACAGAGATTCCCACCAGCCAATGACAAGTGATATGTTAATCATGGCCCTGGGCCATCTAGGAGGCAGGCTTTTAGCACTCATCTTTGCTGTGTGATATCTAAGGGAAGGCAGCACGGTTGTAAATGAGAGTAAGCGAATCAGCTGCTGGAACTGTGGACATGTAATGGGGGTGAGTTTGTTTTTTTTGGGTACTGTTGTCCTTTAAGATACCCTTTAAATGTACTTTTACAATTATAACCGTAAATAAGACGTGCCCCGTAACTCCACACACTTAATCACCTCTACACCCAACCCACCCTTCTGTTTCCAAGCAACCATACCTAAATCAAAAATCCACACACATACCAATGCTCCCCAACACCCACCCACCCTTCCATTTCCATAGCAAACAAAAATAAGATTATGTCTTAGTCAAAATGTAGTTTGAAATGTACATGTCCTCTTTGATAACCATAGCAATAACATGGAGTTTTAAAACACACACATTAGCATGGCTCTGGGTAACCATGTTCCCTTCTAAAATACGGCCTTTCGAGCCAAACTCAATGGTTATTCTTAAACTTTCACTTTCTAGTTATTAGCATTGCAGCCAACACACCAAGAACCCTATTCCCTACTGGAGGGTGCTGAGAAGGAGGATTATAATAATACCATAACACCTACGTAACAGATGAGGGTTGCACCCACATTAACCACTGCTACTCATCAATACATTATACTAGGTCTGGGTTAAATGGCCTTTCTACTTTCTTAAGAGCAAAAACACTAACAAATCTATTGATAGACTTAAATATTACTAATTGGAAAATAGTTTACGTACACCACTGGGAAGGGAAAGGAATCCCAAAGACAAGAAGAGACCATAATAAAGAGGCAATTAGCTCGTCTCCCCCCTAGACCCCCCATAAAAACAATCAGCAAAGTAAAAAGAACCCCCAGTGGGCCTCAAGCTTACAGTAAAAACATTTCTAAGTCAAACACACTGATCATAAACACTCACTAATCATAATGCTTACGTCTCACCAAATCAAACTTACAGATCATAATGCTGGTTCCATTTTGGGTCTAGGGTGTTTTTCACTGTGTCTGTAGAGTGGCACTGGCCCGAACCATCCACAACCACCTTAGCAAAAGGATCCGGTAGTCCTGCAGTATAGACAAAAGAGAAAAGTGGAGATAAAGCAACTGTCCCTTTAACAAAACCATGGAGTGTCACGGAAAAGCCTATTAAAGGACCAAATCCCCTTACTCTGGTACGGACTAGTGAAATGCTTAATCCGCTGAAACAAAGTGAGGCAGCACAAGGAAAGTACCAAGTGCTAACGACTAATAGGAACATCAGGGAGATTTTCCAGGAGGCAAAGCACAATGGGTTAGCGATTGACAATTGGTTAGCAGGTAGCGGAATGTAAGAGACACTTGTCCAGCCTCCGCAGCCTCTGGTGAATTGTGCGTAGGTTTCTGGCATTAAAATACTTACGTGAGGGTGAGATTCACCTTAAGCCGCCCAGCCTCTGGTAAAGCTCATCCAGGAGATTTGCCCATGGCACCTGCAGCTCTGGGTAAATCTCCCTGAATGTCTTCCAAGGGCAACATAACTGTAAACCCAGTCACAAACTGTGCAGCCAAATTGGTCATTTACAATTAAATCTCAATTGGAAAGTTCTGATTGTATGTAACCACATTGTACCATTGATCAGCTTGAAATCTACCCACAATAGCACAGCCTTGGATGGGACCACAAGCCCGTTTTCAAATGGAAACACCGACCAGAGCATGCCAAGATTAATAATGGGATAAAAAGGATCGGAAGGCATTAATTCAATAAGAGGTGCAACACGTTGCATAAAATTTTTCAGACTGGCAAAATTTCAGTGTATTGGCCGGTCCGAAAAACTGAATGACAGCAGACAGCTGGGACCTCGGTCGCCTGTTCATCGGAAAATCATAGCTGTGGATTTGCCCGGCTGACCGTCGCTAGTCGCGAACAGTTGGCCGGAACAAGAACATTTTATTTAGATCCAGGCTTAATCTGCAGCAACCAATCATATATTATTAAATGTTTTTAACTGTAGCAAACCAGTAAAAAGGTAACACCTGATTGGTTTAGGCAAATGATTAACTTAAGTGTGTAAGTTTTCTTAGGACTTTACTACCAATTAACAGAGAATAAATTTAAATTAATGAGGTTCACAGGGACAAACAAAGATGTAATACTCACTGAAAAAATCCTTTTTCACCAGGTTTTTCGCACACAGAACTGCAAATAAAAAAACAAAAACACAAAGTTAGTTTATCCCTCCTGTATACACAACAAGAGAAGTATTTGGCACCTCTGCCATTTTCCATGGGTTGCAAAGAGATTACAGTTACGGTGACCATACTGTAGGTCAATTTTATGGACAATCCGACATTTACATTGATTGGCTGAAAAAATTCTACATTTGGCTAAAACAAATAGTACATTTTCCTGATGTTATTATGCAACATTACATCGTAATACTGATCGTAATTAACATTGTACATCTGTCTATCAAAGTATCGGTACATTATGATCGTAATAACCATTTGTAGTGTATGGGCACCTTTAGACTCCTTAGCAGGGATGGACAAATTAGTTTAATTTTGGAAGACAATGTAAATGTTGTGATAGCCAGTTTAATAGACATCAATAGGTTATTCCCCAGGAGTAATGATCAATGCACTACCTGGCTCCGGGATTTGGCCAGCCATGCATTTAAATATTTTTGTTACTGTACACAAGAATATCCTAAAATGAACCAACAGCTCTAGTGTAAATGCACTCAATGGTAATCAGCTAAGCAGATGGCAGCATATCAGCCTTAAACAGGACAGACAGATTATGCATGGCAAACCACTACGGTAGAGATCCCTCTGGTACACGAGGCAACACATCCTCTCAGGCTGCCAGACAAACGGAAATGGATTAGAAGGAATAGTTCAGCTGTACTGTGTACCCCTGAAACATTAGATCCGTAATCCAAATCATGTGCCCACAAGGCAGGAAGATCATGTTAATTGTCTCCCAGTCTGCATGTCTAATGCCAAATACCCCGTCTCCAGATAAAGATTGTTCGGTTGATTGTCTAAATTAAATCTATCAAGCGAAGTACAGTCAATTGGGTGCAAGCTGTCTGACTAATGAGCGGGCAATGAATGGCCTTTTTGGGCAATAATCACACAAGTGGTCATTGGGTTGGGCTCATTCATGGTCCGCTCCGACCAAATGGCCACACGTGTGCGATTATCTTCCAAAATTGACAACTGTTGCACGCGTTGCCAGCTTATAAGTCGTGCGCCAAATTGACCACATGTACGGAGTTAACGTATGTACTTAGCATTAGCTGATTACAAACAGGAAAAGGGTGCTCCCCCTCCATGTAAATAAGTGGACGTGGCAAGGGCGTAACTGGGCATGTCAGGGCCATGGGCCAGGTTGGGCAACCCTGCTGTAAAGGGAGCTTCCAGACTGCTACACTTTCACTTTCTTGTAGCTAGAAGTCACTTTATAAAGACATTAAATGAATGTCTCAGGTTAATTGTATGTTTTCCGATTGATAGATGCTGTAGATACGGATTGGCCGCAGTTAAAGAAAAAGTTCACAGGGAAAGAAAATTACCCATCCTTAATCAAAAATATAATAGTAATAGAGACAGAGCACTTGCTACCGTCTCCCATATCACCCACTAAGCCTTGATCTCTCTACCTGCGGTGCTGCGGTTCCCTGTTATTTTCTCAGTGCTCCCTCCTTCCCCTTGTGTGCAAGCGCAACAAAACAATGCCCCATTATATAATGGATATTGTACACCTACTGGAAACTACAGGGATACAAGGTGACCTGAAGAAGCCCCTTCCAATAATGATGTAAGGGGCGAAACGTACGTAGGATTTTTCATGGAGTTTCTACACCACGCGGGAGTTGGATATATTAATTGTTTTTAATAACACTGTGTATTTATTGGTTTATAATTATGTTTTGTGTTTAATATGTATAAATAAATGACACATTTTTTGATACCTATCCTGTTAAGACTAGATTATTAAAGGGAATATATAAATATTCTTGGTAATTCTGGGGTAAAACCACAAGTGCTGGCACAGGATACTTTGGCGCTCTTGTCTAGTAGTGGTTAGATGTATACAAGGTGACCAGACCGAGCGCTATGGGTCACAGACACCAGAGAGACTTCTAACATCTATACATCTATTACAGCGGGCACATTAATCATTCAAATCTACAACTGGCACAGGCTCTAGACAGAGTCTAAAAGGAATCTCTGGTTTATTTACGGAGAGCCGGTGCCGTTAGACTTTCTAAAACAATGTGGGTAAATATCAAGGAATCCGTTTAAAAAGCCTCTTGGCTGATTTACAGAGAGTCGGTGCCGCAAGATATCACCTTAAAGAAGGGAACTGCTTGTACATTTCACTCTAGCAGCCACCCGATTCATTATCGCGGGTGTAATAATATTTTTTGCACAACAGAAAATAGCTACCATAAAATTTCCACTGCTGGTTACATCATAAGTGTATTTACTCTCCATAACCCAGGCCCCGTGTGTATAACGCACCAGGTTACTAATACAGAACTAGGTCCCCCCCAGCAATGAACAGGTTAAATATTGCCGTGCAGCATACAAATGGTTAAACAGAGAACAAGGCTGGGATGTGGGCCCATGAGGGTCTGATAATGAATAGCCAGTCTATGTTTTCATCTAAGTAAAGCCTCCGTCTTCATCGGCCAGACAGCAGCTGCATTCCAGCTCTACAGGCAAAGGAGCCAAATCATAAAGCTTTGTGCACTTCCAATACCATTAGGGCACTGCTCAGTTTACCTGGCAGGCTGGGAATTGTGGGACATATCCTGACCTGTCTTCGCCCCTTTCTGGTGGTGAGATGTAAATGTTCCTATATAAACTGACCACGTGTCCGTAATTATTCTCAGACATCAAACGCCCATGGAAAAGATCTGCTGGTCTCCTAACACTGGCAAAAATACAGAATGAGCTCATTCTAACCCAAGGCCTGCAAACACTGGGTGGCATGGTAACTGTGCATCACATAAAATTAAAACAAAGGAACATTCACCTGCTAGGGGCCTAGTAACTTATAGTAAGGCAACGGATCAACTATAACTGTCCACTACACTTAAACTCCAGAACAATCAGACAATCATACAGACATGTTCATCACGGGCCTAGTAACTGTGCATTCCACTAACCCTGGAACAACAGACAATCATGCAGACATGCACCTGTCAAAGGCCTGATAACTGTGCATCACACTCACCCTGGACCAAACAGACAATCATGCAGACATGCACCTGTCAAAGGCCTGATAACTGTGCATCACACTCACCCTGGACCAAACAATCATGCAGACATGCACCTGTCAAAGGCCTGATAACTGTGCATCACACTCACCCTGGACCAAACAGACAATCATGCAGACATGCACCTATCAAGTGTGGATAAAATTAGGCCTGGAAAAAACAGATATAATCATACAGGAATGCAACTGTCAAAGGTCTGATAACTGTGCATCGCCCTTAAGGTGGCCATACATCTATGAGATTTTACTTACCCGACCAAGCGCTCACGCGATGTTCGTCGATGCTGCCGGAACAGCTTCTCCCGATCGTATATTTGACCGACATGCAATCGCAAAATCCCATTCATTTTGCAATCGCATGACGGTCGAATGTAAGATCGGGAGAAGCGGTTCCGGCAGGGTCGAAGGAACAACGCGTGAGCGCTCGGTCGGGTAAGTAAAATCTCATAGATGTATGGCCACCTTTAGCCTGGAGGAAAAAAAAGACAATCATAAAGGCAAGCAACTATCCCTGGCCTAATAATCTTTTCAGCATTCAATTTCCTTAAAAAATAGACATGCTGATATACTTTAATAACCCACAAATTCAAACCCCACGACAGATCTTTACAAATATACACATCTAGGAATTTGAAGGTAGTTACTAGTTCAACCTCTTATTCTAATCCATCAATCATGACGGGTTGGTAAATAAGTTTATAGCGGGTACGGATGTCAATAATAACTTCCTTCGTTTTCCTGGGATTAATTATTAACTTACTATTTATACATCAGGACACTAATGTTCTAATTTCTTCAATATGCTGCTCCATCACTGTTGGATATCAGTCCTACAACTATAAAGGGCCTGATAACAGCAACTATCACTGGCCTGTTAACTGTGCATCACACCCACCTCTTAAAAAACAGACGCCATCACACAGACATGCAACTATCAAGGGCGTAAAAACTGTGCATCGCACTCTCCATCCCACTGGAAGAAACAGACACACTCATACAGACAAGCAATTACCAAGGGCCTAATAATTGTATATCACAATCCCCTTGGAACAAACACAATTATACAGTCATGCAACTATCATAGACCTAATAACTGTGCATCACACTAACCCTGGAACAGACACAATCAGTCATGCAACTATCAAAGACCTAATAACTGTGCATCACACTAACCCTGGAACAGACACAATCATACAGTCATGCAAATATCAGACCTAATAACTGTGCATCGCACTAAACCTGGAACAGACACAATCATAGTCATGCAACTATCATAGACCTAATAACTGTGCATCACACTTACCCTGGAACAGACACAATCATAGTCATGCAACTATCAAAGACCTAATAACTGTGCATCACACTAACCCTGTAACAGACACAATCATAGTCATGAAACTATCAAAGGCCTGCTAACTGTGCATCACATTAACTGTGGAACAGACACAATCACACAGACATACTACGTTCCAGGGCCAGAAAACTCTGCATCACATTCACTTTTGGACAGACACAATCATGCAGTGTTATGTGTATGTATGATAGGTGTCTATCACTGATCAAAGGCCTGGGAAATGTGCATGACTGTGCATGGTTTTCCCTGCAACATGCCATCACAATTCTCCTGTGCCTGAAAAGTACAACCAAATACCACAGTTGTTTTCATTATAACCATACGGGGTAGCATGTTAGCTGCCATACAGCTTACTACTGAATATAGTAAGCTGTATGGCAGCTTACATGCTACAATCAAGTCACATAGAAATAACCTGTTATTGATAGGAGCGAAGGCTCACATCACATATGTATCACTAGTCTGAATGTTGGAGGTAATGCTGTTTAAGTTTACATGGCAGGGAATAGGGACATGTTTTATTTACATACAATTACAGGCAGCTTTTTAAATAATTACAATGATTACATTTTAGATCCATATGCATAAGCAGAGCCATGAAAGGAAACTTTATAGGGACACCATGTCAGAGCCACCCACATGGGCCCTACAGCTTAACCCTTTTCATCTCATCCTGTCTACCTTGTAAAACAGATGGGGTGCCAACCTTACTATCTGGTGCCAATCTGCTTCTCACAGAGACTCCTGTCCACTTCGATTCAAGCTCAAGTATAACATCAAACTAAACTTATAGAGTTGCAAAAAACAAGTCCCCAGGTGCGGAATACGGGGTTCGGTCCCACTATGTGCGTTGCAATCAGTTTTCCGTTTTGCGAATCGCAATGTAACTTAAAATATAATGGAAATAGCGAGAATCGGTATAATATCTGTATAATTTGCGTTCCGAATCTATGTGGTCCATTTCTTTATCTGCAAGAGTGCACGATTCTGGTCCGTGTGTGTCAGAATCGCACTTTAATAATAATCTATGGGAACAGAAACACGCAGATCAACTTATTTTTTGCAGGGTTTTTTTTGGGTTTTCTGGTGATTTTCCAAAATCTGCACACGCAAATGAACTGGAAACGTGGACATGCTGACAAATGCATAGAAAAACGCATGTGTGTTAACCTGCAAATGGACAGGAATGCGGACAAAATGCATTGTCCTAAATGCACCCAAAATGGACAGCACCACACATAGTGGGACCAAGCCCTAAAGCTGGGTACACACACTACACATCATTGAAAGATGATCTGTTTTTGCCTAATGCGGCCTTTCTCAAGTGTAGCCCTAGGACGGCATTTGATATAAATACGATATACAATGTTGGATATTTTGTCCGATTTGACGATATAGGACAACAAAATGATTTGGACAAGTCGGTAAATACTGGCAATATCGCTTTTATTCCCGGCCAACCCACCCTTGTTTAGTTTATTGATCTATAGTTTGTTGGGCAGGAATACTGGGTTAAAATTGAACCCTGTGTACCAGGCCTATACATACCATAGGTGCAATCGCTAGCATGATTGCCATACGAATTGTGCTTGTGCGGCCTGACCCTCAAAAACATGATAAGGATCATTATATGATGAAGAATGTCACTTAGGTTCATGTAATAAATAGTTGTCCTAAATCCACCATAAATACTCTAAACAATCCCCCTCCCCCGGCAGTGTAGGCCCCTCCCTCCATGCAGTCAATCAAGGCTGTAACAACTGACATCACAGCCAATAACAGACTGCTGTTTCACCTGCTGCCAGGAAGGAGGCAGATACTTTTGCCAGAACGGAAGACAACCTATCATGTGATGTCTGGTTACAAGTCACCAGTTTGTTTATAGATGGACATGCCCTTTCATGGTCTGGTACTTTTGGTAATGATGAATTTGCATTTTCTTAATCAATTGTTGATGGGGTTAGTTAGGCACTTTTCCTTCCGACTGACAGATTACCAAACGGTTTAATGATCGGTAGTTTGTCGGTTTGGAAGACAGGTATAAAACAAATCTGTGTGTACCAGACACTAAGGCCCAAACAGATGATTTATGAACGCTCTGTACGTGTGTGGCTGCTTGGTCAGGCTGGTAGCGCCCCATACAAACGACGCCAGACTGAGCAGCTACACACATTTATTCGATCAGCGTCCAGAAAAGCCATTTGTCTGTCATGTGTTGATCGCTTGCGACTGACGCACATCTTACATCTCAACGAGGCTTAAAACTGAAACTTCTTCCGCCTACTGATAAACCTTCATTGTTCCCTGTCTCTTTAAGGGCCTGGACCACCACTTATAACATGGTACATTCCATACAGCACATGAATGAACTCATTTAAACCCACTGCAGCTCCCATCAGACTGTTGCTTTTTGGATTGTTTTACAAAAAGCTCTTTTAACAAGGCCAGTCCGTGTGATTCTCAATGTTCCCGGCTTCCTAAGAGATGTACAAACCGTACACAGATAAACCACATTTCTGTTATTTACATAGGTACTTTGGTGTCTGGGTAACTTCCTTTATATTCTCAGCAGCTTCTTTACGAGAAAATACGGCCCCGTGAAAGTAGTTTCTGTCTGATCTCTCGTGGCACATGGGGCTGTTATACGTGGCTCCCCGCCAGCTACGGAATTCTTAAATCAATATTCAGCCTAACAGTCCCATAAGCTGGACCCCTTGATGGCTCTAATGCCCATTCTTTGGATACATAACAGACCATAGTGAGGACGAATTTCCAGCTGACAGGCTCTGTCTACATGGAATTATCTTTTTACTTTCTGTTAAACCCTGGTTACAATCAGTTCTGCTCTGACCTGATAAGGAGGGTTTAGCCCTCGAAGGCCTGTCAACCAAATAAACGTTTAGTCCTTAGAAAAAGTATCACAGTTCTCGAACTAAAACATAGGGATTCTGCATTTAATATACCCGTACACATAGAACCCTGCAATGGCCCCCAGACCATTGATAGTCAGTGTGAGGGTTAAAGGCAGTCACTTAGAGGCCTCACTAGTAAGGATTCCAGCAGGTTGGCCTAACAGGAGCCTGTTCCAAACACTCAGAACTGCAGAGAGGGAGGAATAGGAGGGGGGCTGCAGGCGGATGGGAAGGACATTTTTGCCATACCAGACTGCTGATTACAGGCTGAAAAACCAAAAGGAAAAGTAACTTAGCCCTGCAAGTTTTTACTATCACAAACAGGCCACATTCCCAGCATTCCCCCCACCTCCCCCCAGGTGCAGGGATAGCAGAGGTTAACACTTGGCCTTACAACATGTAATGCTGTCAACCTGTTTAACCATTTCACAACCACAGTTTTGTTTTCAGATAAATACTGTGTGGCAATACGCTTATCCCTAAAGTTCCCTTTAAAGATCCAGACATGGCCCAATACTAATCAGGTTAATATGTCACAAGGTAAAAGTGTGATAATTATCCCTATTCTTTTAAAGGGTATGGCCACCCTAAAAATCATGTTTTAATATATGATAGATATCCCCTGCCCACCCCAAACTGCCATGTTATTTCTTAACTGTACTTACAGCCCCTTCACTCCGGTGGCGCACTTATTCGGCTCCCTGCTTGCCGGAAATTGCAAGCAGGGGGCCGGACAAGCAGCAGCATCTGTGATTGGCTGAGACGCAGTACAAGTACAGTTCTGATTATTTTTTTAAAGAAATAACTCGCTGGTTAGGTCTGGGTATCTATCATATATTTAAAGGATTTTACGCTAGGTGGAAGGACAAGCAAGGATGGATCCGGATGGGGGGGGGGGGTGCGTCACAAATATGGAGATGCCCCTGAAGTTCCTTACCTGATCAGGTCCCTCGCTGCTCCTCCTATGCTCTGCCGCCTGACAGCAGTGACCAGGAAGTAGAGCGGCTGTCGGCACAGAAGCCGTTTTTGAGAGCAGGGGGCAGCATCCAGGTGGCGAGGGACCGGGTCAGGTAAGTGCTTCAGGGGAATCTTTGAAACATATAGATAATGTGAAAGTGGGGTTTGAGGGGGGCAATTACCATTTCTAAGGTATTAAAGTAGTTCTGATAAGTACGTAGCCATGCAAAACAGAGACAAAGTTTACTATTTATACTCAGTACCCAAAGCATGCCTACTGGGCATGTGCGATACCCAGTAGAATCCAAGATGGCAGAACTTTAAGGGCACGGCCACACTGCGCCGCAAACGCAATCGCACACTGAATTGCATGCGATTTTGTTCCGTTTTTCATTAGATATAGAAAATGCATGCGTTTGCGATAAAAAAAATTCGGAACGTAAATCGCACTGAAAACGTGCGCAATTGCACCTGAAAAATGCATGCGCAAACAAAACCGCAATAGTGTGGCCTAGCCCTTAAACCATGTATCTTCATTGTCCTCAATGTCACTCTGAGTAGGTGCATTATGTTCAATGCACACTATGTACTTTGTTTCTAGCCTAAGTCGTTTTTTTACGTTAGGAGCTTTAAGAGCCGTGTCAAAGCTGACTGATCAAATAAGAATAGAATACTATCGGGGGTCTCTCCACCCCCCAGGGCCCAGACAGTTACTTTATCTCCTTTCACTGGATTTGATTCACATCTTTACACATCTCAGTTGTGACTAATACTCAGAAACAGGAAGGAAGCAGCACAGTCAGTAATGTAGCAACAACGCACAGTTCAAAGCATATCAAAGGCCCCAATTGGAAACCACACTCTGCAAGGCGAGTCATAGGATGCCCACTGCATCAAAGGCCCCTCTGGGCTGAAGAAACCCACCAATATGCAGAACCATCCAGGGGGGCACCGCTGTCCCCTTCATAGTTGGTTTCATTTTTTATGAAAAGTGAATGGCAGATGATTTAGTGGAAGATTGTATTTAAAATGAATTAAATGGCCAAGAGACATGTGTGGATTTCCCAGTACAGCAGACACAGGGTCTCTGGTCAGGCAGTCAGCCTGGCTGGACACACTGTATATTCCTCATGTTTAGACTCCTGCCTGGACAGCACCCTGTCTGCTTCACAGTATTGTTTTGCCACAGACAAAGCATTTCCGTTACAACCCCTCCTGTTCTCTGGACTTTCAGACCAGGAGGGGTGAATGGACAGGGGAGGGGGGGGGGGGGGGAAGACTTCAGGAGAAACCATTTCTGACTTTGCACTCCCTACTTTGTTTCCTGATGTAAGGAGACTGCTCTAATCCTCTTGCAATTTTCAAAGAACAAACCCCCTTGGTTCCCCCTCTGTACAGTTACACATTGCAAAGTACAAAGTAATGGGTTTAAAGGAAAACACCCATAATACATCTATACAGATTCCTTAAGCCCAGGACACATGGGGTAATATTTGGAACGATCAGGGCAAACATTTTGCTACAACTATCCGATATTAGTTTAATATACACAATACACACATACAATATTTGTTCCAAAGTGCATTGCACACGTCAGTAAAATGTCTTTAAGAGCAAGGTCCCACTATGTGCTGTGTGTTTTGAGTGCGTTTAGGACAATGTGCGTTTTGTCCGCGTTCTGGTCCGTTTGCAAGTTAACTGATAGGCGCTTTTCTACGCATTTGTAGAAACGCTGGATAAGACGCAAAAAACCCACAAAAAATAAGTTTGTCCGCACTTTTCTTGCATTCCGATAGACTATTATTAAAGTGCAATTCTGACACGCCTGGACCAAAAGTTGTGCACGCATGCAGATAAAAAACGGACCACAGATTTGGAAATTATACAGTGGGAACGGATTCTCGCAATTTCCCTTTTTAAATTACATTGGGATTCCCAAAATGCATGCAAGACGGAAAACGGAATGCAACGCGCATTGTGGGACCTAACCCTAACAGGCAGCACGACTGGTCACAGCAACATATTTTATTTTTTAGACTGGACAACTACTGGTGTTTTTGTTGATCGGGAGCCTGTCAGTCTGAGAGATATGGTCAGGGCCTATACTTATTCTCCATTCACACGTAAAATTTCCCATGACGAACGCCTGAGGGTCGACCATGAATCGCACTTGTATGGTTCCACTCATTCAGCGGGCAATAGTTGTATTAGCGACTGAGCGACCATACACAAACAATTCTCATCTGTAACGCCAGGCGTTAGGGCGAACGGAATGTACAGAGCTTTAGCCAATGTACCTTGAGACATTGTGAAATCTGCCTGGCCTGATCACATTGCTTTCGACATTACAATTGCTTTACTGACCAAAAACCAGTCGGCAACCCTGGCAGGAAAGTTGGGAAGTAAAAGCACAGCACTGCTCGACGTTACAATCTAATAAGACGTTCATGATGGATTGAGCCAGTGTATGGCCAGCATTGAAGGAAATCAGGTTAACGAAGGTTCAGAATGAAAACTTTAGGGAATGCAAGTCAGTCTGGCTTTTTATTCATATTATTTTTAACAGGAATCCACCCCCAAAATTGTTACGGGGGCTGGGGAGCAGATGTAATGGAGACTCATAAGCAGTGCGCCCTACCTTATTATTGGGCCAACATTTAGGAAATGGTTACAGCATACTCTACTCCACCCGGGTGGGCTGCCAGCTTGGGGTGCTACAATGCAGATGTGGCGGTGTAATCTTTTTCTGAGAGCAGCTAAGCTGTGATATAAGGTCCTTTACATAAATGCACCACTGCCATCTGAACATTGTGGTTCTAGACCAATACACATGTCTCTGTCATTAGTACATTTTGGGCCTAGGAGGTACCAACCCATAAACATCTCACTGCCATTAGTACATTTAGGTTGGGTACACACAAGTAGATATTTCAGGCTGGCATAAAACCGACTATCCCAATATTTCTAGTAAATATAAGTAAACTTTAGTCCAGGTGTGGCCCTAGTCTTAAAAAAAATCAAAGGCCCACTACATACCCCTGCCCAATCGACCGGCCTACATAACATTTTGGTTGGTCAGATATTGGTTGTACTTTTATACAAATCGGAAACAAGTTTGATCTGGCATGTCAGTAAATTTAGTCCAATTGTGTGGTCTGTTGGACTGCCATTAATACAGCCTAGAAGGGACTGACCTATGAACATACCACTGCAATTATTACAATTCTGGCACAGAAAGGACTGACCAATACGTCACCACCATCAGTAGTGACTAATCATCAACATGCCACCACCATTAGTAGACTCTGGGCTAAGAAGTGACTAATCCATCAACATGCCACCATTATTAGTGGACTTTGGGCCAAGAAGTGATTAATCCATCAACATGCAAAAACCATTAGTATACTTTGGGCCTAGAAGGGACCGTCCCATAAACAAATGCAGCGTGGTTGGTCATCATTGGCCACCAACACCTTGCTATTTCCTAAACCTGTTGGCATTTGTCAAGCATCAGCCATGTGAATGGCCACCTTTAGACCGAGGAGCGACTAACCCATAAACATTAGTACATTTTGGGCCAAAGAGTGGCGGCTTTATTACCAGGTATCTTTGCGAGACACTCAAACTGGCCATAGGCATCTAACATCGCTTTAGGTTACATGGCAGATAATGTAATACATTTTCAGCAATTTGGACACACACAGGCCAACCAATCTTTAAGCAGCAGTGAGAGCTAAATAATGGCGCCCGTTGGCAAATGTCAATCTAACATCCAATGGAGATGCAGATACAGACACAATATCTTAAGCCTGCAGTGTTTTTTTTTACTAATCTTACATACAAGAGGAATAAAGGTCTAAAAGTGCTTCCAGTCTGCAGTAAATGGAGTTACAAGGCTGGTCCTTATGTTAAACACTCTCCTTTCCTCATGCTTCATTCAGAGACGATGAATCATTTCCCACTTGGCTCTGCTCCTGCCTATGACCGACCTTGTGTACGCACTCTCCCTGTAGCAGAGCTACTAGTTCACCTCCCAGGCCACAAAAAATACTGTCAGCTGGAGAGGGGACACCGTCCTGTTTATCAAATTCACAGAACAGGAATAGCAGCTGCAAAGGAGGTGCCTGCGCCTCTAACCCCATGCAGTCTATGCTAGTGGTTTCCAATGAAAATGGCAGCTAAAACTACAGTTCCCAGAATACCATGCAGGCCTCAGAGTAACGCCTAAGAACTGCTTAACAGCTCTTTCAAAGGCACTTTGTGGATCTTGTACACTTAGTCCCTAGGCGTCAGACAGCAAGTGATGCAAAGAATAAAAGCATGAATGAAATGCACCTCTAGCAATAGACGGTTTGCCACAGGCACCGCCCACAGATGCAATGTAAACAAACAAAAAGAAAAGGACATTTCTTTGTTCCACAGCCATTCAGCTGTTGTGACTTGTTCTGCTAAAGCAATGTGTGCACAGCCCAGACGGAACGCCTCATTCCTCCCAGCAAGGAGCGACATTCTTCCCTCCCGCTCCTGTACCAAGTAGGCTCCGGGGAGCAAATGGAATTCCGGCAGTCGTGGATAATGTTATTATCAGTCACTAGAAAGCTCTCCATATGCCATTCTCTGTGTGCACATGAAGCAGTAATGAGAGACCAAGAGAAGAGGGAGCCCACTGTATTTAATAAAGATAATCACACAGTCACTACATTCCCGGCCTTGGCACAGTGCAGCTTCCTGGAAAGTTTGTCATCCAGACCTGGTGCCACGGAACCTTAACCAGTGGAATTTTGTGTTAAATAAACATTCCGTGGAGACCTGACGGCACAGAACTTTAATCACACAAAACATTTAATACTGTTTATTCAGTAGTGTGAAGAACGTTGGTAAAATCTGAGACAGAATTAAGAAAATAAGGATCTCTCCCCTGTGGGCCTCCAGGTGTTCTGAAAACTACAATTCCCAGCATTCTCTAGTTGACTTAAGCTGTTGTAGAATGCTGTAAAAAATGCTGGGAATTGCAGTTTTTAACTGGAAATCCCTGCTATAACTAAAGAGGCATTAAAGGGCAAGTTCACCCCACAAGTGATTTTTTTTTATATACTGCCTTATGTTCTGTTGCCACTCTTTCTGCTTCCTGGTTCGTCCAGTTAACAGCGGCCGCTATTTTCGGCCGATCGACCAGTTCACGGCACTTTCGAACGGTTGCCCGAAAATATCGGCTGGTGTGGGGCGATATTGATCGTTCGTTCATCCAGATCGGACGTGTCGGAAAATTACGATCAATTGTGCGGTTCCCTATGGGAACGCTCAATCGCATTTTCGTCCGCAGACGAATTTGCCCCGACTGAGGGACATTTGCCCTGGCCGGTCGGGACTAATAGTCTCTCAGTGTGTACCCAGCCTAACAGATGACATCGCAGCCAATGACAATGGTATTCCCCTAGCTGCCTTTTGAGAGGCAGAGGGAAGGGAAGAACATTTTGCTGCATAACAGATTAGCCCGGTCTGTCGGCTTTCTAACTGTTGTAGTTTGGGGGGTGATTTATCCGTATTGCATTTTCATATTTGAGGGGTGAACTTTAAAGAATGCTCTTTAAAGGATAACTATACTGTAAAAACGGAAAGTACCTGGGGGGTAGGGAGATCGGATTGATATCCAATCTCACAATATAATTTTGTTGAGGAGCTACAGTTTCCATTTGCCAGGTTAGTCCTGTATTAAAGATAGTGCTGAAGCAACGAGGAAGACTGGCAGAAGTTTTCTTTGGGTTGGTGCTACTCACAGAAACAATATTGGGAGGTAGGAATAACCCGTCCTGAATCCCTGTCCTAAGTACTTTTCATTTTAACAAAAAACCTTTACACACAAGAGTTACCCTTTAAGGTCACAGAGACGGACTGTACAATTCTACCTGGCAAAGACAAATAAAATATCGGTGACGGTCCCCTGTAATGAAACAGAAAATCTGACTCGTGCAATAAGGGTAACACAATTTCACGAAAGCAAAAACAGAGCAATGAGTGCACTCGAAATCCAACCAGGGTGCAGACACCTCAAGGTTCCTCCCTTGGGAACATCTAAGTCCAAAGAAAGTCCAAACTTCTTCAGGTGAAGAAGGCAGCAAACAACGACCGAAATGTTGTGAGTGGATGTGAGGTCACAAATAAAAGAATTACTTTATATTCGGAGTGCGACCCATCATTTGTACAACACAATTTCAGGATTCTTGCCTGGACCTGCCATGAAAATTTCTGCCCAAGTCTTTCTGAAACACAGAATAACCATATCATCAAATCCTCGGGTTACATAGACGGGCAGTGGAAGCTGCCATGGCAATCCAAAGCCATGTTATAAGTGGAGATTTCCATTTGCCAAATAGCTTCCCTGTGTATATTCACAGTATCAGGTTTGTTTACAGTTCACAGATCTTTTCATTATTCATTCAAACCCAAGTGGCCACAAGAGTGTACCATAAGATGAACAGTCATGCACACAGAGACTTTACTACACTGGGATAACAATGGGGTTGTTGTTTCAGGGAATGACAAGGCCTATACAACCAAAACCACACAGACACCTAAAATAAAGTCTTTCTAGCAGCAGGACAGCTTAATTATCCCAAGGCAATAGTGGACAGGGAAAGTAAGTTCACAGGGGTATCGCGTAACAATGAAATGACAGACTGCCTCAATGAAATGCGTAGTGTGCACATTCCACAGAGTCGGATGCTTGCAGCTGGGTACATTTCCCCACCATTGCCCCCCAAGCACGCCTGCCCCTGAGGGGCGCACTGGCGGAAGCACCAGCCTTGGCCGACCTTTTATATCAACTCCTCGTGGTTTTCTAAAGAAAACAAGGAAATTGAAAGGAAATTCCCAGCACTCAAACATGGACCTGTAAACGCATTTTGATTTAAAACTGTACAAATGTTCAATCCTCCCAGAGACAAAAGGTAGGCAAATATGGCACTGCACACTGTAGAAAATGTACGTAAAAACATACCTGTAAGTTGGTAGGTTACACCTATAAAGAGTATAATGAGCCTCCCATGAAAATAAACCAAATTACACTTATTACAGTGTTCAGTAACTTATTCCATGTCAGAGAACACGATGAAGTGATTGTTAGGAGAGCCCGAAACATCCTATTTGACCACATTCAAAGCAGAATCCTACATTGGACCCATATCAATCATCGCACTGCCATTGATCCCTCTATTCCAAACGGAGTGCTGTCCATGTAAACACAAAAACAAGACTGATTGGTTAAATTATTTTTGACATCAAGAGCCAATCAGGGAACGTTTTACAAAACTCCATCAAATTGTGGGATGTCCACCAAACACTATAAGAGGTCTAGGTGCGAGTTCCTCTGTAGCAATTTGGCGATAAATTACCGTATATACCGTACAACCTACAAACTCTAGTCTAATCCATTAAGATCCTAAACATGAACAGTAGAACACACACAGGGACAATTTAAGCAGATTCTTTTGACCAATGAAATAATAATAATAATTAAAAAACAGTCAATTTAACATTCTCGCTGCTGGTGCTACCAAACGGGCCTCAGCAGACGATAGCCAACATAGCGGGCAACTGGCCCTGCCAATCATTTTTATACAGATCCATAAAAAAGAAGGACTGCTAACTGCTTAAATAAAGCAGAACCAGACCTGAGTAGATGCACATGCTCTGGATTCTTTGCCTTTCCCCTAATTGCTCTTTAGATAGTAATGTGTATGTAACCTGGTGAATGTTGCATATTACAGGAATATAATCTATGCCAGGTTTGCAAAGCATATACTACTACAGAGCCTACCCATAGTAACGCACTGGCCAGTCTACTCTACACACTGTCCTGGGTCACTTCCATTCATACTGAGTATTTACCTATGGATCAGCTGGCAGTAGACTATTACCGGCCCAGAGGTAATGAATAGATCATGCTTCGTCAATAAAGTAAAAAAATAAAACTTATAGTCCAGCGGGCTTGATACGGACTTGTTTACCGTTCCTGGTAACACCCTGGTTTAATTACAATCATATAAAAACTATATTATATATATATATATAAGATTATTAGATTTACAAGATAATGAAAAGGGCTTTACTTCAGACAGATACTAGAGGGAAAGTGATGTCGGTGTATTAAAGAGACAGTAGACAGATGGCGCAGCCCTACTTCAGCACAAATTCAGTGAACCCCCCCTAGGCGGTGATCATCCTCTGCTAACATGCCAGCTGCTACCCAATGCAATAAAACGATTGGCTGCCAAGTCTTGCTCTGTGTCAGCGAGTTACCCTTCCACAAATAAACTCCTGGAAGGATTTCTCCCGATTCCTGACACACTAGTAGTCAATGCCATATAAAGAGCACAAACAGAAATCTGCTCCAAAAAAAACAAAATATATCCACAGTTAATCGCACATTACTCCTTCCTGACACAACGCCAACAGAGATGGGATGGGTAACATAGTAATGTGTCAGGCGACCTTACCCAGCTCACACAAGACAGTGCAACTAAGTCTGCTATTAACAAACTTCCTCAAAGGACTCC
Organism: Hymenochirus boettgeri; assembly: GCA_019447015.1. Lineage (NCBI taxonomy): Eukaryota > Metazoa > Chordata > Amphibia > Anura > Pipidae > Hymenochirus > Hymenochirus boettgeri. The sequence continues at coordinate 11,033,806 of CM033476.1, read as the reverse complement.
CTTAACTGTCCTGAACACGGAATATGCAATGTACAACATAGACCGTACCTGTAACCACACCAAACATAGATACATTGTCCTGCCGGTGACAGCGAGCTAAGTACAACGAAATGGCACAAACTAAAGGGCCCCATGTTTTGCACATTTACACAAACTTAAAAAGAAAGTGCGACTTTGTAAGTGTGAATCTGTATTGAAGGTACACGTGTATCCACATGACGGCATGACTGATTTTAAACACAACCAACGGCCGCCATTTTTTTGTCCTGAGTTTCGGACGTGTCTGTAAACCATGAGCAACATAACCAGTCAAACAAATCTTAGCCTGTAGAGTTCTAATCCCAATTAATTGATTCCCAGATGCACATTGTAGCGCGAGTCAAGGTGGACTTAAAGGCTAAACTAAACGGCGTCAGCAATTTAGGCTTTTATTGAGCAAGTGAAGCACACACTAACAGAGAGATGTATTAAAAGTTCTTATTGATAAAAATGGTGCTAATTTTGTCCCAACCAATCAGATGTTAGGCTGGGTACACACAGGGAAATTATTTATTTTGTGACTGACATTTGCCCATAACAATGTCCGAGAAGCAACATATTGGAAGATGAAGCCACTGCAGTTAATTTGATGTTTACGTCAAATCTCACATTAAATAGAGGCAATGGCGAGTTTGTTAGCGGCCAGCATTAGATCTAGCCAAATTATCTCCCGGCATCAACCAAGACAAAGTAACGCGTTGCAGTGAAAGATTTTTACTTTGTTCACACGGATGTATCTTTAGTTATAAATGACTCAAACCCAACTATACATTGTTTTAAAGGGTAACTGTGGTCCAAAAATGACTTACGGTAAATTGACAAGAATTGCTTTCATAAGTATTATTGCACTTTACTTTCATTATATTTTTCACATAGTTTTGTAGATATTCACATTTTTATGAGCGATATGGTAGCACCACCACCAGATCCGCTGCACTTCCTGATTCCTGCTCTGAAACCATGTGACAGTCCCTCTTGTGTCTCCTCCTCCTCATGGGCCCCCACGGCCCCTCCCCTTGCAGTCCCCTCGAAGCCCCGTGGCCCCCCCACGCCTCCTTCAGTCACTGTTTTGTGCGCGTATGCCTGCGATTTACGCTAAAATGGAAATCGCGGAAATTCCCGTGATTTTCGATGCGCATGCGGTTGCGTGTCCGTTCGCATTTTGGTAACGCACGCGGTCATCATTTTTGGTGCGTTAACGCATGCGTTTCCATAACGGAAAACAGCAAAATCGCATGCGCAAAACGAACACAATTGTGTGCGATAACCCTGTGCGTTGCAGTGTGGCCTCAGCCTGACTCAATCTCTTCCTGATTTCTTCTGCTTTCTCCTGCACTGAGCATGTGCCAACCGCAGATTAGGAGGAACTAGTATTTGTGACCGCAGATTCAGAACCTCCCACCCCCCAATGTTCTGATCAGTGATTTTTTCATATCTTGGGCTGTGCAGCACGTAGAGAGGTGGTTGGCAGCTCATTTTAAAAGAAACATGTCTTTTCATTTAAAATCAACTTGTTTGGAGACAACGATTCCCCTTTAATCATTTACAGGGAAAAATGTGTTTTAAACAACAGCTCCCCTTTAATAAAATAATATTGTTTAAAGAAATATTAAGCGTTTCTTGTTACGTGCCCTGTACCCAAACAATTCTAAATTAGGGTTCGACATGTGCTGGAAGATTTACTGGCAAGCTTAGTAGAAACAACAATAACTCACGTACATAAAGAGCTTTGCAAGCAGAAAAGGAGATTATTTTACAGCAGAGAATCCAAAACAAACCTTATTTAACTCTGACTGCTTCCGTCTACATACCTCCTCTCCGAGAGATCCCCAGACGTACAACACTGAGACGCACAAACAGGTATTTCCAGAACGGAGTGTCCCTGGAGGATCGAGCAGAAGAGACTAAAGATCTCACACAAACTCCTAGGTGACAGGATTTGTCATTTGCCATTTATCCAAACTATTGTATACTGCAGCACAACTCAAACTGAAAACAAATCTGCAAAATGAATTAAATATAAAGGGTATATCCATTCCCAACAACAATAACTAGTCCTGCCTGTGAAAGAAGTAGGTACTGTCTGGGTTTCTGAGTGAGTGACATGTACAAACAAAGCACAAACCAAAATCAACACATCCATATTTATATCCAAAGAGAACCAATCTAACATTAAAGCCAGCCATTAACTTGTACTTAAACCCATTATATCTCAATGAAAATACAGTGCTACTGAAAACTGTATTATGGAAAATAATGTAAAGCAGATATGGAGTCAGGTAGCCAATGAACCAAGGAGTTTACACTGGTCCACTTTTTCTATAGTTATAGTATTCACCGGTCCAGAATGCTCATCTGCTATCAAAATAACGATCATAATCGGCCCAGATGGTTTGTTGTAACACTGAGAGGAAAAATACTGAATGGCCAGCAAATGGTACCAGTCCCATTAGAGGGGGGAAATTACGCACTATTTCTGATCAGAGAGCAAAATTTATCAGATACCTTGGTCAAAAATTTTTTTTGGTTTTAATTTTCCTCACGGAAGATCTTAACGCTCCTTCCCAGGTCTCAGCAGTCAGCCATGGCAGTGACAGCTGACATCTTGTAAAGAACTTTATGAGGAGAAGGGATCTGGTGAACATCAGAATGAAGCTCTTCCTAAACCGTTAAAATCACATTTTGTTTAAGGAATAGTTCATTGAAAAAGTGAACTATTCTTTTAATGCATGTAAAGGATCTATTCCTTACTTTCCGTTCTTCAATCAATATAACAAGAGCCAGGACTGACGAGTGCATGCGTGCTATAGTATAATTGAAGCAGGAAGCGGTCGGGACAAACAGAAATTGGATCCAATACAAAATTTGGATTCTGCCATAGTAGTAAATGTGGTATACTTAGATTTTGCTAAGACTTTTTGATACAGTGCCACATAGGTGACCTATGAGAATTGGTTGATACACAGTGTTAAGTTTAATGGGTTTTTGCCTATATGGTGCTACAGTAAAGGGCTCTGTAGCGACAAATAGAACTGTTCCTTACCTTAATGTATGTTATACAAAATATAAAGTGTATGTGTAGTGCACAAAAGAGGACAATTTATTTGAAGTGTGCAAAAAGTTCACAGGAACATTTTAAAAGATTAACCACACAAATAGTCCACAAATAAGCTACCATACCCCCTTCCACAAGATCCTAAATTCTGTCTACTTGGAATCCCTGACATAGATATCTGGAACAAATTAGAATTCATACGAGAGACCCTATTCTACGCTAGAAGAGCTATAATACTAGACTGGATGACCTCTACAGTCACCTGGAAAGCTATGATTAATCAAATGCTCCCCCCTATTTGAGAATAATACACCTAAACAGAGGATCTCTCAACAAATACAATAAAGTATGGTCCCGCTGGAACGAATAAATTAAGGTTAAGCAGAAGGACAATAATATTTGGATGGTGACCCATGGATACGACCTCTAGTGACAACCCCAAAACAGCGATCATTAACACTGATGCATGCTTAAAACCTTTCCTAAAAAGCACAAATACAGCACACTGACTACATCTTATCCCAAGTTTAATACCCTGTTCCTTTAACCATATTCCCTTCCCATTTTAAATTTGTTATAATTATTAGGTATCCTATCGAACTCAATGTATACTATGTACAACTAGCGATCTGTTAACTTTGGAACTTATAACTACCGTATATACTCGAGTATAAACCGAGTTTTTCAGGCTGAAAAAATCAGCCTGAAAACTCGGACTCGGTTTATACTCGAGTCACTCACCTTTGAAGAAGATCAGCGTCCTCTCCATTCCGGCAGCCGCACATCAGTCCATGTACTGGCGCGCCGGCTGACGTCACTAATTGGCGCCGGGCTTGGCGCCAATTAGGTGACGTCAGCCGCGCGCCATACATGGACTGACGTGCGGCTGCCGGAATGGAGAGGACGCTGCTGCCAGGAATGGAGAGGATGCTGCTGCTGGAGAGAACTTACCACACCAGTCCTAGGAACCCTTGGATGGAGGAGACCCACCGATCCTGGATGAAGAGAGCCCACAGGTAACACCTTAACTGGGTTTGAGGTGGCATTCAAGATGTTTTGGAAACTACAACTCCCAGCATGCTTTATAGCGGGGAGTTGTAGTTTCCAAACATCTTGAATGCCACCCTCACTTGGCATTCAAGATGTTTGGAAACTACAACTCCCAGCAAATAACATGCTGGGAGTTGATTTTCCAAAACATCTGAATGCCAAGTGAGGGTGGCATTCAAGATGTTTGGAAACTACAACTCCCCACTGCTTTATTAGCTGGGAGATGTAGTTTCCAAACATCTTGATGCCCCGTTCTACCCTCGGTTTATACTCGAGTCAACAACTTTTATTAGATTTTTAGGTGAAATTGGGTACCTCGGTTTATACTCGGGTCGGTTTATACTCTAGTATATACGGTAACTCTGTGTTCTAAAATGTACACTGATTTGAAATATGTATGATAACTTAACACTAAGAACCAGACAAATCATCTGTGAATAACGAACATGTTTGATTGAATTGTATACAATCAACGCTGCTGTATTTTATTGATGCCAATTTAAATAAAAACAGTTTAAAAAAAACAACACATATATAGTCACACATTGACTGCTGCTGAATGCCCCAAACATACAATATTTGTGTAATGTAAAACATACAATATTTGTGTAATGTACAGCTTGCTGGGCAGTCCTGACTAACTGCATGAGATTCACCAGCAAGTCTCGCACAGACGCAGTGGATTGAACGAGGTTACAGTGGAGAAGGGAGGGACAGCAAGTTAAGTGGGAAAGGTAAGCTTTGCCAATGATTTAGAAAAACATAGCGTGCAATTCAAAGGTACAGCTTTGTAATGGACTGAACTTTGATTTACCCTGTACATTCCCTTTAAGCACTTTATCTTGCACACATAACCTATTAGTAGTATTAGTATGGGAAACTAGGTACAAGTAGAAATTCTGTAGCCACCCAAGGAGAAAATACAACCTCCTTGCAGTTGTAGAGGGAGGATTACAACCCAAGACTTCAGTGCTGACTACTGAGCCACCGCGGGCTGTATTTGGGGTTTAAACATGTTATTCTCTCTCTTTACAAAGAACTGGGAAGTCCTAGTCTATTACTGAAATGACGAAGGCTCAAAAAAGGGCAAATAAATGAGTAAATAGATGAAATTAACTATGATGGCCAACAGGATTCTTAGTTAGAGGTTCATCCCTCTGGTGCATTGTTACCCAATAAAGCATGTCAGGTTCATTTAATCATTGATTCTCAAACGTTTTCAGACCACAGCACACTTGGCAATGCAAACTGTTGTCACGCCACACCTGTGTTCTTAATGTTGGAATTATCCATAATTTATGCACTTTAAACTATATTGATTACAATATACACAGTAGAGATAAGCTGGGTACACACAAAGGATCTTTAAAAGATGGCAGACAGCATTCTAATTACCGTATGTAAAGCATCGGGAGAACGCTCAGGACTGCACATTTCCTTCAGCTGTGACCAACTTCCTACACTTGGTGAACAGAGATGAACGCGGATGAGGGAAATTTTCGGGCAGTTCCAAGTGAACGTTTGTCGGCTTTCTGGAACGCGTGGAACTGCAGTACACACATTAGCATTAAAGGGCCAATCCCGTCAGTACTGACCCTTCATTGCAAATGTGTATACCCAGCTATACACTGAAAATTTTCCAAATCCATCCTCATAATGACATCTAATAGAGAGAGGCAACAGGACATGGTGCAGCATTCCAGATTAGTCCTATATCGTTCAGATTTCTAACTATTGCAGTCTTGGGGTTTTGGGTGTGAATTACCAATAGTGAGAACATTACCACTTCTTACTACCTCTTGCTCTTTTGGGGCCACACCAGTGTCTCCCAGCACACCCTACATTAAAGGACAACTCCACCGCTCATAAGAACATCTTTTAGAAAGAATGGCCCCTTTAAAATATGTTGATATATCATAGTTTGTCCTATGAATTCATTACTGTATGCCTGCTATGCTTCTGGATGCCTCATGGAAACTGAGCAATTTAGAAACCTGTACTGAGCCTGGGCATGCTCAGAAGAGGCAGACAGGGGATTAACATTCAGTCATTGGCTGTGATGTCAACTGTCAAATCCATAACTGTTACTAACTGGAAGAACCAGGAATATAAACAGGGGAAACAGGACATTGTGCAGGATTTCAGGTTACACTTACATCTTTCAGATTTTAAACTATTACCGTTTAGGGTTTTGGTGGGTGATTTACCTGTATGTAAGTTTTCATTTTGGGGCTGGACTTCGTTTTTCCCCCTCTGTGTACACAGAAACCTTGGGCTTTATTCACTAAACCGTGGTATTGAAAACTTCTGATACCGTGGGTTAATGTAGTATTACCGCAGTTTACAGCTACGGTTGTACATTTCTGAACTACGGCAATGAAATTGTATGGATAATACCACAATTCGTAATTGTGGGACTGCAATTGTGAATGTACAGTCGTGGTATTGAACCTTTATAAATACAGCCCCTAGTTCTTATAGCAGAGACTGTTGAAATAAGAATGGTATAAATAAGGAATATTCACAGACCGACAGCGGGTATGGTACAGAAACAATTAGACAAAGCCCAATTAGACAAAGCCCCATACACACATCAGATTTACGTTAGCTGGGAATGGACAACAATTGTACGAGTTTGGCAGTTGTGATGTCACCATCCTTTGACCAAACAACGAACCCCAAAGGGAGCCGCCACCAATGTACGATTGTCAACCAAAACTACCTGTCATCGGCTTGTGACATCACATGTACGTAGCTGAGCCCAGTTTTATCTAGTCCATTGTTCCTTATCTTCTCCAATTCCCTTTTGTCTGGCAATGTGCCTTTTTTTAAAACTGATGTTAAGGTGGGTACACACACCAACAATATCATTAGTGTGTGTATCACATTTCCAAACGCTAACAAGGCTGCCGAATTTTCACTGTCGGCCTCGCAATCGCTCGGAAATGCACCAAAATGTCCCTTAGCAATGGTCGTCTCCCTGTACGTAACGTCTTTAAAGGACAACTCCACCCTCATAAGAACATCTTTTAGAATACTGAGTGAATGTGGACCCTCTGCACCTAGGAATCCCGTAGAAGCTGTAGGCTACACTTCCTGGTATCTCTGGACCAGGTTTAGTAATATGAATCAATGGAGGTATACGTGTAGCTTACAGATGGCACAGACTACAAGCTGTGAATTGAGATATCTTTATTTGAACAAAACATGTGTGCTACATGTTTCGGACCAACGTCCTTTCTCAAGCCTAAGAAAGGACGTTGGTCCGAAACATGTAGCACACAGGTTTTGTTCAAATAAAGATATTCAATACAACTTGTAGTCTGTGCCATCTGTAAGCTACACGTATATTCCGTTGATTCAACATCTTTTAGAAAGAATGGCCTCTTTATAATAGTTGATATATCATATTTGTCCTATGAATTCATTATGTATGCCTGCTATGCTTCTGGATGCCTCATGGAAACTGAGCAATCTAGAAACCAGTACTGAGCCTGTACTGAGCCTGGGCATGCTCAGAAGAGGCAGACAGGGGATTAACATTCAGTCATTGGCTGTGATGTCAACTGTCAAATCCATAACTGACAGTTACTAACTGGAAGAACCAGGAAGTAGAAACAGGGGAAACAGGACATTGTGCAGGATTTCTGGTTAGACTTATATATTTCACATTTCAAACTATTACCGTTTAGGGTTTTGGGGGGTGATTTAACTCTATATAGGTTTTCATTTGATGGTTGGATTTGCCCTTTAAAGGGTAATGTGCAGTCCCGAGACTGTGTGCAGAGGATTCTTTAGAACTTCCAGATTTTTTTGGGTCACGCTAAACAAATTAATATCCGTTACTGTAACTTAAACCCCTTCACTGAGACAGCAGCGCAGGTATAGCAAAAAAACCCACCCACACAGTGGGCTCACCAAATTCAATACAGAATTGGCTAATAGCTGGCATAAAATCTCGCTGTGGATAAATCATGAAATTTAATTCAGACAGGGAGATTCACCCAGAGCAAAAGCAGCTCTGGTTAAAACTCCCTGTATGTCTCAAGGAATGATCTTTTAATGGTGGCAAAAGATGCATATTGACCAATAACCATATGTATTTAAGGTGCCCCTTGCCGAAAACAGCTAAATCGGCCTGATCGGCATGCTCTGTCCCTGGGGCGGAGGGGCGCGGCAGGTGATGTCACTCAACCAACTGGAAGCAGGAAATTGGAACATTTGCCGCAATATCATTTCCCACAGACTGCAGCCAGAGATGTGACCTAGGGCTCATTATAAAGGAAATACTGCTGCAGGCTTTCATTTAACCCTAACTTGTTCGGAGACCACAACTGCCCTTTTATGATAATGATAAATGTAAGGTGATGCATTTCAGGTTTAACAATCCTTGTGCTACCTACACCATTAATGGTTGTAAGTAAATCTGTGTTGGAAAAAGATCTGGGGCTTCAACTAGATAACAGACTAAAGGTGCCCATACATCTATTAAGATTTTACTTACCCGACCGAGCGCTCACCCGATGTTCCTTGATCCTGCCGGAACCCTTCTCCGATCTTACATTCGACCGACATGCGATCGCAAAATGAATGGATTTTGCGATCGCATGTTGGCCAATGTAAGATCGGGAGAAGAGGGTTCCAGCAGCAACGTGAACATCGCGTGAGCGCTCGGGTCGGGTAAGTAAAATCTTATAGATGTATGGTCCACCGTTATGGCAGGGTACACACAGTACCATTAAAAGGCAATCCCATTTGACACAACTGGGTCGGCCTTTAATAGGCAGTGTGTGTGGCTGAAAAATGACTTGTTTAAAAGGTGGTAGACGCTGGCCAGACTCTGCTCTCCCTAAACAAAGTATAGACATCTAGTATAGTAATCCGCTGTGTGGCAAACAGTTCCAGGCTGCAATGGCTAGAGCTAGCAAAATATTGTCTTGTTTAAAGAAGGGTATAGGTTTAAAGGGAAACTGTGGTCTCCATACAAGTGTACTTTATTAAAAAGGGCACACTCCCACCTATAACATTACTCCTGGATCATGCTTCTAGCTTCAGTCTATTCAAAGTTACAGCAGTATAAAGGGTGTATTTTCCTGCTAGTACTGTGATCCGTGACATCACCGGAAATTTGGGGTCTGCCTCCAAGTTTAAGGTTGGGGCATGCCCACTGCTGGGACAGAGCATCATCAGCTGCATTAGAAGCTCCACCCACAAACTCTTAAATCACTTTTAAAGCTAGCTACAAGCCTGAAAAGAAATGTTTTCTTTCCCTAAGGTGTCCATAGGTAAAGGATAGAAAATGGTCTGTAAAGCAAGTCATGTGACTATCACAGAGACTGAAAGTGGCCATACACATGCGATATTCATAGCAAAGTGCCGACAAATCACATTGGTACCGCACTGAAGGGAACCTCACAAATGGAACCGACCTATCGCCCATACGCGGTATAAGGATTGGTCGGCTATGCGCCATATACGGGCCAATGGTATCAGCTCTCTTTACTTTAAAGTAAAGGGAGCCAATGCCGACAGACGAAAATTTTTCCATCTTCCCCACCAGACGTTCATTGGCATTATGGTCGGTCTCGGCACCTACACATTAGCGATATTAGGTTAATCCTGTCGTGGAACGATGGGACTTACATACAATCGCTAATGTGTATGGCCACTTTAAGACAGGCAGGAAAGACCAGGAACTTCACAAGCCTATAACTTAAGATCCAGAGAAGCTAGAGACATCATTCAAGGCTTGATTAAAAAGTATGAAAGAGTTTCACTCTATGGAGACCATACTCTCTTTAAGGGACAAAAATATTCTCCCTCTTTACAAACCACTGGCAAGGCTGTGTGGAACCCAGGGTGAGGACCTAAACCGCCAGGTCCTCACCACTGGGATCACCTTCTGTCCTCTGTTACACTTACTTGAAGTTTGCTTAGCGGCTCAGTCCTCCACTCAGTCAGCTGAAGTGGAGCCGTGAAGCAAACTTCAAGTAAGTATAACAGAGGACAGAAGGTGATCTCAGCGGTGAGGACCTGGCGGTTTAGGTCCTCACCCTGTTCTACAGACTGCCAGGCCGGGTTGAGGTGAGTATATTCTCCTTTAATATAATTAGTTCTTGCTGATTTGGGGATCCTTTCCAATTGACATTTGGAGTCAGAAAAAATATACCGCTATCGACCAGACCACCTGAGTGTCTAAAAATAATAGGCCCCAAATATCTGTTTGTACCTAACCTTAGAGCAACACAGAGGATATTGCAATTCGGTTCTCCTGCATCCATTTAGGAAGGTACAGATACAAGTCACATAGACACCAAGGTCTGCAAACTGACCCATGAATGTAAAAGAAACTGACATTTTACAGTTTTATCACGACTGTTAAAGATGGTTCTCCGTGTGAACAATCCAATATGAAATCAAAGAGAAATGAATTCTAGAATTCATATTCTATCATAATTAGTGAAGAAATCTTTAGGCTAAAATACAATGTTTGGGCTATAAGTCTAGGAAAATGCATCATGTTCCTACAGGAACTTGTTTTGGGGGTGGATAATTATTGCCTCCATTTTGGCAGAATAAAGATTGATTGCTGTTGTCTCTGCCGCATCCTGTGCACATGCTCAGGTTTATTAAAAGCTTATTGAGCATAGAAAGGGGGCGGATACCTCTTCCAGAATGGAATAGAACTTACTAATTACTGGTTACAGTAGCATGTAATAAACTAGTAAAATATTTTGGGTTGCGGTCAGGTAACTGACGAGTCAACCATTTTTGTTTTAAGGGTGGACATGGCTTTTAACTACACATTTTGAACAATTTAAGACTGTCTATTACAAACGTAAAGTACAATTATACTTACCTTCCCTGACCCACTCCTCACTACTTTATGTACCCAGGGTGAGGACCTGAATCACTAAGTCCTCATCCCGGGGTACTCTAAGTCAAGTAATACTTACCCAAAGTTTCCTCATTCCCCCGGTGTAGGTCCACTTTCCAGACTGTATGGCGTGTCAGTCTATTGGTCCTGTCAATGACAGTCTGGGAGACAGAGCTACACCAGAGAATGAAGGAAACTTTGGGTAAGTATTACTTGACCTAGAAAGTGTACCCAGGGGTAAGTACCTAGCGATTCATGTCCTTACCCTGGGTACTTGTAAGGGGGAGACTTTAGGACTAAGCTATCCAAGAACAATCAGAAGGCCTCAAGCAACAAAGAGCAACAGGTCGTACAAAGAGCAACAGGTATCCACAGCAATGAACATAGAAGATGATATGGCTTTAAATATGTATTACAGAGCTCTATATCCAGCCACAACATCAACACACAAGTTACCGCCGGAGCAAAATTCAACAGAACACAGGAGTTTACTTTGGAACGAAACGCAAAAAGAAAATAAACATCTACAAGACTCAAATTAGAGATTTTAAGGAAACCCCCATCACAAGGTCATTAACCAACAAACACGAGGGGGGAATGTAATATATATATATATATATATCTCCTAATTTACTACTACCTTACAATCAACCAAGAAAAAGAACTTGAAAGGGGTTTTCTGTAAAAAGAATCAGCCCATTAGAATTTATGTTTTTAAAACACAAAACTAAAAGCCCCGTGCATCGAAAGAAACCAATAAAACACCGAGCATTCCTTAACTACGGAGTGACGCAATGCTGGGAGTTGTAGTTTTCAAACATCTGGAGAGCCATAGTTTGCCCAGTGATATAGGTCAATAGACAAGAAGGATACCCCAAGTAGCCCAACACCCATACGGAATGTGTCAATCGTCTGGGAAGGATGGAAACCTTTAGGACTAGAGGTTCGTACACAAGTGCGATTGTGGGTCTCGACCCGCAACGCATAATGTGTAGGAACAAACATTCCGGCCGATAATCGACCCGTGTGTAGGCACTTTATCGGCCAAAACTCACGTTCAGTCGGGGATCGCTAGTTCGAAACGTTAGTTCGGAGATCCGCCACTAATGTTTCGGCTGCTAAAGTGCCCACACAGGCTGATTATCGTCCGAAATGTTCATACGTACACATTGTGCGTTCGCGGGGTTGAGACCGGTGATAGCATGTGTGTACGAACCTTAGGATGTCCAACCTACGGCCCCTCCAGATGTTTGTTTTTTTTGGGGGGGGGGGGGGGGGACACTACAATTCCCAGAATGTCTTGCATGCAGAATGCAAACCAGGTATGATGGGAGTTGTAGTTTCCAAAGATTTTAGGGTAGAAAAAATATAAAGTAGAAAGAGCAAATAAATGAAAGTTGCCCAAAGTGAGTCAGACCCTCCCACATGTTACTGGGTTACCTGGTACAACACCCACATTAGGGTGTCATTACCACTAGGGCCACCACCCTACGCAATGGCCTGGCACTCTTTATCCCCAGAGATCATTGGAAACAGTGAGGGAGCTGCCATAGTGCTGAACCCAACCTGAATATGTAGGAAGCTACTGGGTAAGTGGGGGGGGGGCTGGTGCGGGGAATTGTGGGAGTTGTAGTTCTTATTAACACTACAGACCCCGTAGTGCCCGGGGAATCGAACAGCTGTCTAGGCCCGGTACTCACCGGTCAGACGGAGTTTCACGGGCCCGTTTCTCCGGGATCCTTGGTTAGACATGGCCCCTTCGAGATCCCACAGGTAAGGTCAGGCCCGAGCCGCGGCCTAGACTGAGGAGGGAGGCCGGGCGGGGCGCTGAGGCGGCGGGCGGGAGAGTCAAGCGAAGAGCTGAGGCCCCGTTGGACCGAGCGGCGCCATCAACAGGGGGAGAGTGCAGGACACAGGGCGGGGGGAGGGGCCTCACTGCATGGGGCGGGGTCACAGAACACAGGGGCGGGGATGGAGGGAGAGGCCACGACTGTGGAAAGGGGAGGGGCTTAGTAGAATGGGTGTGTGGTCTGTGTGTCAGGTCACTGTCTGTCTCTGGGTGAGAATCTCAGTCAGCAGGTCTGTGTGTAATAAGCAGCAGAGGATCCTGGGAGGAAGAGACCAACTCTGCCATTCAATCTACTTCCAGTCGTATTAAAGGACAAGTAAAAATTTATTTTTCTTTTATTTACTTTTTTTTTACCCCAATTCTTCCCCCTGACCGACAGTTCGAGACTTTCGACAGCCGCGTCCAACACTAACCACGATCGTGCATGGTTTTCCGACCTGTCTGATCGTATGTTCGTCCGATTGGGACGAACGAACAATCGCGGCCGCTACCAGAAACCATGCAATACTTTGACTGAAATGTCTGTCAATTGGGCAAATTATTGGATGGTATGTCCCCAGGTTAACACCCATTTTCAGTAAGAAACGCGCGTTGCGGTACGTTATTTTAACGGATCGGAGTGACCCGGTATGGCAAGAAAAAAACGCACCACTGCGCACATTTCTATCCGGAAACAGACACATTGACTATTAAGAAAAGAAGTCGGCGGCTCCTTGTAGCGGTAAAGTGCTGAGTTCGATTCGGACCCTTGGACTTTGTATGTATGTATTTTATTTCTTATATAGCGCAACATATTCCGCATCGCTTTACAATTATTTACTCAATTCACATCAGGCCCTGCCCCGAAGAGCTTACAATCTAAGCACATTTATTTGACACATACAACCTATCAGTTTGTCTTTATGATTGTGGTGGAAACCGGAGTGCCCGGAGGAAACCCACGCAAGCACGGGGAGAACATACAATCTCCTTGTAGATGTGTCCAAGGGTGGAATCGAACTCAGGAGCTCAGTTCTGCAAGGTATCAGCTCTAACCACTGAGCCGCTGCGCTGTTCTCCCCGTGCTCACGTGGGTTTCCTCCGGGCACTCCGGTTTCCCCCATAATCACAAAGACATACTGATAGGATGTATGTGTCAAATAAATGTGATTAGATTGTAAGCTCTTCAGGGCAGGGCCTGATGTGAATGTATACATGTAATTGTAAAGCGCTACAGAAGATGTTGGCGCTATATAAATCCACTATAATAATAATAAAAAAGATAGTGAAACCGTCCTGCCTAAAACAGACTGTCCGTTGAGGTCCATGTCTGGAGTGAATGAGCCCTGAGCAGGAGGGGGAACCTGGAGGTTATTTTTGTGTTATGACCAACCGTAACCACCTTTTTGAAAGCTCGGGAAACGTGCTTTCTTGTGATCGTCACCACAGTGCAACAAACGTGCAAGTGGTTCAGGATCCGTTCTGACTCCCTCTTATGCCCATAGCTGTTAAGCCGTAGGGCTAGAGGGAGACAACTGAGGTCCCTTCGGCCGGTAGGCATCAGGAACCACCATACTTACCCTCCCTTTCTGCTCCCAGCTGCCACCAGGAAGCTTCCAGGGGGGGTTCGAATGGGAAAAACCTGAAGGCCCCAAAAAGGGCCCAGGCAATCCCGCCACAATACGTGAACACACAAAACACAAAACGTGCACGTGAAAGTGCCAGTTAAATAAATGTGCGTACCTAGTGTACAAATTAATAAGGGGTGCGGCCAAATAAGGCCCCAACCTTTCGGTCGGGGGTTAAAAAATTGTTCCGCCATAGCCGAAGCTATGAGAACTGCCTCTACCAGGCCGACACGCGCTGATAGACGTGCAAATAAATATTGCACTTTTGAAGAGACCCTGGAGTGCTCCTACTTTCTTTGGTTATAGATCTACTACACATTTACATATACTGCTACACGCATTCACTCGCATATACACTACTACACATTTAATATTACGCTACCGCATTCACTCACAATATACACTACTACACATTTACATATACTGCTAAACACGCATTCACTCGCATATACACTACTACACATTACATATACTGCTACACGCATTCACTCGCCATATACACTATACACATTTCACATATATGTACAACATTCACTCGCATATACATATACATTACATCTACTGCTACACACATTCACTCGCATATACATACTACACATTTACATATACTGCTAAAACGCATTCACTTGCATATACACTACTACACATTTAATATACTGCTACAACGCATTCACTCGCATATAACACTACTACACATTTACATATACTTGCTACACGCATTCACTCGCATATACACTACTACACATTTACATATACTGCTACACGCATTCACTCGCATATACACTACACACCATTTACATATATGCTAACACGCATTCACTCGCATATCACAACTACACATTTACATATACTGCTACACGCATTCACTCGCATATACACTACTCACATTTACATATACTGCTACACGCATTCACTCGCATATACACTACTACACATTTACATATACTGCTACACGCATTCACTCGCATATACACTACTACACATTTACATATACTGCTACACGCATCACTCGCATATACACTACTACACATTACATATACTGCTACACGCATTCACATCGCATATACATACTATACATTTACATATACTGCTACACGCATTCACTCGCATATACACTACTTACACATTTACATATACTGCTACATGCATTCACTCGCATATACACTACACACATTTACATATACTGCTACACATTTCACTCGCAATACACTACTACACATTTACATATACTGCTACACGCATTCACTCGCATATACACTACTAACATTACAATACTGCTACACGAGTTCACTGCATATACACTACTACACATTACCTATACTGCTACACGCATTCACTCGCATATACACTACTAACACATTTTACATTACTGCTCACACGCATTCACTCCCCATATAACTACTACACATTACATATACTGCTACACGCATTCACTCGCATATACACTACTAAACATTTACATATACTGCTACACGCATTTCACTCGCATTATACACTACTACACATTTAACATATACTGCTACACGATCACTGCATTATACACTTACTACACACATTACATATACTGCTACACACATTCACTCGCATATACACTACTACACATTACATATGCTGTACACGCATTCATGCATATACACACTACACATTTACATATACTGCTACACACATTCACCGCCATATACACTACTACACATTTACATTATACTGCTACACGCATTCACTTGCATATACACTACTAACACATTTACATATACTGCTACACGCATTCACTGCATATAACACTACTACACATTTACATATACTGCTACACGCATTCAACTCGCATAACAACTACTACACATTTACATATACTGCTACACGCATTCACTTGCATATACACTACTACACATTTACATATACTGCTACACACATTCACTCGCATATACACTACAACCATTTACATATACGCTACACGCATTCACTCGCATATACACTACTAACATTTACATATACTGCTACACCTTCAACTCGCATATACACTACTACACATTTACATATACTGCTACACCATTCACTCGCATATAAACTACTACACATTTACATATACTGCTAACAGCATTCACTTGCATATACACTACTAAACATTTACATATACTGCACAACACATTCACTCGCATATACATACTACACATTTACTATACTGCTACACCATACATTCACTGCGCATACACTACTACACATTTACATATACTGCTACACAAGCATTCACTCGCATATACACTACTACACATTACATATACTGCTACACATTCACTCGCATATACACTACTACACATTTACATATACTGCTACACGCATTCACTCGCATATACACTACTACACATTTACATATACTGCTACACACATTCACTCGCATATACACTACTACACATTTACATATAACTGCTACAACGCATTCACTCGCATATACACTACTACACATTACATATACTGCTACACGCATCACTCGCATATACACTACTACACATTAACATATACGCTACACACACATTCACTCGCACACTCCATATACACTACTACACATTTACATATACTGCTACACGCATTCACTCGCATATACACTACTACACATTTACATATACTGCTAACGCATTCACTCGCATATACACTACTACACATTTACATATACTGCTACACGCATTCACTCGCATATACACTACTACACATTTACATATACTGCTAACCACATTCACTCGCATATACACTACTACACATTTACATATACTGCTACACTCACATATACACTACTACACATTTACATACTGCTACACGCATTCACTCGCATCATACACTAAACACATTTACATATACTGCTACACCATTCCTCGCATATACACTACTACACACATTACAATACTGCTACACGCATTCACTCGCATATACACTACTACACAATTTACATATACTGCTGACAACCGCATTCACTACGCATATACACTACTACACATTTACATATACTGCTACACGCATTCACTCGCATATTACCACACTAAACACTTACAATATACTGCTACACGCATCACTCGCATATACACTACTACACATTACCTATACTGCACACGCATTCACTCGCATTACACTACTACACATTAAAATACTTGACTCTACACGCAGTCATCTCGCATATACACCTACTACACATTACATATACTGAACGATTCACTGATTATACCACTACTACACATTTAAATATACTGCTATACGCATTCACTCGCATATACACTACTACACATTTAAATATACTGCTATACGCATGAAGACAATCAGGGAGATTCACTGCCAGGTGCATTGGGAATAATTGGAAATGAACTTTAATTCTTTGCTTGCGGCAACTGAGTGCATATCGCAATTGACTTTTTAATGCAAACTAGTAGCTATCAGGGGTTCAAATCCATTTGGGGGAAATAGGTAAATCTCCCTAAATATCTTGCTACCTCTTGCACAGGAATATCCAACCTGTGACCCTTCAAATATTTGAAAACGACAATTCCCAGCATTCCCTGCTTGTAGATGTTTAAAACATACGGATGGATGAAGGTTGGGCATCTCTGCTGTTTGTTTTGGCTGATGCTGGCCATACACTGATTAGACATTTGACAGATTTGATGTTCGATTGAAATCTAATGTTGCAGGAACGTTGGTAGGTAGGTTTTAGCTAATGGACAGGATTACTGGAAATCATTTTAAATAAAACTACATTTAGCACCGTAGCAAGCCCAGAATTCCTCAAAGGGTCATCCCCAGCAGAGGTGAGCACAGTGCACCACCACCATTTTAACCACACCCTCTTTTTAGGCCACTCCCATGTTAACGTACACCTTAATTATATTCCTTCCCCTAGACTTTGTGCATGAATGATGAGGATTTTGAAAGTCAACAAGAAATCCCGTGACCATATACAGTATGAGGCATAGGGATGCACAATATAAAGTGTCTCACAATATAAACATTATTCTATCCTTTGTTTTACGGGTGCAACCCTCATTATAATATAAACAAAATCGCCATATAAATCCTTGTTCCTTTCTGGCCCCTTCGTATTTAGTTGTTAGATTAGTGCTATGGGCAGCAGCTGTACTAAAGGAGTTAATTGATATGTTGCATGAGACAGTAAGGAAAAATAATCAGGAAGGCAACGTATTCGTTTTGTGTCACTAGTCCCTATTGTGATCCGTTACACCTGTCCCTAACCTTAGAATGCTGGGCGCAATGCGTGGAATAGGAACAATGCGGTCATCCACTGGTGATGCATCCCCCCCACACCCCCCATAATTATTGTCAATTAGAAGGGCATCAATTTGCAAAAGTCATGATCGCACACGCAATCAAGTCACAAACGCCAATCATAGCCATGTGAGACAACCCGCTAGTGTGATTAGTCCTGTTCATGTCCCTGCTCTTGGCTACATTGTTCTAATCCCCTCTCAGGCTGACACATTTTTGGCACTTCTGATGACCCCAAGGTGCCAATGGTTACTAACCGCTTGAAAGGGGTGATTCCGGAACATGTAATTCCCACCAATAAATCTCTCATGTGCAGGTAGTAGTCCTCTGGAGGGCCAAAACCAAGGTAGGGATTAAGTTCTCTGACCTCCCCTATTTTAAAATGAATGGAGTCTGTCTAGTTAAGTTGCCCTTTAAAGGGCAACAGAGTTCCTGGTATTACTTTAACTTTTGAATTACTCTTCTTATTTAACCTAACCCCTGTTTGGGGGGGGATTTCCTATGGAGGAAACGTAGATATACCCTTAATACCTCCCCCTGTAGTGGCTTTCTATGGGGAATTTTAAGATTTATAGCCTTATAACCTACCCCTGTAGTGGATTTCTAATGGGATGAACGTAAAATTTAATAAAGCCTATCTCACCTACACCTGTATTTGAATTTCTATGGGATGAACTGTAAGATTATAGCCTTCATAACCTCCCCGTATGGATTTCATGTAGGAATGTAAGTTATAGCCTTATAACCTACCCCTGTAGTGGATTTTCTATGGTCGGCAACTGTAAGATTATAGCCTTCTAACCTACCCCTGTAGTGGATTTCTTTGGGGGAACTGCTAAGATTATAACCTATATAGAGCTACCCCTGTAGTGGACTTCTAGTGGGAGGAACCTGTAAGATTTATAGCCTTTACCCTACCCCTGTATTAAATTTCTATGGAGGACCTGTACGTTTATAGCCTTATAACCGACCCCCTGTATGGATTTCTATGGGAAGGTGAACTTAAGATTATCGCCTTATACCCTACCCCTGTCTTGGATTTCTCTGGGGGAACTTTAGATTTATAGCCTTTATAACCTACCCCGGTAAGTAGATTTCTTCTATGGGATAACTGTAAGATTATAGCCTTATAACCTACCCCTGTAGTGGATGTCCATGGAGCCCCTGTAAGATTTATAGCCTTATATAACCTACAACCCCTGTAGTGGATTTCTATGGGAGGAACTGTAGATGATAACTTATAATCTACCCTGTAGTGGATTTTCTATGGGAGGAACTGTAAAGATTATAGCCTTAATAACTACCCCTGTAGTGATTTCTATGGGAAGTGAACTGCAAAGATTAAGCAACCTTCATAATCTCACCTGTTATGGGATTTCTATGGGAGAAGTAAGATTATAGCCTTATACCTACCCCTTAGTGGCATTTCTAATGGATGAAACTGTAAGGATTATAGCCTTAGTAATAACCTAAGCCCCTGTATGGATTTCTATGGGAGTAACTTAAGATTATTAGCCTTATAATTTTACGTTTTCCCGAGGATAAAGGAAAACCACGAAGCCACACAGGGGTCTGTAATAATAAATAATTTTCACCCAACTGTAAATTATCAGGATATTAGAGTCACCTGGAGTTCTGTGCTGTAATAAAAAGGTACTTCGGCCTGCGGCCGCAGCGTACTTTAATGGTCACGGAACTCCTCCTCTGTATTCGAATATCCTTATAATTTACAGTTGTGGTGGCATTATCCACTAATATAATCATTAAAGGGAAATTCAATGGAAATCTTTTAAAATCTTAGGCTGTTTTTTTTCTTCCAATTTTTTGGAAAGTTATTGGACTTTATACCCCTTGCTATTGTAGACATTATGAGCTTCCCAGAATCAACACTTCTTGGAATGTCCCTAACAGTAAATTCTACTGTTGGCTGTTGGATGGGTCGAAACATGCTCAGATCTCTACTGAGCAACTGATTCACCCGACACTGGGTCAAGGGCAATACCATAAAACGGTTTTCCCTTATTAGGGGTCCTGACACAGAAGTCAGTATTTCGGAAGCATTTATTTTCCACAGTACACATATGCGAATGGGCAGATTACGGACATTGGGTTGGAGAAATAACTGCTCTATTTTCTCAGTTATGTCATGTGCCCTGAACTTCTCTTTCCTTCTTCTTGAACTTCCCCTTACTTCCACTTCCCTTCCCCTTTAAGTGGATATCGTTCTCTAAACTGTATTTTTAGCCCTATTGTTCAGTTAAAGAGTCTGGTAAACATCGGGTTACCTCGTGTTTTAAGGAAGTTTTCCTTATCAACCCATTCTGTTTGTTGTGTACCTCTGGCATCCTTGTACGTCCCTGTGATTAATTTGGCGGGCATGTCTCGGCACCGTGGAGAATCAGACGGCTGTAATCCCAAGCTTTTGGTTTTTTTGGGAACTTTTTTTGATACATGAGTTTTCCCGACGCACATCACTCCACAAGTTTTCTAAGAATCAGACGGCTAATGTTTTTGTATATGTAGAAGTCAAACGAGAACCTTTGTGCCCTGGAACTGTGATGTCATCAAACAAGTGTCTGCTGGTTCCTTGAGTCCAGCTCAGTGCTAATTGTCTAGCCATCAAACTTTCTAGCCTGTTCCAATGTTCGATCATCAATATTATTACATTCCACGCTCCTTGCCTAATCCCTTGTGATAGATGGAAGTTCTTGTCTTCCAGCAGCGTGTCGAATGTTAGGAGTACGTGGTAGGAAGGGTGTACCTCTAGGAATAAGTCAACATTGGTTTTATGTACACACATTAGATAATGGGTTTTATCCAATCAGACTAACATTGGTGTCTTTCTTCCGCCGGTCTGTCTGTGACCCCGCAACAGCACCCCAATATTGTTAAAGGGACATTACCTGAAAACTTAATGTCCCTGGCCTTTACTATTATTCACTGGAGAGAGATTTCTTCTTCCCACCCACCCTTTGAATAAAAGGACCCCCTATCAGGAGATTAACTGACCTGGTAGCGCTCCCTTGCCTTCTTCCTCTCCAGCTGATCAGCGCGCTGTCCTGATCTGCCCCTATCTTTAATTTAAGGCGCGTCATTCTGCAAGAAGGATCGCAGTCCGGGACCCAGCGCTATCTGGGTGAGAAGAAAGCCAGCAGGTCAGTTTACATAACCGGGGCTCTTGATTGTTCTCAGGGAGGTGGGATAAGCAATCTCACCTTTGAATAATAGATTAAAGATGCAAGGTAATTAAATAATCATTCCAAAAGGACAGATCACACGATTAGAAGGGAAACTTGTACAAACACCATAATTGTTTGGGGCCGAAGAGATTGCAAAGATCTATGGGTGACATCCCCAGATCATAATCGCTTGGAAGGAATTGTGGAAGACAGTGGGTATACAGGACCTCCCCGTAATTGAAACCCAACCACAGTAATAGATGATCTCTGGTAGACAACACACAAACGATTACATTGGATTTTACCAACTATTTTCTCCCATGTATGAGAATCCGATAACATTTGCCATGGTATAATTATGTTTGGTGCACATGGCCAACTCTCGTCCTGACCTATTTAGCAATCAATATACTAAATCAATGGTGAATGGAATTTAATATCTTTGCCTGACCATTATCTTCTGCTTGAACTGCAACAACATCAATAGGAGCCTTAACCGACACCATCCAATCATTAGCCAGAGACTACATTTAGGG
Source organism: Hymenochirus boettgeri (assembly GCA_019447015.1). NCBI lineage: Eukaryota > Metazoa > Chordata > Amphibia > Anura > Pipidae > Hymenochirus > Hymenochirus boettgeri. Next base: position 11,011,351 of record CM033476.1, on the reverse strand, counting down.
GGCACATCGCTAAAGGACCAAATTGGTTGGCTGGTAATTCCCTCCCTTCCAACCCCTGGAATCCCTCACAGTCAACATGCTGTGACATAACTAGAGAAATCATGTGTTTTGTGGTGGAGTTGTCTGAAGCGCCAGGAATAGGTTTTTAGATGGGTTGGAGTAGGAGGGGTGGAAGTGGGGTGAGGTAGGAGGTGGCAGTATCTAAAATTGGTTTAGATTTTGGGCGTAGAGTTGTGTGAAGTGGGGAGGTCTGAGGTCGGCAGTAGGCTAAAATGGGTTTAGTATTGGGTTGGGAGTACTGCCTGGGTGGAAGTTGGGAGGTCGAGGTGGCAGTATGCTAAACTGTGTTTAGATGGGTGGAGTAGGAGGTGTGGAAAGTGGGGGCAGGTGGAGGTGGCAAGTTAGGCAAAATGGGTTTAGCTTGGGTGGGAGTATGAAGGTGGTGGAAGTGGGAGGTAGGAGGTTGTCAGTAGGCTAAATGGGTTTAGCTGGGTGTTAGTCCGGATGTTAGTGGAAGTGGGAAGGTAAGGAGGTGGCAGTAGGTCAATGGTTTAGGATGGGTGGAGTAGTTGTGGTGAAGTGTGGAGGTGGATAGTGGCAGTAGTCTAAAATGGGTTTCGATGGGTTGGAGAGGGTGTTGGCAGTGGGTGAGTAGTAGGTCGGCAGTAGGAGGCCTAAAATGGTTTAGAATGGTGGGGAGAAGAAGGGAAGGGGGAAGGAGGTAGTTTTTGCTTAAATGGTTTTCCATTTCCCTTTGATCATTTTTTTTTTATTATATATCCTCTATTATGCCAAGTCTTCACATTAGGTACAGAGTGTTCTCAGCTCAGAGGGGACACGGGTGTGTTTTAATAATGCCAATGACACAAAACTAATGAAGATATGTTATAAGACCTTCACACAATAGCCTTCCTATAAATGTCCTGTTTGCAATAGGGTTATTTAGATACGAAAATGCTCAACAATCATCTCCTTGTAGCAAGCTTCATTGCGCCGCCGTGGATGGCGCCCAATTTTAGGTTTTCCCTCTCAATGGCGACGCTTCCTTAGTAATCCCAGCCGAGGGCCTGAAAAGGAATTCCAATTTTATTCCGATTTTTTGACAAATCATGTAACCTTTCACTGGAAGGGACTTGTAACATGCCTATTTATAAAGGGGTAGAACAGACAAGAAGCATAGAACCACGGGACCTGGTAATAAACAGGATTTAGAGAGATTATATGAATCACAGATGTTGAATCTTGACCACTGGTGCAGATGTTTTAATCATACAAATTGTTAAGTACAGTTACATAAAAAAAATGCATGGTTTAAACGGCATGTCCACGACCATGTAAAATTTGTTGGCTTAGTAGGGCCTCCCTTCCCCCAGCCCCCACCGCTAAATACATATTTCACAGAAAGTCCCCCAAACCTCCAACTTACCTTAACCTCTTTCCTCAGCCATCTGCCCGGCCCTCTGCTTGCATAAACTGCAAGCAGGGCCGGTACCGGGCGCCGCGTCCCTGAATTGGCCGCAGGCAGAGGTTTGTATGTCCAACCTTTATACCCTACCCTATGTCCTGTATAAGTTACATAGTACATAGGTAAAATTGGAGGTTTGTATAAGACATAAACGTCCATCTTCCAACCTTATACCCTACCCTCCCATAATGTCTTGTATACGTTACATAGTCACATAGTATTGGAGGTTTGTAAAAGACATAACGTCCATCAGTCCAACCTTTATACCCTACCCCTATGTCTGTCATAACAGTTTCATAGATAAATAGTCTTGGAGGTTGTATAAAGACATACGTCCCTCTAGTCCAAACCTTATATAACCCTACCCAAAAAAATGTCTGTTACCTTTACATAGACTAGATAGTATTGGAGGTGTATAAGACATACGTCCGTCTAGTCAACCTTGTACCCTAACTCATTGTCCTGTATAAATGTTACTAGTAACATAGTTTGGGTTGTTATAAGAACATCTCCATCTATTCCAACCTTTATACCCTACCCATAATGTCTTCTACGTTTTTACAGTCATGTATTGGAGGTTGTATAAGACTACCTCGTCCATCTAGTCCAACCTTTAATACCCTACCCTGATGGTCTGTATAACAGTTACAATAGTAACTTATTGGAAGTATATAAGCTACATCTTCTAGTTCCAGCCTTTAATTATCCCTACCCATAAGGTTTGTCTAACAGTTTACATAGTAAATAGTATGGACGGTTATAATAAAGACTACATCTATCTATTTCAAACCTTTCACCCTACCCATAATGGTCGTATTGGAGGTTGTTTATAAAGACTATGTCTATCTAGTCCAACCTTTATACTCTTACCCATAATGTCCTCTATGTGTTACATAGTAATACGTATGGAGGTTGTTAAGATTACATCCATCTAGTTCAACCTTTATACCCTACCAACCATAATGTCCTGTATACAGTTACATGTAACATAGTAATTGGAGGTTGTTATAAAGACATACGTCCATCTGTCCAACCTTTATACCCTACCCATATGTCTGTAAACGTTACATATACATGTCTTGGTAGGTTGTATAAGACACATCGTCCATACTAGTCCCCCTTTATACCCTACCCATATGTCTTGTCATAACGTTACAAGAGATGTATGCTTTAGATAACTTCCAATATATGTTTACTTGTACTTGTTAGACATATGGGTAGGGTATAAAGTTTGGCTAGATGACGTATGTCTTTATCAACCTCCAACTCCTATGTTCTTTGTAACTGTTATAGCCGCATTATGGGTAAGGGTATAAAGGGTTAAACTAGATGGATGTAAATCTTTCTTACAACCTCCATACTGTGTTATCTTGTACCGTTATACAGACATGATCGGTAGGGTATAAAGGTTGGCTAGATAGACATCTGTCTTTTATACAACCTCCAATCCAGAACATTATGGGTAGGGTATAAAGGTTGACTAGAATAGAATTTATGTCTTTATATAACTTCCAATACTATGTTACTATCTAGTTCCCCTTAGACCCGATCCATAATGTTTGTCCCTCAACAGTTACATCTAACATATATGACAGTTAATAACATACATCTCTCTAGTTCCATCTTTCTACCCTAACCCTACCCCTAATGTCTGTATTTTTTGGATGTGTTAAAGACATATGTCTTATCTAGTCCAACCTTTATTCCCTACCGTATGTCTGTATAACTGGTCATAGTACACAGTATTGGAGGTTGTTCACGTATACACCATCTCGTTCAACCTTTATACCCTACCCATAATGTCTGTATAACAGTTTACATAGTACATAGTATGGAGTTGTTACTAAAGACATACAATCAATCTAGTTCAACCTTTTTACCCTACCAGTTTAACAGGGAAATCATAATACACCCCCAGTCAAGGGACTATTTCCTTCCGTTGCCCTCTATGGGTTTTCTGTACTTGGGATGAATTTCCGGACTGCTCCCTTTTGGCTTTCATCCACACACATTCTACCCTTTTAATAGATTGGTCACAGTGTCTTTATTCTTGCTAACAGACTCCACAATCATGGATGTACTCATGAAAATACATTCAGAAATATAAGACAGGCCTTTAATCGCTAGAAACTTCTAAGTACCCTCTTTATACGTGTTGGAGTTATCTTTGGTAGTCATTACTTCCGGTATGGTCCCAACGGTCCCTTAAAGGTCCTATAACTCACTTCAAACATTTACTTAATCTGAAACTACATTTGAGAGATAATAATGGTGGACGACATCTTTATCTGTGCTTTGCTTTGTCATTATAATATTAAGGTTTAGTGAGTGCCCCTAATTGGTTCCTTCCCCTCCCTTACACACTGGCCTCCTTGTAGTGCCTGCGACACGTATCAGTTCTCACAGCCTCACCATAGACCCTGGCTCTGCTATACATCTTCTCCCCCTCCCCTCCCCCTTCTTCTTTACTCTCTGCTGATTTCTATAAATGAATAAAGTGTGCTGTCAGGCAGCAAGCCTTATAATAGGTAGTGATGGGGAATGTATTATAATTTTCTGCTTCTGGAGTGACACTTTCCTTGTCAATGCTGTGGTTTTGATATGCTGATTTCCTAGAATCAAGGGTCAATTTCAATTCTGAAAAAGTTTTGGAGTAGTGAATCTTGAAAATTAGATAAGAGTAAAGCTAATTTTCCTCCATTTTACACAACCTGTCCGACCGTTGTTTGGTGGCAAGTCCAAATGGTTTAAAAGATTGTCCCTTTGTGGCATTTTAATAGCTTTTTTTGAGGTCCTTAGACACCTCCCATTTTGAGCCATGATACACAACCCACAACATGCTTTATATGTGATCAGAATCTCGGTTCTTTCCATACAAGACTTCTCCGCATTGTAACCTCCAGAATTTAAATCCTCCTAAAATGGAGGAACTTCGGACAACTTTCCGATGGGAAAGCTAAGTTTCCTCTGCAATAGGAGTGTTCTAGATACAAGTTACACCTGGTCTGTATACATTGACCCATTATTTACTACAGAACCTTACAGGGATTAAAGTTTTCACATTCATTAACTATTTATTGAAGAAGAACAGAGAGCAGCACTGGATCAGCACTGTACTGAGAACTGTTGCTACCATCATATCTATGTCACTTTTCTATTGGCTAATAGTTTTTTACCAACCCATTGTACCTTTGAAATTTTAACCCATGTTTATATGAGGTGCCCTCCTGGTCCCTCCTCAAATAATCACTGCGGCTACCACCAGGTAGTATCCCTGCATCAAGACGGTTAGGATAAAACCTTACCTGGGCTTGTGGACCAAATCCTCTCAGTGCACGTTTCCTACATACTCCTTAATTCTGCAATTTTGCTTTGTTCCTATGGGGCCAAATACCAATATGATCTCTTCCAAAGAATCTATAAAAAGCCCCATAAGTTTCGGTTAAGGATAAGCTGAAAATTAAAAAAAGGAAAGGTGGTGACACAGCTTTATTGGTCTGGTGAGGACAAGACTTGCACAGACAGAGAAATTGAATTGGTAGGGAGATTTGAATAGGTGAGCGTTTGATTTAAGGTTATAGAACAATGACAATAGACGTCCCCTGTCAAATGAAGAGATTGTCAGCGGTGGGGTTATTACAGAGGTGTGCAGAACAGAACCCTCAACTGTAAATGATTTGAAATGATAAACCTGCACTAGGGAACATTGCTTTTTTCATTATTTTGTGATAGTTAAAATGTTTGGAGGAGGCCTATACCCATGTGGGATCTCATGGTTCAGCAAAGGGTTATAACGTCCCTTCTCTGTCTCAATATTCTTACCATGGAAACAAAAATACACAATTGAACTTTCCAATAGGTAATCATGAAGCTTAGTTTCGCAATACAGATGATGCAGAACATCCGGATAGGGGTTTTTTATGTCAGAGATACTACGAAATCTTTAAAGGGGAAAACTGTGGTCTCCAAACAAGTTGAGTTTTAATGAAGGTCAGTTTCCTACCTTTAAAAACGAGACATCAACCACCTCTCTACAGCTTTCCACAGCCCAAGCTCTACCGAAATGACTGACCAGAATTTAATGGGTGGAGGCTGACATGTGCATTCCTAGGCGTCTCCTGCAAAGTGCCGCTGGGCGAGCACAGCCTCAGACCTCCCTCAGGTGTGAGGGAACAGGAAGTCCCTCCTCCTCTCTGCTGTCTGAAGTCCTGACAGAGAAGGTAGGGAATCTACAACAAAGCCCTTCTTTTCACTGGGTGAAAACACGCCTTTTCAGGCAGAGTTCTCCTTGCCTTAAAAGGCTGATTCCACAGGTTTTTCTGTAGGGAGGGGGGTGTCTGAGTAACCCACTGTCACCCGCCGTGTCGGGGCACATTGGGCTGTAATATAATGGCCATGGGGGTCCTGCACTGGAGTGCCATGGTTCCATGAGTGGTACCGGGCAGGGGGGCTGCAAAGGGGAGGAGGAGACACAGGACAGATTGACTGACATTTCAAGAGCTGGTCTTTTTGATGGAGAGGAGGTTTTTCCTTGCGACAACAATTTGAAAAGGGGGTCAAACTTTCTATGATACAAAATCAGTACAGACGCCACATTTCACAATAGAGCTTCTTGAAATAGTTATTGAACAACAAGGTGTTTTTGGTTTCATACAATACAGGGAGATTCAATAAAGGTCTTATTGTTACATGGTGCTAATTTTTGGCCCCACAATCAAATGTTTGCTTATCAATGTTAAATAGATCTGATTGTTGGGCCACAATATAACCATTTGTAATGATAAGACTTTTATTGAGTCCTCCTGAAGGACCTTTAAGGAGGTTGTTAATATATACAGCACCTTAGGAGATCACTTTAAAGGATAAACTAAACCCAATATTTTAACACTGATCTCAGTCACCTGCTTCCCTTGCCTATTCTGTCCTGTAACAGGATGGCTAGTTGCTACTAGTAGGTGTGACCCAACTGTAACAAGGTTCCTGCAGTATATTAGACTGAGCATGTGTAAAGGAACATAATGGTCAAGTGCCAACGGGTGTGGATACCGGAACACGGGAATAAGCCAAACCTCATGTTAGAAAAAGTTACTTTCTCAACAACCATATTAAAAAATAGACTGATCACCGATACTGCTTTTATATAGCAATGAGATCTGCCTTCCTAATTCAATGCTGTGCTGAGTCTTTAGTTGTTTGTCCTTTAATAATCAGCATAACCTTGCCAAGTTTTGAGGTGGCAAGTCCTAGAACATTGTCTATACCTCTAAAAGGAAGGCCATAGACAGATTGCACCAGACACACTGGGTCTAAATATGTGCTGTATCTCCAAATAAAATCACTGGGAGCACTGGTAATGGACTCTTGTGTGAAATCTTTGGTTGTCTTGTAGGGATTTGGTGAACCTTAACACCAATTAGCCCCTCTTTTACATAAACCAGGGACCTGCTGCTTGTGTATGGAGATTAGGTGATGATACTTGGCAGTAGGGAACAAGAAAGGACAGAGTTCTAGTTCCAGCAAAGAAATCTAAATACAACAACTCACCCTTCAGTTTTTGGGAGTACAATTCAATTGATGGAGCAAATTTCAAAAGTCTGGAGCAAGTGGAAGATTTGGAAAACGTACGGTTATCATTTATTTACAATTTCACCAAACTGCTCCATTCAAACAGGGCAATCTTTTAACTTTACAAAGATACTCTGGATGGGAACGCATTATTTGACAGTTAAAGGGTTGCCTGCAAATTACTCATTGGGCGTTATTCTAAAATTGTACATAAAAAATGTTTTGAAGATCAGATGAGGTACATAGTAATTGAGTAAAAAGTACAAACGTCCATCAAGTCCACCCATTCACTTTTTTTTTCTTCCAACTTAAAGGTGTCCACGTGTCCTCTGATCTGACGCTATTAGTGAATAAACTGCCCCAAGAGTTCATGTATGGCCCATTATTATATTTGTATAGGTTCATGTCCCCACGCAAACGTCGCGTCTTCCTGTTCAACAGCCCTAACTGTCTACTCTGCCTGCATATTCACGCCCCTCCATTCCCTTATTAATTAGCTGTAGCTTGCCCTGTATCTGACTGCTCCATTTCCAGATGTCCTTTTGGTATATGGGATCCCAAAACTGCACCGCATATTCCAAATGATGCCTTACGCAGTGCCTTGTAAGAGGGGAATATATTTTCTCTCCTTGATTCCATTCCCCTCTAATATAACAGACTCTCTTTCTAATCTCTAGCTGTTGCTACCTGGCATGTTTGCTACAGCTAAGTCTGTTATCTACCAGAACCCCAAATCTTTTTCATTACACAGATGCACTTAAACAGAGTTTTTTATGGTTTATGTGGCACCGTGGATTTCTCAAATCCCCAAATGCACACCTTACTTATCTTACATGAATCCCATCTGCCCTTTCTGCTGCCTCATTGTGATAATCTATCTAGGTCGCTTGCGCACTTGCACATCATGGAAGTTTCGCAAAAGCCTGCATAGTTTAGTGTCATCAAGCAAACACAGAGACCTCGCTTCCCAATAATGCCCTCCCTTCTAAGGGTCCTTTAGAACAGATTAAACCAAGCGGCCCCAGCACAGAACCAGGAGGGAACTTTTACCCACTAGACGAGCGCCATTTAACCCACCACTCTCTGTTGCGACCACAATAACAATTCTCTATCCATGAAATGTTTTCTTCTAGGCAACAGTCCTCAGTTTATTACATTAGTCGCCCTGTGGCACAAGTCTCAAGCCCACAACCAGAAGCACTGAATTATCTCAAGTTTATCAGACCAGGGAAGTTTCCTTGATGTCTGTTTACAGTTTTGCATGTCCTCATTTCTATGTCTTTAAATGGGGAAGCATAACAGAGCCAGAGGCTCACAACAGAATGTGAAGAAATTCCTGTAGAACCCTTGAAGGCAACTGCCAATCAGACAGACGACACAAGTGTCCCTGTTTAAACAGGCTAAAAACAAAGGTTTTGGATGGGTCTTACGGCAACCCTCCTAGTCTAAAAGATTGAGAACCGCCTCACCCTGTGACGCAATTAAAGAAATTTCAGAATCACTAGACATATTGAGTCCAGTTCCATCCCCCTCCTGGAAAAGTTCATGGGCGTAAAGTAGCAAAAGCAGTCAGTATGTCATGTTCAGGTCCCTGGCCTTGGGTAAATGAAGAGTCCATGGATCACATGGTCTAAGAATAGGTGAAAGCAGACTGCGAGGACCATAGCGTTCTCCCCCAGGTGCCCTTTGTACCCCTAGAAAGTATCCTGGGAGAAGAACACCAATCAGGGGCCAACGAGACAGACCTGAAGGGAGCTCATTCTAGTCTCCCGAGAAGACAAATGCTGGTTCCCACCTAGGGAAGACTGATTACATGCAAACGTTTCCGTCACTTGTGGGGGTTCAGAGTTAGCATACTACTATTGCAAGGCCTGGGGTACAGATCTTGGGGTCAGACAAGACACATGATGACCCTCTCTAGTAAAGAAAAAAGAAAGACCTTCTGGAATTCCCTTTCTTCCTGGAAAATAGAGACCAAAGTAATAACCCAGTTACTGTAGAGCTAGAGCAATTTGGAGAAAGATAGACTAAGGAGGCTTTCCTTAATGCTGAGCGCCAAGGGAAGAGGAGGATTTCTGACAGCTTGGGGCACTCCAGAGGGCCCACTCAAAACTGTTTCCATGAATCTGCAGCCCTGTGCCCTACACAGAGGAAGAATCTCTGTCCATTGTAGGCCCTTATGACAAGTGTAGCCCTCGGCTTAGCACCATAGACCCCAGTCTACTAATCTGCCCAATAAAGAGTGGGTTGTGTTCCTTAAACGCACCCTCCATAACAAATCTTCCAAAGTGGAACAAAAACGAGGAACTTCCTGTACGGTGCAGACATTATCTTTCGAGGAGGAGCTCTGTAGCCTCACATATTTAAGTTCAATGTCTCTCCTGAAGTTATGCTGCATAACCCCTTCTAATGCTGCCGGGGTCCCCCTACTGGCTGAAACACAAAAACCGCACACTTGACAGTGATATCAGTATAAGCAACAAAAAGTATTCAGGCTTTAGTTGTCAAACTGAACATGAGTATTGCAGGCCTGTATATCTAAAACTGTTTGCAACACTCTCCCTCACTCCACAGGAAGGATTACACCCTTTTTCTTGGCACAGTGCCCGTCACCCTAATATATTTATTACCTGGTGCGGGTAAGTAACATCATCGACTAGAATATAATCGCCTATCTGTGCTAATTACCATCATCAAGGAGATCTAAAGTTTCTTAGCGTTTAACATGGGCTAATTTCCTGCCCCACCAATCAGATTTTTTAACATTTGAAGCAACATCTGCATTGGTTGGGTCAAAATTCAGCACCATTTTTAACAATAAGATTATATTGAATACCTGCCGGTTTTTTGTCTACTAATCTCCTTATTTAATAAGAGTTCAAAATTTTGCCTGTTGCTGTTATATCCGCTGTAACAAGTCAATGTGTACCAATGTATTTCTACACAGTATAAACCGTAAAAATGTATTGTTTTGATTGGTTGCCGCTTCTAACAGCATTTTGCAACCTTTTATTAAATAAGTTCTGTAGTGGTTTGTTACTAGGTATGGGTGGGGGTTAGTAAGCGCGGTACTACTGTTTTGGTGACGATTACTCTGTTGCATTAAAATCTTGTATATTAACAAAGTGGTGCAGACGGAAAACTTCAGATACACTTCCCATGCTTTCATTTTAATGGCACTAGAGCGTTCGAAGTTTACATTTGTGGCTGGAAACATTACATTTTTCTACAGGACCTCTAAACATAACAAGGAGATCAATTTTATTTAATTTATTTATTTATTAAACTGAGAAGAGGCTGGTGTAAGGGGATCAGCACTGGGATTATTTACTGGTTGCTGCCATTTAATCGCAGGTCACTTGATTCTGAATTGGCTAATTGTTGTTGAACCTTTGAACCCTTATAAAGAAACCCGTGTGGTTTTATGAGAGGTGCCCTATGGTCCCAACATCCCAAAGATCACACTGCTTATGCCTGTAATTGGTCCTGCTCAGAAATGGTTGGCTAAGACCTAAAGTCAGTCACGTTATTACTGTTTGGTGGATGATTACTCTGTTGAATGTAAAAGCCTTGTATTTACTCTTGTTCTAACTCATCATGCAGCCCTCTTGAAAGTTGGCTTAGTGGCATAGCTTCGGATAGAAGTTTTATTAAGTATTAGCATTTACATGTGTAATAAGAGAACTTCTGAGGTGGCCATACACTATTTTTTCAGAGCCCCAGTTTTCCTTTAAAGACGAAGGATCAATGCGATTGGCCCACTTAATGTACACATGGCCACCGAATCCCTGTGATCAAATTGCTGTGTAATGGCCACCTTTACGAAGAGTTACATTGATCATATCAGATTTGGAATATCACAGGGTATTGTCCATGACCATATCTCACCCCTGTGCTTTTCAATTAGGATCATCCTACTGAAAACTCCTCAGAATCGGGCCGCCTCTCATGTAAGCTAAAGGACCACAAAACGCGGCATTAACAAGGGACTCGCACCCCACATTCAGTTCTCTAACTTAACTGTGTACATTCCAACACCAATTTGGCCGATATAATGGACATCATGTTTCCGTACCAGATTGATATGGCAGGTTAAGCAGTACCGAGGCTCAAGAGCTGTAACTTTAATTCCCTGCAGGTCACAGCGGGAACTCCTACTGTCAGACACTTTGACTGAAGAGAAAACTCTATGTAACTCAATGGAGAAACCTTTACAGTAAACCGACCATTTATTCCTTACAGCCAGAAAATCTAGAGCCACACTTGCCTCCTTTGTCACTGCTGGCCCACAATGCGTATTGTGTACACAGATGCCTATATTTACTACAGCAATCACCCTCCAGAGGGATATTACTAAGAGGTATGACATTGCAAGAACCAACAGATCCTTTTTAGCTACAGTAACATTTGTTAAATCTGATTGGTTTTTTGCAGATAACAGGCAACTCCTCCGCATGACTCATTACATAAGTCCTAACAGATGGGCTATATGGTGGGAATGCCTGTAAAGGATCATCACAACAACTACTGTACTTGCTATTAATCTCTGGTGTCTCTCATGTCCCGTAAAACCACACCACCCAGGAAAGTGAAGACCTCCTAGCCCCAAAGGCACCACTGGCCTCGTGAGGTGAAAACTTTCACACACACCTGTTGAACACCTTTCTGGCATTTTATAGCCCTGAGTGGCGTAAAAAAATAATCCCCATTTCCTAGGACCTCTCCTCATAACTCTGGCACTGACTGCTTGATCAGGAACATGAAGGGCTTTTCCTGTCCAAATAAGAAAAATGAGATAAACTGTCCAATACATGTCTCATTCTGCCTCTTCATCCACCCCATCGATTGTCCTGCGAGGGCGTGTACAAATCCCTTCAATCAAACACACAATCACCTTATAGAGATTTCTGTAGTTACCAATCGTGTTGCTTTTCCTACTCCATTCCACCATTAACATCCACACAGGTACGAGTCCTATAAGAAAACAAGAAACATTCTGAGGTTCAATAGCATTTTCATTTGAAAATATTTAGCCCTGGAGAACACAGACAAAGTAGTTCTCCCTCCTTCAACACTGGATAATATCACCAAAAAGCAGACAATGGTTCTATTCTACTTAATAGGCGGCACCGAGAAGCTTGTCTATAAAAATCAGCTACACTATATTAAAATTATAAGGGAAGAGAGAACTTGTCATAAACAGATGCACTTATAAATTAATAAGGGAATAGAGAAGCTTGTCTGTTACAGACAGGCTGTTATCACTAATCAAAGGTAATTAAATTAGATTCACTCGCATATACACTACTACACATTTACATATACTGCTACACCTGTCCCTAAACTAGAATGCTGGGCGGCAATGCGTGGAATAGGAACATGCGTTATCATCCACTGGTGATGCAATCCACATAATTTTGTGCAATTAGAGGGCATGCAATTTGCAAAAAAGTCATGATCGCACACACAATCACGTCACAAAACGCAATCATAAGCACGTGAGAAACACGCTAGTGTAGATTAGTCCTGTTCATGTCTGTATCTTGGCTACATTGTTCTAATCCCCTCTCAGGCTGACACATTTTGCACTTTCTGATGACCCCAAGGTGCCAATGGTAACTAAGCCAGCTTGAAAAGGGGTGAGTTCGCGAACATGTAATTCAACCACCATAAATTCTTCATGTGCAGGTAGTAGTCCTCTGGAGGGACCCAAAAACACAAGGTAGGATTTAAGTCTCTGACCTCCCCTAGTTTAAAATTAATGGGAGTCTGTCTAGTTATAGTTGCCCTTTAAAGGGCACAGAGGTCCTGTATTACTGTAACTTGAATTAACTCTATCGTATTTAACCTAACCCCTTGTAGTTGGGATTTCCTATGGAGGAAACTGAAGATTATAGCCTTTAAACCTACCCCCTGTAGTGGTTCTATGGAGGAAGTGTTAAGATTATAGCCTTAAAAACCTACCCCTGTAGTGGATTTCTAATGGGAGAAACGGTAAAATTTAATAAAGCCTATACCTACCCTGTAGTGAATTTTATGGGGATGAACGGATGATAAGATATAGCCTTCATAACCTCCCCGTAGTGGATTTATGGAGGACCTGTAAGTTATAGCCTTATAACCTACCCCTGTAGTGGACGATTTCAGGGGGAGAACTGTAAATTTAGCCTTACTAACCACCCCTGTAGTGGATTTCTTGAGGCGGAACTGCTAAGATTTAACCTATATAGAGCTACCCCTGTGAGTGGACTGTCATATGGGAGGAACGAAGATTATAGCCTATACCCTACCCCTGTAGTAATTGAAATTTCTAGGAGGGATGTAGGATGATTATAGCCTTATAACCTGACCCCTGTATGGTCTATGGGAAGGGAATGTAAGATTATGCCTTATACCCTACCCCTGTTTGGATTTCTCGAACAGATTATGCCTAAACTCGGTAGGATTTCCTATGGGAAACTGTAAGATTATAGCCTTATAACCTACCCTGTAGTAGATTTCTAGGGAGGAGGAACTGTAAAGATATAGCTTATAACCTACCCCTGTAGTGGATTTCTGTGGGAGGAACTGTAAGATTATAGCCTTATAACCTACCCCTGTAGTGGATTTCTATGGGAGGAACTGTAAGATTATAACCTTATAACCTACCCCTGTAGTGGATTTCTGTGGGAGGAACTGTAAGATTATAGCCTTATAACCTACCACTGTAGTGGATTTCTATGGGAGGAACTTTAAGATTATAACCTTATAACCTACCCCTGTAGTGGATTTCTATGTGAGGAACTGTAAGATTATAGCCTTATAACCTACCCCTGTAGTGGATTTGGGAGGAAACTGTAAGATTATAGCCTTATAACCTACCCCTGTAGTGGATTGTCTATGGAGAACTGTAAGATTATAGCCTTAACCACCCTGTTAAGTATCATGGAGGAATTAAGGTAATATCCAGCCAAGAAGTGCACAAGCAAAGGGGTAGGTATATAAATAATGTCACCCGGCCACTGGTAAATTAAGGATATTAGAAGTCACCTTGGAGTTCTGTGCTGTAAAATAAAAGGTACTCGGCCTGCGGCCTCGTACTTTTATATGGTCACAGAACTCCTCGGTGACTTCTAATATCCTTACAATTTACATTTGGGGGTGCATTATCCACTATATAAATAACTTAAAGGGAAAGTTCAATGGAAAATCTTTTTAAATTCTTAGGTTTTTTTTTTTCTTCCAATTTTGAAATTGAATTTATACCCCTTGCTATTGTAGACATTAGTGAGCTTCCCAGAATGCACACTTCCTTGGAATGTTCCTAACAGTAAATTCTACTGATTGGCTGTTGGATGGGTGAAACATGCTCAGATCTCTACTGAGCAACTGATTCAACCCAGACACTGGGTCAAGGGCAAGACCATAACGGTCCCTTATTAGGGGTCCTGCACACAGGAAGTCAGTATTTCGGAAGCATTTATTTATACACAGACACAATGCTGAATGGGCAGATTAAGGTCATTGGGTTGGAGAAATACTGCTCTATTTTCTAAGTTATGTATTTGCACTGAACTTCCCCTTTAAAAGTGGATAATAAGTTCTCTAAACTGTATTTTAGCCTATTGTTCCCTTTAGAAGAGTCTGGTAAACATCGGGTTACATCGTGTTTAGAGGAAGTTTTCCTTTATCACCCATTCTGTTTGTTGTGTCTCTGGCAGCCTTGTACGTCCCTGTGATTAATTGCGCAATGTCTCGGCACCGTGGAGAATCAGACGGCTGTAATCCCCAAAGCTATTTGGGTTTTTTTGGGAACTTTTTTTGTATACATGATTTCCAGACGCAATCATCACTCCACAAGTTTTTCTAAGAATCAGACGGCTAATGTTGTAATATTTATGAAGTCAAACGAGACCTTGTTCCTGGAACTGTGATGTCATCAAACAAGTGTCCTGCTGGGTCCTTGAGTCCAGCTCAGATGCTAATTGCTAGCCATGCACTTCATAGACTGTTCCAATGTTCGATCATCAAATATTTATTACATTCCACGCTCTTGCCTATCCATTGTGATAGACGGAAGATACTCTTCCCAAGCAGCTGTCAGAATGTTAGGAGTACGTTAGGAAGGGTGTCCTCTAATGATAAGTCAACATTAGGTTATGTACACACATTAGATAAGGGTTATTATCCAATCAGACTAACAATTTGTGTCTGTTCTTCCAAGCCGTCTGTCTGTGACCCCCAACAGCTCCCCAATATTGTTAAAGGGACATTAAACTGAAAACTTAATGTACCTGGCATCTTTATCTATTATTCACATGGAGGAGAGATTTCTTCTTCCCACCACCCTGTGAATAAAAGGACCCCTGGATTCAGGAGATTAACTGAACCTGGTAGCGCTCCACTTGCTTCTTCTCTCCAGCTGATCAGCGCGCTGTCCTGATCAGGACCCTATCTTTATTATAGGCGCGCATGCGCAAGAAAGGAGCGCAGTCGGGACACAGCGCTATCTGGTGGTGAGAAGAAAGACAGCAGGTAAGTTTAACATAACCCGGGCATTGTATTGTTCTCAGGGAGGTGGGAATAAGCAATCTCACCTGTGAATAATAGATAAAGATGCAAGGTAAATTAAATAATCAATCCAAAAGGACAGATCACACGATGTAGAAGGGGAAACTTGTACAAACCATAAATTGTTGGCCGAAGAGATTGCAAAGATCTAATGGGTGGACATCACCAATCAATAATCTCTTGGAAGGATTGTGGGAGAACAGATAGGGGATTGCAGGACTCCCGTATGAACCCAACCACAGTATAGATGGATCCTGGTAGATCACACCGATTACATTGGAGTTTTACCAACTATTTTCTCCCATGTAATGAGATGCAAACATTTGCCATGGTATTATTATGTTTGGTGCACATGGGCCAATCTCGTCCTGACCGATTTAGCAATCAATATACTAAATCAATGGTGAATGGAATTTAATATCTGGCCTGACCAATTATCTTCTGCATTGAAACATGCAACATCAATAGAGACTTACCGACACATCCAATCATTAGCAAGGACTACATTTAGGGGGCAAATCGCTAAGGAACAATTGGTTGGCTGGTAATTCCTCCCTTCCAACCCCCTGGATCCCTCACAGTGCACATGCTGTGACATTAACTAGAGAAATCATGTGTTTGTGGTGGAGTTGTCTGAAGCGACAGGAATAGGTTTAGATGGGTGGGAGTAGGAGGTGGTGGAAGTGGGGAGGTAGGAGGTGGCAATAGGCTAAATGGGTTTTAGATTGGGTGGGAGTAGGTGGTGGTGATTGGGGGAGGTAGGAGGTGGCAGTAGGCTAAAATGGGTTTATGGGTGGGGTAGGATGGTGGGTAGTGGGGAGGTAGGAGGGGCAGTAGCTAATTTGGTTTTAGATGGGTGGGAGTAGGAGGTGGTGGAAGTGGGGAGGTAGAGGTGGCAGTAGGCTAAAATGGGTTTATGGGTGGGGAGTAGGTTTGGTGGAAGTGGGGAGGTAGGATTTGGCAGTAGGCTAAATGGGTTTAGATGGGTGGAGTAGGAGGTGGTGGAAGTGGGGAGGTAGAGGTGGCAGTAGGCTAAAAGTTTGATGGGTGGGATGGGTGTGTGGAGTGGGAGGTAGGAGGTGGAGTGGCTAAATGGGTTTAGAATGGTTGGGGAGTAGGAGGTGGTGGAAGTGGGGAGGTAGGAAGTGGAGTAGGCTAAAATGGGTTTAGATGGTGGGATAGGTGTGGTGGAAGTGGGGAGGTAGGACGGTGGCAGTAGGCTAAAATGGGTTTAGATTGGGGTGGAGTAGGAGGTGGTGGAAGTGGGGAGGTAGGAGTTGCAGTAGGCTAAAATGGGTTTTAGATGGTGGAGTAGGATGGTGGAAGTGGGGAGGTAGGAGTGGAAGTAGGCTAAAATGGGTTTAGATGGGTGGAGAGGGAGGTAGGTTGGAAGTGGGGGGTAGGAGGTGGCAGTAGGCTAAAATGGGTTTAGATGGGTGGGAGTAGGAGGTGGTGGAAGTAGGAGGGGAGGTGGTGGCAGTAGGCTAAAAATGGGTTTAGATGGGTGGGAGTAGGGTGGTGGAAGTGGGGAGGTAGAGTGGCAGTAGGGCTAAAATGGGTTTTAGAGTGGTGGGAGTAGTTGTGGTGGAAGTGGGGAGGTAGGATGTGGCAGTAGGCTAAAATGGGTTTAGATGGGTGGGTAGGAGGTTGTGGAAGTGGGAGGTAGGAGGTTGGCAGTAGGCTAAATGGGTTTAGATGGTGGGAGTAGGTGTGGAAAGGGGGGGGTAGGAGTGGCAGTAGGCTAAAATGGGTTAGATGGTGGGAGTAGGAGTTGTGGAAGTGGTGAGGTAGGAGGTGGGCAGTAGGCTAAAATGGGTTTTGATGGGTGGGAGGTAGGAGGTGGTGGAAGTGGGGAGGTAGGAGGTGGCAGTAGATAAAATGGTTTTGATGGGTGGGAGAGAAAGAGAGGGGGAAGGAGGTAGTTGGCTTAAAATGGGTTTTCATGTCCTTTGATCATTTTTTTTATTTATATCCTCTATTATGGGCCAAGGCTTCAATTGGTACAGAGGGTCCTACAGCTCATAGGGACAACTGTGT
Source organism: Hymenochirus boettgeri (assembly GCA_019447015.1). Taxonomy (NCBI): domain Eukaryota; kingdom Metazoa; phylum Chordata; class Amphibia; order Anura; family Pipidae; genus Hymenochirus; species Hymenochirus boettgeri. Next base: position 10,993,734 of record CM033476.1, on the reverse strand, counting down.
TTTAATGCCAATGACACAAACTTAATGAAAAGATATTTATTAAGAACCTTCACAAATAGAGCCATTCCTTATAAATGTCCTGTTTGCAAATAGGGTATTTAGATACAAATGCTCAACATCATCATCTCCTGTAGCATCTTCATGCTCTCCGATTGGATGGCGCCACAATTTTGAGGTTTTCCCTCTGCATGGCTGAGCTCTTCCCTTATGTAATCCAGCCAAGCCTGAAAAAGGAATTCCAAATTTATTCCGATTTATTGGACAAATCATGTAACCTTCACGGAAGGGAATGTAACAGGCCTATTTTATAAAGGGTAGAGACAGACAAGAAGCAAAAACACAACGGACCTATTATAAACAGGATTTAGAGAGATTAATGATCACCGATGTTGAATCTTGACACTGCAGTGTTTTAATAATACAAATTGTTAAGTACATTTACATAGAAAAATAGAATTACTGGTTTAAAGGGCATGTCCACCCCATGTAAAATTTGTTGGCATTAGTAGGGCTCCTTCCCCCACCCCAACCGCTATAATACTATTTCTCGAAAGTCCCCAAACTCAACTTACCTTACCATCTTTCCTCCGCCATACTGCCCGGCCCTCTGCTTGCATGAACTGCAAGCAGGGGCGCCGTACCGGCACCAGCGTCCCTGATTGGCCGAGAGGCAGAGGTTGTAGCCAACCTTTATACCCTACCCATAATGTCTGTATAACATTACATTAACATGTATTGAGGTTGTATAAAGACATACGTCCATCTAGTCAACCTTTATACCCTACCCATAATGTCTGTATAACAGTTACTAGTAACATAGTATTGGAGGTTGTAAAGACATACGTCCATCTAGTCCAACCTTTATACCCTACCCATAATGTCTGTATACCAGTTACATAGTAACATAGTATTGAGGTTTGTATAAAGAACATCGTCCATCTAGTCCCCTTTATACCCCATAACCCATAATGTCTGTATACAGTTCCATAGTAACTAGTATGGGGAGGTTGTATAAAGACAACGTCCATCTAGTCCATACCTTGTAGTACCGCTAGATGAAACACCATACTGTCTGTATAACAGTTACCTAGTAGACATAGTATTGGAGGTTGGTATTAACGACATACGTCCACTTAGTCCAGACCGTTTATACCCTACCCATAATGTCTGTATAACAGTTACATAGTAACATAGTATTGGAGGTTGTATAAACATACGTCTGTCTAGTCCAACCTGTTATACCCTACTTCATAATGTCTGTTAACAGTTACATAGTAACATAGTATTGGAGGTTGTATAAAGACTACGTCCATCTAGTCCAACTTTATACCCTACCCATAAGTCTGTATAACAGTTACCATAGTAACATAGTACTGGGGGGTTGTAAAAGATACGTCCATCTTAGTCCAACCTTATACCCTACCCATAATGTCTGTATAACAGTTACATAGTTACATATGTATTGGAGGTTGTATAAAGACATACGTCCATCTAGTCCAACCTTTACACCCTACCCATAATGTCTGTATAACAGTTTACATAGTTACATAGTATTGGAGGTTGTATAACAACATCTCCATCTAGTCCAACCTTATATCCTACTCCACTAATGTCTGTATAACAGTACATATAGTAACATAGTATTGAGGTATATAAAGACATACGTCCATCTAGTCCCATTTATACCCTACCCATAATGTCTGTATAACAGTTACATAGTAACAGTATTGGAGGTTGTATAAAGACATACATCCATCTACCAACCTTTATACTCCTACTATAAGTCTGTTATAACGTTACATAGTAACATAGTATTGGAGGTTGTATAAAGACATACGTCCATCTAGTCCAACCTTTATACCCTACCCTAATGTCTGTCTAACAGTTACATAGTAACATAGTATTGGAGGTTGTATTAAAGACATACGCCATCTAGTCCAACCTTTATACCCTACCCATAATGTCTGTTATAACAGTTACATAGTAACATAGTATTGGAATTTATATAAAGACATACATCTATCTAGTTCACCTTATACCCTACCCATAATATTGTTGCAAACCGTGTTACATAGTAACATAGTATTGGAAGTTATATAAAGACATACATCTATCTAGTTCAACCTTTATACCCTACCCATAATGTCTGTATTGGAGGTTGTATAAAGACATATGTCTATCTAGTCCAACCTTTATACCCTACCCATAATGTCTCTATAACTGTTACATAGTAACACAGTATTGGAGTTTGTATAAAGATATACACCATCTAGTTCACACCTTTATACCCTACCCATAATGTCTGTATAATAAGTTACCTATAACATAGTATTGGAGGTTGTATAAAGACATACGTCCATCTAGTCCAACCTTTATACCCTACCCATAATGTCTGTAAAACAGTTACATAGTACATAGTATTGTAGGTTATAAAGACATACGTCCATCTAGTCCAACCTTTATACCACTACCCATAATGTCTGTCTAAGTTACATATATGTATGTCTTTAATAAACTTCCATACTATGTTACTATGTAACTGTTAGACATAGCCATTATGGGTAGGGTATAAAGTTTGGACTAGATGGACGTTATGTCTTATACAACCTCCATACTATGTTAACTTGGTAACTGTTATACAGACATTATGGGTAAGGGTATAAAGTTGAACTAGATGGATGTATATCTTTATACAACCTCCAATACTGTGTTCTATGTAACGTTATACAGACATGATCGGTAGGGTATAAAGGTTGGACTAGATAACATCTGTCTTATAACAACCTCCAATACAGACATTATGGGTAGGGTTAAAGGTTGAACTAGATAGATGTATGTCTTTATATAACTTCCAATACTATGTTTACTATCTAGTTCAACCTTATACCCATCCATATGTTTGTCTAACAGTTACATATAACATAGTTTGGAAGTTAGACTAAGACATACATCTATCTAGTTCAACCTTTTACCCTACCCATAATGTCTGTTTGGTGAGGTTGTATAAAGAACATAGTCTATCTAGTCCAAACCTTTATACCCCCTACCCGATTAATGTCGTATAACTGTTACATAGTAACACAGTATTGGAGGTTGTATAAAGATATACATCCATCTAGTTCAACCTTTATACCCTACCCTAATGTCTGTATAACAGTTACATTAGAGTAACATAGTAATTGGAGGTTGTATAAAGACATACATCAATCTAGATTCAACTTTTTACCCTACACGTTTAACAGAGGCAAAGCAAATAACAACCCAGTCTAAAGGGAACTATTTCCTTCCGTTGCCCTCTATGGGTTCTGTACTTGGGATGAATTTCCGGAATGCTCCTTTTGGCTTCAATCCACAACACATTCTTAACACTTTTATAGATGGTCAGCAGTGGCTTTATTCTTGCGAAACAACATACCTCATTGATGGACTCATGAAAATTAACATTCAAAATAAAGACAGGCCTTTAAATAGCTTAGAAACTTCTAAGTAACCTCTTATACGTGTTGGAGTTATCTTTGGTATCAATTACTTCCGGGTATGGACCAACGGTCTTAAAGGTGCACTATACTCACTCAAACAACATTTACATTATCTGAAACTACAATTTGAGAGAAGTATAATGGTGGTACACATCTTATCTGTGCTTGCTTGTCATTATAATATTAATGTTTAGGAGTGCTCCTAATTGTCCTTACCCTCCCTACCACACTGCCTCCTGTGAGTGTCTGCCATAGACACGTTACTTCACAGCCTCACCATAACCCGTCTGCTTATATACATCTCCCCATGAAAACACCATCACTAGACCGCTTGTCTTCCTGCTTATTATCATACTAAATCTCAGCACCGGAAGATCCTCCGTAAGTCTATCGGGGATGTATTATTGATTTTCTGTTCTATGGAAGTGTGCTGTTGTCAGCAGCATTGATATGTATTACCCTAGAATCAGAGCGTCAATGTCATGATTGAAGAAGATAATATTCTGCGAGAGTGAAACTCCTTGAACATGTGGTTAAATAAGATAGATTTCCACGAACAAATTCACAAATACAATATATCCGAAAAAAAAAAAAACCAGTTTTTGTGGTAGGTATGAAATCCGGAAAATGTAATAGATAAAAAACCTACAAGGAACCGCACTGTCGACTGACGTGGCAAGTCCAGGGTAAGAGTGCATCATTAAAACATGCTTTTTGAGTGACCTTAAACCCCCCCAATTTTGAGGCACATACTACACACACCAAACACAACATGCTGCATATATGTGGATCCAGAATCTACGAAATTCTTGAGTACTAAAGACTTACACGCCGCAAAATTGAACCTCCAAATTTAAATCACTCCTAACAAGCATGGGAGGCAAACTATCGGGACGGATATGCCGATTGAGGGGAAGCTCAACCTTTCCTGACTCTGCACAGGAGGTTTCAGGACAAGGGTGGTTCGACTGGTCGGGTGTATACCAAGATTCACAACTCTGGGGGTTTTATACAACCCTTAGTACCTCAGACCTTTAAGAATTTCACAGTTATCGACTAACTATCTGTATTGAAGGACACAAAGAAGATCAGGGCACTGTCAGAGCACTTGTACATAAGCTAGAACTGTTGCATAGCCATTAATCTAGGTCACTTTCACATACTGGGTCATCAAACTAGAATTGACAGTACTTGTTCCCATTGTACCCTTTGATATTACGGGAAGTTATGAGATGCCCCTGAGTCCAGCAATTCCTAGCTAACTGTAAACTCCCGATCGAGTTAACCATTCGAATAAATCCATGCTACAAACGCTAGATAAACTACCTGGGGCTTGTAGGAGCCAAAATTCTACAGTGCACGTTCATAATTAACTCCCTTAAATTTGCAATTATGCATTTGTTCCTATGGGGGAACAATACAAAACTCATAAAAACGGACATCTATAAAAAAAGCCCCAAAGTTGGGGGTTAAGCTAAGCGGAGATAGCTTAAAGGCAAACAAGGAGGGAAGAGGACAGTGGACACACAGACGGGTGGTAGTTGAGTCTGGTTAGGACAAAAACAGAAAGACAGAGAAAGAAGAAATTGATTGGTATAGGGAGGAATACATGGAATAGTGTGAGCAGGTGTATTATAGGTATCAGAACTGAGCAAGGTAGACACAAGGTTCCCCTGTCTAAATAAATACAGAATATCGCGGTGGAAGGTTTGGGGGGAGGATTATAGCAGCAAAATACAAATAACACTCCAAAACATGTAAAGGGATTGTTAAGAAATGATAAACCTGGACTAGGGGGAGACCATTGTCTTTTTGGATCAGTGAATTTGGTGACATAATTCAAAGATTTGTCCGGAGGGACCTATTGACACCAGAGGGATCGAAATCAGGGTTCGATACACAACAATGACCAAGCATTTATACGTCCCTTCTCTGGTATCATATCTAACATGAAAGAAAATACCAATAACCTTCCAAGAGGGTAGCGAGAAGCATATCTTAGTTTCGACAATGACAAGGGATGATCAGAACATAGGAATAGGGGTGTTTTATGTAGAGGATACCTAAGAAGATCTTTAAAGGGAAACTAGTGGTCTCCAAACAAGTTGAGTTGAAATGAACAGGTCAGTTTCCTACTTTAAAAACGAGACATCAACCACCTCTCTACAGCTCTCCACAGGGGGGGCCCAAGATATACAGAAATGACTAACCAAAGTTAATGGGTGGAGGCTGCAATGTGGCATTCCTAAGGCTTCTCCTGCACAGCGGCCGGGCTGCAGCACAGCCAGGAACCTCAACGTCAGCCTCAGGTGTGAGGAGACAGGAAGTCCCTCCTCCTCTCTGCTGTCTGAAGTCCTGCAGAGAAGGTAGGGAATCTACAGAGCCCTTCTTTTCACTGTGTGAAAACAGCCTTTTCAGGCAGTTCTCACTCTGCCTGAAAGGCTGATTCCACATTTTTTCTGTAGGGAGGGGGGTGTCTGAGTAACCACACTGCACCCGCCATGTGTCGGGCCACATTGGGCTGTAATATAATGGCCATGGGGGCCTGCACTGGAGGGACCATGGGGTCCATGAGGGTGGACCAGGGGGGCTGCAAAGGGGAGGGAGGAACACGGACAGATTGACTGACAGTTTCAAGAGCTGGTCTTTTTGATGAGAGGAGGTTTTCCTTGCGAACAAGACAAATTTGAAAGGGTTCAACTTTTCTAATGATAACATCAGTACAAGACGAACCTTTTCACAATAGAGCTTCTTGAAATAGTGTATTAGACAACAAGGTTGTTTTTGTTCAACAACATCGGGAGATTCAATAAAAGTTCTTATGGTTACAGGTGCTAATTTGCCCCAACCAATCAAAGATGTGGCTTTCAAATGTTGAAATAGATCTGATTGTTGGGGCAAAATATAGACCATTTGTAATGATAAGAACTTTATTGCTTCCCCTGAAAGGCACCTTTAAGGATTGTTAATAATATACAAGCACCTGTAGGAAGACACTTTAAAGGAAAACTAACCCAAATTTTAACACTGATCTCAGTCACACTGCTCCTTGCCTATTCGTCCTGTAAAAGGGGAATGGCTAGTTCCTACTAGTAGGTGTAACCACATGTACCACAAGTTCCTGCAGTATCTTAGGACTGAGCATGTGTAAAACCATAATGTCAGTGACCAACGTGTGAATACCGGAACACTGGAATAGACACAAACCTCATGTTAGAAAGTTACATTTCTCAACAACCATATTAAAAAGTAGCTGAGACACAGATTACTGCTTTTATATACAGGAGAATCCCTCTCATGATTCAAATTCTGTTTCTGAGGCTTAGTTGTTCGCCTTTAATAAACAAATAAGCATAACAAGTTTGCAAGTTTGAGGTGGGAAAAGAATCTAAAGGAGAGACAGTGTGTCTATCCACCGTCAAAACAGGAACATGCTGGAGCAGATTGCACCAACCACAATAAGATATCGTGAATATGTACTTACTCTCCAAATAAATCACGGGGAGCACTGGTAATGGACTCGTTTGAAATCTATTGGTTGTCTTGTAGGGATTGGGGGACCGTTCCAACACCAATTGTATCCTCTTAATAATAATAAACTCAGGACTGCTGCTTGGTGTCATGGAGAAATCTAGAGAGATGTAGGAAAGGTGATACTTGGCATAGGAACAGAACAAGAGACGAGTTCTAAGTTCAGCAAGAAAGCTAAATTCACAACAATCACCCTTCAGTTGGGAGTACAATGTCATTTATGGAGCAAATTTCAAAAGTCTGGAGCAATTGGGAGATTGTGGAAACGTACGGTTATCATTTATTATACAATTTCACCCACAACGCCCATTACAAACAGCAAGCTTACATTTACAAAGGAAATACTACTGATAGGGAAACAAGATTATTTAAACAGTTGAAAGGGTGCCTGAATTAATATGGGGCGTTACATAACTAGGAAAATTGTACATAAAAAGTTTTTGAAGATCAGAGAAGGTAACATAGTAATATCAGGTAAAAGCGCCTACAAACGTCCATCAAGTCCAACCCTCACTTTTTTTTCTTCCACCTTAAGTGTCCACGTGTCCTCTGATTGACCTATTAGTGAAACACCTGCACCAGATTTCATGTGTGTGGGGGAGTGGTGCGCCACATATAATTATCTTTGTATAGGTAAGGTTACATGTCCCCACGCAAACGTCGTCTTCTCCAATGTAAACAACACCTAACTTGTCTAATCTTCCTGCATATTCACAGCCCCTCCTTCCCCTTATTAATTTAGCTGCCCTTATCTGAACTGCTTCCATTTCCAGTATGCCCTTTTGTATATGGATTCCCAAACTGCACCGCAATATTCCAAATGAGGCCTTACCAGTGCCTTGTAAAGGGGAGAATAATATTTTTCTCTCTGATTCCATTCCCTCTTTAATCAAAAACAGACTCATCTTGTCACTCTAGCTGTTGCAACCTGGCATTTTTTGCTACAGCTAAGTCTGTTATCTACCAGAACCCCCAAATCTTTTTCAATTACAGATGCACTTAACACAGAGTTATTTATGGTTAGGTGGCACAGGGATTATTAAATCCCAAATGCTCACCTTACATTATCTACAATAATGACACCCATCTGCCATTCTAGCTGCCCATTGTGATAATCTATCTAGTTCGGCTTGCAGCACTTGCACATCATTGGAAGTTTCCAAAGCCTGCATATTTAGGTCATCAGCAAACACAGAGACCGTCGCTCTCAATGATCCCTCTCTAAGTCTTTATAACATGATTAAACAGAAGCGGCCCCAGTACACAGCCCCTGAGGGACTTTACCCCACAATAGAGGTACCCATTTTACACCACCTCGTTTTGCACAAACCAAAATATCTCGTTCCTGAAAAAATGTTTTCTTCTAGGCCACAGTCCTCAGTTTATACATTAGTTGCCCTGTGGGCACAGTATCAAAAGCCACACCAGAAGCAAACTGAATTATCTCAAAGTTTATCAGACCAGGGAAGTTTCCTTGGTATTCTGTGTAAAGTTTTGCCAGTCTCATTTCTATGTCTTTAAATGGGAAGGCATACACAGAGCCAGAGGCTCACAAGAGAAATTGAAGAATTCTCTGTAGAACCCTTGAAGGCAACTGCATCAGACAAGACACAAGTGTCCCTGGTTAACATGGCTAAAGAACAAAGGTTTGTGATGGGTCTTAGGCACCCCCTAGTCCTAAAGATTAAGAACCGATCAACCCTGGACGAAATTAAAGGAAATTCAGGAGCACTACAAGTCTGAGTCCAGTTCCCCTCCTGGAAAGAGTTCATGGGCAGGTAGAAGTAGCAAAAAAGCAGGTCAGTATGTCGAGAGGTCTGGCCTTGGTATAGAAGAGTCCATGGATCACATGGTCTAGAATAGGTGAAAAGCAGACTGCGAGGACCATAGCGTTCTCCCCCAGGTGCTTTGGACCCTAGGAAAGTATCCCTGGGAGAAGACAACCAACCAGGGCCAAGAGAAAGACTTGAGAGGGAATCTCATCTAAGGCTCCCGAGAGGACAAATGCTGGTCCACCTAGGGAAGACTGATTAACATGCAAACGTTTCCCTGTCACTTGTGGGGGTTCAGATTAGCAGACTACTATTGCACCCGGGGACAGATCCTTGGGGTCAGACACCAATGATGACCCTCTCTAAGTAAAGAAAAAGAAGAACCCTTCTGGAATTCCCTTTCTTCCTGGAAAAATAGAGACCAAAGTAATCCCAGTTCTGTAGAGCATGAGAATGTGGATGAAAGAAATAGAATAAGGAGGCTTCCTGTAGATGTTGAGCCACAAGGGAAGGAGAGGGATTTCTGACAGCTTGGGGCACTCCGAGGGGCCAATCAAACTGTTCCATGAATCTGCAGCCCTGTGACCCTACACAGAGGAAATAATCTCTGTCCATTTAGCCCTTATGAAGTGTAGCTCCTCTGCTAGCACCATAGAACCAGTCTACTAATCTGCCCAATTAAAGAGTGGGTTTGTTGCCTTAAAAGCTGCACCCTCATAACATCTTCCAAGTGGACAAAAACGAGGAAGCTTCCTGTACGGTGGCAGACATTAGCTGCAGAGGAGGAGCTCTGTAGCCTCACATATTTAGTTCAATGTCGCTCCTGAAGTATGCTGCATAAACCCTTCTAATGCGCCTGGGTCCCCCTACTGGCTGAACCACAAACGCACACAGTGTAACGTGTGGATATCAAGTATAGAGCACAAAAAAAAAGTTCAGGCTTTAGTTGTAAACTGAACATGATAGTATTGCAGCCTGTATATCTAAACATGGTTTGCACACCCTCTCCTCCACAGGATAACACCCTTTTTCTTTTGCACAGTGCCCTGTCACCCTAATATTTATAACCTGCGGTAATAACATCAATCAGACTAGAATATAAATCCCTATCTGGCTAATTAACATCATCAGAGATTCAATAAAAGTTCTTATCGTTAAAAATGGGCTAATTCTGCTCCCACCAATCAATATTATTTAACATTGTAAAGCTAACATCGATTGTGGCGTTGTAATTCAGCACCATTAATCAATAGAGATTATATTGAATAACCCTGCAGGTTTTTTGTACTATAATCTCCTATTTAATAAGAAGTTCAAAATTTGCCTGTGCTGTTAATACCGCTTGTAACCAACAGATGTTACCAAATGTTTTCTAACAGTAGTAAACCAGTAAAAATGTATTGTTTTGATTGGTTGTCATCTTCTTAACAGCATTTTGCACCTTTTATTAAATAAGTTCGGTAGTGTTTGTTATTCAGGTATGGGTTTGGGGTAAGGTAAGCGAGGTAAGCTACGTGTGTTGGTGACGATTACTCTGTTGGAATGTAAAATCTGTATATTAAACAATGGTGCAGAGGAAACTTCAGAGAACTTCCCATGCTTCATTTTAATGCACTAGTAGCGTTCGAATTACAATTTGGCTGGAACATTAACATTATTTACTACAGGACCTTAAACATGAGATCAAGTTTTATTTATTAATTTACTTTTTATTAAACGGAGAAGGGCTGGTGGTAAGGGGATCAGCACTGGTAGATATTACAACTGTTGCTGGCCATTATAATCCAGCACTTTTCTTAATTGGCTATTTTTTGTACCTTTGACCCTATAAAGAAACCCGTGTTATATGATGAGGTGCCCTATGGTCCATCCCAAAGATAATCACATGCTTATGCCATGTAGTGTCCCTGCTCAGAAAATGGTTACGCTAAGACTAAGTCAGTACACGTTATTACTGTTTGGTGTGAGATAATCTCGTTGGAATGTAAATCCGTGATTTAAGATCTTGTTCTAAAACTCATCATGCAGCCCTCTGAAAGTTGGTTAGGGCATAGCTCGGATAGAAAGTTATTATATAATTTAGCATTTACATGTGTAATAAGAGAACTTAAGAGGGGCCAACAGCGATGTTATTTCAGAGACCACAGTTTCCCTTAAAGAGAAGAGCCAATGCCAGATGGCCCACTTAATGTAACATGGCCACCAATCCCATGTGATCAAAATTGCTTGTGTAATGGCCACCTTTACTAAGAAGTTACATTGATCATACATATTTAGGAATATCACAGGTAATTGCCCTGACCAGATCTCACCTGCTGCTTTTCAATAGGAATCATCCTACGGAAAATCCTCAGAAATCGGGACCGCCTCTACATGTGCTAAAGGAACAACAAAACGCGGCATTAAACAGGAACTCGCACGCCACACTTCATATTCTCTAACTTACTGTAACAGTTCCAACACCAATTGAGCCGATATGAATGGAACTCATTGTTCAGTACCACAGATGGATATGGCAGGTTAAGCAGTAACCGTGGCTCAGAGCTGTAACTAATTTCCCTGCATGTCACAGAGGGAACTCCTACTGTGTGTCAGACCTTACTGAAAGAGAAAACTCTATGTAACTCAATGGAGAAACCCTTTACAGTAAAACCGACCATTTATTCCTCTCAGCCAGAAATATAGAGACAACACTTGCTCCTTTGTCTAAGCTGCCCACAAATGCTATTGTGTACACAGATGCATATGTACTACAGCAATCCCCACCCCTCCAAGAGGGATATTAATAAGAGGTATGACATGCAAGAACCATCAGATCCTTTTTAGCTACAGTAACATGTTAAATCTGATGGTTTTTGCAGATTAACAGGCAAACTCCTCGCATGACTCATTACATAAGTCCCTAACAAGATGGGCTATGGTGGGATTCCTGTAAAGGATTCATCACAAACTACTGACTTCTATTATCTCTGGTGCCTCCTCATGTCCGTACAACCACCACCCAAGGAAGTGGAAGATCTCCTTAGGCCCAAAAAGGCACCAACTGCCTCGGGAGGGTGAAACTTTCACACACACCTGTTGCCCCTTTCTGGCATTTTATAGCCCTGAGTGCGGTAATACCCATTCCAGGTACCTCTCCTTCATAACTCTGGCTACTGACTGGATCAGGAACATGATTGGCTTTCTGTCCAAATAAGAAAAATGAGATAAATGTCAATACTTCTCATCTGTCCTATTCCACACCCCATCGATTGTCCTGCGAGGGCGTGTAACAAAATACCCTGTAAATAAACACACAATCACCTTATAGAGAGTTTCTGTAGTTACATCGTTGTTGCTTTTCTCACTCCTTCCACCATTAAACATCCACAAAGGTAAAGAGTCCTATAAGAAAAAAAGAACGTCTGAGGTTCAATACATTTTCATTTGAAAATATTTAGCCCTGGAGAACACAGAAAAGTAGTTCTCCCTCCTTCCACCAAGTGGAGAATATCATCCAAAAGACAGACAAGATAGGTTCTATCTAAATTAATAAGGGGACAGAGAAGCTTGTCTATAAAATCAGATACACTTATTAATTAAATAAGGGGAATATAGAAGCTTGTCATAAAATCAGATGCACTTATAAATTATAAGGGAATAAGAGAAGCTTGTCTGTAAAAAACGGCATGTTCTAACTAATCAATAAGGGGAATAATTAGGCTGTCTATAAAGTCAGATAGGTTATAACTAAATTAATAAGGGGAATAGAGAGCTTGTCCTAAGACGATACTTTAGAACACATTAATAAAGGGAATTTTGGCTATGATGACAAGGAACTATGGGGAAGAGTGGTGGTTGCAGTATGCCCCCCACAGAGATACCAGTGTACATAAGAGTTACCCTAGGCATGCACCCACCTCCTGCAAACAACACCAAAACAGAATGGAGTTGCCCTTAAACTGAAAAAGAATCTGCAGAACTTCCTCCCGCTAGATGTGGAAATGGCAGCTTCATTTCTTAATCTTGTGCTGATTATACAAGAAATGGTTCTGCGTTAACGTGAATTCTCTGTTGGAAAAGATCTTGATCATCGCTGGATAGTCCTGACCATCAGGTCACTCTCAAGATAATCTACGAGGGGGTTTCTTCGTTCCAGAATGCCGGTTTATCATTATGAGAAGTGAACATATTCCTTTAATGTATTGTTCAGAGGGGAGGTTAAGGAACTATCAGGGAGACCCTAATAAAGGTTTTATTGTTAAAAATGGTGCAATTTTGGCCCAACCAAATCAGATGTATTTACATTTGTAACGCTACATGCTGATTGTTGGTGCAAAATGACACCATTTTAACGCTAAGAACTTTTATTGAATAACCCCCGTTAGCTGCACCTTCTGTTCTTCAATCAATTGCACCAGGAGCATCTTACACCTGCATTAGTGACAGGTCCCGATCCGCGTTCGGTTTCAGTAGTAACTATAGCACGACCATGCACGATAATACGCCGCTATAGTTACTAGTTGACTGCTGGCAGAGGATCGCGTGTGAAGTGAAGCGAAACTATCACTTAAAGAACATTACAGACTACACATTCCACCATATCTATTTACAATTAGAAACTGGGTCCCTTCGGTCTTTATGTTTATACATGCCTCTTCAATTACAGGGGTAACGTACTCTCTCTCCATGCCATCAGCATTTCATCACCTGGTCTTGCCACATTTTTCTTAACAGTTCTGTGTATCTTTAGTGGCGGCTTCGCCTATTTCAACAGCGACGTCACATCTCTGTCGCACCGTAGTTCAACAAGTCTGCGAAATCTCAAGAGACGTCCGTAGGAAAGCTCAGTGGAAACAGTATCAAAAACGCGCGGGGTTTCTGCTACTCGCTTCCAAAAAAAAATAAACAACAAATACAAGCCCTTCATTTTGCTAAGGCATTCCTTACCAGCAAGGACTACATTTAGGGGGCAAATCGCTAAGGAACAATTGGTTGGCTGGTAATTCCTCCCTTCCAACCCCCTGGATCCCTCACAGTGCACATGCTGTGACATTAACTAGAGAAATCATGTGTTTGTGGTGGAGTTGTCTGAAGCGACAGGAATAGGTTTAGATGGGTGGGAGTAGGAGGTGGTGGAAGTGGGGAGGTAGGAGGTGGCAGTAGGCTAAAATGGGTTTAGATGGGTGGGAGTAGGAGGTGGTGGAAGTGGGGAGGTAGGAGGTGGCAGTAGGCTAAAATGGGTTTAGATGGGTGGGAGTAGGAGGTGGTGGAAGTGGGGAGGTAGGAGGTGGCAGTAGGCTAAAATGGGTTTAGATGGGTGGGGGAGAAGAAAGAGGAAGGGGGAAGGAGGTAGTTGGCTTAAATGGGTTTTCATGTCCTTTGATCATTTTTTTTATTATATATCCTCTATTATGGGCCAAGGCTTCACATTAGGTACAGAGGGTCCTACAGCTCAGAGGGACAACTGTGTGTTTAATGCCAATGACACAAAACAGTAATGAAAAGATATTTATTAAGACCTTCACACAATAGCCATTCCTTATAAATGTCCTGTTTGCAATAGGGTGTATTTAGATACAAAATGCTCAACATCATCTCCTTGTAGCATCTTCATTGCTCTCCAGTGGATGGCGCCACAATTTTGAGGTTTTCCCTCTGCATGGCTGAGCTCTTCCCTTATGTAATCCAGCCAGAGGCCTGAAAAAGGAATTCCAAATTTATTCCGATTTATTTGACAAATCATGTAACCTTCACTGGAAGGGAATGTAACAGGCTATTTTATAAAGGGTAGAGACAGACAAAGAAGCATAGAACACAACGGACCTGTATAAAACAGGATTTAGAGAGATTATGATCACAGATGTTGAATCTTGACACTGCAGATGTTTTAATAATACAAATTGTTAAGTACAGTTACATAGAAAAATAGAATTCATGGTTTAAAGGGCATGTCCACCCCATGTAAAATTTGTTGGCATATAGTAGGGCTCCTTCCCCCAGCCCCAACCGCTATAATACATATTTCAGAAAGTCCCCCAAACTCAACTTACCTTACCTCTTTCCTCCGCCATACTGCCCGGCCCTCTGCTTGCATGAAACTGCAAGCAGGGGGCCGTACCGGCAGCCGCGTCCCTGATTGGCCGAGAGGCAGAGGTTGTAGTCCAACCTTTATACCCTACCCATAATGTCTGTATAACAGTTACATAGTAACATAGTATTGGAGGTTGTATAAAGACATACGTCCATCTAGTCCAACCTTTATACCCTACCCATAATGTCTGTATAACAGTTACATAGTAACATAGTATTGGAGGTTGTATAAAGGTTGGACTAGATGTCTGTATAACAGTTACATAGTAACACAGTATTGGAGGTTGTATAAAGATATACATCCATCTAGTTCAACCTTTATACCCTACCCATAATGTCTGTATAACAGTTACATAGTAACATAGTATTGGAGGTTGTATAAAGACATACATCAATCTAGTTCAACCTTTTTACCCTACCAGTTTAACAGAGGAAAGCAAATAACACCCCAGTCTAAAGGGGACTATTTCCTTCCGTTGCCCTCTATGGGTTCTGTACTTGGGATGAATTTCCGGAATGCTCCCTTTTGGCTTCATCCACAACACATTCTTACACCTTTTATAGATGGTCAGCAGTGGCTTTATTCTTGCGAAACAGACATACACATCATTGATGGACTCATGAAAATTAACATTCAGAAATATAAGACAGGCCTTTAATAGCTTAGAAACTTCTAAGTAACCTCTTATACGTGTTGGAGTTATCTTTGGTAGTCAATTACTTCCGGGTATGGTACCAACGGTCTTAAAGGGTCACTATACTCACTCAAACAACTTTACATTATCTGAAACTACAATTTGAGAGAAGTATAATGGTGGTACTCACATCTTTATCTGTGCTTGCTTTGTCATTATAATATTAATGTTTAGTGAGTGCTCCTAATTGTCCTTACCCTCCCTTACACACTGCCTCCTTGTAGTGTCTGCGACACTTATAAGTTCTGCACAGCCTCACCATAGACCCTGCTCTGCTTATACATCTCCCCCTCCCTCCCCCTTCTTTCTTTTCTCTGCTGATTTTCTTAATAAATGAAGAAAGTGTGCTGTCAGGCAGCCAAAGATCCTAGTTAAGAGGTCAGTGATGGGGAATGTATTATAATTTCTGCTTCTGGAGTGACACTTTCCTTGTCAATGCTGTGGTTTGATATGCTGATTTCCTAGAATCAAGAGTTCAGATTTCAATTCTGAAAAAAGTTTTGGAGTAGTGAAATCTTGAAAATTAGATAAGAGTAAAGATAATTTCCTCCATTTGTACACAACCTGTCCGACCGTTGTTTGGTGGCAAGTCCAAATGGTTTAAAGATTGTCTTTGTGGCATTAATAGCTTTTTTTGAGGTCCTTAGACACCTCCAATTTTGAGCCATGATACACACCCACAAACATGCTGTATATGTGATCAGATCTCGGTTCTTTACATAAAAGACTTACACCGCATTGTAACCTCCAGAATTTAAATCCTCCTAACAAATGGAGGAAACTTCGGACAACTTCCGATGAGGGAAGCTAAGTTTCCTCTGCACTAGGAGTGTTCTAGATACAAAGTTACAACCTGGTCTGTATACATTAACATTATTTACTACAGAACCTTTACAGGGGATTAAGTTTCATTTCATTAACTTATTTATTGAAGGAACAAGAGATCAGCACTGGGATCAGCACTGTACATATAGAACTGTTGCTACCATTATAATCTAGGTCACTTTTCTTAATTGGCTAATAGTTTTTACCCATTGTACCTTTGAAATTTTACCCATGTTATATGAGAGGTGCCCTCTGGTCCATCCTAAAGATAATCACTGCTAACACCATGTAGTATCCTGCTCAGAAAGACGGTTAGGATAAAACCTACCTGGGCTTGTGGAGCCAAATTCTCTCAGTGCACGTTCATAATACTCCCTTAAATTCTGCATTTTGCTTTGTTCCTATGGGGGACAATACAAAATCTCATTAAAAAGGACATCTATAAAAAAGCCCCATAAGTTCGGTTAAGGATAAGCTGGAAAATTAAAAAAAAAGGAAAGTGGTGAACACAGCTTATTGGTCTGGTGAGGACAAGAATTGACAGAAAGAAGAAATTGATTGGTAGAGGAGAATTTGAATAGTGAGCAGTTTATTTAAGGTTATAGAACATGACAATAAGACAGTTCCCCTGTCAAATGAAGAGATAGTCAGAGGTGGGGTTATTACAGGGGTAGTAGCAGAAATCAGAACCTCCAACCTGTAAATGATTTAGAAATGATAAACCTGACTAGGGGAGACCATTGTCTTTTTTCATTAATTTTGTGATATTAAAAGGTTTGGAGGAGGCCTATACACCATGATGGGATCTCAGGGTTCATCAAATGGTTATAACGTCCCTTCTCTGTCTCAATATTCTAACATGGAAATACACAATTTAACTTTCCAAGAGGTAAGCATGAAGCTTTAGTTTCGCAAATACAGGGATGATGCAGAACATAGGAATAGGGGTTTTTATGTCAGAGATACTAAGAAGATCTTTAAAGGGGAACTGTGGTCTCCAAACAAGTTGAGTTTAAATGAAAGGTCAGTTTCCTACCTTTAAAACGAGACATCAACCACCTCTCTACATGCTCCACAGCCCAAGATATACAGAAATGACTGACCAGAAAGTTAATGGGTGGGAGGCTGACATGTGGCATTCCTAAGGCTTCTCCTGCAAAGTGCCGCTGGCGAGCACAGCCTCAGACTCCCTCAGTGTGTGAGGGAGACAGGAAGTCCCTCCTCCTCTCTGCTGTCTGAAGTCCTGACAGAGAAGGTAAGGGAATCTACAGCCCTTCTATTTCACTGTGTGAAAACAGCCTTTTCAGGCAGAGTTCTCACTCTGCCTGAAAAGGCTGATTCCACAGAGTTTTCTGTAGGGAGGGGGGTGTCTGAGTAACACACTGCACCCGCCAGTGTCGGGGCCACATTGGGCTGTAAGATAATGGTCCATGGGGGGCCTGCAACTGGAGGGACCATGGGGTCCATGAGTGGGAGGGACCAGGGGGGCTGCAAAGGGGAGGGGGAGACACAGGACAGATTGACTGACAGTTTCAGAGCTGGTCTTTTTGATGGAAGAGGATGTTTTCCTTGCGACAACAAATTTGAAAGGGTTCAACTTTTCTAATGATACAAATCAGTACAGACGACATTTCACAATAGAGCTTCTTGAAATAGTTATTTAGACAACAAGGTGTTTTTGTTCATACAGATACAGGGAGATTCAATAAAAGGTCTTATTGTTACAAATGGTGCTAATTTTGCCCCAACCAATCAGATGTTGGCTTTCAAATGTTAAATAAGATCTGATTGGTTGGGGCAAAATTAGAACCATTTGTAATGATAAGAACTTTTATTGAGTCTCCCTGAAAGGCACCTTTAGGAGGTATGTTAATAATATACAAGCACCTGTAGGAGAGCACTTTAAAGGAGAACTAAACCCAAATTTTAACACTGATCTCAGTCACATGCTCCCTTGCCTATTCTGTCCTGTAAAAGGATTGGCTAGTGGCTACTAGTAGGTGTGACCAACTGTAACAAGTTCCTGCAGTATCTTAGGACTGAGCATGTGTAAAGAACATAATGGTCAGTGACCACACTGTGTGATACCGGAACACTGGGAAATAAGACACAAACCTCATGTTAGAAAGTTACATTTCTCAACAACCATATTAAAATGAGAGCTGAGACACAGATTACTGCTTTTATATCAAGGAGATCTGCCTTCTAATTCAATGCTGTTCTGAGGCTTTAGTTGTCCTTTAATAATAAGCATAACATTGCAAGTTTGAGGTGGCAAGTCTTAGAACATGTGTCTATACCTCTAAAAGGAAGGCATAGACAGATTGCACCAGACCACACTGGTCTGAAATATGTGCTGTATCTCCAAATAAATCACTGGGAGCACTGGTAATGGACTCTTGTGTGAAAATCTATTGGTTGTCTTGTAGGGATTGGTGAGACCTTAACACACAATTGAGCCTCTTTAATAAACTCAGGGACCTGCTGCTTGTGTATGGAGATTATGTGAATGATATCTTGGCATTAGGGAACAAAGAAAGAGACAGAGTTCTAAGTTCAGCAAGAAAGCTAAATATCAACAATCTCACCCTTCAGTATTGGGAGTACAAATGTCAATATTATGGAGCAAATTTCAAAAGTATGGAGCAAGTTGGGAGATTGGAAACGTACGGTTATCATTTATTATTACAATTTCACCACCTAGCTCCATTACAAACAGGGCAAGCTTTACATTTACAAAGAAATACTATGGATAGGGAAAGAATTATTGAACAGTTGAAAGGGTTGCCTGAATTAATATGGGGCGTTATTCTAAAAATTGTACATAAAAAATGTTTTGAAGATCAGAGAAGGTAACATAGTAATTGAGGTTAAAAAAAGACAAACGTCCATCAAGTCCAACCCATTCACTTTTTTTTCTTCCAACCTTAAAGGATGTCCACGTGTCCTCTGATATGACCTATTAGTGAACAATGCACCAGAGAGTTCATTGTATGGCCCATTATTATATTTGTATAAGGTTATCATGTCCCCACGCAAACGTCGCTTCTCCAATGTAAACAGCCCTAACTTGTCTAATCTGCCTGCATATTCAAGCCCCTCCATTCCCCTTATTAATTTAGCTGCCCTTATCTGAACTGCTTCCATTTCCAAGATGTCCCTTTTGTATATGGGATTCCAAAACTGCACCGCATATTCCAAATGAGGCCTTACCAGTGCCTTGTAAAGAGGGAGAATAATATTTTTCTCTCTTGATTCCATTCCCCTCTTTATACAAGACAATATCTTGCTAACTCTAGCTGTTGCTACCTGGCATTGTTTGCTACAGCTAAGTCTGTTATCTACCAGAACCCCCAAATCTTTTTCAATTACAGATGCACTTAACACAGAGTTATTTATGGTTTAGGTGGCACAGGGATTATTAAATCCCAAATGCATCACCTTACATTTATCTACATTGAATCCCATCTGCCATTCTGCTGCCCATTGTGATAATCTATCTAGGTCTGCTTGCAGCACTTGCACATCATTGGAAGTTTCCAAAGCTCTGCATAGTTTAGTGTCATCAGCAAACACAGAGACCTCGCTCTCAATGCCCCCTTCTAAGTCATTTATAAACAGATTAAACAGAAGCGGCCCCAGTACAGAACCCTGAGGGACTTTACCCACATAGACGTAGCTCCATTTACCACCACTCTCTGTTTGCGACCCAATAACCAATTCTCTATCCATGAAAAAATGTTTTCTTCTAGGCCAACAGTCCTCAGTTTATACATTAGTCGCCCATGTGGCACAGTATCAAAAGCCACAACCAGAAAGCAACTGAATTATCTCAAGTTTATCAGATCCAGGGAAGTTTCCTTGGATGTCTGTGTAAAGTTTGCCATGTCTCATTTCTATGTCTTTAAATGGGAAGCAGAACAGAGCCAGAGGCTCACAACAGAAATGTGAAGAAATTCTCCTGTAGAACCCTTGAAGGCAACTGCATCAGACAGAGACACAAGTGTCCCTGGTTAACATGGCTAAAGAACAAAGGTTTGGATGGGTCTTACGGCACCCCCTAGTCCTAAAGATTGAGAACCGATCAACCTGGACGAATGTAGAAGGAAATTCAGAGCACTAGAAGTTTGAGTCCAGTTCCCCTCCTGGAAAGAGTTCATGGGCAGGTAGAAGTAGCAAAAGCAGGTCAGTATGTCATGTAAGGTCTGGCCTTGGTAATAGAAGAGTCCATGGATCACAGGGTCTAGAATAGGTGAAAGCAGACTGCGAGGACCATAGCGTTCTCCCCCAGGTGCCTTTGGACCCTAGGAAAGTATCCCTGGGAGAAAGACACCAACTCAGGGCCAAGAGAAAGACTTGAGAGGGAATCTCATCTAAGGCTCCCGAGAAGACAAATGCTGGTCCACCTAGGGAAGACTGATTAACATGCAACGTTTCCTGTCACTTGTGGGGGTTCAGAGTTAGCAGACTAACTAGTTGCAGCCCTGGGACAGGATCCTTGGGGTCAGACACCATGATGACCCTCTCTAAGTAAAGAGAAAAAGAAAGAACCCTTCTGGAAATTCCCTTTCTTCCTGGAAAAATAGAGACCAAAGTAATAACCCAGTTCTGTAGAGCATAGAGAATGTGGATGAAAGAAATAGAATAAGGAGGCTTTCCTGTAGATGTTGAGCCAAAGGGAAGGAGGAGGGATTTCTGACAGCTTGGGGCACTCCAGAGGGCCAATCAAACTGTTCCATGAATCTGCAAGCCCTGTGACCCTACACAGAGGAAAGAATCTCTGTCCATTTTAGCCCTTATGAAGTGTAGCTCCTCTGCTAGCACCATAGAACCAGTCTACTAATCTGCCCAATTAAAGAGTGGGTTGTGTGCCTTAAAAGCTGCACCCTCCATAACATCTTCCAAAGTGGACAAAAACGAGGAAGCTTCCTGTACGGTGCAGACATTAGCTGCAGAGGAGGAGCTCTGTAGCCTCACATATTTAAGTTCAATGCCTGCTCCTGAAGTTATGCTGCATAACCCCTTCTAATGTGCCTGGGTCCCCCTACTGGCTGAACCACAAAACGCACACAGTGTAACATGTGGATAATCAAGTATAGGCACAAAAAGAATTCAGGCTTTAGTTGTAAACTGAACATGAGTATTGCAGCCTGTATATCTAAAACATGGTTTGCACCTCTCCTCCACAGGAGGATTACACCCTTTTTCTTGCACAGTGCCCTGTCACCCTAATATATTTATAACATGCGGGTAATAACATCAATCAGGACTAGAATATAAAATCTCCTATCTGTGCTAATTAACATCATCAGGGAGATTCAATAAAAGTTCTTATCGTTAAAAATGGGGCTAATTCTGCCCCAACCAATCAGATATTATTTAACATTTGAAAGCTAACATCTGATTGGTTTTTAACAATAAGATTATATTGAATAACCCTGCAGGTTTTTTGTACTATAATCTCCTTATTTAATAAGAAGTTCAAAATTTTGCCTGTGCTGTTAATCCGCTGTAACCAATCAGATGTTACCAAATGTTTTCTAACAGTAGTAAACCAGTAAAAAATGTATTGTTTGATTGGTTGCAGCTTCTTAACAGCATTTTGCACCTTTTATTAAATAAGTTCGGTAGTGTTTGTTACTTAGGTATGGGTTTGGGGTTAAGGTAAGCGAGGTAAGCTACTGTTTGGTGACGATTACTCTGTTGGAATGTAAAATCTTGTATATTAACAAATGGTGCAGAGGAAACTTCAGAGAACTTCCCATGCTTCATTTTAATGCACTAGTAGCGTTCGAAGTTACAATTTGGCTGGAAACATTAACATTATTTACTACAGGACCTTAAACAGGAGATCAAGTTTTATTTAATTTACTTATTTATTAAACGGAGAAGAGGCTGGTGTAAGGGGATCAGCACTGGGATATATTAACTGTTGCTGCCATTATAATCCAGGTCACTTTTCTTAATTGGCTAATTGTTTGTACCTTTGACCCTTATAAAGAAACCCTGTGTTATATGAGAGGTGCCCTATGGTCCATCCCAAAGATAATCACTGCTTATGCCATGTAGTGTCCTGCTCAGAAAATGGTTAGGCTAAGACTAAAGTCAGTAACGTTAGTTACTGTTTGGTGGATGATTACTCTGTTGGAATGTAAAATCTTGTATTTAAGATCTTGTTCTAACTCATCATGCAGCCCTCTGAAAGTTGGTTAGTGCATAGCTCGGATAGAAAGTTTATTAATATTAGCATTTACATGTGTAATAAGAGACTTAAGGTGGCCATACACTAATTTATTCAGAGACCACAGTTTCCCTTTAAAGAGAAGGAGCCAATGCGATTGGCCCACTTAATGTAACATGGCCACCAATCCCATGTGATCAAAATTGCTTGTGTATGGCCACCTTTACTAAGAAGTTACATTGATCATACAGATTTAGGAATATCACAGTAATTGTCCCATGACCAGATCTCACCTGCTGCTTTTCAATTAGGATCATCTTACGGAAAAACTCCTCAGAAATCGGCCGCCTCTCATGTAAGCTAAAGGACAACAAAACGCGGCATTAAACAGGGACTCGCACCCACATTCAGTTCTCTAACTTACTGTAACATTCCAAACACCAATTGAGCCGATATGAATGGACAATCATGTTCAGTACCAAGATGGATATGGGCAGGTTAAGCAGTAACCAAGTGGCTCAGAGCTGTAACTTATTTCCCTGCATGTCACAGAGGGAACTCCTACTGTGTCCAGACACTTACTGAAAGAGAAAACTCTATGTAAACTCAATGGAGAAACCCTTTACAGTAAACCGACCATTTATTCCTTACAGCCAGAAAATATAGAGCAACACTTGCTCCTTTGTCTAAGCTGCCCAACAAATGCTATTGTGTACACAGATGCTATATGTACTACAGCAATCCACCCCTCCAAGAGGGATATTTAATAAGAGGTATGACATTGCAAGAACCAATCAGATCCTTTTTAGCTACAGTAAAATGTTAAATCTGATTGGTTTTTGCAGATTAACAGGCAAACTCTCGCATGACTCATTACATAAGTCCCTAACAAGATGGGCTATGGTGGGATTCCTGTAAAGGATTCATCACAAAAACTACTGACTTCTATTAATCTCTGGTGTCTCTCATGTCCGTAAAACCACCACCCAAGGAAGTGAAGAATCTCCTTAGGCCCAAAAGGCACCAACTGCCTCGGGAGGGTGAAAACTTTCACACACACCTGTTGAACACCTTTCTGGCATTTTTATAGCCCTGAGTGCGGTAAGCCCATTCCAGGTACCTCTCCTTCATAACTCTGGCTACTGCTGGATCAGGAACAATGATGGCTTTCTGTCCAAATAAGAAAAATGAGATAAATGTCAATACATGTCTCAGTCTGCCTATTCCACCCCATCGATTGTCCTGCGAGGGGCGATGTACAAAATACCCTGTAAATAAACACACAATCACCTTATAGAGAGTTTCTGTAGTTACATCGGTGTTGCTTTTCTCACTCCATTCCACCATTAACATCCACAAAGGTAAAGAGTCCTATAAGAAAAACAAGAAACGTCTGAGGTTCAATAGCATTTTCATTTGAAAATATTTAGCCCTGGAGAACACAGAAAAGTAGTTCTCCCTCCTTCCAACAAGTGGAGAATATCATCCAAAAAGACAGACAAGATAGGTTCTATCTAAATTAATAAGGGGAACAGAGAAGCTTGTCTATAAAATCAGATACACTATATTAAATTAATAAGGGGAATAGAGAAGCTTGTCTATAAAATCAGATGCACTATATTAAATTAATAAGGGGAATAGAGAAGCTTGTCTGTAAAGACAGGCATGTTATAACTAAATCAATAAGGGGAATAATTAGGCTTGTCTATAAAGTCAGATAGGTTATAACTAAATTAATAAGGGGAATAGAGATGCTTGTCTATAAAGACAGATACGTTATAACTAAATTAATAAAGGGAATATTTTGGCTATGATGACAAGGAACTATGGGGAAGAGTGGTGGGTGGCAGTATGCACCCACACAGAGATACCAGTGTACATAAGAGTTATCCATGGCATGTCACCCTTCCTGCAAACAGACACCCAAGAAGGTAAGTTGCCCTTTAAGACTGGAAGAAAAGAAATCTGCAGAACTTCCTCCCGCTAGATGTGGAAATGGCAGCTTCATTACTTTAATCCTTGTGCTGATTATACAAGAAATGGTTCTGCGTTAAGTGAATCTCTGTTGGAAAAGAATCTTTATCTCTGGATAGTCCTGACCAATCAGGGTCACTCTCCAAGATAATCTACGAGGGGTTTCTTCTTTCCCAGGATGCCGGTTTATCATTATGGAAAAGTGAACTATTCCTTTAATGTATTGATTCAAGATGGGGAGGTTAAGGAACTATCAGGGAGACCCAATTAAAGGTTTTATTGTTAAAAATGGTGCTAATTTTGCCCCAACCAATCAGATGTTATTTAACATTTGTAAGCTAACATCTGATTGGTTGGGGCAAAATGAACACCATTTTAAACGCTAAGAACTTTTATTGAATAACCCCGTTAGTCTCACCTTCTGTTCTTCAATCAATGCACCAGGAGCCATCTTACACTGCATTAGTGACAGGTCCCGACCGCTTCCGGTTTCAGAGTAACTATAGCACGCATGCACGATAATACGCGCTATAGTTACTAGTTGACTGCTGCAGAGGATCGCGTGTAAGTGAGCGAACTATTCCTTTAAAGAACATTAAGACTAACATTCCACCATTATCTATTTACATAAGACTGGGTACCTTCGTCTTTACATGTTTAAATGCCTCTTCAATTACAGGGGTAACGTCCTCTCTCTCCAGTGCCATCAGCATTTCAGCCCTGGTCTGCCACATTCTAACAGATTCCTTGTATCTTTTAGTGGCGGCTTCGCCTATTTCAACAGCGACGTCATTCTGCCCGAGATCAACAAGCTGCGAAATCTGCAAGAGACGTCCGTAGGAAAGCTCCAGTGAAACAGGTATTAACGGGGGGTTTCTGCTCTCGCTTCCAAAATAAAAACCAACAAAATACAAGCCCTTCATTTGCTAAGGCAATTCCTTACCCAGAATTCCAAGCACGAACCATGCTAATTAGTCGAAATTCTTACCCACTCTGTGTATTTCTCTTCACTCAGCATATTGGCCTCGTGCGCCTTCCTCATAGCTCCCAAAACCAGATTGTGTCTCTAATAGGAGAAAAAAAAACCATTTCTGTTCAGTCGTTTTTAAAGCCTGCATGGCAGTATATGTCCGAATGTAAAGGGTAAAAGAAATTTCCTTATTCGAACCAAACTGCTATGAGACCAGCGAGGAGGCTCAAGTTTCCCTAACAGGATTCATTTGGGGTAGAGTGTGGAGATATCTTACCTTGAAGTGTGCCAGATCTTTCGTCAGTGTCACGGCCAATGACTCAAAGAAGAATTAAAGCCAATGTAACTTTTAAAAAATACAGTTCCTGGGGCAAGGAGGTAGGTCTGGTAAGTAGGTCCTACCTCCCATTATTGTTTCTGTCTAGGACACTAAACTGGAAGAAAAAAAGCTGTATGTGCTGGTAAGGTAGGAATAATCAGTTCCTACTTCCTTGCCCCATGTAGCCTTCATTTATAAAAAGTTCATTTTTACATTATAGTTGATCTTTAAAGCTAGCTGCTTTACATCCAAGCGAGCTCAGTGAGAGAATGCAGAGGGACCGGAGGAGATCAAGGTAAGATTTCTTCACTTAGGGATAAAAGTATTAAGGAAATGTGGTTAAAGGGGTGCCTAGTGTATACTTAAGTTTAAGGAGGTGAACATTCCCTTTAAAGGGGAACGGTGGAGCAGAACAGAAACGAAAGGGTGAGATTTACCTTCTGCTTTAGCTCTTTGCAGTTTGTTTTCCTCTTGTATCGCTCAAGACAGAAGGAAACATACAGACTCCACATTGACTCTGCAATAATAAAAACGCACAATAAACAGAACCATCAGGACAGTGACCTCACACCTACTAAACGGGATGGTACGGAAACTCTGCCTATATGTATACATAAGCATTATTATTATAGGGGAACACGGAGTCAATATGGTCTGGCAGATGCATATATATCCATGTGGGGATCTGGTACAATATCAAACATATAAAGGGATTAAAGATTACTCACAATGTCCATGAATGAGCAGTATGAATGAAAGGAGAATGAAAATGTGATAATGAATCAATTTCAGGTGATTCCCTGTGTAACAAGGACCCAAACGGTTCCATCTTATATTTTTTTGAATTGCTATTAGTTCCCCTAAAATAGATTGTGGGCAACATCCCATCCAATTCCCTCTGCTTCTGCTAGCACCTCCCCGGGACCAGACTTGTTGAATGGGGTTTAGAATAGGGAATATCTACAAGGAATCATCTGAATCCAATGTCATTTTGCCTTTTAGCTACTTTACCAATATATCATTGGCGTACTGGGGAGTAAAGTCTTGGAATTCTGGGAGTATGTACAAGGTCAATAGGGAAGCTCATTGCTGACCTGTCTGTACAGATTCCAAAGCAGTTTCATAGATGGCGTTGCAGCGTTCCTCCTTCCGTGCAAGGTCCTGTGCTTTTGTTTGTTTGGAAATGTATTCGGAGGAAGGCAAAGAATCCACAGCTAACTCCTGGCGAGCCATAAAATCCCAGGTAAAGGGGTCCTGTGCATGAAAGGTCTGCAAGCTAATGACAGGGTTATTTTATTACGTAATCAATATCTGTTAAAGGAACAGTAGCATCCAACACATGTACATTCATATTGCTGCAGCGGTCCTATTTTTAATCCTACACGTGTGTAAAGTTGTTTCATTCATGGCGAATGATAGTTTGCTTCTTTGTTTTCACACTTAAACTTAACAATATGATTCTATATTGCTTATTACTACTCCTGCTGGAAGGCTATTCCCTGTATCTTTCCATTTGGACCAACCCCCAGAAGTCTGGTGGTTGGTCTAGAGGACATCACATTACAGTTGTCTAAGCCGAGACCATCTTTCTATTTCAGCATTAAGTCTTCAATGAGAAAGCTCACACCCCAGGTACAGGGGAAAAGCAGAGGTGGAGGTGATTCCACTTAAACTGCTGGAAACAGGAAGTGATAACATTTTCAACAATATAACTTTGATTGGCTGCTGCAGAGTAATATCATAGTGTGTACACAAGTCCAGAAATCCACTCCATAAAAGGTGCAGCCGATGATTTTTTACTTACTCATTCAGGATTTCCTTCTGCAGATCCTCCGTAAAATCAAACATTTTAGCAATGGACAAGAGGGAAACATGGAATTCAGCACCTAAAAGGGACCACAATTAAAAAGTTTACAACAATTAACTGTGAACAACACACATTATTTTGTGCCTTACTGATTAAAACTAATTTTCTTTCATACACCCCAGAAACAGCCCCTTATAATAATTCACAAAGATGCACCAGTTTAAAGTTAAAGGGACACTAAACGGTTAGAATCACCTTGCATCTGTATCTATTATTCCCAGGTAGGTGAGATTGCTTGTTACAACCTCCCTGTGAATAATAAAATGCCCGGGTTACAGTAATTACAGTTTTCCTGCAGGGCCTGGTGAAAGTCCCAAAAAAATGAAGAGTAAGAGCCTCTCTGTGTGCCATGCGTACCTGCCACTTCCTGCTCCTCTAAGAGGATTCTGGCATATGCAGTGAAGCTCTCCCCCTCCCTCCCCACCTCGGATTCCCTTGGCAGCTGAATCTCTATAATAAAGGGAAAAAAGTTTGGTGTAAGGTAAGGCAACCCCTCCAACCCTAAAGGCTAGATTAAAAACTTCAGAAACAGCCCATAAATGTAATGACCCGGCCTCGTTCCCTCTGCAGAACGGCAACTGCATCAGTGATTGGCTAAGCCTCAGCCAATCTCAGATGGAGCTGCCCGTCCAGGCCCTTCAGCTCCTCCGTTCCTTGAAGTACCAGAAGAGGTCATGAATGAGGGAACGAAGGTGGCTAAGTACATTTAGGGGCTGTTTCTGAAGTTTTAACCTAGCGATCAGGTTACCTTACTTTTTACCAAATTTTTATTTTGGGAGTGTAGATGCCCTTTAAACTTATCTGCCATTGCCCCACTTGCAGCTTCTCCCACCAGATGGCATGTGTCCTGATCACACTCCTATCGTTATTATAGGTTGCAAAACATAGGAGCGCGGTCGCGAAACAGCGACATCTTCTGGTGAGTAGCATTAAGTGGAGCACTGGCAGGTAATTTTAACCCGGGCGTTCTATTTTTCACAGGGGGGATAAAGATGCAAGGTACATGATTAAAATGGTTTAGTATCCCCTTAAAGACCTTTTCATAGAGAAGAACACACAGTTGTTTAATGGACCAGAAACTGGCAATTAACATTACAGGTTGTTTCTCTTTCAAGCTGCTTTATTTACAAAGTACCAATCAAATCTCTCTCTACAGCAGACAGTCCAGTCATTTCCTCACTACGTTCTACCCATAACACAGAGAAATATAGAGTGGATCGAAGCAGAGCTTCACACTCTCTGCAGAGGAATACCAAGCATGTCTGTACCAGTGGTGGACAGTGAGGAAGTCAGGAACGAACTTTAAGACTTTCTCTACTAAATAAACATTTTTTGTAAAAGTGAATTTTAATTTGAGCTTCTCCTTAAAAGTTACCTCCCCATACCTTTTATTGTCTGTATAGCGGATTTGTAAACCACGCGTGCCAATTCACCCCCAAGGATACTGTCAGAATAGCCATCCGCACTCTGCCGGGAACACAGGAGACAAAGACCATTAGTGCAATGTGGAAAAATACACAATAGAGTTATCCCTGCACAATCGCCGCTTCTCCAGTGTAGATAACCCTAACTAAAGGTTCGTACACACGTGCGATCGTAGGTCCCGACCCACTACGCATGATGTGTACAACAGTTCGTTTCGGTCAGAATCGGCCCGTGTGCACCCCCTCACGACAACCTTTATTTACTATGTCCCCCCCTCTTTGCACACATAGGAAACACCTCCTTACCAGGTCCATTTTAGCCTTTTCAATTTCCTCTTTTTCTTTCCTCTGTTTCTCTGCATTCATCAGCTCCATGCGGAAATACTGCAAATAGAAGAAGAAGACAGGATGGTCAATGACATTTGGGAGCAGCTGATAAAGCCCCTTACAGGTTAGGTCTAGGTCTGAGATATAAGGAATAGTACGCTACCTACAGTGTAATATAAGGATATTACGCCACCGAGGAGTTCCATGACCATATAGAAGCACGAGGCCGCAGTCTGAGTTGTTTTATACAGGTCATGGAACTCCGAGGTGAAGTAAATCCATATATTACACTGTAGGTAGTGTATTATTTCTTATAATACATAAGGACAGCCAAAAAACCCCCCTGCCCAATACCACTGTCTCCCCCTGTATTAGTCATTTATATAGGAATCCCTGTTTAATGTATAAATAGTTAATTAATGTCTAGTTACTTATAATACATAAGGACAGCCAAACAAAAACCCTGCCCATTACCACTGTCTCCCCCTGTATTAGTCATTTATATGGGAATCCCTGTGTAATGTATAAATAGTTAATTACCGTTCCTATTGAAAGAGAAAGAAGGACCGAACATTGTCTGTCAACAATAAACAGGGATTCCTATATAAATGACTAATACAGGGAGGGGGAGAAAGGGGGAGGGGCAGTGGGAGACAGGAAGTCACTCAGTGACATCACTGAGTGATTGTAATATAGATTCTCGCCACTGCCCCTCCCCATTAAAAATACCTAGCCTTATGTATTATAATATAATATAGTACGAATGAGATGTGCGTATGATCACTAGTACTATGTAGGCAAGTACAGATATTGGATTTCAGAGAAATATACCAACAGGACCAGGTAACGTGTCACTGGTCACCAGTAACTGGACAGTATGAGAATTCTAAGTTCTGTTATAGATGGGGAGGGGGGTCCCTTTATAATGGCCATACGGGGATCAATAACACTGATCGATTGCAGACGATAATATTGATTGTGCAACATTTTGGGAAAGCCCGATAAATAAAATGGAGACATGGAACCATTATTATTGGATACTGGGTTTCACCTGGTAATATCGCCACCATTACCGGTCATTGTTAGAACCAACAACAATGTACCGAATAACACACAGTTTGCATTGGCTATAAGGGCTCCGGTGAGAAACTTACTTCCTGGTAAACTTTGGGTGACTGTGGATGGAACCGCAAAGCACGGAGAAAAATATGTCTGGCACTTTCTGCAGACAGTCTGTCTTCCATCTCCCATTTGGCGGCCATTATCCATAACGCTGTGGAGAGAGCAGACGGAGAGACATCAGTAGGTTCATTCAGTCTGTAGCAGAACATTCATTCTACTCGGCAGCACCAAGCCCAAATACCCAGAGATCAATGGGACAGAACAGGAAAGACACGACCAGGGGACCAAGCCCAAATACCCAGAAATCAATGGGACAGAACAGGAAAGACACGACCAGGGGACCAAGCCCAAATACCCAGAAATCACTGGGACAGAACAGGAAAGACACGACCAGGGGACCAAGCCCAAATACCCAGAGATCATGGGCTGTTTGGGAAATTCTGGACAAGGCTGGAATTAAATCCTACAGCAAAAGGCGGTTACCTGGTTTATCTGGGTGCAAGGCCAACATGGCAGAGAAGGTTTTGCTGAGCTGAAGTTTGCAGTTCTAGAACAAGAGAGGAAAAGTGAGGCAGGAACATAACAGGGAACATAGAATATAAGAATTTACCAGGTAGTGCAAAGGAACATACCCACTTCTTACAAAAAGCCACATGGGACATCCAGAGCTGAAGATCATCCTACAATACAGAGGAAAAATATACAAGGAGAGATCCTGTTACTCTGTGCACCCAGTCAGCAGTGGAGCACATGCTGTGCATTACAAGGGTCTCCTTACCACAGAACCAGGCCACATAGAGGAGGTTTAAAGGACAACTAAAGCCTCAGAACAACATTGAATTAGATGTCAGATCTCTTTGATGTAAAAGCAGTAATCAGTGTCTCAGCTCTCATTTTAATATGGTTGTTGAGAAATTTACCTTTCAAACATGAGGTTTGAGTCTTATTTCCCAGTGTTCCGTATAGCAGTGTGGTCACTGACTTTACCCATGCTCAGTCCTAAGATACTGCAGGAACTTGTTACAGTTGGTCACACCCACTAGTAGCCTCTAGCCAATGCTTTTTCAGGACAGAATAGGCAAGGGAGCTGAGTTCAGGGGTGTGGCCAGTCACTGTACATACAGTTATTTCATCCAGTTCTTCAATGGTAACATCTACTTTAATAACATTTACTGTGTTGCTATTTTACAGTTTATTGGTATTTTTAGAGGGGATATGTTCAGATTCTGAAGTGTTTTAGTTCTCTGCCCTATTGGGTTTAGTTCTCTGCCCTATTCCCCCTTAACCCTGCCCCCACACCATCACTTGCATACCCCTTGTACGACCCACAGTCCTGGAGCCTTGTTCATCAAATATGTATTGAAACAATCGCTCAATTGAACCCAATCTACAGTTCAACAGGAAAAGTCTGCAGGTTCCCAATAACTCGAGAATAGACCCAATTTACCTTCCACCTGCTGGTTGCTTGTTGGAAAACATTGTGGATCCTCTGCACGATGACAAATTCGATCTCCTCCTTCTTAAATGAATAGCCAATCCGCTGGAAGCAAATATAGCGGTAAGAGGTAAATAGAACGTGATCCGACTCAGATTTAGGTAAGTGAATAAGAGGCGACACTCGGTTTTATTTTATAGAAAATGAAAAATATTTAGAAACATCTTAAGGGTCTAGATTTCTTTCCTGGCTTAAAATCCACAATATAAAGGATGCACCATTCGCCTTTCTATGTACACACGTTCCAACTGAAATGGCTGCTACAGTCAATCTCACACGTGTGGGGTGGTATGGTCACGGCATCATACCATTGGTATTGTCAGATAAAAGTATTCCAACGTGAAACACATTCTAACTATCAGATGACATCAGAATATCCTAATATTGTATGTACAGGATTGGTGGGTGTATGTGCCCTTAACAGGTTTCTCCAACGACTACACTATCAAGATAAGCAAATGAAACTCACAAGTACAAACCTGT
The DNA here is from genome assembly GCA_019447015.1 of Hymenochirus boettgeri. Taxonomy (NCBI): domain Eukaryota; kingdom Metazoa; phylum Chordata; class Amphibia; order Anura; family Pipidae; genus Hymenochirus; species Hymenochirus boettgeri. Next base: position 10,961,198 of record CM033476.1, on the reverse strand, counting down.
CTTCTCTTCCTTAACAGGTCCAGCAGATTTATTTCATACTGTATGGGAACAGAAAGATTCTCAGGTTAGACCTGCTTCCATTCATTCTCCCGCCCACCTGTACTAGTCAGTGACAAGCTGAGTGACTGTTTGGTACACAGCACCACTTAGCCTTGGATTTTACTCCATTTACAGCCAAGGGAAGCACAGATCCTCGTCTTCAGTCACCGCAGCTTGCGATACACTAAATGTGATTTTCACGTGGCCCCTCCCACGCAATGTCGGTAACCAATCACAACGTACCTGCGCATAACCGATGAAATCTTCTTTGCCCACTGATTTCCTTTTTACTTTGTACTCTAAAGCCGTGACTTTCTTAATAATGGACCTGCAATAAGAAGATTTAAGGATCAGAAGATAATAAGCACAAGTGAAATATGTTTGTGAAGGTTCTCATTCATCCAAGTCACGGTATCCAGTGGGTGTGTGTGTTGGAGGGGTGTGTGTGGATACTGTGTGTGTTGGAGGGGTGTGTGTGTAGATACTGTGTGTGTTGGAGGGGGGTGTGTGTGGATACTGTGTGCGTTGGAGGGGGTGTGTTGATACTGTGTGCGTTGGAGGGGGGTGTGTGGATACTGTGTGCGTTGGAGGGGTGTGTGTGGATACTGTGTGCGGATACTGTGTGCGTTGGAGGGGTGTGTGTGGATACTGTGTGCGTTGGAGGGGTGTGTGTGGATACTGTGGCGTTGGAGGGGTGTTGTGGATACTGTGTGCGTTGGAGGGTGTGTGTGGAACTGGTGTGCGTTGGAGGGGTGTGTGTTGGAACTGTGTGTGTTTGGAGGGGGGTGTTGTGTGTTGTTGTTGGAGGTGTGTGTGTGTGGATACTGTGTGTGTGTTGGAGGGGGTGTGTGTGGATACTGTGTGTGGTTGAGGGGTGTGTTTGGATACTGTGTGTGTTGGAGGGTGTGTGTGGATCTGTGTGTTGTGTTGGAGGGGGTGTGTGGATACTGTGTGTGTTGGAGGGTGTTGTGGATACTGTGTGTGTTGGAGGGGGGTGTGTGTACTGTGTGTGTTGGAGGGGTGTGTGGATTCTGTGTGTGTGGAGGGTGTGTGTGGTGGATACTGTGTGTGTGTGTTGGAGGGGTGTGTGGTGGATACTGTGTGTGTGTTGGAGGGGTGTGTGTGGATACTGGTGTTGTGTGTTGGAGGGTGTGTGTGGATACTGTGTGTGTGTTGGAGGGTGTGTGTGGATCACTGTGTGTGTGTTGGAGGGTGTGTGGTGGGATACTGTGGTGTGTGTTTGGAGGGGTTGTGTGGATACTGTGTGTGTGTTGGAGGGGTGTGGGTGGATCTGTGTGTGTTGGAGGGGTGTGTGGATACTGTGTGTGTGTTGGAGGGGGTGTGTGGATACTGTGTGTGTTGGAGGGTGTGTGTGGAACTGTGTGTGTGTTGGAGGTGTGTGTGTGGATACTGTGTGTGTGTTGGAGGGTGTGTGTGGTGGAATACTTTGTGTGTGTGTTGGAGGGTGTGTGTGTGGATACTGTGTGTGTGTTGGAGGGTGTGTGTGTTGGATACTGTGTGTGTTTGGAGGGTGTGTGTGTGGATACTGTGTGTGTGTTGGAGGGGTGTGTGTGGATACTGTGTGGTGTTGGAGGGTGTGTGTGTGAGCCTGTGTGTGTGTGGAGGGTGTGTGTGGATACTGTGTGTGTGTGTGGAGGGTGGTGTGTTGTGTTTGTGTTGAGGGTGTGTTTGTGGATACTGTGTGTGTGTTGGGGGTGTGTGTGTGGATACTGTGTGTGTGTTGGAGGGGGTTGTGGGATACTGTGTGTGTTGGAGGGTGTGTGTTGTGGATACTGTGTGTGTGTTGGAGGTGTGTGTGTGTGGATACTGTGTGTGTGTTGGAGGTGTGTGTGTGGATACTGTGTGTGTTGGAGGGTGTGTGTTTGGATACTGTGTGTGTGTTGGAGGGTGTGGTGTGTGGATACTGTTGTTGTGTTGGAGGGTGTGTGTGTGGATCGTGGTGTGTGTTGGAGGGTGTGTGTGTGGGATACTGTGTGTGTGTGTTGGAGGGTGTGTGTGTGGATACTGTGTGTGTGTTGGAGGGTGTGTGTGTGGATACTGTGGTGTGTGTGGGAGGGTGTGTGTGTGGAGACTGTGTGTGTGTTGGAGGGTGTGTGTGTGGATACTGTGTGTGTGTTGGAGGTTGTGTGGGTTGGATACTGTGTGTGTGTTGGAGGGTGGTGTGTGTGGATACTGTGTGTGTTGGAGGGGTGTGTGTGGATACTGTGTGTGTGTTGGAGGGTGTGTGTGTGGATACTGTGTGTGTGTTGGAGGTGTGTGTGTGGATACTGTGTGTGTGTTGGAGTGTGTGTGTGGGGATACTGTGTGTGTTGGAGGGTGGTGTGTGGATACTGTGTTTGTGTTGGAGGGTGTGTGTGTGGATACTGTGTGTGTGTGTTGGAGGGGGTGTGTGGATACTGTGTGTGTTGGGGGGTGTGTGGATACTGTGTGTGTTGGAGGGTGTGTGTGGATACTGTGTGTGTTGGAGGGGTGTGTGTGGATACTGTGTGTGTGTTGGGGGGGTGTGTGGATACTGTGTGTGTTTGGGGGGCGTGTGGATACTGTGTGTGTTGGGGGGCGTGTGGATACTGTGTGTGTGTGTTGGAGGGGTGTGTGTGGATACTGTGTGTTTGGAGGGGGTGTGTGTGATACTGTGTGTGTTGGAGGGGTGTGTGTGGATACTGGTGTGTTGGAGGGGTGTGTGTGGATACTGTGTGTGTTGGAGTGGCGTGTGGATACTGTGTTGTGTTGGAGGGCGTGTGGATACTGTGTGAGTTGGGGGGTGTGTGTGGATACTGTGTGTGTTGGAGAGGGTGTGTGGATACTGTGTGTGTGTGTTGGGGGTGTATGGATACTGTGTGTTGAAGGGGGGTGTGTGGATACTGTGTGTGTGTTGGGGGGTGTGTGGATACTGTGTGTGTTGGGGGGTGTTGGATACTGTGTGTGTTGGGAGGGTGTGTGTGGATACTGTGTGTGTGTTGGAGGGGGTGTGTGGATACTGTGTGTGTGTTGGGGGTGTGTGTGTGGATACTGTGTGGTGTGTTGGAGGGTGTGTGTGGATACTGTGTGTGTGTTGGAGGGTGTGTGTGGGATACTGTGTGTGTGTTGGAGGGGTGTTGTTTGGATACTGTGTGCGTTGGAGGGGGGTGTGTGGATACTGTGTGCGTTGGAGGGGTGTGTGTGGATAACTGGTGTGGTGTTGGAGGGGTGTGTGTGGATACTGTGTGCGTTGGGGGTGGTGGTTGTGGATACTGTTTGCGTTGGAGGGGGTGTGTGTGGATACTGTGTGTGTTGGAGGGTGGTGTGGTGGATACTGTGTGTGCGTTGGAGGGTGTGTGTGGATACTGTTTGTGCGTTGGAGGGTGTGGTGTGGATACTGTGTGTGCGTTGGAGGGGTGTGTGTGGATACTGTGTGCTTGGAGGGGTGGTGTGTGGATACTGTGTGGCGTTGGAGGGGTGTGTGTGGATACTGTGTGTGTGTTGGGAGGGGTGTGTGTGGATACTGTGTGGTGTTGGAGGGTGTGTGTGTGGATACTGTGTGTGTGTTGGAGGGTGTGTGTGGATACTGTTGTTTGTGTTGGAGGGGTGTGTGTGGATACTGTGTGTGTGTTGGGAGGGTGTGTGTGGATACTGTGTGTGTGTTGGAGGGTGTGTGTGGATACTGTGTGTGTGTTGGATGGTGGTGTGTGTGGATACTGTGTGTGTTGGAGGGTGTGTGTGTGGATACTGTGTGTGTTGGAGGGTGTGTGTGTGGATACTGTGTGTGTGTTGGAGGGGTGTTTTTGGATACTGTGTGTGTTGGAGTGGTGTGTGTGGATACTGTGTGTGTGTTGGAGGGGGTGTGTGGATACTGTGTGTGTTGGAGGGGGGTGTGTGATACTGTGTGTGTTGGAGGGGGTGTGTGGTACTGTTGGTGTTGGACTGGTGTGTGATTTTTGTGTGTTTGGAGGGTGTGTGTGTGGATACTGTGTGTGTTGGAGGGGTGTGTGTGTGGATACTGTGTGTGTGTTGGAGGGTGTGTGTGGATACTGTGTGTTGTTGGAGGGTGTGTGTGTGGATACTGTGTGTGTTGGAGGGTGTGTGTGGATACTGTGTGTGTGTTGGGGGTGTGTGTGTGGATACTGTGGTGTGTTGGAGGGTGTGTGTGGATACTGTGTGTGTTGGAGGGTGTGTGTGTGGATACTGTGTGTGGTTGGAGGTGGGTGTGTGTGGATACTGTGTTGTTGGAGGGTGTGTGTGTGGATACTGTTGGTTGTGTTGGAGGGTGTTGTGTGGGGATACTGTGTGTGGTGTTTGAGGGTGGTGTGTGATACGTGTGTGTTGGAGGGTGTGTGTGTGGATACTGTAGTGGTGTTGGAGGGTGTGTGTGTGGATACTGTGTGGGTGTTGGAGGGTGTGGGTGTGACTGGTGTGTGTGGAGGGTGTGGTGTGTGGATACTGTGTGTGTGTTGGCGGGTGTGTGGTGTGGATACTTTGTGTGTTTTGTAGGGTTTGTTGTGGAGATGTGTGTGTGTGGGGGTGTGTGTGTGTGGATACTGTGTGTGTGTTGGAGGTGTGTGTGGAGTGGATATCTGTGTGTGTGTTGGCGGGTGTGTGTGTGGATCCTGTGTGTGTGTTGGGGTTGTGTGTGTGGATACTGTGTGTGTGTTGGAGGGTGTGTGTGTGGATACTGTGTGTGTGTTGGAGGGTGTGTGTGTGGATACTGTGTGTGTGTTGGAGGGTGTGTGTTGTGGATACTGTGTGTGTGTGAGGGTGTGTGTGTGGATACTGTGTGTGTGTTGGAGGGTGTGTGTGTGGATACTGGTGTGTGTGTTGGAGGGTGTGTGTGTGGATACTGTGTGTGTGTTGGAGGGGGGTGTGTTGGATACTGTGTGTGTTGGAGGGTGTGTGTGGATACTGTGTGTTGTGGAGGGTGTGTGTGTGGATACTGTGTGTGTGTTGGAGGGGTGTGTGTGGATACTGTGTGTGTGTTGGAGGGGTGTGGTGTGTGGATACTGTGTGTGTGTTGGAGGGGGTGGTGGGGATACTGTGTGTGTGTGTTGGAGGGGGTGTGTGATCTGGTGTGTTGGAGGGTGTGTGTGGATACTGTGTGTGTTGGAGGGTGTGTGGTGGATACTGTGTGTGTGTGGAGGGGTGTTGTGGATACTGTGTGTGTTGGAGGGGCGTGTGTGGATACTGTGTGTGGTGGAGGGGCGTGTGGATACTGTGTGTGTTGGAGGGGCGTGTGGATACTGTGTGTGTGTGTTGAGGGGGGTGTGTGGATACTGTGTGTGGTTGGGGGGTGTGTGTGGATACTGTGTGTGTTGGAGGGGTGTGTGTGGATACGTGTTGTGTTGGAGGGGGTGTGGATACTGTGTGTGTTGGAGGGGCGTGTGGATACTGTGTGAGTTGGAGGGGTGGTGTGGATACTGTGTGTGTGGGGGGGGTGTGTGGATACTGTGTGTGTGTTGGAGGGGTGTGTATGGACTACTGTGTGGGGTTGAGGGGGTGGTGTGGATCTGTGGTGTGTTGGGGGGTGTGGTGGATATGTGTGTGTTGGAGGGGTGTGGTGGATACTGTGGTGTGTTGAGGGGTGTGTGTGGATACTGTGTGTGTTGGAGGGTGTGTGTGGATACTGTGTGTGGTTGGAGGGGTGTGTGTGGATACTGTGTGTGTGTGGAGGGGGGTGTGTGGTTATACTGTGTGTGTGTTGGATGGGTGTGTGTGGATACTGTGTGTGTGTTGGAGGGGTGTGTGTGGATACTGTGTGCGTTGGAGGGGTGTGTGTGGATACTGTGTGCGTTGGAGGGGTGTTGTGATACTGTGTGCGTTGGGAGGTTGTGTGTGGATACTGTGTGTGCGTTGGAGGGGGTGTGTGTGGATACTGTGTGCGTTGGAGGGGGTGGTGTGTGGATACTGTGTGTGTGTTGGGGAGGTGTTTGTGGATCCTGTGTGTTGTGCGTTTGGAGGGTGTGTGTGGATACTGTGTGTGCGTTGGAGGGGTGTGTGTGGATACTGTGTGTGCGTTGAGGGGTTGATGTGTGGGATACTGTGTGTGCGTTGGAGGGGTGTGTGTGGATACGTGTGGTTGGGGGTTGTGTGTGGATCTGTGTGTGTTGGAGGGGTGTGTGTGGATACTGTGTGTGTTGGATGGTGTGTGTGGATACTGTGTGTGTGTTGGAGGGTGGTGTGTGGATACTGTGTGTGTGTTGGAGGGTGGTGTGTGGATACTGTGTGTGTGTTGGAGGTGTGTGTGGATACTGTGTGTGTGTTGGAGGGGTGTGTGGATACTGTGTGTTGTTGGAGGGGGGTGTGTGTGGGATACTGTGTGTGTTGGAGGGTGTGTGTGTGGATACTGTGTGTGTTGGAGGGGTGTGTGTGTGGATACTGTGTGTGTGTTGGGGGTGTGTGTGTGTATACTGTGTGTGTGTTGGAGGGTGTGTGTGTGGATACTGTGGTGTGTTGGAGGGTGTGTGTGTGGATACTGTGTGTGTGTTGGAGGGGTTGTGTGGATACTGTGTGTGTGTTGGAGGGTGTGTGTGGATACTGTGTGTGTGTTAGTGTGTGTGGATACTGTGTGTGTGTTGGAGGGTGTGTGGATACTGTGTGTGTGGGGGGGTGTGTGTGGATACTGTGTGTGTGTTGGAGGGTGTGTGTGGGATACTGTGTGTGTTTGGAGGGTGTGTGTGTGGATACTGTGTGTGTTGGAGGGTGTGTGTGTGGATACTGTGTGTGTGTGTGGAGTGTGTGTGTGTGGATACTGTGTGTGTGTTGGAGGGTGTGTGTGTGGATACTGTGTGTGTGTTGGAGGGTGTGTGTGTGGATACTGTGTGTGTGTTGGAGGGTGTGTGTTGGATACTGTGTGGTGTTGGAGGTGTGTGTGTGGATACTGGTGTGTGTGTTGGAGGGTGTGTGTGGTGGATACTGGTGTGTGTTGGAGGGGGGTTTTGTGTGTGGTGGTGTGTGTTGGAGGGGGTGTGTGGATACTGTGTGTGTTGGAGGGGTGTGTGTGGATACTGTGTGTGTGTGGAGGGGTGTGTGTGGATACTGTGTGTGTTGGAGGGCGTGTGTGGATACTGTGTGTGTTGGGGGGTGTGTGGATACTGTGTGTGTTGGAGGGGGTGTGGATTATGTGGTGTTGAGGGGGGTGGATACTGTGGTGTGTGTTGGAGGGGTGTGTGGATACTGTTGTTGTTGGGGGGTGTGTGTGGATACTGTGTGAGTTGGAGGGGTGTGTGTGGATACTGTGTGGTGTTGGAGGAGTGTTGGATACTGTGTGTGTTGGAGGGGGTGTGTGGATACTGTGTGTGTTGGAGGGGCGTGTGGATACTGTGTGTTGGAGGGGTGTTGTGGATACTGTGTGTGTGTGGAGAGGGTGTGTGTGGATACTGTGTGTGTGTTGGAGGGGGTTGGATACTGTGTGTGTTGAAGGGGGGTGTGTGGATACTGTGTGTGTGTTGGAGGGGTGTGTGATACGTGTGTGTGGGGGGGGTGTGTGGATACTGTGTGTGTTGGAGGGGTGTGTGGATACTGTGTGTGTTGGAGGGGTGTGTGTGGATACTGTGTGTGTGTGGGAGGGGTGTGGATACTGTGTGTGTGTTGGAGGGGGTGTGTGGATCTGTGTTGTGTGTTGGAGGGGTGTGTGTGGATACTGTGTGTGTGTTGGAGGTGTGTGTGGATACTGTGTGTGTGTTGGAGGGGTGTGTGTGGATACTGTGTGTGTGTTGGGGGGTGTGTTGGAGGGTGTGTTGGAGGGGTGTGTGTGGATACTGTGTGTGTGTTGGAGGGGTGTGTGGATACTGTGTGTGTTGGAGGGGTTGTGTGGATACTGTGTGTGTGTTGGAGGGGTGTGTGTGGATACTGTGTGTGTGTTGGAGGGGGTGTGTGGATACTGTGTGTGTTGGAGGGTGTGTGGATTCTGTGTATGTTGGAGGTGTGTGGATTCTGTGTGTGTGTTGGAGGGGGGTGTGTAGAGACTGTGTGTGTTGGAGGGGGGTGTGTGGAGCCGGGAGAGAAGGTAAGGAACTTACCCGGTCTTGCGATCCTCAGTCGCTTTCTCTGGCAGGTCCCAACTGACTTTGGACTCTATGTGCATAATAGTGTATAAGGTTCGTCAGGACCTGTCAGATGATCAGCGGAGGAGCGAGTGATCGGGTAAGTTCCTTACCTTCTCTCCTGGCTCCTGCAGGTTTTATTGAAGCTCTGCTAGTCACAAAACCGAGTCCACCGGGACCAGACGATTGAGGGAATGCGGATTTATTTACAATAGGACTAGCTACAAGGAATCAATCTAATCCATGGTCATTTTGCCTTTTAGCGACTTTACCTTTACCACTATTCATTGGCGTACTGGGGAGTCAAGTCTTTAATTCTGGGAGTATGTTAGCAGGTCCATTAGGAAGCTCATTGCTGACCTGTCTGTACAGATTTCCCAAGCAGTTTTCATAGATGGCGTTGCAGCGTTCCGCTGCCTTCCCGCAAGGTCCTGTGCTTTTGTTTGTTTGGAAATGTCTTCGGAGGAAGGCAAAAAAAGAATCCACACTAACTCCTGGCGAGCCAAGACACATCCCAGGTAAAAGGGGTGCCGTGCAGGAAAGGTATGGCAGCTATGACAGGGTTATTTTAATTACGTAATCATTCTGTTAATCAATATCTTTTAGGACATAGCATCCACCACATGTACATGCAGATTCTGCAGGCGTCCTATTTTAAACCTAACGTGTGTAAGTTGTCTCATTCATGGCGAAATGATAGTTTTTTGCTTCTTTGGTTTTTCATTCACACTTAACTTAACAATATGATTCTATCTTGCGTCTTAACGAACTCCTGCTGGAAGGCCGATTCCCTGTATCTTTTCCATTTGGACCCACCCCAGAAGTTCTGGTGGTTTGTCTAGAGACATCACATTACAGTTGTTCCAAGCCAGACATCTTTCTTTCAGCATTAAGTCTTCATGAGAAGCTCACCACCCCAGTACAGCGGAAAACAGTAAGGTTGGGAGGTGATTCCACTTACACCTGCTGAAAACAGGAAGTGATAACATTTTCAACAATATAACTTTTTTGATTGGCTGCTGCAGAGTAATATCCATCGTGTGTACACAAGTCCAGAATCCACTTCATAAAGGTGCAGCCGATGATTTTTTTACTACTCATTCAGGTTTTCCTCTGCAGATCCTCCCGTAAAATCAAACCAATTTTAGTCACTGGAACAATAGGGAAACATGGAATTCAGCACCTTGAAAAAGTACCACACTTAAAAAAGTTTTACAAACAATTAACTGTGAACAACACACATTATTTTGTGCCTTTCTGATTAAAACTATTTTTCTTCATACACCCCAGAAACACCCTTATAATCATTCACAAAGATCACCAGTGTTAAAGTTAAAAGGGACACTAAAACGGTTAGAATCACCTGCATCTGTTATCTATTATTCCCCGGGAGGTGAGATTGCTTGTTTTACACCACCTCCCTGTGAATACTAAAAAAGAAAATGGGTAGCGAGCGGGGAACGCCCGGAGTTACAGTAATTACAGTTTTCCTGCAGGGCCTTGGGAAAGTCCCAAACAAATGAAGAGTAAGAGCCGCTCGTGTGCCATGCCGTACCGCCACTTTCCTTCTCCTCTAAGAGGATTTCGGGCATCTGCAAGTGAAGCTCTCCCTCCCCTCCCTCCCCCCCTCGGATTCCCTTGGCAGCTAATCTCTATAAACAGGGAAAAGTTGGGGTGTAATGTAAGGCAAACCCTCCCACCCTGAAGGCTAGATTAAAACTTCACAAACAGCCCATAAATGTAATGACCCCCTGCCCCTCGTTCCCCCCCTCCCTCTGCAGACGGCAAACTGCATCAGTTATTGGCTAAGCCTCCAGCCCATCTCAGATGGAGCTGCCCGTCCGAGCCCTTCACTCCTCGTTCTTGAAGTACCATAAGAGGTTGTGGACGAGGGGAACTAAGGTGGCTAAGTACATTTAGGGGCTGTTCTGAAGTTTTAACCTAGCGATCAGTTACCTTTACTTTTTAACCACATTTTTATTTTGGGAGTGTAGATGCTTTAAACTTATATGCCATTGCCCCACTTGCAGCTTCTCCCGACCAGATGGCATGTAGTCTATCACACTCCTATGCGTTATTATATGGGTTGCAAAACATAGGAGCGCGGGTCGCGAAACAGCGCCATTTTCTGGTGAGTAGCATTAAGTGGAGGCAACTGCAGATAAGTTTAACCCGGGCGTATCTATTTTTCACAGGTGGATAAGAGATGCAAGGTAAATGACTATGCCCTCCGAGGGGGGGGGCTATACAGGTGGTGGGGTCAAATACAATCCCTAACGACCTTTTCATAGATAAGAACCACAGTTGTTAATGGACAAGAAATTGGGCATTAACATTACAGGTTGTTTCGCTTCGCTGCTTTCTTTTACAAATTACCAAGCAATCTCGCTTACAGCAACAGTCAGTCATATTCCTCACTACGTTCTAACCCATAACACAGAGAATACATCCGAAGAGCAGAGCTTCACACTGCTCGCGGAGAATACCAAGCATTCTGGTGTACCAGTGGTTGGCAGTAGAAGTCAGAACGCACTTTAAGAGTTCTCTACTAAAGACACATTTTTTTGGAAAAGTGAATTTTTAATTTATGAGCTTTCCTTGTAAGTTTCCCATCCCCATACCTTTTTATTGGTCTTTCTAAGCGGATTTGTAAACCACACGTGCCAATTCACCCCCAAGGATCCTGTCAGAATAGCCCATCCGCATCTCTGGCCGGACCAACCAGAAGACTAGCACAGAGGTGCGCCAGTGTGATAATGGCAAATGTGGAGGGGGGATACACCATAGGTTCTCCCTGGGGGTGGCGAGCGGTCTCGGCTGTCGGGACACCGTGGTGGAAAAACCCGGCTGGGACAAATACAACACTATTGGCGATAACCCGACACGTTCGGCGTAGATATACAACCGACAAAAAAAACCACTACGCATGATTGTGACAACAGAGTTCGGTGGGGGAGAAAAGTTTCGGTCAGAATCGCCCGTGTGCACCCCCTCACAACAACCTTTAATTTACTATGTCCCCCCCTCTTTGCACACATGGACCCCTCCTTACCATGTCCAATTTTAGCCTTTTCATTTCATTTCCTCTTTTCTTTCCTCTGTTTCTCTGCATTCATCAGCTCCCATGCGGAAATACTGCAATAGAAGAAGACGACCGGATGGTCAATGACATTTTGGAGCAGCTGTAAGCCCCTTACGAGGTTAGGTGGATGCCACATGTCTAGGTTCTGAGACGGATCAACAGACAGATGGGGACGTTTAATTGCTGTGCTGCATGATATAAGGGAATAGTCCCTAACTACAGTGAATCTCAGGATCTTACGCCACCGAGAGTTCCTGACCATATAGAAGCACGAGGCCGCAGTCTGATTGTTTTATACGGTCATGGAACTCCGAGGTGAAGTAAATCATATTTACACTGTAGGTATGGTATTATTACTTATAATCCATAAGGACCAGCCAACAAAAAACCCCCCCTGCCCAATACCACTGTCTCCCCCTGTATAGTCATTTATATAGGAATCCCTGTTTAATGTATAATAGTTAATTACCGTTCCTATTTGGAAAGATAAGACGGACCTGAACATTGTCTGTCACAATAAACAGGGAGTCAATATAAATGCCTAATACAAGGGAGGGGAAGTAAAGGGGGAGGGCAGTGAATACAGGCAGTCACTCAGTGACATCAGCTGAGTGGATGTATTATAGTTCTCGTCACTGCCCCTTCCCCAATGACAATGCCTAGCCTTATGTCTATAATTAATATAGTACAAAGAGATGTGCGTATGGATCCTTCCGTACTATGTAGGCACGTAAACAGATATTGATTTCAGAGAAATAATACCACAGGAACACAGGGAACGTGTCACTGGTCACAGTAACTTGACAGTATGGTAGAATTTCTAAGTTCTGTTATAAAGCTGGGGAGGGGGGTCCCTTGTAATATGGCCATACGGGGATCATAACACTGATCGATTGCAGACCTATAATATGCTTGTGGCAAAACATTTTGGGAAAGCCCGATAAATTTAAAATGGAGACATGGTAACCATTATTATTGGATACTGGGTTTCACCCTGGTAAATATCGGCCACCTATTACCGTCATTGTTAGAACCAACAAATAATGTACCGAATAACACAACAGTTTGCATTGGCTATAAGGGTTCCGGTGAGAAACTTACTTCCTGGTAACTTGGGGTTACTGTGGATGGGAACCGCAAAGCCACGTAGAAAAATATGTCTGGTCACTTTCTGCAGACAGTCCCTGTCTTCCATCTCCCATTTTGGGGCGGCATTATCCCTAACGCTGTGGAGAGAGCAGACGGAGAGACATCAGTATTCATTCAGTCGGTATGCAGAACAAATCATTCTAACTCGGCAGCACCAGCCCAAATACCCAGAGATCAATGGGAACAGAACAGGAAATACACTAGCCAGGGGACCAAGCCCCAAATACCCAGAAATCAATGGACAGAACAGGAAAGACCACGACCAGGGGACCCAAGCCCAACTAACCCAGAAATCACTGGGCGCAAGAACAGGAAGACACGACCAGGACCAAGCCCCAAACCCAGAGCATCACGGGCTGTTGGGAAATTCTGGACAGGCTGGAATAAATCCTACAGCAAAAGGCGTTTTACCTGGTTTATCTGGGTGCAAGGCCAACATTGCATAGAATTTTTGCTGAGCTAAGTTTTGTCAGTTCCTATGAAAATAGAGGAAAAGTGAGGCGGGAACATAACAGGGACATAGAATATAAGAAATTTTAACCAGTAGTTGCAAAGAACAGACCCACTTCCTTTACAAAGCCACATGGGACATCCAGACTGAGATCCTCCTACAATACAGAGGAAAAAATATACAAGTAGAGATCCGTTACTCTGTGCACCCATTCAGCAGTGGAGCACATTCTGTCATTTAACAAGGGTCTCCTTACCACAAGATACCCTGCCACATAGATGAGGTTTAAAGGACACTAAACTCAAACAACATTGAATAGATTTCAGATCTCTTTGATGTAAAACAGTAATCAGTGGTCTCAGCTCTCATTTTAATATGGTTGTTGAGAAAAATTTCACCTTTCTAACATGAGGTTTGAGTCTCTTTCCCCGTGGTTGCCGGATAGCAGTGTGGTCACTGACTTTACCCATGCTCAGCTCCCTAGATTAACTGCAGGAACTTGTTCAGTTGGTCACACACACCACCCACTAGTAAAAAAGCCTCTAGCCAATCTTTTTTCAGGACAGAATAAGGCAAGGGAGCTGAGTTCGAGGGGTGTGCCAGTCACTGTACATACAGTTTTATTTTCATCCAGTTCTTCATGGTAACATCTACTGAATAAACATTTACTCGTTTTGCTATTTTACAGTTTATTGGTATTTTTTAGAGGATATGTTGCCAGATCTGAAGTGTTTTTAGTTCTCACTGCCCTATTTGGGTTTTAGTTCTCGTGCCCTAGTCCCCCCCCTTACCCTGCCCCACACCATCACTTGCCGACCCCTTGTACGCCCCACATCTGGAGCCTTGTTTCATCAATTTATTGCAAACAATCCTCAACTGGACCCAATCTTACATTCAACAGGAAAGGGTCTGCGAGGTTCCCATAACTCTAGAATAGACCCATTTAAACCTTCCACCTGCTGGTTGCTTTTGGAAAACATTGTGGAATCCTCTGCACGGTTTTTATGAACAAATTCGATCTCCTCCTTCTTAAATGAATATCAATTCCGCTGGAAGCACAATATATCGGTAGAGTAAATAGACGTGATCCGACTCAGATTTAGGTAAGTGACTAAGAGGCGACACTCAGTTTTATTTTTATAGAAAACTGAAAAAATATTTAGAACATCTTAAGTCTAGATTTCTTTCCTGGCTTAAAATCCCACAATTAAGGATGCACCATTCGCCTTTCTATGTCACACGTTCCAACTGAAATGGCTGCTACAGTCAATCCTTCACCGTGTGGGTGGTATGGTCACGACGGCATCATACCATTGGTATTGGTCAATAAAGTATTCCAACGTGAAACCATTCTAACTATCGATGACATCAGAATATCCTAATATTGTATGTACAGGATTGGGTGGGTTGTATGTGCCCTTAGCAGGTTCTTCTCCAACGCTACCCACTATCAAGATAAGCCAATGAAACTCACAAGTACAAACCTTCTTCCTCTTTCCTTAACAGGGTCCAGCAGATGTATTCATACTGTATGGGAACAGAAAGTTCCTCAGGTAGAACCTGCTTCCATTCATTCTCCCCGCCCACCTGTACTAAGTCAGTGACAACTGAGTGCTGTTTGTACAAGCAACCCTTAGCCTTGGAATTTTACTCCAGTTACAGCCAAGGGGAAGCACAGATCCTCGTCTTCAGTCACCGCAGCTTGCGATACACGAAATGTAATTTTCACGTGCCCCTCCCACGCAATTTCGGTAACCAATCACAACGTACCTGCGCATAACCGATGAATCTTCTTTGCCCACTGATTTCCTTTTTACTTTTGTAACCCCTCCCCCTAAAAGCCGTGACTTCTTAATAATGGACCTGCAATAAGAGATTTAAGTCAGAAAGATAAATAGCACAAGTGAATATGGTTTTTGTGAAGGTTCTCATTCATCCAAAGTCACGGTATCCAGTTGGTGTGTGTTTGGAGGGGGGTGTGTGGATACTGTGTGTGTTGGAGGGGTGTGTGTGTAGATACTGTGTGTGTTGGAGGGGGGTGTGTGTGGATCTGTGTGCGTTGGAGGGGGGTGTGTTTGATACTTGTGGTGCTTGGAGGGGGGGTGTGTGGATAACTGTGTGGCGTTGGAGGGGTGTTGTGTGTGGATAATGTGTGCGGGAGGTGTTTGTGGGATACTGTGGTGCGTTGGAGGGGGTGGTGTGGATACTGTGTGCGTTGGAGGGGTGTTGTGGATACTGTGGCGTTGAGGGGTGTTTAGTGGATACTGGTGTGCGTTGGATGGGTGTGTGTGGAGACTGGTGTGCGTTGGAGGGGTGTGTGTTGGAACTGTTGTGTGTTTGGAGGGGGGTGGGGTTGTGTGGGGTTGTTGTTGGAGGTGTGTGTGTGTTGGATAACTGTGTGTGTGTTTTGGGAGGTGGGTGTGTTTAACTTTGTGTGGTTGTAGGGGTGTGTTTGATACTGTGTGTGGTTGGAGGGTGTGTGTGGATCTAGTGGTGTTTGTTGGGAGGGGGTGTGTGGATACTGTGTGTGTTGGAGGGTGTGTGTGGATACTGTGTGTGTTGGAGGGGGGGTGTGTGCTACTGTGTGTGTTGAGGGGTGTGTGGATCTGGTGTGTGGGAGGGTGTGTGTGGTGGCTACTGTGTTGTGTGTGTTGGAGGGGTGTTGTGGTGGATACTGTGTGTGTGTTGGAGGGGTGGGTGTGATACTGGTGTTTGTGTTGGAGGGTGTGTTGATACTGTGGTGTTGTTGGAGGGTGTGTGTGGGATCCTGTGTGTGTGTTGGAGGGTGTGTGGTGGGTACTGTGGTGTGTGTTTGGAGGGGTTGTGTGGATACCTGTGTGGTGTGTTGGAGGGGTGTGGGTGGCCGACTGGTGTTGTGTTGATGGTGGTGTGTGATACTGTGTGTGTGTTGGAGGTGGTGTGTGGATACTTTGGTGTGTGTTGGGGGTGTGTGTGGAAACTGTGTGTGGTGTTGATGGTGTGTGTGTGATACTGTGTGGTGTTGGAGGGTGTGTGTGGTGGAATACCTTTGTGGGTGTTGGGAGGGTGTGTGTAGTGGATACTGTGGTGTGTGTTGGAGGAGTGGTGGTGTGTTGGATACTGTGTGTGTTTTGGACAGGGTGGTGTGTTGGAATACTGTGTGTGTGTTTGGAGGTGGGTGTGTGGATACTGTGTGGTGTTGGAGGGTGTGTGTGTGAGCCTGTGTGTGTGTGGAGGGTGTGTGTGTGACTACTGGTGTGTGGTGTGTTTGGAGGGGGTGGGTGTGGATCCTGTGTTTGTGTTGAGGGTGTGGTTTGTGGATACTGTGTGTGTGTTGGGGGGTGTGTGTGTGGATACTGTGTGTGTTTGGAAGGGTGGTTTTGTGGGATACTGTGTGTGTGTGGAGGGTGTGTGTTGTTGGATACTGTGTTGTGTTGGAGGTGTATTGTGTGTGGATACTGTGTGTGTGTTTGGAGGTGTGTGTGTGGATACTGTTTGTGTGTTTGAGGGTGTGTTTTTGGATACTGTGTGTGTGTTGGAGGGTGTGGGTGTGGTGTGTGGATCCTGTTGTTGTGTGTGGAGGGGTGTGGTGTGTGGATCCGTGGTGTTTGTTGGAGGGTGTGTGTGTGGGATACTGTGTGTGTGTGTTGGAGGGTGTGTGTGTGGATACTTGTGGTGTGTGTTGGCAAAGGGTGTGTGTGTGGATATCTGTGGTGTGTGTGGGAGGGTGTGTGTGTGGAGACTGTGTGTGTGTTGGAGGGTGTGTGTGTGGATACTGTGGTGGTGTGTTGGAGGTTGTGTGGGTTGGATACTGTGTGTGTGTTGGAGGGTGGTGTGTGTGGATACTGTGTGGGTTGTGTTGGAGGTGTGTTGGGTGTGGATACTGTGTGTGTTTGGAGGTTGTGGTGTGTGGATACTGTGTGTGTGTTGGAGGGTGTGTGTGGATACTGTGTGTGTGGTTGGAGTGTGTGTGTGGGGATACTGGTGTGTGTTGGAGGTGTGTGTGTTGCTACTGTGTTTGTGTTGGAGGGGGGTTTTGTGGATCTGTGTGTTTGTGTGTTGGAGGGGGGTGTGGTGGATACTGTGTGTGTTGGCGGGGTGTGTGTGCTCCTGTGTGTCGTTGGATGGGTGTGTGTGGCTCCTGTGTGTGTTTTGGAGGGGTGTGTGTGTCCTGTGTGTGTTTTGGCGGGCGTTGTGTGGATCTGGGTGTGTTTGGCGGGGCGTGTGGAACTGTGTGTGTTGGAGGGGCGTGTGGATACTGTGTGTGTGTGTTGGAGGGGGTGTGTGGATACTGTGTGTGTTGGAGGGGGTGTGTGTGATACTGTGTGTGTTGGAGGGGTGTGTGTGGATACTGTGTGTGTTGGAGGGGCGTGTGGATACTGTGTGTTGTTGGAGGGGCGTGTGGATACTGTTGTTGTGTTGGAGGGGCGTGTGGATACTGTGTGAGTTGGCGGGGTGTGTGTGGATACTGTGTGTGTTGGAGAGGGGTGTGTGGATACTGTGTGTGTGTGTTGGCGGGTGTAATGGATACTTGTGTGTTGAAGGGGGGTGTGTGTATACTGGTGTGTGTGTTGGCGGGGTGTGGGATACTGTGTGTGTTGGCGGGGTGTTTGGATACTGTGTGTGTTGGGAGTGGTGTGTGGGATACTGTGGTGGTGGTGTTGGAGGGTGGTGTGTGGATACTGTGTGTGTGTTGGCTGGGTGTTTGTGGATACTGTGTGGTGTGTTGGAGGGTGTGGGTGTGGATACTGTGTTGTGTTGGAGGGTGTGGGTGGGATACTGTGTGTTGTGTTGGAGGGGTGTTGGTTTGGTACTGTGTGCGTTTGAGGGGTGGTGTGTGGATACTGTGTGCGTTTGGAGGGGTGTGTGTGGATAACTGGGTGCGTGTTGGAGGGGTGTGTGTGGATACTGTGTGCGTTGGCGGGTGGTGTTGTGGATACTGTTTGCGTTGGAGGGGGTGTGTGGTGGATACTTGTGTGTGTTTGGAAGTTGGTGTGTGGATCTGTGTGTGCGTTGGAGGTGTGTGTGGAGTACTGTTTGTGCGATTGGAGGGTGTGGGTGTGGATACTGGTGTGTGCGTTGGAGGGGTGTGTGTGGATACTGTGTGCTTGGAGGGGTGGTGTGTGGATACTGTGTGGCCGTTGGAGGGGTGTGGTGTGGATACTGTGGTGTGTGTTGGGAGGGGTGTGTGTGGATACCTGTGGTGTGTGTTGGAGGGTGTGTGTTGAGTACGGTGTGTGTGTTGGGGGTGTGTGTGATACTTTGTTTGTGTTGGAGGGGTGTGTGTGGATACGTGTGTGTGTTGGGAGGGTGTGTGTGGATACTGGGGTGTGTGTGTTGGAGGGTGTTTGTGGATACTGTGTGTGTGTTGGATGGTGTGTGTGTGGATACTGTGTGTGTTGGAGGGTGTGTGTGTGGATACTGTGTGTGTTGGAGGTGTGTGTGTGGATACTGTGTGTGGTTGAGGGGTGTGTTTGGATACTGTGTGTGTTGGAGGGTGTGTGTGGATAATGTGTGTGTGTTGGAGGGGGTGTGTGGATACTGTGTGTGTTGGAGGGTGGTGTGTTGATACTTGTTGTGTTGGAGGGGGGTGTGTGGCTACTGTTGGTGTTGGACATGGTGTGTGATTCTTTGTGTGTTTGGACAGGGGTGTGTGTGTGGATACTGTTTTTTTGTGTTGGGAGGGGTGGTGGTGTGTGTGGATCTGTGTTGTGTTGGAGGGGTGTGTGGTGGATACTGTGTGTTTTGTTGGAGGGTGTGGTGTGATCACTGTGTGTTTGTTTGGAGGGTGTGTGTGGATACTGTGTGTGTGTTGGCGGGTGTGTGGTGGATACTGTGGTGTGTTTTTGGAAGGGTGTGTGGGATTCCTGTGTGTGTTTGGAGGGTGTGTTGTGTGGATACTGTGTGTGGTTGGAGGTGGGTGTGTGTGGATTACTGTGTTGTTGGAGGGTGTGTGTGTGGATACTGTTGGTTGTGTTGGAGGGTTTTGTGGGGGATACTGTGTGTGGTGTTTGAGGGTGGGTGTGTTGATACGTGTGTGTTTTGGAGGGTGAAATAAAGGTGTGTGGATACTGTAGTTTGGTGTTGGAGGGTGTGTGTGTGGATACTGTGTGGGTGTTTGGAGGGTGTTGTGGTGTGATCCTGGTGTGTGTTTGAGGGTGTGGTGTGTGGATACTGTGTGTGTGTTTGGCGGGTGTGTGGTGTGGAATACTTTGTGTAGTTTTGTAGGGTTTGTTGTGGAGACTGTGTGTGTGTGGAGGGTGTGTGTGTGTATACTGTGTGTGTGTTGGAGGTGTGTGTGGAGTGGATATCCTGTGTGATGTGTTGGCGGGTGTGTGTGTGGATACTGTGTGTGTGTTGGCGGTTGGTGTGTGTGGATACTGTGTGTGTGTTGGAGGGTGTGTGTGGATACTGTGTGTGTGTTGGAGGGGTGTGTGTGTGGATACTGTGTGTGTGGTTGGAGGGTTTGTGTGTGTGTGGATACTGTGTGGTGTGTTATTGAGGGTGTGTGTGTGGATACTGTGTGTCGTGTTGGAGGTTGTGTGTGTGGATTCTGGTGTGTGTGTTGGAGGGTGTGTGTAATTTGATACTGTGTGTGTGTTGGAGGGTGTTGTGTTGGATACTGTGTGTGGGTTGGAGGGTGTTGTGTGACGATACAACCTAATGCTGTGTTTGTTTGGAGGGTGTGTGTGGTGGATACTGTGTGTGTGTTGGAGGGGTGTGTGTGGATACTGTGTGTGTGTTGGAGGGGTGTGGTGTGTGATACTGTGTGTGTGTTTGGAGGGGGTGGTGGGGATACTGTGTGTGTGTGTTGGAGGGGGTGTGTGATCCTGGTGTTTTTTGGAGGGTGTGTGTGGATACTGTGTGTGTTGGAGGGTGTGTGGTGGATACTGTTGTGTGTGTTGGAGGGGTGTTTGTGGATACTGTGTGTGTTGGAGGGGCGTGTGTGGATACTGTGTGTGTTGGAGGGGCCGTGTGGATACTGTGTGTTGTTGGAGGGGCGTGTGGATACTGTGTGTGTGTGTTTGAGGGGGGTGTGTGGATACTGTGTGTGGTTGGCGGGGTGTGTGTGGATACTGTGTGTGTTGGGAGGGGTGTGTGTGGATAGTGTGTGTGTTGGAGGGGCGTGTGGATACTGTGTGTGTTGGAGGGGCGTGTGGATACTGTGTGAGTTGGAGGGGTGTGTGTGGATCTGTGTGTGTTGGAGGGGGTGTGTGGATACTGTGTGTGTGTTGGAGGGGTGTTATGGACTACTGTGTGGGGTTGAAGGGGGTGGTGTGGATCCTGTGGTTGTGTTGGGGGGTGTGGTGGATCTGTGTTGTGTTGGAGGGGTGTGGTGGATCTGTGGTGTGTTGAGGGGTGGGTGTGGATACTGGTGTGTGTTGGATGGGTGTGGTGTGTATACTGTGTGTGGTTGGAGGGGTGTGTGTGTATACTGTGTGTGTGTGGATGGGTGGTGGTGGTTGATACTGTTGTGTGTGTTGGATGGGTGTGTGTGGATACTGTGTGTGTGTTTGGAGGGGTTGTGTAGGATACTGTGTGCGTTGTGAGGGGCTGTGTGTGGATACTGTGGTGCGTTGGAGGGGTGTTGTTGATACTGTGTGCGTTGGGAGGTTGTGTGTGGATACGGTGTGCGTTGGAGGGGGTGTGTGTGGCTACTGTGTGCGTTGGAGGGGGTGGTGTGTGGATACTGTGTGTGTGTTGGGGAGGTGTTTGTGGATCCTGTGTGTTGTGCGTTTGGAGGGTGTGTGTGGATACTGTGTGTGCGTTGGAGGGTGTGTGTGGATACTGTGTGGTGCGTTGTAGGGGTTGATGTGTGGGATACTGTGGTGCGTTGGAAGGGGTGTGTGTGGATACGTGCTGCGTTGGCGGGTTGTGTGTGGATCCTGTGTTGTGTTGGAGGGGTGTGTGTGGCATACTGTGTGTGTGATTGGATGGTGTGTCGTGATACTGTGTGTGTGTTGGAGGGTGGTGTGTGGATACTGTGTGTGTGTTGGAAGGGTGGTGTGTGGATACTGTGTGTGTGTTGGAGGTGTGTGTGGATACTGTGTGTGTGTTTTGGAGCTCTGTGTGTGGATACTGTGTGTTGTTGGAGGGTGGTGTGTGTGGGATACTGTGTGTGTTGGAGGGTGTGTGTGTGGATACTGTTTTGTGTTGGAAGGGTGCTTGTGTGGAATACTGCTGTGTGTGTTGGCGGGTGTGTGTGTGTATACTGTGTGTGTGTTGGAGGGTGTGTGTTGGATACTGTGGTTGGTGTTGGAGGGTGTGGTGTGTGGATCCTGTGGTGGTGTGTTGGAGGGGTTTGTGTGGATACTGTGTGTGTGTTTGGAGGGTGTGTGTGGATACTGTGTGTGTGTTTAGTGTGTGTGGATACTGTGGTGTGTGTTGGAGGGTGTGGTGGATACTGTGTGTGGTGTGGAGGTGTGTGTGGATACTGTGTGTGTGTTTGGAGGGTGGTGTGGGATACTGTGTGTGGTTTGGAGGGTGTGTGTGTGGATACTGTGTGTGTTGGAGGTGTGTGTGTGGATACTGTGGTGTGTTTGGAGTGTGTGTGTGTGGAACTGTGTGTGTGTTGGAGGGTGTGTGTGTGGATTACGGTGTTGTGTTGAGGGTGTGTGGTGTGGATACTGTGTGTGTGTTGGAGGGTGTGTGTTGGATACTGTGTGGTGTTGGAGGTGTGTGTGTGGATACTGGTGTGTGTGTTGGGAGGGTGTGTGTGGTGGATACTGGTGTGTGTTGGAGGGGGGTTTTTTGCCCTGTTGTGGTGGTGTTTTTGGAGGGGGGTGTTGTGGATCCTGTGTGTGTTTGGAGGGGGTGTGTGTGGATCCTGTGTGTGTTTGTAGGGGTGTGTCGTGGATACTGTGTGTGTTGGAAGGGCGTGTGGGTGGATACTGTTGTGTGTTTGAGGGCCGTGTGTGGATACTGTGTGTGTTGAGGGGCCGTGTGGATTATGTGGTGTTGAGGGGCGGTGGATACTGTGGTGTGTGGTTGGATGTGGGTGTGTGGATACTGTTGTTGTTTGGCGGGGTGTGTGTGATACTGTGTGGGTTTGAGGGTGTGTGTGGATACTGTTGTGGTGTTGGAGGACGTGTTGGATACTGTGTGTGTTGGAGGGGCGTGTGGATACTGTGTGTGTTGGAGGGGCGTGTGGATACTGTGAGTTGGAGGGGTGTGTGTGGATACTGTGTGTGTTGGAGAGGGGTGTGTGGATACTTGTGTGTGTTTGGTTGGAGGGGTGTATGGATACTGTTGTGTTGAAGGGGGGTGTTGTGGATACTGTGTATGTGTTGGAGGGGTGTGTGATACGTGTGTGTGGAGGGGTGTGTGATACTGTGTGTGTTGGAGGGGTTGTGATACCGGTGTGTGTGTTGGAGGGGTGTGTGTGGATACTGTGTGTGTGTGGGAAGTGTTTTGTGTGGATACTGGTTTTGTGTTGGAGGGGTTTGTGTGGGATCTGTGTGGTGTGTTGAGGGGTGTGTGTGTATACTGTGTGTGTGTTGGAAGGTGTGTGTGGATACTGTGTGTGTGTTGGAGGGTGTGGTGGATACTGTGTGTGTGTTGGCGGGGTGTGTTGGATACTTGTGTTTTGTGTTTTAGGGGTGTGTGGTGGATACTGTGTGTGTGTTGGAGGGGTGTGTGGATACTGTGTGTGGTTTTGGAGGGGTTGTGTGGTGGATCCTGTGTGTGTGTTGGAGGGGTGTGTGTGGATCCCTTTGTGTGTGTTGGAGGTGTGTGTGGATACTGTTTGTGTTGGAGGGTTGTGTGGATTCCTGTGTCTTGTTTTGGAGGTGTGTTTGGATTCTGTGTGTGTGTTGGAGGGGGTGTGTAGAGACTGGTGTGTGTTGGAGGGGGTAGTGTGGAGCCTGGGAGAGAAGGTACGGAACTTACCCGATCGTGCGATCCTAATTCGCTTTTCTCTGTCAGGTCCAACTGACTTTGGACTCTATTTGCCTAATAGTGTAATAGTTCGTTCAGGACCTGTCCAGATGAATCAGCGGAGGAAGGCGGTGGATCGGGTAATTTGCTATAAGGGCTCCGGTGAGAAACTTACTTCTGGTAAAACTGTGGGTGGACTGTGGATGGCAACCGCACAAGCACGGGAGAAAAATATGTCTGGCACTTTCTGCAGGACAGTCTGTCTTCCACTCCATTTGTGGGCCATTATCCATAAACGCTGTGGAGAGAGCAGACGGAGAGACATCAGTAGGTTTCATTCAGTCTGTAGCAGAACATTCATCTAATCGCAAGCACCAAGCCCCCCAAATACCAGAGATCAATGGACAGAACAGGAAAGACACGACCAGGGGACCACGCCCAAATACCCAGAAATCACTGGGACGACAGGAAAGACACGACCAGGGGACCAAGCCCAAATACCCAGAGATCATGGGCTGTTTGGAAATTCTGGACAAGGTGGAATTAAATCCTACAGCAAAAAGGCGGGGGTTACCTGGTTTATTTCTGGTGCAAGGCCAAACTGGCAGAGAAGGTTTGCTTGAGCTGAGTTTGCAGTTCTAGAAAAGGAGGAAAAATGAGGCAGGAACATAACAGGGAACATAGAATATAAGACATTTACCAGGTAGTGACAAAGGAACATACCCATTCTTACAAAAAGCCACATGGGACATCCAGAGCTGAGATTCATCCTACAATACAGAGGGAAAAAATATACCAAGGAGAGTCTGTTACTCTGGCACCCAGTTCATCAGTGGAGCACATGCTGTGCATTACAAGGGTTCTCTTACCATCAGAACAGGCCAACATAAGAGGAGTTTAAAGGACAAACTAAAGCTTCAGAACAACATCCTGAATTAGATGTCAGATCTCTTGATGTAAAAGCAGTAATCCGTGTTCAGCCTCATTTTAATATGGTTGTGAGAAATTTACCTTTAAAACAGAGGTTTGAGGTCTTATTTTCCCAGTGTTCCGTTCTAGCAGTGTGGCTATGACTTTACAACATGCTCAGTCCTAAGAAAATGCAGGAACTGTTACAGTAGTCACACCCCACTAGTAGCTCTAGCCAATGGCTTTTTCAGGACAGAATAGGCAAGGGAAGCTGAGTTCAGGGTGTGGCCAGTAGTTTTCACTGTACATACAGTGATTTCATCCAGTTCTTTAAATGGTAACATCTACTTTAATAACATGTACTGTGTTGCTATTTTACAGTTTATTGGTATTTTTAGAGGGGATATGTTCAGATTCTGAAGTGTTTAGTCTCTGCCCTATTGGTTTAGTTCTCTGCCCTATTCCCTTACCCTGCCCCCACACCATCACTTGCATACCCCTGTACGACCAACAGTCCTGGAGCCTTGTCATCAAATATGTATTGAAACATCGCTCAATTGAACCCAATCTACAGTTCAACAGGAAAAGTTGCAGGTCCCAAAACTCGAGGAATAGACCCAATTTACCTTCCACCTGCTGGTTGCTTGTTGGAAAAATTGTGGATCCTCTGCACGATGACAAATTCGATCTCCTCCTTCTTAAATGAATAAGCCAATCCGCTGGAAGACCCCAAAATAAGCGTAAGACCTCGGTAAATGAAGTGATACGATCAGATTTAAGGTAAGTGAATAAGAGTGCGGACACTCGGTTTTATTTTATAGAAAATGAAAAATATTTAGAAACATCTGAAGGGTAAGATTTCTTTCCTGGCAGTAAAATCCACAATATAAGGATGCACCCAATTCGCCTTTCTATGTACCACGTTCAACTGAAAAGGCTGCTACACAGTCAATCTCACACGGGGGGTGGTATGGTCACGGCATCATTCCATTGGGTTTTGTCAGAAAAAGTATTCCAACGTGAAACACATTCTAACTATCAGATGACATCAGAAATCCTAATATTGGATGTAACAGGATGGGTGGTGTATGTCCCTTAACAGGTTCCCACGATACACTATCAAGATAAGACAAATGAAAATCACAAGTACAAACCTGTCTCTCTTCTCTAAACAGGTACAGCAGAGTTATTCAAATGTATGGGAACAGAAAGATTCTCCAGGTTAGACCTGCTTCCATCATTATCCCGCCCACCGGTACTAGTCGTGACAAGCTGAGTGACTGTTTGGTACAAAGCCACCACTTAGCCTGGTTTTACTCCATTTACAGCCAAGGGAAGCACAGGATCCTCGTCTTCAGTCCCGCAGCTTGCGATACACTAAATGTGATTTTCAGTGGCCCCTCCCACGCAATGTCGGTAACCAATCACAACGTACCTGCGATAACCGATGAAATCTCTTTGCCCAATGATTTCCTTGTACTTTGTACTCTACGCCGTGACTTTCTTAATAATGGACCGCAATAAGACGATTAAGGATCAGAAGATATAAGCACAAGGAAATATGTTTGTGAAGGTTCTCATTCATCCAAGTCACGGTATCCAGTGTGTGGATATGTGTGTGTTGGAGGGGGGTCGTGTGGCTACTGTGTGTGGTGGAGGGGGGTGGTGTGTGGAGAGACTGTGTGCGTTGGAGGGGTCGTCTTGTGTGTGTTGTGGATACTGTGTGCGGATACTGTGTGCGTTGGGGGGTGTGTGTGGATACTGTGGCGTTGGAGGGGTGTGTGTGGATCTGTGTGCGGGATTATGTGTGCGTTTGGAAGGGGTGTGTGTGGATAACTGTGTGCGTTGGAGGGTGTGTGTTGTGATTTACTGTGTGCGTTGGAGGGGTGGTGTGTGGATACTGTTTGCGTGGAGGGGGACTGTGGTGGGATACTGGGTGCATGGGAGGGGGGTGTGTGGATAATGTGTTGTGTTGGAGGGGGTGTGTGGATACTGTGTGTGTGGAGGTGTGATGTGTGTGGATTACGTGTGTGTGGGAGGGGGGTTTGTGGGGATACTGGTGTGTTGGAGGGGGTGTTTGGATACTGTGTGTGTTGGAGGGTGATGTGTGGATACTGGTGTGTGTGGAGGGGGTGTGTGGATACTGTGTGTGTTGGAGGGGTATGTGTGTGGATACTGTTGTGTGTGGAGGAGGGTGGGTGGATACTGTCTCGTGTGTTGGAGGGGGATGGGTGGATTCTGTGTGTGTTCGGAGGGGGTTGTGTGTGGATCTGTGTGTGTTGGAGGGGGTGTGTGGAACTGTGTGCGTTGGAGGGGTGTTGTGTGGATACGTGTGGGATATGTGTAGCGTTGGAGGGATTGTGTGGGATACTGTGTGCGTTGGAGGGGTGGTGTGGATATGTGTGCGTTGTGGGGTGGTGTGGATACGTGTGCGTTGGAGGGGTGTGTGTGGATACTGTGTGCGTTGGAGGGGGTGTGTGTGGATACTGTGTGTGTTGGAGGGGGGTGTGTGGTGATACTGTGTGTGTTGGATGTTGGTGTGTGTGTGTGGATACGTGTGTGTGGAGGGGCGTGTGTGGGCTAATGTGTGTGTGGAGGGGTGGCTTGGATATGTGGTGTTGGAGGGTGTGTGTGGATACTGGTGTGTGTTGGAGGGGGTGTGTGGATACTGTGTGTGTTGGCGGGGTGTGGGTGGATTGGGATAATGGTGGTTGGAGGGGGTGTGTGTGTGGATACTGTGTGGTGGGGGGGGGGGGGTTGGAGGGGTGTGTGGATTATGTGTGTGTTGGAGGGGGTGTGTGGGATTATGTGGTGTGTTGGAGGGGTGGGCTGTGGAAACTGTGTGTGTGTTGGAGGGGGTGTGGGGATACTGATGCTGTGTGTGGAGGGGTGTGATGGATACTGTGTGTGTGTTGGAGGGTGTTGTGGATACTGTGTGTGTGTTGGAGGGTGTGTGTGGATAATGTGTGTGTGTGGAGGGTGGGGGTGTGTGTGGGATACTGTGTGTGTTTTTCTGGAGGGTGTGTGTGGATACGTGTGTGTGTGTTGGAGGGTGGTTTATGTGGGATACGTGTGTGTGTTGGAGGTGTGGTGTGGATACTGTGTGTGTTGGAGGTGTGTGTGTGATACTGGGTGTGTGTTGGAGGGTGTGTGTGTGGATATTACGTGTGTGTGTTGGAGGGGTGTGTGTGGATACTGTTGTGTGTTGGAGGGTGTGTGTGGAGACTGTGTGGTGTTGGAGGGTGTGTGTGTGAGGAACTGTGTGTGTGTTGGAGGGTGTGTGTGTGTGATACTGTGTGTGGTTGGAGGGTGTGTGTGTGGAATACTGTGTGTGTGTGGAGGGGGGTGTGTGGTACTGTGGTGTGTGTTGGAGGGGGGCTGTGGTGGATATGTGTGTGTTGGAGGGGTTGTGTGTGGATACTGTGTGTGTTGGAGGGGTTGTGTGTGGATACTGGGTGTTGGGGAGGGGTGTGTTGGGGATACTGTGGGTGTTGGAGGGGTGTGTGTGGATACTGTGTGTGTTTGGAGGGGCGTGTGTGGATACTGTTGTGTTGGAGGGGCGTTGTGGGATACTGTGGTGTTGGAGGGCGTGTGGATTACTGTGTGTGTGTGTTGGAGGGGGGTGTGTGTGGAGACTGTGTGTGTTGGAGGGGGTGTGTGGAGACTGTGTGGTTGGAGGGGTGGTGGATATGTGGTGTTGGAGGGGTGTGTGTGGATACTGTGTTTGTGTTGG
Organism: Hymenochirus boettgeri; assembly: GCA_019447015.1. Classification (NCBI taxonomy): domain Eukaryota; kingdom Metazoa; phylum Chordata; class Amphibia; order Anura; family Pipidae; genus Hymenochirus; species Hymenochirus boettgeri. Next base: position 10,933,947 of record CM033476.1, on the reverse strand, counting down.
AGGGGAGTGTGTGGAAACTGTGTGTGTTGAGGGGCGTGTGGATGGATACTGTGTGATGTTGGAGGGGCGTGTGGATCCTGTGTGAGTTGGAGGGTGTGTGTGGATACTGTGTCGTGTGGGAGAGGGGTTGGGGGGGATACGTGGTGTGTGTTGGAAGGGGGTGTATGGATACTGTGTGGTGAAGGGGGGTGTGTGGCTACTGTGGTGTGTTGGAGGGGTGGGTGGCTACTGGTGTGTTGGAGGGGTGTTGTGGATACTGTGTGTGTGTTGGAGGGGTGTGTTGTGGCTACTGTGTGTGTGTTGGAGGGGTGGTGTGGATATGTGTGTGTGTTGGAGCGGGTGTGTGTGGATACTGTGTGTGTGTTGGAGGGGTGTGTGTGGATTAATGGGTGTGTGTTGGAGGGGTGTGTGTGGATACCGGTGTGTGTGTTGGAGGGGTGTTGTGGGTGGATACTGTGTGGTTGGGGGGGTGTGTAGAGACTGTGTGGTGGAGGGGGGTGTGTGGAGCGGCGAGGAGGTAGGAACTTAACACGGTCTTGCGATCCTCAGGTCGATTTCTCTGGCATGTCCCAACTGCTTTGGGGACTCTATGTGATAAGAGTTATAAGGTTCGTCAGGACCGTAGCCATGATCAGCGGAGGAGCGAGTCCAGTGATGGGTAAGTCCTTCACCTTCTTCTCCTGGCTCTGCAGTTTATGAAGGACGGAGGTAAGACACAGTCCTTGACCTCCCGTTCTTCAATAAAACTGGAACCTAAAATAGTTTCTTAGGTGGACATTCCCTTTAATCTCCTTTTACCTTTAAGAATAGTCACTGCACTAGTGACTATCCCTTTCTACATTGATGAAAGCCTGGTCGGGTTAAGGAGCTATGCCTTACCTCCTGATAGATAGCAGGAACGAACTCTGAAAATCGTCTTGCCTTTCACTCGATCCAGCGGGGCCGCTCTGAATGTCCCGACTGCTTCCTGCTTCTGACACTATAACGGGCATTATCGGGCATGCGCGGTATAGTGTAACAGAAGAGTCGGAATGTCAGAGCGGCCCAGCTGCATGTGCGTGAAAGCTAAGATTTTCAGATAGTTCGTCCTGGCTATCTAAACATTGAGTTGAAGACACACACACAGTATCCACCCTATCCAACACAAACACAGTATCCACCCCTCTCCAACACACACACAGTATCACCCCTCTCCAAACACACACACAGTATCCACCCCTCTCCAACACACAACAGTATCCACCCTCTCCAACACACACACAGTATCCACCCCTCTCAAACACACCACAAAGTAACACCCCTCTCCAAACACACACACAGTATCAACCCCCTCTCCAACACACACACAGTATCCACCCCTCTCCAAACACACACACAGTATCACCCTCTTCCAACACAACCACACAGTATCCACCCCTCTCCATACACACAAACAACACAGTATCCACCCCCCTCCAACACACAAAACACACACATTCCACCCCCCCTCCAACACACACACACAGTATCCAACCCTCCAACACACACAGATCCAACCCCTCCAACACACACAGTATCCAACCCCCTCCAACGACACAACCCACAGTTATCCAACCCCCCGCCAACACACACCGGATCCCCCCCCCCTCCAACACACACACACACAGTACCAACCCCCCTCCAACACACACAGATACAACCCCCTCCAAACACACACAGTATCACCCCCCTCCAAACACACACACAGTACCACCACCCCCCTCCAAACACACACAATAGTATCCACCCCCCTCCAACCACACACAGTAATCCACCCCTCTCCAACACACCAGTATAAACACCACACACAGGTTATTACCACACACACATATACACACACACACAGTATATCTACCACAACAACAGTATATACACACACAACAGTATATACACACACCCAGTATAACATACCAACAGTATATATACACACAAAACCACACCCCACCTCACTTCCTCCCCAGTCAGCTAGTCCGGACTATCTCCAGCTGCTCAACTCCGGGATACGCTGACTATATCCTCCGATGTGCAAACTCCGCCATTCCCTCTGGAACACGTGGCACACTTCGGTACGGCACTTCCGGGAACCCGCAGCCGTCAAATTTGGGTTCTACAACGACAGGTCCGCTCTAGGGGAGAGAGGACATGTGAGGGGGGAACCAGGGGGTGTTTCAGTGTAGACACCACCAGGGGGAGACAGAGGAGGAAACCGAATCAACGATCATGGACAATAAGAAAATCTTCACCACATGGGGGAACCATAAAACCTGGATCTCCATCCCGGAATTGGGGGTTCGGCTTGAGGGAAGAAATAATTTTTTATGTATATTATTATTATTATCAGTTCTTATTATATGTTATTTTATTATTATTATGTTGGTGTTTTTATTATTATTTTGCATATACTTATAAATATTATTAGTATATATTGTGATTATCAATTATTATGATTATTAGAGAGCAAGTGGTGGGTGGGTCTACAGTCTGATCCGTCTCTACCTCCCATCCATCCCCTGCTACAGGGACCCAAACTATGTACACAGTCTGTGTGGGTAATATATCTACCAGTCTGTGTGGGTAATATATCTACCAGTCTTGCGTGGGTAATATATCTGTACTAGTCTGTGTGGGTTAAATATCTTACCGTCTGCGTGGGTAATAGATATACCAGTCGTGTGGGTAATATATATGTACTCGTAGGTGGGGTATATATCGACCAGTCTGTGTGGGTCAATAATATCTACAAGTCTGTGTGGGTAATATATACTGTACTAGTCTGTGTGGTAATATATCTACCAGTCTGTTGGGTAATATATCACCAGTCTGCGTGGGTAATTATATATTGTACTAGTCTCTGTGTGGGTAATATATTACCGTCCTGTGGGGTAATATATCTACCAGTCTGTGTGGGTAATATATATGTTATAGTAGCGTGTGGGTTAATTTATATGTACCAGCCTGTGTGAGTAATATATTCGACCAGATCCTGGGGGTAAAAATATGTCCTAGTCTGTGGGGTAATTTATAGTACCAGCCTGTGTGAGTAATATATATTACCAGTTGTGTAGGTATAGATATGTACAGTCTGTGTGTGGTAATATATATGCACTAGTCAATCTGTGTGGGTAATTATATGTTACCGACTGGGTGGGAGACTAATATGTGCCAGCCTGTGTGGGGTATAAATATATACCAGTGCTGTGTGGGTAAGTATATATGACCAGTCTGTGTGGGTAATATATCTACCAGTCTGGTAGGTAATATATATGTACCAGTCTGTGTGGGTAATTTATATGGACCAGCCTGTGTGGGGTAACTATATACTACCAGGCTGTGTGGGTAATATATATGTACCAGTCTGTGTGGGTACTTAATGTACCAGCCTGTGTGACTAATATATATCTACAGTCTGTGTAGTAATATATCTACCAGTCTGTGTAGAATATATATGTACAAGTCTTTGATTGCGGTGTGGGTAATTATATTGTACCAGCCTGTGTGGGGTAATAGATATGTACAGTCTGTGTGGGATATTTATATGTACCAGCCTGTGATGGGTAATTATAAATCTACCAGTCTGTGTGGGTAATATATATGTACCAGTCTGTGTGGGTAATTTATATGTACAGCCTGTGTGAGTAATATATATTACCAGTCGTGTAGGTAATATATATTTACCAGTCTGTGTGGGTTAATTTATATTACCAGCCTGTGGAGTAATATATATCTACCAGTCTGGTGTAGGTAATATTCTATGTACCAGTCTGGTGGGTAATTATATGTACCAGCTGTGGGGGGGTTAATATAGATCTACCAGTCTGTTGTGGTAAATATATATGTGCCAGCCGTGTGGGTAATAGATATCTACCAGTCTGTGTGGGTAATTATTGTACCAGCCGAGTGAGGAATATATATCTACAGTCTGGTAGGTATCTACCAGTCGGTGTGGGTAATTTATTGTAACCAGCTGTGGTGAGTAATATATATTCTACCAGTTTGTGTAGGTAATCTACTGTACCAGTCTGTGTGGAGGTAATTTATATGTACCAGCCTGTGTGGGTAATATATCTCTACCAGTCTGGATTGTGGGGGGTAAAATAAGTGTGCCAGCCGTGTGGGTAAATATATATCTACCAGTCTGGGTGGGTTACTATACTACCAGTTCTGTGTGGGAATATATATGTGTCAGTCTGTGTGGGTACTTATCTACAGTCTTTGTGGGTAAAATATATGTACTAGTCTGATGTGGATAAATGTATATGTACCGCCTGTGTGGGTAAATATATATCTACACGTCTGTGGGGGGAATAATATGTATCAGTCTGTGTGGTAATGGTTATGTGCAAGCCTGTGTGAGGAATATATATCTACCCAGTCGGTGTGGGACCCCCCCCAAAATATTGTGTCAGTCTGTGTGCCCGGTAATATATATTTACCAGGTCTGTGTGGGTAATATATAGTACCAGTCTGTGTGCATGATATAATACCAGTCACCGTGGGCAACATATATGTACCAGTCAATGGGGGCAATATAGATGTCCCAATAACCGCGGGCAATATATTGTACCAGTCAAACGTGGGCAATATATAGTTACCTACCTATACCCACCTTCACAAGCCACGTGCGCTTTTTGAGCCACAGGAAGATACAGGGACTTGGCCTCAGGTATATTATTTATTATATTATTATTATCTTCGTTATATATTATTATATATTATATTATAGAGAGAAAGTGGTGGTGCGTCTACAGTCTAATCCTGTCTCATACCTCCCCATACATCCCCTGCTACAGGGACATGTTAACCGTCTGTGTGGGTCATATATATGTACCAGTATTTGTGGGGTATTTATAGGTGCCAGCCTGTGTGGGAATATATATGTACCAGTTGTTGGTACTTATATCTGTACCAGTCTGTGTGGGAAATAATATGCTCAGTCCTGTGTGGGTAATATATCTACCAGTCTTTGTGGGTAAAATATATGACTAGTCTGTGGGGTAATTTATATGTGCATGCCTGTGTGGGTAGGGTAATATATATCTACCAGTCTGTGTGGGAATATATATGTACCAGTATGGTAAGGGTAATATATATTGTACCATTCTGTGGGGGCAATATATATGTGTCAGTCTGTGTGGCAATATAGATGTGTCAGTCTGTGTGGGTAATATATATTTACCAGTCTGTTGTGGGGGATATATATTTACCATCACCACGGCAACTACATATATGGACCAGTCCACTGGGGGCATATAGATGTACCAATCACACGTGGGCAATATATGTACCAGTCAACGGGGGCAATATAGATGTACCCCCTTTACCACTCCACAGCACCACGTGAGCTTTTTGACCACAGGAAGATTACAGCGGACGGGTCAGGTGCCAAAAGGTCAAGAAACACCCCTGATTAATTTCTGTTTTCTCAATAGTGTTTCCTACTTAAGGCAAATGAAATCTTTACCATGTCTTTAAACAATCAGGGTTATAGGGCAGGAGAGGGATGCCTGAGGTGGACCGTGGAGGTGAATGTTATTCACTAAACGAAGTTTTCATCAGGCTGCACCATGAGGACATTTTGAAAACGTTATACTTTACTGTGGCCCTCCCAGGGGGGTTAAGTGGTATGGGGGATGTCCCATTGGTTGTTTTATTGGCTTTGTTATTGTGGTGTTGTGTTGTGTTGTGAACTACTGCATTATGGCAAATAAACATATTATTTTGCTGATAACAGAGTTGTGTCCAGTCTTTAATCAGGGTGAGATTCATTTTATCTCTATCCGACACACATGATGGATCTCAATAAAATCAAATTTAATTATGGTAGCAATTAACAACTGACAAATTCACATTGGAGTGCTTGTACGTAAACAATGAACTATTAGCCCTAGAATTCTCTCCTTGTGGTAAACTCATGTATATGTAGGAAACATGGGGATGGTTACAGTGGTGGTTAACTATCACCCTCGCCACCGCGGGGGGGGGGGGGGACTGGATGGCATAGGGCCCGCCACAGGTTCTGCAGCGACCAGCTGTTTTTAAAAGCTGATCGACATGTTTACGGAAACTACACCGCGTTCAGCGGGTTAAAAGGACCGGACCTGAACTTCCCGGTCTTTTAAACATTAGCGCGGCGGCGGGCCCCCCTGTGGTTAGACAGGTTTGAAATAGGTATTTTTTCAATGTTAATGCAAAGATTTGCAATCAAAGGAGATGATTCTGAATCTCTAAGACAAAATATTTACATGGTAAAGCCTCATGTGGAATAGTGGTGCAGCTTGGAATTCCTTGTGTGTAAGGGGAACAATGGGAACTGGAAAGGGGTTAAGAAACTAAGGCAATGCCACACTAAACATTTCTCACACACTAACCGATCACGCTGGAGAATCCAGCACAGGAATGCAACGTGGGGGAGCCGCATTGCATGTGGCTCTGTGTTTAGCGCTCATCATTTGTTGGGGATGGGGCTTGCATGCTCTCCAATAAGGGACTATTGCTGAAATGAATACACTTCCATAAATTAATGAAGGGGAAGGAGAGATTGCTATGAATACAGACTAGATAAGTTATAACTAAATAAGGGGAATGGAGAAGATTGTCATGAAAACAATCTAGATACATATTAACTAAATTAGGTGGATGGAGAGATTGGCTATAAAGACAGAGTAGATAAATTAAACTAATTAATAAGGGGAATTGGGAAAAACTTGCTATGAAGACAAATAGATAAATATCACTCAATTAATAAGGGGAAATGGAAACTTGGTAGAAGGACAAACTAGATAACTAAATTATAACTCAATTACTAAAGTGAAGGGAGAAGCGTGGCATGACGACAGACTAGATATATATAATAAATTAAAAGGGAATGGAGAAGATTGGCTTAGGCGACCAGACTAGCTATAGTATAAACTAAAATTAATAAAGGGAAGGAGAAGATGGCTATGAAGACAAACTAGATAAATTATAACTTAAATTAATAAAGGGAATGGAGAGTTGGCATGAAAACAGACTAGATAAGTATAACTAAAATAAGGGGCAATGGAGAAGCTTGGCTTTGAGACATACTAGATAGTATAAAGAAATTAATAAGGCGGAATCGAGAAGCTGGCTATGAAGAACAGAGTAGATAAGTTTAAATTAAATAAGGGGATGGAGAAGATGCTATGAAACAGACTAGATAAGTTTAACTAAATTAATAAGAGGAATGGAGAAGCTTGGTATGAAGACAAACTAGATTAAATTATAACTAAATAAAAGGGAATCGAGAAGCTTGGCTATGAAGACACACTAGATAAATTATAACTAAATTAATAAGGGGAATCGAGAAGAGCTTGGCTATGACGACCAACTAGATAATTATAACTAAATAAGAAGGGGAATAGAGAAGCTGGTTATGAGACAAACTAGTAATTATAACCTAAATTAATAAGGGGAATGGAGAAGATTAAGACGAGATAAGTTATAACTAAATATGAACACCTGAGGAATACAGAGTTAGCGAAAGAAGAGCAGTTGATAATTGGGGTAGGGAATGGGAACACTGTATATCCCTGTTATATGGGCCATGGGAGTTAGCAACGACACAACATTTTCTGGCTCTTTGAGCTATAGATTTGAACCATTAAAATGATGTATCAGCTCCATGATCCAAATCTCATGTTTAGATTCTCATATTCAACCAGTAAATTCTGAAGCCGTTCCCTGTTTTCTTCAGCTTGAATTCATGACTCTTCTCCTGTCAAAGGAATGCAACATAACACATAAGAACCCCCCAATGTACATTCAGGCAATTCCATACACAATAAAACATGAGACATTTAGGCTACATCTCCTTGCTCATTATGATAAAACAAATGGGGACTTCTGGCCCCTACCCCCGGTGGTTTATGGCAGCCCTTAGGTAAAGCTATGCCTTCTAAGAAGATTTTTACAGCATTCTTTGATATTCAGGACACATTTGAAAACTGTTAGCCAGCAGCATACTCGCTATATATAATATATTTTTTAAAGAGAGCATAGGGCATAAAGTTTTTATAAAACTAGTTAAGATGGATACACACAAGGAGAACTTGTGGTCCCCGAAACAAGCGTTTGAATATAGCAAGCAATCGTCACTGGCCAACAGTCTGGTGCCAATCGGTCTGAGATTTATAAACAGGTCCGGGATCTGGATGAACGGACGACCAACTCAGTCGTGGGCTCTAACCCCACCCACACCATTGGATATTTCTGCCCGACCAACCACACAGCATATCGGTTGGTTGGCCTCAAATATGATGTGGTGTACCAAGCCATAAACCAGATTCGAGTTACATCGTAACCAATATTTTTAGCAATACATTTTTTGTAAATCACACCCTTGTCATTGTTTAAAGGCCGCCCGCAAATAGATCAGGCCAAATATTGCTGTTAGGACGTTTTCAGGCTGTGCACAGGACAGTCTCTAGAACTTTTGGCACCTGAAAAAAAAATTCAAAATGTTGCCCCCCCCCCTCGCCATGCCGCGGAATGGGTGTTTTAATAATTGGGTAATATGAAGTGGGGGGTGGCTTGTTCAGAAGTGGAGGGGCTTTATACACATGACTGGTAATTATCCCACAATGGACTGGTAAATGATGCCCACAGTGACTGGATTTGGATGCCGCAGTGGACTGGTAAATGATGCCCCAACATTGATTTTTGATCTGCCAGGGCTGGAAATCATGGAAAAATCAGTGTCCCGGCCATGGAAATATATGTGCCTCCAAGCACATGATTCCAGGGGAATAAAAAATTTGCATTTTAAACTGCTGCCTCCTACAGGGTTGCTGCTCTGTAATGTGCTCACCTTGCCTTTAGAGAGGCGCCCGGCTGTGCACAAACGTTCCTTATTTGGGCAGGTAATTCCCACCTCCCAGTCATCATGTGATATTACCAATACTTTTGGCCTGATCTATGTTGCACCTTACAATGGTGTTGAATTACCAGAACAACTTGATTTGGCTAAAATATTTGGTAATGATTGCCCATAAATTGAATCTGGTCCCCCAGCCCACCAGATCTTTTCATGTTAATGAAGCTTCCATAACATGGTGAAGACTAGGGACACTTTGGTTCTGTTCTTCGAAATTTTAAAAATTTCAATAGATTTGGTACATACAACCAAAACTGAAAAAAAAAAGAATCAGGGAGTAGATTAGATTAAGAGTGTATATTCAATTATTATAATTCTATTTTCACAAGTCTCCAAGGGTTTCGTGCTTCCTCCATGTTATTTCAGGGTTCCCGAACGAGACGTCCAGATAAAGGTTTACCATATTGGAGGTTACCGAAAATTGTAAATTCTGAAAATAATAATTATGAATTTTAGAAGAAAAAAAAAAACGCATGTTAGAAAATGAAAATTTCAATTTCTGAAGTTTGTGAAATGTTGAAACCCTCAGATTCGGTTCGATCGCGGGTTCTATTCCACACCAACTACATCTCCAGTAAAGACTGTGGGGCCCATAGTTATAAATGGGCATTACCGGCAACTTTCCTCTGCCATATTTGGTGGCGGAAACAATATCGCTGCGATAGGATTTTCCGGGAATGGCGCACATCGAAGATGTTACCGCTAGCTTTGGGGGGTGCGGTAACGGTCTTATGATGTGATGCCAGGGGGGTAGGTGGCGGTGGGGGGGGGGGCTATTAACCAAAAAGATGGATTGTTTAATTTGGTGAATTTCTGATAGACCCCAACGTGTCCGTCTGGCTTGTATTACCGTAACTGTACGGTAATGGGGACAGGGTGGCCCCTGACACATTATGGTACTGGACTCTGCGTTTTACTGTTGCAATTGAAGTTGTCCTCTATCAAGTGTTTTTTTCTCCTCCAGCTCTGCTATTTCCAGTGCTTGTAACGCCACATCATGCAGTAGAGGATCATATTCACATTCACATTTCTATTACGGGGTTCTCTACTTAAGTATCCGGCATCACCCCCCCCCACCGTACTACAACTAAAACAAAGGCCACCGCGAGACCAGGGGTTCAGAAACCATGACCAGAACTGGGCCAATAGGCCAAACCTTCTCCATACTCAAGCTGTAAAGACAGTTAGGAAGGAAATAAGTTTACTAACGAAAATCATGGATAGAAAATGTCTTAGCACCAATGGATTGATACAGAATGGATCAATCGTGACTGTCATGGCGTCATGGCAATGGACCCTTTGCGTACCACCATCTCGCCGTTGGGTTTGGTATATTGAATGTTGTTAGACAAATAGGACAGACAATAATGTTGTGGCAATCATGTACCTTTCTATATTGGCTACGCCGCACTCTTTCCAAAAAGTTTATAGCGCGGTCATCACCAAATTAAGAAAAAAACCCAACCTAATAGATGCATCGGGTAGAAAATGGTTTTTGCACTATTAGGCCAAAAATGGCAATGGCCTATAGCATCACCCCTAAAGCAGGTTCACATAGTAACGAAAAAGCCCATCGATACTGTCGGACATTAACTTGAGAAGTGTTGAAAAAGTTACACCAGATAATATATATTAGTGGTAGGTAGTGACACACACACACACACACACACACACACACCACACACACACACACACACAACACAACGTTATTTATATATATATAATATTATTATAATATAACAAAAAATTCCCCATACAAAATCAAGTGATAGTATATAATTAATTACAATATATTCATCCCTTTGTGTATATATATATATATTAGTAATAGTATATATATAGATATGCTTGTGAAGGTTCTCATTCATCCAGGTCATGGTATATCTGCGAATATTCATTCATCCAGGTCATGGTCTATCTGTAATATTCATCCATCCAGGTCATGGTCTATCTGTAATATCATCATCCAGGATCACGGTTATCTGTAATATCATTCATCCAGGTACGGTAATCTGTAATATTCATCCATCCAGGTCACGGTATATCTGTAATTATTCAGCCATCCAGGTTCCTGGTATATCTGAATATTTCATTCATCAGGTCATAGGTATATCTTAAGATTCATTTCACCAGGTCATGGATATCTGGAATTATTCATTCATCCAGGTCATGGTATATCTGTAAATACATTCATCCAGGTCATGGTATATCTGTAATATTCATCCAGGGTCACGGTAATCTGTAATATTGTAATCCAGTCATGGTCTAATTGTAATATTCATTCATCCAGGTCATGGTAATATCTGGAATTATTCATTCATCCAGGTCATGGTATATCGTAATATCCATTCATCCAGGTCATGGTCATCTGTAATATTCATCATGTTCCGGTTATATCTCTATATTCATCCAGGTCCATGGTATATCTGTTAATATTCATAACCCATCCAGGCAGGTATATCTGTAATATTCATCCATCAGGTCACGGTGATCTGTAATATTATTCATCCGGTCATGGTATATCTGTTGTATTCAATTTAGATCACTGGACTTGAAATGTAGTTCTGAAGACGTTTCGCTAGTCATCCGACTTGCTTTCTCATTCAGAATGACTTGTACAAGAATTGTGGCAATATGTACCCTGGAAAATCCCGCTTAGCATTATCACAGCAAGGTGTAAGGGTGTGATTAGATAGTGGCTAAGAGGTGTTATAGGAACGCCAGAGTAGGTGTTTCAAAACAGCATTGTACATGGAAGACGTGGACCATGCTCATGGCGATAACAACACATATGCGGCTTTAACAAGGCCGAGTCCCACCAGCCGTACAAGAAAAGAGTCAATTAGACTTACTAAAAACAGCTCAAAGGATAAAGCCATTGACCGAGCAATGTATCTCGCCTCCTACACTGGTGGCACAATCATGCATATATGGACTCCAAAGATTTACTATAAGGTAAGGGGCCACTAAGGACCTATGTCAGCAGCATCACTCGGGGTAACATACAAGGTGGCAAATATATAGCTAACCTGTAGGACCTTTGGTGGGAAGTTCTAAGCCATCACATCCAGACAACTCTCAGGATTTCACCAACAAGATTGAACGATATAGTTACTCGGTGTAGAAGATTGTTAGAAGAAAACATGGTGTCCTATGATGTGACTTCTCTCTTCACTGTTACCCACCAAGGAGGGCTGTGACATGGTGAGAAAACGGCTGGGCCAAGACAGCACTCTTACCAGAGAACTGATTCTCAACCAGAAAGGTGTGTTCCTGTTGGACTTGGCCGGAATACCACCTATTGCAAATAACGGGATAAGGTCTATAGCAAAAACATGGATTAGTGTGCTATGGATGATCCGTTCAACCTTTGTGGCCACCCTTTACATGGAGGAGGTAGGAAACACAGGCGCTTAATACCTTTAAGGGCATAGACAAAGCCACTGGTTCAGATATGTTGATGACACCTGGCGTTAAAAATCCAACCCGAAGAAGTAAAGCTTTCACAGAACACATTAATGCGGTGACCAAAACATTAAATTCACAAGGGAAGAGGACAAAACAACAAACTGGCTTCTTGGACGCTTGTAGAAGTTAAGGAAATGGAAACTGGAAGTAGAGGTTTATAGAAAACCAAACCACACAGATCAGTATTGATGTTTGACTCCCACCACCTTTAGATCCCAAGCGGGTGTCATCAGAACCCTGCAACCAGAGCCGAGAACATCCCACTACCAGAGCCGAGAACATCCCAACTAGCACAGAGGCGCAGGCTTAAACGAAATGAAACATCTCGGAGGAGCCCTTAAAACTTGTGGATATCAGGACTGGGCCTTTGTCAAAAGAGTAGAAGGACGAAAAGCACACAAATACAAACAGTGAAGGGGAAACAGCAAGACAGGAGGAAGACAGGTCATCCCATATGTAGCAGGGGTCTCCGAGAAATTTAAGAAGAATTTTCAAAAAAAATCGTACCAGCTGCTTTAAACCGAACAACCACTGAGGCTTGCCAGCATTGGTACATACGAAAGACTCAATACCAAACACAAGAAAAGCGACATCATATATGCAGTGCAGGGCAGTGAAGAAAAAAAAAATGCTCTGATTTGATATGTGGGGGAGACCAAACAGCAACTGCATCAACGTATGGCCCAGCACAGAGAGCCCCCCCCCACATTCTCGGGTCAGGACTCAGCGTTATCTGCATCTTAAGGATAAAGGACATACCTTTGAAGATTGTAATACTAGGTTAACCTACTGGTGCAGGAACGACTGGTTCAAGAGATAGGTGTTAGGAGGCCATTTATGTGAAAATAAAGAAACCACTAAGCCTCAATAGAGGTGGGGGGGTTCGACAACAACTGTCTGCCATGTACAATGCTGTTTTAACACCTTCCTCTGGGGCGTCCTATCAACAACCTCTTAGCCACGATCTAATCACACCCTTAAAACACCTGCTGTGGGATATGATAATGGGATTTTTCCAGGGTTAATAATTGTCACAGCAGATTCTTGTACAATTCATTCTGAATTGAGAAAGCCAGTCGGGATGACTAGCGAAACGTCTTCAAGAACTACATTTCAAGTCCAGTTGATCAATGAATACAACAGATATATATTATATTAGATCGTAACCCACTTTTTTAATTAAAAACCTATGTATTAAATGCGATTTAAAATAACACAAACAATAAATACTATTAGATAATGAATAAATGATATTTAGTACATTTCAAAATGGTATAGAAATAAAAAAGTTACACATTTCTTTACATATTTTTTTGTACTATTGATGCAAATCGCCCAAGCATAAAACACACATCATGTACTTCTTGTTGCAATGAATGAACAAGCGGCCAACAATCAGTCAATCAACCAATCAATCAACCAATCAATCAATCAATCAATCAACCCAATCAATTCAAGCAAGCAACCACGCAAGCAATCAAGCAAGCAGCAACCAAGGAACCACGCAAGGCAAGCAACCAAGCAAGCAAATGGCCAACCAAGCCAAGCAACAAGGAACCAAGCAAGCAACCAAGCAAGCAACCAAGCAAGCAGCAAGCAACCAGGAACCAAGCAACAAGAAACCAAGCAAGCAACAAGCAAGCAACGGAACCAGCAAGCAAACCAAGAAGGCAACAAGACAATCAACCAAAGCAGCAAGCAAGCAACCAAGGAACCAAGCAAGCAAGCACCAAGCAAGCAAACAATCAAGCAACCAACATGGCAAGCAACAATCAACCAATCAATCAATCAATCAATCAACAATAAAATAATCATCAGATCAACCAAATCAATCAACCAATCAATCAACCAACCAATACAATCACCAACCACCCAATCAAATTCGATCAAACCAATCAATCAATCAGTCTCTCTCTCTAGAAGACTGTTGGGATCAGTTTGAGACAGCAGGGATCAAGGCGCAGATTGGACAGTGAGATGGAAAAACACATTGGTCTTTTTCGTTAAATAAAAAGGGAAAAAAAGAAAAAAATTTATTTAGCCAAAAATAAACTCCGACAATCTTTTCATTCACAAATTAAGAGAAAATGGTGGTAACACAGAACATGCACTGCTTGTGGCCAAACCCACCCTGGGTTATCTCCAACGGTCAAGAACCACTAAGTCAAATCTTTAAACGTCTTTCTCTGGTTACCCTTGGCACCTGCTTGCCCAGTCATCCTGGATATACAGTCCTAAACAGTCTCACCCAGACCATCAGCAGCTAATCTTGCACAGGACCATCCAATCTGAGAACAAGCACCGCTTTTTGCATCAGCCAGGTGAGCTGATGGGGCTTGGTTTCCCACATTTAATACTGGCCTGGACATTTAAACGACGGAAAGGACAATAACATGTAAAATAGTAATATAGTAACATAGTAACCATAGTAAACATAATCTGAAGGAATAGTAAAAAGGCCACTAAATCCTGCTTAAATTATTCTATGGATTCACAATAAATATCTACTATAATCAATTGATAATTCATCACATCAACATGTATATTGAATTAATTCACAATACATTTTTATCATGTATTATTTATAGTAATAAAAGTAGTGCACTTCTTGCTGATATATTATAAAAGGGATGGGACTAGGTATAAACTCAAAGCCTAACTCAATGCAGGCGGACATTAGGATGGGACTACGTTCCATAAATCAAGCCTAACTCAATGCAGGCGGACACACTAGGATGGGCTACGTCATAATCAAAGCCTAACTCATGCAGGCGGCATAGGATGGGAATACGTCATAACTCAAAGCCTAACTCAATGCAGGCGGACATAGGATGGGACTACGTAATAACTCAAAGCCTAACTCAATGCAGGCGGACATAGGGGGACGACGTATAACTCAAAGCCTAACTCAATGCAGGCGGTCATAGGATGGGGTACGTATAAACTCAAGCCTAACTCAATGCAAGAGCGGTTCATTAGGATGGGGCTAGTCATACTCAAAGCCTAACTCAATGCAGGCGGTCGGTCATAGGATGGGGATACGTTCATAACTCAAAGCCAACTCAATGCAGGCGGACATAGGGAGGGGCTACGTCAGAACTCAAAGCCTAACTCAATGCAGGCGGTCATAGGATGGGCTACGTCATAATCAAAGCATAACTCATGCAGGCGGACATAGGATGGGCATACGTCATAACTCAAAGCATAACTCAATGCAGCGGTCATAGGATGGGGGCTACGTCATAACTCAAAGACTACACTCAATGCAGGCTGGGTCATGTAGGATGGGGCTAAGTCATAACTCAAAGACCTAACTCAAGAAGGCGGTCATAGGATGGGGCTACGTCATAACTCAAAGCCTACACTCAATGCAGCGCGGACATAGGATGGGGCTAGTCATAACTCAAGTCCTACACTCAATGCAGGCGGACATGGATGGGCTACGTCATAACTCAAAGCCTAACTCAATGCAGGCGGACATAGGATGGGGCTACGTTCATACTCAAAGCCAACTCAATGCAGGCGGTCATAGGATGGGGAACGTCAAACTCAAAGGCCTAACTCAATGCAGGCGGAATAGGATGGGGCTACGTCATAACTCAAAAAGCTAATCAATGACAGGCGGTTCATAGGATGGGGCACGTCATAACTCAAAGCCTACTCAATGCAGGCGGACAAGGATGGGGCTATACGTCATAACTCAAAGCCTAAACTCAATGCAGGCGCGGTCATAGGCTGGGGCTGCGTCATAACTCAAAGCCTACTCAATGCAGGCGGACATAGGGGATGGGGCTAGTCATAATCAAAGCCTAACTCAATGCAGGCGGTCATAGGATGGGGCTACGTCATAACTAAAAAGCCTAATCAATGCAGGCGGTCATGGATGGGGCTACGTCATCAAATCAAAGCCTACTCAATGCAGGCGGCATTATCATAGGATGGGGCTACGTCATAACTAACGCCTAACTCAATGCAGGCGGGTCATAGGCGGGGCTACGTCATAACCAAAGCCTAACTCAAGTGAGGCGGTCATAGTTTTTTGGATGGGCTACGTCATAACTCAAAGCCTAACTCATGCAGGCGGACATAGGAGGGGCTACGTTCCATAACTCAAAGCCTAACTCAATGCAGGCGGTCATAGGATGGGGCACGTCATCCCCCGTAATCAAAGGCCTAACTCAATTGAGGCGGACAAGGATGGGGCTAGTCATAACTCAAAGCCTAACTCAATGCAGGCGGACCTAGGATGGGGCTACGTCATAACTCAAAAGCCTAACTCAATGCAGGCGGTCATAGGATGGGGCTACGTCATAAACTCAAAAGCCTAATCAGGCAGGCGGAACATTAGGATGGGCTACGTTCATAACTCAAAGCCTAACTCAATGCAGGCGGTCATAGGATGGGGCTACGTCATAACTCAAAGCCTAACTAAGGCGGCGGACCTAGGATGGGGCTACGTCATATAACTCAAAGCCTAACTCAATGCAGGCGGTCATAGGATGGGGCTACGTCATAACTCAAAGCCTAACTCAATGAGGCGGACTATAGGATGGGGCACGTCATAACTTAAAGCCTAACTCAAGGCAGGCGGTCATAGGATGGGGTACTCTAAATCAAAAGCCTTAACTCAATGCAGCGCGGACATAGGATGGGGCTACGCATAACTCAAAGCCTAACTCAATGCAGGCGGTAATAGGATGGGGCTACGTCATCACTCAAAGCCTAACATCAATGCAGGCGGTCATAGATGGGCTACGTCATAACTCAAGCCTAACTCAATGCAGGCGGGACATAGGATGGGGCATCGTAATAACTCAAAGCCTAACTCAATGCAGGCGGAAATAGGATGGGGCGGCTACGTCATAACTCAAAGCACAACTCAATGCAGGCGGTCATAGGATGGGGCTACGTCATACTCAAAGCCTAACTCAATGCAGGCGGAATAGGATGGGGCTACGTCATAACTCAAAGCCTAACTCAATGCCCGGCGGTCATAGGATGGGGCTACGTCATAAAATCAAAGCCTAACTCAATGCAGGCGGACAAATAGGATGGGGCTACGTCATAACTCAAAGCCTAATCAATGCAGGCGGTGGTCATAGGTCATAGGATGGGTATCGTCATAACTCAAAGCCTAACTCAATGCAGGCGGACATAGGATGGGGCTACATATAACTCAAAGACTAACTCAAATGCAGGCGGTCATAGGATCAGGGCTGGATACGTCATAACACTCAAAGGCCTAACTCAATGAGGCGGTCATGGATGGGGGCTACGTCATACTCAAAGCCGAACTCAATGCAGGCGACATAGGTTATGGGGCTACGTTATAACTCAAAGCCTAACTCAATGCAGGCGGACATTAGGATGGGGTACGTCATAATCAAAGCCTAACTCATGCAGGCGGTCAATAGGATGGGGTACGTCCATAAATCAAGCCTAAACTCAATGCAGGCGGGTCATAGGATGGGGCTACGTCATAACGCAAAAGCCTAACTCACTGCAGGCGGACATAGGATGGGGCACGTCATAACTCAAAGCTAACTCAATGAAGCAGTCAGAGGAGTGGGGCTACGTAATAACTCAAAAGCCAACTCAATGCAGGGCGGACATAGAGGGGGCTACGTCATAAATCCAAGCCTAACAATGCAGGCCGGTCATAGGATAGGATGGGGCTCGTCATAACTCAAGCCTCTAAATCAATGCAGGCGGACTAGGATGGCGAGATTACGGTTCATAACTCAAAGCCTAACTCAATGCAGGCGGTCATAGGGATGGGGCTAGGTCGATAAATCAAAGCCTAACTCAATGCAGGCGGACATTGGATGGGGCTACGTCATAACTCAAAAGACTAAAATCAAGCAGGCGGCATAGGATGGGGCTAGGTCCATAAATCAAAGCCTAACTCAATGCAGGCGGACATTGAGGATGGGGCTACGTCATAACTCCAGCATAAATCAATGCAGGCGGTCATTAGGATGGGGCTACGTCATACTCCAAAGCCTAACTAATGCAGGCGACATAGGATGGGGCTACGTCTTAACTCAAGCCTAACTCATGCAGGCGGTCATAGGATGGGGATACGTCATCACTCAAAGCCTAACTCAATGAGGGGACTAGGATGGGCTACGTAATAAATCAAAGCCTACACTCAAGCAGGGGTCATAGGATGGGGCTACGTCATAACTCAAAGCCTTAACTCAATGCGGCCCGGTCATAGGTGGGGCTAGCATAACTCAAAGCCTAACTCAATGCAGGGCGACATAGGATGGGGATACGTTATAAACTCAAAGCCTAACTCAATGAGGCGGATCATAGGATGGGATACGCATAACATCAAAGCCAACTCAATGCAGGCGGTCATAGGATGGGGCTACGTACATAAACTCAAAGCCTAACTCACTGAGGAGGTCATAGGATGGGGCTACGTCATAACTCAAAGCCTAACTCAATGCAGGCGGACATACGGATGGGGCGACGTCATAACTCCAAGCCTAACTCAATGCAGGCGGTCACTGGATGGGGCTACGTCATTAACTCCAAAGCCTAACTCAATGCAGGCGGAATAGGATGGAGGCTACGTCATCACTCAAAGCTAACTCAATGCAGGCGGTCATAGGATGGGGCTACGTCATAACTCAAATTCTAACTCAATGCAGGCGGAAATAGGATGGGGCTACGTCCATACTCAAAGCCTAACTAATGCAGGCGGTCATAGGAATGGGGCTAAGTAATAACTCAAAGCCTAAACTCAATGCAGGCGGACCATTCCATAGGATGGGGCTACGTCATAATCACAGCCTAACTCAATGCAGGCGGACTAGGTGGGGCGGCTACGTCATAAAATCAAAAGCCTAACTCAATGCAGGCGGTCATAGATGGGCTACGTCTAACTCAAAGCCTAACTCAATGCAGGCACGTCATAGGAGGGGCTCGTCATAACTCAAAGCCTAACTCAATGCAGGGCGGACATAGGATGGCTACGTCTCATACTCAAAGCCTCTACTCAATGCAGGCAGGACATAGGATGGGGCCTAAGTCATAACTCAAAAGCCTAACTCAATGTACAGGCGGTCATAGGATGGGGCTAACAAGTCATAACTCAAAGCTAAATCAATGCAGGCGGACATAGGATGGGGATACGTATAAACTCAAGGGCCTTAACTCAAGAGGCGGTCATAGGATTGGGGCTACGTTCATAACTCAAAGCCTAACTCAATGCAGGCGGGGACATTAGGATGGGGCTACGTCATAACTCAAGCCTAACGCAATGCAGGCGGTAATAGGATGGGGATACGTCATAAACTCAAAGCCTAACTCAATGCAGCGGACATAGGATGGGGCTACATCATAACTCAAAGCTAACTCAATGCAGGCGGCATAGGATCGGGCTACGTCATAATCAAAGCCTAACTCAATGCAGGCGGTCTAGGATGGGGCTAGTCATAACTCAAAGCCTAAAATCATGCAGGCGGCACATAGGATGGGGACTACGTTATAACTCAAATGCCTAACTCAATGCAGGCGGACATAGGATGGGGCTACGTAATTAAACTCAAAGCCTAACTCAATGCAGGCGGTCATAGGATGGGGGGCTACGTCATAAACTCAAAGGCCAAAATCAATGCAGGCGGTCATAGGATGGGCTACGTCATAACTCAAAAGCCTAACTCACGGGAGGCGGACATAGGATGGAGGCTACGTCATAACTCAAAGCCTAGCTCAATGCAGGCAGTCATAGGATGGGGCTACGTATAACTCAAAGCCTAACTCAATGCAGGCTGGACATAGGATGGGGCTACGTCATAACTCAAAGCCTAAAATCAATGCAGGCGGTCCATAGGATGAGGCTACGTCAAACTCAAAGCCCTAACTCCATGCAGGCGGACATAGGATGGGGCTACGTAATAACTCAAGCCAACTCAATGCAGGGAGGGTTCCAAGGATGGGGCTAGGTTCATAATCAAAGCCTACTCAATGCAGGGCGGGACATAGGATGGGCTCACGTCATAACTTCAAAGCCTAACTCAATGCAGGCGGTCATAGGATGGGGCTAGGTCAAAATCAAAGCCTACCTCAATGCAGGCGGACATTTAGGATGGGGCTACGCATTAACTCAAAGCCTAAAAATCAATGCAGGCGGTCATAGGATGGGCTACGTCATAACGCAAAGCTAACTCAATGCAGGCGGACATAGGATGGGGCCTAAGCGTAAACTCAAAGACTAACTCAATGAAGCGGTCATAGGATGGGGATACGTCATCACTCAAAGCCTAACTCAATGCAGGAGGACATAGGATGGGGCTACGTAATAACTCAAAGCCTAACTCAAGCAGGCGGTCATAGGATGGGCTACGTCATAACCAAAAGCCTAACTCAATGCAGGCCGGTCATAGATGGGGCACGTATAACTCAAAGCCTAACTCAATGCAGAGCGGACATAGGATGGGCACGTTATGAACTCAAGCCTAACTCAATGCAGGCGGACAGAGGATGGGGCTTACGTCATAACTCAAAGCCTAAAACTCAATGCAGGCGGTCATAGGATGGGGCTACGTCATACAAAACAAAAAAAAAAAAAAAAAAAAAAAAAAAAAAAAACTTTCAAAAAAAAAAAGGCCTTTAAACTCAATGCCAGGCGGTCATAGGATGGGGCTGACGTATAACTCAAAGCCCTAAATCAATGCGGCGGGACATAGGATTGGGGCTACGTCATAACTCAAAGCCAACTCCAATGCAGGAGGTCATAGGAGGGGGCTACGTCATAACTCAAAGCCTAACTCAATGCAGGCGGAATAGGATGGGGCTACGTCACTAACTCAAAGCCTAACTCAATGCAGGCGGTCATAGGATTGGGGCTACGTATAACTCCCAAGCCTAACTCCCTGCAGGCGGACATAGGATGGGGCTAGTCATAACTCAAAGACTATCAAATGCAGCGGACATAGGATGGGGCTACGTCATAACTCAAAGCCTAACTCAATGCAGGCGGTCATGGATGGGGCTACGTCATAATCAAGCCTAACTCAATGCAGGCTGTCATAGGATGGGGCTAGTCAAACTCAAAGCCTAACTCAATGCAGGCGGTCATAGGATGGGGCTACGTCATAATCAAAGCCTAACCAATGCAGGCGGACATAGATGGGGCTAGTAATAACTCAAAGCCTAACTCAATGAAGCGGTCATAGGATGGGCTACGTCATAAACTCAAAGCCTAATCAATGCAGGCGGACATAGGAGGGGGCTACGTTCATAACTCAAAGCCTAACTCAATGGCAGGCGGGTCATAGGATGGGGATACGTCATAACTCAAAGCCTAACTCAATGCGGCGGAATAGGATGCGGGCTACGTCATAACTCAAAGCTAACTCAATTGCAGGCTGGTCATAGGATGGGGCATAAGGTATAACTCAAAGCCTAATCAATGCAGGCGGTCATAGGATGGGGGTACGTCATAATCCAAAGCTAATCAATGCAGGCGGACATAGGATGGGGCTACGTCATAACTCAAAGCCTAATCAATGCAGGCGGTATAGGATGGGGCTACGTCATAACTCAAAGCCTAACTCAATGCAGGCGGACATAGGATGGGGCACGTCATAACTCAAAGCCTAAACTCAATGCAGGCGGTCATGGTCATAGGGTGGGGCTACGTCATAACTTTTTTCAAAGCTAATCAATGCAGGCGGACCTAGGATGGGGCTACGTCATAAACGCAAGCCTAACTCAATGGCAGGCGGTATAGGATGGGGCGACGTCAGAATCAAAGGCCTAACTCATGCAGGCGGTCTAGGCTGGGGCTACGTCATAACTTCAAGCCTAACTCAATGCAGGCGCGTCATAGGATGGGGCTACGTAATAACTCAAAGCCTAACTCAAATGCAGGCGGTAATAGGATGGGGCTACGTCATATAACTCAAAGCTAACCAATGCAGGCGGTCATAGGATGGGGCTACGTCATAAACTCAAAGCCAACTCAATGCAGGCGGGTCATAGGTGGGGCTACGTATAACTCAACAGCCAACTCAATTGCAGGCGACATAGGATGGGGCGGATACGTCATAACTCAAAGCCTAACTCATGCAGGCCGGTCATAGGTTGGGGGCTACGTCATAATCAAAGCCTAACTCAATGCAGGCGGTCATAGGATGGGGGCTACGTCATAACTCAAAGCTAACTAATGCAGGCGGGTCATAGGATGGGGCTACGTCCATAACGTCAAAAGCCTAACTCAATGCAGGCGGTCATAGGATGGGGCTACGTCAAACTCAAAGCCTAAACTCAATGCAGGCGACCTCGGATGGGGCTACGTTATACCTCAAAGACTAACTCATGCAGGCGGTCATAGGATGGGGCTACGTCATAACTCAAAGCTAACTCAATGCGGCGGACATAGGATGGGGCTAAGCGTAAACTCAAAGCCTAACTCAATGCAGGCGGTCATAGGATGGGGCTACGGCATACCTCAAAGCCTAACTCCAATGCGGCGGAACATTAGGATGGGGGCTACGGTCATAACTCAAAGCCTAAATCAATGCAGGCGGACATAGGACTGGGGCTACGTAATAACTCAAAGCCTAAAATCAATGCAGGCGGTCATTAGATGGGGCTACGTAATAACGCGACAAAGCCTAACTCAATGCAGGCGGTCATAGGATGGGGCTACGTTCATAACTCAAAGCATAACTCAATGCAGGGCGGTCATAGGATGGGGGGGGGCTGTTTTAAACCGTCATAACTCAAAGCTAACTCAAGCAGGCGGTACATAGAGATGGGGTCTACGTATAACTCAAAGCCTAACTCAATGCAGGCGGACTAGGATGGGCGATACGTCATAACTCAAACGCCGAACTTCAATGCAGGCGGACATAGGATGGGCTACGTCATAATTCAAGAGCCTAACTCAATGCAGGCGGTGGGTCATTCATAGGATGGGGCTACGTCATAACTCAAAAGCCTAAATCACATGCAGGCGGACATAGGATGGGGCTACGTCATAACTCAGAAGGCATAACTCAAGCAGGCGTCAATAGGAGGGGCTACGTCAAACTCAAAGCCTAAACGCAATGCAGGCGGACATAGGATGGGGTACGTCAATAAACTCAAGACTAACTCAATGCAGGCGGTCATAGGATGGGGGCTACGTCATAAACCTCAAAGCTAACTCAATGCAGGCGGACATAGGATGGGGCTACGTCATAACTCAAAGCCTAACTCATGCACGGAGGACATAGGATGGGGCTACGTCATAACTCAAAAGCCTAACTCAATGCAGGC
The DNA here is from genome assembly GCA_019447015.1 of Hymenochirus boettgeri. Lineage (NCBI taxonomy): Eukaryota > Metazoa > Chordata > Amphibia > Anura > Pipidae > Hymenochirus > Hymenochirus boettgeri. The sequence continues at coordinate 10,910,291 of CM033476.1, read as the reverse complement.
GGTCATAGGATGGGGCTACGTCATAACTCAAAGCATAACTCATGCAGGGCGGAGCCGGACATAGGATGGGCTACGTCATAACTCAAAGCCTAACTCAATGCAGGCAGGTCAAGGCGGGGCTACGTCAAACTCAAAGCCTAATCAATGCAGGCGGTAATAGGATGGGGCAAGTCATAATCAAAGCCTAACTAAATGCAGGCGGAATAGGATGGGGCTACGTCAAACTCAAAGCTAATCAACTGCAGGCGGTGCATCGGATGGGGCTACGTCATACTCAAAGCCTAACCAATGCAGGCGGACATAGGAGGGGCTACGTCATAACCAAAGCCTAAAATCAACTCGCAGGCGGTCATAGGATGGGGCTACGGTCACCCGCCAACTCAAAGCCTAAACTCAATGCAGGCGGACATAGGAGGGGGCTACGTCACCTCAAAGGCCTAAACTCAATGCAGGCGGACATAGGATGGGGACTACGTCATAACTCAAAGCCTAACTCAATGCAGGGGTCATAGGATGGGGCTCGTCATACTCAAAGCCTAACTCAATGCAGGCGGACATAGGATTGGGGGCTGTCCTAACTCAAAGCCTAACTCAAGCAGGCGGTCATAGGATGGGGCTAGTCATAAACTCAAGCCTAACTCAATGCAGGCGGTAATAGGATGGGGGCTACGTCATAACTCAAAGCACGAACTCAAGGGCAGGCGGACATAGGATGGGGCTACGTCATAACTCAAAGCCTAACTCAATGCGGCGGTCATAGGATGGGGCTACGTCATAGCTCCCCCCCCCCCCCCCAAGCCTAACTCAATGCAGGCCGGAATAGGATGGGGCTACGTATCAACTCAAAGCCAACTCAATGCAGGCGTCATTAGGGATGGGGCTAAGTCATAACTCACAGCCTCTAAACTCAATGCAGGAGGAGGACATAGGATGGGGCTAGTCATAACTCAAAGCCTAACTCAATGCAGGCGGACATAGGATGGGGCTACGTCATACACTCAAAGCCTAACGCAATGCAGGCGGGTCATAGGAATGGGGCTACGGCATAACTCAAAGGCGAACTCAATCAGGCGGTTCAATAGGATGGGCTACGTCATAACTCAAAGCCAACTCCATGCAGGCGGTCATAGGATGGGGCTACGTCATAACTACAAAGCCTAACTCAATGCAGGGGGGGACCCTAGGATGGGGCTAAGTCATAAACTCCAAAGCCTAACTCAATGCAGGCGGTTCATAGGATGGGGCACGTCATAACTCAAAAGCCTAACTCAAGGACAGGCGGAATAGGAATGGGGCTACGTCATAACTCAAAGCCTAACTCAATGCAGGCGGCAGTAGGAGGGGCTACGTCATAACTCACAGCCTAACTCAATGCAGGCGGACATAGGATGGGGCTACGTCATAATCAAAGCCTAACTCATGCAGGATGACATAGGAGGGGGCTACGTCAACTCAAAGCCGAACTCCAATGCAGGCGGTCAAGGCTGGGCTACGTCCTAACTCAAAACCACTCAATGCAGGCGGTCATCGGATGGGGCTACGTCATAAACTCAAAGCCTAACTCAATGCAGGCGCGTCATAGGATGGGGCTACGTCATAACTCAAAGCCTAACTAATGCAGGCGGACATAGGATGGGGGGCTACGTCATACTCAAGCCTAACTCATGCCAGGCGTCATAGGATGGGGCTACGTCATTAACTCAAAGCCTAACTCAATGCAGGCGGACTAGGATGGGGATACGTCATATAACTCAAAGCCTAACTCAATGCAGGCGAGACATAGGATGGGGCTACGTCATAAACTCACAGCCTAACTCAATGCAGGCGGTCTAGGATGGGGCTACGTATAACTCAAAACTAAATCATGCAGGCGGTCATAGGATTGGGGGCTACGTCATAACTCAAAGCCTAATCAATGCAGGCGGTCATAGGATGGGGCTGCGTACTGCAAACGATCGGAGTTGTTGTGAAAAAGAGCTGTTAACTTGGAAAGTACTTCCACAAAAACACTGATACCATTTTCATTTAATAGAGGTGCGTTCGGCGCTTAGAAACTAAGGTGATTTGTAACAGTGGAAGATACTTGTTTTCCTGCTATGCAAATGTCATTAACACACGGAAGGGTTTTAGGATAAAAAAAATACACGCAAGAGTAGATAGAGAACCAGTTTCCCAGCTGCAATGAACATATTTGTGCCGGTGTAGTAAGTGTGTACAGTTAACCCTTGCCGGGTCGACTGGATGCATGTAGGGGTTACAAGTATTGTGTGGCCACACCTTTATTGCCTTTAATGATTTAAGTGTAAAGGTTATACGGTATCGACTTTTTAACGACACCCAAACCTTTATTTTGTTCAGTAAGCTGGAATTGAATAGGCCATGAGAAATATTAGTGGCCCCTCTGCTCTCATGGGAAGCAGTTAGAAGTAACACTGATCTGTCATCTCCTTAATTCATTTTGCCCTCCCCCCCCAAAAAAGTACATATTTATATTTTATAGGTGAGGGGGGAAATGAGGGACACTAAAGGCAAAATTAATAAAATAAAAGGTCAGTTTAGAAACACTGGAAAAAACGCACAGGAGAGCTGTCGGTTTGTTAGAAGCCCTTACGATACGCCGCCGCGAGCGCAGACCTGGTGTGCAGTCTATACACACCTCTAGTTGGGGGGGCTTCTTTGGCGAAAGGCGTCAGGTCCCCTTATTAATGTGGTCATGATTTTGAACAATAAAGGCTGTTTCTAGTGAAGGTGTGTACATGTTGTCGGGAGCGGTCGTCTAACGGATATAATTTAGAAATACTCTAACGGTTGTTTGTGATATTTTAATACTAGCAATATGTTTTATGACACAGTAATCATTTACCATTTCGGTATAAAAGAAGAGAAATTATCTGCCAGTGCAGCGTTAATTCTGTGTGAAACTATAAAATCTAAAACAATATGACAATACCATCAAAGGAGCAGTCCATCCTAATAAGATTCTTCTGGTACACACAGGAAACTTATGTCTGGCCGACCTTTTGCCATAGTGAGCAGGTGATGGTTGCGGCAAAGTCTCAGTGGGCCCGTTTTGTCCGAACGGGACAAAGGATGCTGAGATCAGACCAGCGTCCCATTGGCACAATATTTTGGATGGACCAACTGAACACCGTAATAATCTGTTGGTCGGACAACAATATGTGTCCATATAGTAAGAAAGGAGGACCATTGGTCATTATATGCACTCAGGAACTGCAATGAATAGCAAAGTAAGAAAAGGAGGTTGGCGATCCTTTCTTAGCTCATGTTCACCGTGGAAATAAATTCTACCATCTTTAATTTTTAGTGGACATACCATTGAGAGTGCATAGAGATCCGTGGTTTTAGCAATAAAAGACATTAAATTATTTTGTGTAAAGTTCAGTTACAGAGTTAGAAAGTGGTATTGATGAATAAACAAAAGTACATACTATTACTATTACTACAGTATATAGAAAGGGAAGATAGAAGTAGTGGGGTTACAGTCTAATAATGGACTCTTGTTGTATTGATGATGATGTGGTGGAACAGTAAGTGATGGACTTGAGGGACTTGATTATTTGCTCAACCTCAATACTATGTAATTCCATCCTTATCCTACGAATCAACAGAAAGTTTGAGCCCACAGAAACGCACAGCCCAAAGAAAAGCATTGGTTCCTGTTATGTAAAATGAATGTGATTGAGTGAGAATTGTGAGGAAATGGAATTCCGGCTTCTTGCGTTATCGCTTGGTTCGAAGTTGCACATTTCGTTCTACGGCGGTAAGTATTCTCTCAACAACTGCGGTTATTCTATTGAAGTTCTTTATTTTGGTACAACCAAATCTGCCCGAGGCAAATGTTCAGTAATTATCGTCATTTTTTTGAGGTATATTTGCCTTTTCTTTTTCAACAAGACCAGGCTGGGGTAGCCAATAAAGCAACGAATAAGGCACCATAGGCAGTACATAGTGCAGTAGAAAACCCCCAGCCGTCTATAAGCTTGGTTAAACCGTATTGTGTCCGAGAAGATGTCAATAGCAGTACAATAATTTCTCCATTAGTACAGTCTGTAGGGTACAACTCTGAAGCAGAATCAAAAGTATTCATTGTGATTACGTAACGACAGGACAAAACAAAATAAAGGGGTCATAGTGAATTCTTAGTACTTGGATGTTCTATAACATATAGAGATGAGTATTAGTTATCATTATAAGGATCTTATAGGTATTTTAGAACATTATCACAGTGACTCGGTTTGTTTAGCGATGCAATATACCCAAACCAGTCAAAGCAAGACAAAAGTTACTAGAGATAAATAATAATAAAACAACTATAATAAAAACACAAGAACTCCACTGTAAAAATGTTTCCTTTTCCTGAATTCTCTGTTTTCCGGAACAAGAACTCCCAGCATTTTCCCGGGGCTGAAACATCCTTGCCTTAAACCGACTGGCCCCCAATACTTCTAAATCTTAATATAATTGATTGTCTCATGCTGAATAATTAGCTTCATTTTATTAATTTAATTCTAGAAAAAAATGATTGACTGTCATTTGAGTTAAATGGATGCCAAAATATTAAAAGATCATCTATTAAAATGCAACTAGAATAATAAATAAAAAAAACCATTGAAACCCGTTATATTAATTTAAATCTTTTTATAAAGCATTTTGCAATCTCTATACGAAAATGAGTTGAACCTATTGATCAGGACCTACACAACCAATTCCATGTTACCTCCTGTGAAATGTAATTGCCACACCTGCCGCCTTAAACAACTTTTATTGCCAAACCAGAGACAACTTTTTTTGGGACCAATGATGCCTTGTATATAACACTTACCTTGAGTTGATGGCAACGTTTGTAACACACGGGACCCCTTCTACTTGGGTTCTGGTGAAAAACTAAAACTGATTCAGAGAACTGAGCATTAAACAAGGAAATATTTTTTTGTTTTAAGGACGGGTTTTTGTTTTGTATTACCAAAAATCCTCTTACATTATGGACCCCTTCAAAATACGGATTGTAATAAGGGAGTGCCCGTTTCAACCACGTACGCTTACAAGGAACGGTTTTTAAGCCCATTCATAAATTTCAAGAATATCACTCAGCCCTGATTGGTTTAGGAAAGACTAAACCCAAACTAAAATTTAACACTAAAAAATAGATGTATCTAATATAAATTTTAAAATGTGCTTTTTATATTTCATTTTGTAGAATTATACACCCCAAATGTGAACTGGTAAGCTCTTCCCTTGTAACGCAAATTAACGTTCAATCAAATTGAATGCTTTAAAATAGAAAAAGGTGAATTTTACAGATAAACTGTGCTGAAAGTAGATTAAACCAACTAATATAAAGCGCTCCTAATCAAAACAAAGAAACATTAGCTAGCTGAAAATAAGAAAAGTGAAATACGGATAGCAGAACACAACCGTTAACCCAAATGTTTTTTTAAATACATCAACAGTAAACAGAAGATGAGGACCGAGAATGTGGGACCAATAATAAGGGGGACCTGAGGTGGTTATGGAGGATGCTGAGGCATTGTGCTAAACCTAGTGTTTTTCCTTCCCCGTATTCACTATAGAGGATTCTAGTCCTAAGCAGCAGGACTGTATAATATGAAGGGTAAAAGAAGAAATTCACTCGTATACACTATAAGAGAATCCTAGTCCTTATGCACGGGACATGTAATAATATGAAGGGTATTATAAATGAGATGAATATTCACTTGTATACACTATAGAGAATCCTGAGTCCTAATAGCAGGGGACTGTAATCATATGAAGGGTATTAAATGAGGAATATTCACTCTGTTTTCACTATTTAGAGAATCCTATTCCTAATAGCGGTGACTGTAATAATAAGAAGGGTATAAATGAGGGATATTCACTCTGGTATACACTATAGAGATCTAGTTCCTTATAGCGGGGACTGTCAATAATATGCAGGATAAAGTGAGGAAATATTCATCTGTATACACTATAGTGAGAATCCATGAGTCCTTATAGCAGGGACTGTAATAATATGAAGGGATTATAAATGAGGAATATATACGCTTTGTATTCACTATAGAGAATCCTATTCCTTATAGCGGGGGACTGTAATAATAATGAGGGATATAAATGAGGGGATATTCACTCTGTATACACTATAGAGAATCTAGTCCTTATAGCGGGGACGTGTACAATATGAAGGGTAGTAAATGTAGGCATATTCACTCTGTATACTACTATAGAGAATCCTCATCCTTATAGCGGGGATGTAATAATATGAAGGGTATAAATGAGAATATTCACTCTGTATTCACTATAGATAATCTATTCTTATCGCAGTGGACTGTAATAAGATGAAGGGTCTAAATGAGGGAATTACGACTCTGATACCACTATAAAAAAGAGAATCCTAGTCCTAATAGCAGGGACTGTAGTATGAAGGGTATAAAAATAGTGAATATTTCACTCTGTATACCTATAAGAATCCTAGTCCTTATAGCAGGACTGTAATAATATGAAGGGTATAAATGAGAATATTCACTCTTAACACTATAGAGAATCCTAGTCCTAATGCAGGGACCTGTAATAATTGGGAGGTAATAAATGAGGAATATTCACTCTGTTACACTATAGAGTAATCCTTGTCCTTATATCGGGGACTGTAATATATGAAGGGTATAAATGAGGAATATTCACCTCTGTATACACTATAGAGAATCCTAGTCTTTATAGCGGGGGACTGTAATAATATGAAGGGTATAAATGAGTATTCACTCTGTATTCACTATAGAGAATCCTAGTTCCTTTATAGCGGGGAATGTAAATATGAAGGGTATATAATGAGGAATATTCACTCTCTGTATACACTATAAGCAACTCCTGTCCTAATAGCAGGGATCGTAATAATAGAAGGGTATAAATGAGAATATTCACTCTGTATTCACTGATAGAGAACCTAGTCCTTATACGCAGGGGACTGTTAATATGAAGGGATATAAAGGAGAATATTCACTCTGTATACCACTATAGAGGAATCCTAGTCCTTATAGCAGGGACTGTAATAATTATGAAGGTGTAAAATGGGGAATTCACTCTGGTATACACTATAGGACATCCTAGTCCTTATGCAGGGACTGTAATAAATGAAGGGTATAAATGAGGATATCCACCTGTATACACTATAGAGAATCCTAGTTCCATTATAGCAGGGACTGTAATAACTATGAAGGGTGTATAAATGAGGAATATTCACTCTGTATACATATAGAGAAATCCCTAGTCCTTATAAGCGGGGACTGAATAATATGAATGGTATTAAATGAGGAATATTCACTCTGTATACAACTATAGAGAAGCCTATTCTTATACAGGGACTGTAATAAATATGAAGGGTTATAAATGAGGGAATTCAACTCTGTATACACTGATAGAGGAATCATAGTCCTTAAGTCAGGGACTGTAATAATATGAGGGGTATAATGAGGAATATTTATCTGTTACCTTAGAGAATCCTATTCCTTGATAGCAGGACTGTAATAATATGAAGGGTATAAATGAGGAATATTGCACTCTGTAACACTATAGAGAATCCTATTCCTGATAGCGGGGACTGTAATAATAGAAGGGATAAATGAGGAATATTCTCTGTATCACTAACCCATAGTAGAATCCTAGTCCTCTTATAGCGGGGACTGTAATAACTATGAAGGGTATAAATGGGAAATTCACTCTGTATACCTATAGAGGAATCCCAGTCCTTAAGCGGGGACTGTAATAATATGAAGGTAATAAAGAGGAATTTCACTCTGTATACATATATAGAGAAATCCTGTCGCTTATAGCGGGGACTGTAAAATATGAAGCGGCATAATAAATGAGGATATTCACTCTGGCTGAAAGAAGGATATGTACGAAAAAATTAGACAAGGTAATATCAATAAGCGCCCCAGGACCGGATGGATTGCATCCTCGGATCTTAAAAGACTTAGTTTTTCAGTCTATCTAGACCACGGTTTCTTACTTTTCAGATTCACTTGTTGTCTGGTGATGTGCCGCTGGAGTTTTGAAAAAAAAACGCCAATATATCCAATTTCAAAAAAGGTAGTCGTTCACTAGCCTGGACACTATATACCGTGTAGCCTAACATCATTGGAGGGAAGGAGGTGATATAAGTTTTAGTTACGGGATCTATCCTTAACTTTGTCCAGAACTGATCTTATAGTGATAGTCAGCATGGATTATGAAGATCATCCAACCACACCTGTACTTGAAGAAGTGGAGTAGGAAGTTAGATTCAGTGCACAGCTGTGGAATGATGGGATACCAAAAACTTTGGATTTGCTAAAGCTTTTGAATACTGTGCCCACATAGGCGACTAATGTATAAACTGGGACTGTTGGCCTAGAAAAAAAACATTTTTTGGATAGGGAATTTGTTATTGGGGTCGCAAACAGAGATGGTGGTAAATGGAGCTACATTCTATTTGGATTAAAAATTCTAAGCGAAGTATGCCTCAGTGGTTCCTGTACTGGGACGTTCTGTTTAATCTGTTTTATACATGACTTAGAAGGGGGCATGAGGCAAGATCTCTTGTTTGCTGATGACACTAAACTATGCAGAGCCTTTGGAAACTGCCAATGATGTGCAAGTGCATGCAAAGCAGACCTAGATAGATTATCAATACACATGGGCAGCAGAAGGCAGTGAGATTCAATGTGAATAAATGTAAGGTGATGGATTTTAGTGGTTTAATAATCCCTGTGCCACACACCATAAATACCTATGAGTAGAGTGCATTGAAATGGAAAAAGATTTGGGGGTTTCTGGTAGATAACAGACTTAGTTAGCTTATATCACAATGCCAGTAGCAACAGCTAGAGCAGCAAGATATTGTCTTGTAATAGAGGGGAATGGAATCAAGGGAGAAAAATATTATTCCTCCCTCTTTACCAAGGCCCTGGTAAGGCCTCATTTGGAAATCCCTGCGGTGCAGTTTGTTGGAATTCCCATATACAAAGGGACTCTTGGAATGAGGAAGGAGTACAGAGAAGAAAGTATAAAAATATCTATGGCATTACAATAGTGAAATCTTATAATAAAGCAGTAATTAAAACATATCTGGCATCAGATAGTCAACAACGGCATCCTTTATCATACAGTATGGGGAATAATAATAGTATAAAACATAGACAAAATAAAATGTTTTAATACTATTATATATCCCCATACTCTAATGATAAAGGATGCCGTTGTTGAATATTATGCCATCATGTTTTTAATTACATGCTATTATTATAAGATTTTCGACTATGTACATGCATAGATTTTTCTAATGTTTTTTTATTGTGTATGCACTTTATACACTATGCACTTTAATATTGAAGCATTTTAGATTTTTGATGATATCTTGGCAAGCAGTCATTATAGAATTTTGTACACTAGAGGTCACTTTTTGTTTTTTAACTTGCTTTTGATTTGATTAGCTTGTTTATGGCTCTTCAGTGCTATAAAATCTTACACTTTTTTGTCATATGTTATACGTCTGAGAAGTGTCTCACGGCACCGAAACGTCACGTGTTAAATAATGGATTTGAATACTCAAGACTGAGTGCCGCTCTGAATGCTTCTGTTTGATCTATTACCACTGGCTATGTTTTGGAAGCGCACCCAGCGATTGTCAACAATATCTATAGATGTGCGGGGAACTATCTACTTCGGAGTTCAGAGAAGGCAACTAAATTAATAAGGGGATGGAGGGCTTGAATAGCAGGCAGAGTTAGACAAGTTTAGGGCGTGTTTTACATTACAGAAACGTCCGTTTTGCGTGGGAATATGAATAGCTTTATAAGTGGGCCTAGAAAGTTCTTCTACAAACTAAAAAATATTGAGAATTACTGGTAATAAATACATCATAGAATCGGTTTGGTACAGGGGATACTAATAATATTGTGAGATACTGGATATTAATACTGTAGTTCTGGTTTGGTACAGGGATACTATACTATATTGAGATTCTGGGTATTCATATATATACGTCAGTTCTGCGTTGGTACGGGCTTACTAATAATATTGAGAATTACTGGTATTAAATACATATACTTAGTTCTGGTTGTACGGGAATCTATATAATATGAGAATACTGGTATTAATAACATATACGGTAGTTCTGGTTGGTACGGGGATACTCTATGAATAGCTGAAATTACTTGTAATAAACATATACTGTAGGTTCGGTTGTGGTACGGGGATACTATTAATATTGAGAAATCTGGTATAAATACATATACTGTAGTCTGGTTGTACGGGGGGATACTATATGATATTGAGAATTACGGTATTTAATACAATACTGTAGTTTTGGTTTGGTAGAGGAATACTATAATATTGAAATAACTGGTATTAATACCATATCCTTGTATGTTCTGGTTGGTACAGGGATTGCCTATATACATTGGATTGAGAATTACTGGTATTAATACATATACTGTAGTTTTGGTTGGTACGGGGATACTATATAATATTGTAATTACTGGTATTAATCATATACTGTAGTTCTGGTTGGTACGGGCACTTATAATTTGAGAATTACTGGTATTAATACATATACTGTAGTTCTGGTTGGTACAGGGATACATAAATATTGAGAATTACTGGTAATAATACATATACTGTAGTTCTGGTTGGTACAGGGATACTATATAATGAGAATTACTGGTATTAATACATATACTGTAGTTCTGGTTGGTACAGGGATACTATATAAATTGGAGATTACTGGTATTAATACATATACTGTAGTTCGTTGGTACAGGGATACTATATAATGAGAATTAATGGTATTCATACATATACTGTAGTTCTGGTTGGTACAGGGATACTAAATAAGAGAATATATGGTATAACCTAACTGTAGTTCTGGTTGGTACAGGGAATATAATATTGAGAATTACTGGTATTTAATACATATACTGTAGTTATAGTTGGTACAGGGATACTATATATATTGAGAATACTGTTATTAATACAATACTGTAGTTCTGGTTGGTACAGGGGATTACTATAAATATTGAGAATTACTGGTATTAATACATATACTGTAGTTCTGGGTTGGTACAGGGATACTTTAATATTTGAGAATACTGGGTTAATACATATACTGTAGTTCTGGTTGGTACACGGGATACATATAATATTGAGCCTTACTGGTATTAATACATATACTGTCAGTTCTGGTTGGTAAGGGGATACTATATTAATATTGATAATTACTGGTTATTACTACATATACTGTAGTTCTGGTTGGTACAGGGATACTATATAATATTGAGAATTACTGGTATAATACATAACTGTAGTTCTGGTTGGTACAGGGATACTAATAATATTGAATTACTGGTATGTAATTAATACATATACTGTATAGTTGGTGTACAGGGATTACTATATAATATTGAGAATTACTTGTATTAATACATGTACTGTAGTTCTGGTTGTTACAGGGATACTATATAATATTGAGATTACTGGTATTAATACATACGTAGTTCTGGTTGGTACGGGGGATACTATATAATATTGAGAATTACTGGTATTGAAATACATAACTGTAGTTCTGGTTGGTACGGGGATATATAATATTGAGAATTACTGGATTAATACATATACTGTAGTTCTGGTTGTACGGGATAACTATATAATATTGAGAATTATGGTATTAATATATACTGTAGTTCTGGTTTGTACGGGGATACTTAATAATATTGAGAATTATTGGTATAATACATTACTGTATTCTGGTGGTACGGGATACTATATAATATTGAGAAATTACTGGTATTAATACATATACTGTAGTTCGGTTGGTACAGGGAACTATATATATGAGAATTACTGGTATTAATACATATACTGTAGTTCTGGTGATCCTGGGATATTTCGATTGCCATTTGGAGTCAGGAGGAATTTTTTCCTCCCTTTTTAGTTGGTTTTTTTTTGCCTTCCGGGATCAACTGTTAGGTAGGGTTAAAAGGGAGGGTGAAAATGGTTGGACTTATGTCTTTATTCAACCTCAATTACTATGTCACAATGTATCATCAATAGCCATAGCATTGCAAATATGGTCTAGACTGGATGAAACGTCCAAGAGTTAGGAAACAGTGGACCAATCTGTAAAATGGAGAACATCTACATTGTTGTCTTGGGCGACCTGTGGACACCACCAATTCTGTTTAATTGTGGTGCCCTGGACCTTTCGAGACCCTAGCAATAATTTTTTAGTTATAGATATTCAGGGTTTTCAATAAAGTTCTTATCGTTTAAAATGGTGCTAATTTTGCCCAACCAATCAGATCTAAGCTTTCAAATGTTAAATAAGATCTGATTGGTTGGGGCAAAATTACACCATTTTAAACGATAAGAACTTTTATTGAATCTCCCTGATGGTCGGTTAGGAGGGGTTTGGGCTTTAAGACAGGAGACATTAGACTCCCACAGACTTATTTAGGGTTCAAGTGGAATTTTCAGTTTTGAGGATTCCATATGTTCGTGCATCTAATTAATATTTTAGAATGGACGGGGGGCTTGGGTAGGGCCTATTCCCATCCCATCTGGCATAGGGCTTATTAACACCCCTGCCTAAAGAACTGCAGCCAACGAAAAAAACCTAGAGAGTCTAAGACAAGGCCCTTATAACTGGGCGTCTGATCTTAGATAGAAGGCTGGGAGACTGAAAGGTTATTAGGTAGAATGTACAATATGTGCTACGTGGACTTAATAAGGGATGTCACAGTGATACAGTAGCAAATAGAGATTGAAGCCAAGAGTGCAATATGAAATTGTGCCGCTAGATGCAGTCACGGTGTCACTAATTTATTTCAATTTGCGGTTTTCAGCTGCCAATTTTACTTTTCTTTAACAATACCTCCAATTCTGGGTGATCCCCACCTGGTCCTTCGGTTTCTGTCTCCTTCAATTTTTCCACTGTCTCTATGGGCACTGTCCCTTAAATATCCTTTTATTCCCCTTTAATCTCTATTATTATCCATAGTTGTCACTTCTTATCTGGCTCTGGCAGCCAGAAGACCCTGGGGACAGTCTAGTAAAGTTACACAGTAAAAAAATGTAAATACAAATACAATGAAAGTCAATTGGGTCAATATGTTGATTAAGGGATTTGGCTGAGATTCCATTCTCATTCCATCCCTCCTTACTTCCATTTTCTTCCTCCCATCTCAATCCTTCCCTTGTCCTTCACTTCCACCTCCTCTGTTAACCAAACTCTCCCTCCCATGAGGTCTTACACAATACCGCGTTTGTGAATGTGGTTAAATCCGGTGGTAAATCAATTGTCCTTAAATCCCTCCCACTTGAGTTCCGATCCCTCAAACATCCAAGGTCCAAAGTCATCAATCCAAGGTAATCCATGGTACCGGCAGCTTCCATTAAAGGGTATCTCCACCGTAAAAAAAAAAAAAACAACTTTCTGGAGTGTAGACCACCTCTTAAACACCCAAGTTTCTTTTGTTTAAAAAAGAGCAGAAATGTACAACTTACATTGCTTTGTTCCACCAGTGCTCTCTGCTTGCCGGAAGTCGCAAGCAGGCGGTGGACTGGCAGCTGCATCTGTGATTGGTAAGAGGCAGCCAATCACAGACGGCAATTTTGTGGAACAATTTGTTTGTGGAGCGTCTGGTTCAGATGATAAAGGGGGACACAGAGGCAGCTCTTGGGTTATGTGAATGTTTACAGTCTGGAGTCAGTATGTGGAGGAGGAAAGTCGTAGGCAGTGTTATTTGGTAAAGACTGTGATACCATCACCAGGTCAGATTAAAGTAATATATAATTTATAGGTAGGCCACACTCTCTTCAGTATTTAATGATACTCATTTATTAAAGTGCGGGAAAATAACATGCCAAATACACACACGTTTCGGGGGGTTAGCCCCCTTCTCAGGTGTAACCCGTGACTACAGAGGGCACTCAGTTACTGCATTGTTTGGAAACAGAATTAAAGTAAGTCAGATTTTTTTGGTCCTTGTCTCCATCCTAGACGATTGTAGACCTCTAATATTGTGATGGGTTGACACGTCCGTGAGGGTAAAATTCTTCCTTTCTTTAGACCAATCTAGGCTTTTGAGTCCATCCCAGTACCTTTGGAGAGTACTGACAGATAGGTTTTTATCATTTTTATTAATTGGCTACCGGTTAAATGTTTTATACAGAGGGGCTGAGAGTTTCCCCCTTGGACTGGTTGGCTGGGGAGGCCTTTTTGCCTCCACTTCCATTTGTTATATAATTTTGACATTGACCCTGTTTGGTTCAATTTGGCCAGGGACGATTCTGCCATTGAAAAACAGAGGAAGGATTTCGGCAAACAGAGATCTTTCAAGGTTGACACAGCGAAGGGGAGAACAAGGTCGCTGAGTCAATTTTCGAGCAGACACCTATCGTCAGAATAATATTCACTTACTGCGGAATGAGGAGTTTTTTTTGGTATAATAAAACCCATTGTGTGCGGGAGACTTCATCCGTGGGTAGACATCTTTCGAGCATGGGTATCTCCCTTTTTTGGGAACTGGGGGATATGGTGTCTCGGGTAAAGCAAGTTTCTCCTTGTCTTCTCCACTATTATGTGGCCAGAGAGTCTGAAGGAGATGGGGAAAGGGACCTGAACGTGAGTCAGATCAGATATTCCTACTATTGATATTGACAGGAGGGTCCCGTACACTTTCTTTGTGTTCCATTGGTCAGGAAGGCTGCGTCAGGCAATGTTTGAGAGAATAGGAGTTGATGCCTTGAGACCTCATTACTGTTAATGCCCTAGAAGGTGGTGTAAACTAAGGGGAGACCAGGGACATGATGGAGAAAGTAAAGAAGAACAGGATAAAGGAGAGTTTATTAGTCCTGTCTCCCACTCAGGTATAGTAAGGTAAATCTTCTGGTGGACAATGAATCAGTTTCCCCAATAGATGTAAAAAATCTGGTTGAAACTGAGGTGATATGGGGAAGTATGAGGGAACATGTGTGAAAAGCCAGATAACAAGGGAATTTGGAATGGTGGTTGGCAAGTATCTCCTGTCAGGACAACTTGTTATATCACCAAACATATCCAGACTCAGCCTTGCGTCTATCCTAGTCAACCAAAGCAATGCTGGAGGTGGGAGTCATCTAGACTTATTGGTGTAATAAAATTAAACTACTGCCCTTGTGTTTGGAGTTGGCACTTGCTTAAAGATTCCAAATAACTCCGCGGTAATCTATGTGTGAGCTGGTCCATACACAGTCCAAATGTTCATTGCCCAATTAGCGGAGAGTTCCAGTCCAAGGTGGGTGAACTGAGCTAGACCCTAAACCTTTACACCAGGTCCCTCAAATATCCCAGGGCCAAGGTCAAACCAAATAGAAGGTCCGTCTGCCAGCTTAATGTGTGTGACAGAATATTCCTTCTCTGTATATTTATATTTTACATAGGGTGGGAGCTGCATATTGATCCCCTTAGACAACAGTAAGGATCTAGGGTATAGCTTATTGGTACAGAACCTTCCTTTCTGTATATTTATATTATACATATGGGTGGGAGCTGCCATATTGGTCCTGACAGTACAGTATGAGGTATAGCGTATTGTGTGTACAGAACATTCTTCTCTGTATCTTTATAACATTGGGTGGGAGCTGCCATATTGTTTCCTTAGACAGTTACAGTATGAGGGTAATGCTTTTGTATGTAACAGAACATTCCTTCTCTGTAATTATATACATATGGGTGGGAGGACTGCCACATTGTTTCCCTTAGACAGTACAGTATGAGGGTATTAGCTTATTGTGTGTACAGAAATTCCTTCTCTGTATATTTATACCTATGGGTGGGAGCTGCCATATGTTGTCCTTAGCAGACAGTCAGTATGAGGGTATAGCTTATTGTATGTACAGAACATTCCTTCTCTGTATATTTATAATATGGTGGGAGCTGCCAATTGTTTTCCTTAGACAGTACAGTATGAGGGTATAGCTTATGTGTGTACAGAACATTCCTTCTCTGTATATTTTACTATGGGTGGGAGCTTGCATATTGTTCCTTAGACAGTACAGTATGAGGTTTAGCTTATTGTGTGTAAGAACATTCCTTCTGTATTTATACATATGGGTGGGGAGCTGCCTATTGTTCCTTAGACAGTACAGTATGAGGGGTATAGCTTATTGTGTGTACAGAACTTCCTTCTCTGTATATTTATATTTATACATATGGGTGGGAGCTGCCACATTGTTTCCTTTAGACAGTACAGTATGAGGGTATAGCTTATGTGTGTACAGAACATTCCATCTCTGTATATTTATATTTATACATATGGGTAGGAGCTGCCATTTGTTTCCCTTAGACAGTACAGTGTGAGGGTATGCTTATTGTATGTACAGAACATTCCTTCTCTGTATATTATTATATTGGGTGGGAGCTGCCAATTGTTTGCCTTAGACAGTACAGTATGAGGGTATAGCTTATTGTATGTACAGAACATTCCTCTCTGTATATTTATATATACATATGGGTGGGAGCTGCCACATGTGTCCTTTAGACAGTACAGTATGAGGGTATAGCTTATTGTGTGTACAGAACATCCATCTCTGTATATTATGTTTATACATATGGGTAGGAGCTGCCATATTGTTTCCTTAGACAGTACAGTATGAGGGTATAGCTTATTGTATGTAACAGAACATTCCTTCTCTGTATATTTATATTTATACATATGGGTGGGAGCTGCCTATTGTTTCCCTAGGCACTACAGTATGAGGGTAAGCTTATTGTATGTACAGAACATTCCTTCTCTGTATATTTATATTTATACATATGGGTGGAAGCTTCCAATTGTTTTCCCTTAGACAGTACAGTATGAGGGTATAGCTTATTGTATGTACAGAACATTCCTTCTCTGTTATTTATATTTATACATATGGGTGGAAGCCGCCATATTGTTTCCATTTGACAGTACATATGAGGATATAGCTTATGTATGTACAGACTTCCTTCTCTGTATTTCTATTTATACATATGGGTGGAGAGCTGCCATGTTGTTTCTTAGACAGTTACAGTATGATGTAGAGCTTATTGTATGTACAGGAACATTCCTTTCTGTATATAATTTATACATATGGGTGGGAGCTGCCACATTGTTTCTCCTTAGACAGTACAGTATGAGGGTATAGTATTGTGTGTACAGAACATTCCTTCTCTGTTATTTATACCTATGGGTGGGAGCTGCCATATTGTTTCCCTAGACAGTACAGTATGAGGGTATAGCTTATGTATGTACAGAACATTCCTTCTCTGATATTATAAATATGGGTGGGAGCTGCCATATTGTTCCTAGACAGTACAGTATGAGGGTATAGGTTATTGTGTGTACAGACATTCCTTCTCTGTATATTTATAATTATACATATGGGTGTGAAGCTGCCATATTTGCCCTTAGACAGTACAGTATGAGGGATAGCTTATTGTGTGTACAGAACATCTTCTTCGTCTATATTTAGTATATGGGTGGGCTGCCATATTGGTTTTCCTAGACAGTACAGTATGAGGGTATAGCTTATTGTGTGTACAGAACATTCCTTCTCTGTATATTATATTTATACATATGGTGGGAGCTGCCATCATTTTTCCCTTAGACAGTACAGTATGAGGGTATAGCTTATTGTGTGTACAGAACATTTCCTCTCTGTAATTTATATTATACTATGGGGAGGAGCTGCCATATTGTTTCCTTAGACAGCAGTATGAGGGTATAGCTTATTGTATGTACAGAACATTCCTTCTCTGTTATATTTATATTATACATATGGGTGGAAGCCGCCATTGTTTCCCTTGACAGTCAGTACAGTATGAGGAATAGCTATGTATGTACAGAAATTCTTCTCTGTAATTATATTTATACATATGGGTGGGAGCTGCCACAGTTTCCCTTAGACAGTACAGTATGGGGTTATAGCTTATTGTGTGTACAGAAACATTCCTTCTTGTATATTTATACATATGGGGGGAGCTGCCATATTGTTTCCCTTAGACAGTACAGTATGAGGGTATAGTTCATTGTATGTACAGAACATTCCTTTCTGTATATTATACATATGGGTGGGAGCTGCCATATTGTTTCCCTTAGAGTTACAGTATGAGGGTTAGCTTATTGTGTGTACGAACATTCTTCTCGTATTTATATTTATACAATGGGTGGGAGCTGCCACATGTTTCCCTTAGACAGTACAGTATGAGGGTATAGCTTATTGTGTGGACAGAACATTCCTTCTCTGTATATTTATACATATGGGTGGGAGCTGCCATAGTGTTTCCCTTATACAGTACAGTATGAGGTTATAGCTTATTGTGTGTACAGAACTTCCTTCTCTGATATTATACATATGGGTGGGACTCGCCATATTGTTTCCCTTAGACAGTCAAGATGAGGGTATGCTTATTGTGTGTACAGAAAATTCCTTCTCTGTATATTATACATATGGTGGCTGAGCTGCCATTTGATCCCCATAGACAGTACAGTATGAGGGTATAGCTATGGTGTTTACAAACATTCCTTCTCTGTATATTTATACATATGGGTTGGAGTGCCATAGTGTTTCCCTTAGACAGTACAGTATGAGGTTATAGCTTATTGTGTGTACAGAACATCCTTATCTGTATATTTATGTATATGGGTGGGAGCTGCCATATTGTTCCCTTAGACAGTACGTATGAGGTTATAGCTTATTGGTGTATACCGAACATTCCTTTCTGTATATTTATACATATGGGTGGGAGCTGCCATATGTTTCTTAGACAGTACAGTATGAGGGTATAGCTTATTGTGTGTACAGAACATTCCTCTCTGTATATTTATATTTATACATATGGGTGGGAGCTGCCACATTGTTTCCCTTAGACAGTACAGTATGAGGGTTATAGCTTATTGGTGTACAGAACATTCCATCTCTGTATATTTATATTTATACATATGGGTAGGAGCTGCCATAGTTTCCCTTAGACAGTACAGTATGAGGGGATTGCTTATGTATGTACAGAACATTCCTTCTCGTAATTATTATTTATACATATGGGTGGAAGCTGCCATATTGTTTCTTAGACAGTACAGTATGATGGTATAGCTTATTGTGATGTAAAGAACATTCCTTCTCTGTTTATTTATATTTAACATATTGGGTGGGAGCTGCCACATTGTTTCCCTTAGACAGTACAATATGAGGGTTATAGCTTATTGTGTGTACAGAACATTCCTTCTCTGTATATTTATACATATGGGTGGGAGCTGCCTATTGTTTCCCTAGACAGTCAGTATGAGGGTATAGCGTATTGGTGTACAGAACATTCCTTCTCTGTATATTTATACATATGGGTGGGAGCTGCCATATTGTTTCCCTTAGACGGTACAGTATGAGGGTAAGCTTATTGTGTGTACAGAAATTCCTTCTCTGTATATTTATATTTATACATATGGGTGGGAGCTGCCACTCACATTGTTTCCCTTAGACAGTACAGTATGGGGTATAGCTTATTGTGTGTACAGAACATTCTCTCTCGAATATATAACATATGGGTGGGAGCTGCCATACTGTTCCCTTAGACAGACAGTATGAGGGTATAGCTTATTGTATGTACAGAACATTCCTTCTCTTATATATTATACATATGGGTGGGAGCTGCTATTAGTTGTCCCTTAGACAGTACTGTATGAGGGGTAGTAGATTGTGTGTACAGACATTCTTCTCTGTATATTTACACATATGGGTGGGAAGCTGCCATATGTTTCCTAGACAGTACAGTATGAGGGTATTAGCTTTATTTTGTGTACAGGAACATCCTCTCTGTATATTATACATATGGTGGGAGCGCCATATGGTCCCCTTAGACAGCACGTATGAGGGTATAGCTTATTGTGTGTTACAGAAACATTCCTTCTCTGTATATTTATAATTATTACATAGGGTGGGAGCTGGCATATTGTTTCCTTAGACAGTACAGTATGAGGGTATAGTTATTGTATGTACAGAACATTCTCTCTGTATATTTATATTTATACATATGGGTGGGGAGCTGCCATATGGTTTCCCTTAGTCTGTACATTATGAGGTATAGCTTATTGTATGTACAGAAAATTCCTTCTCTGTATATTTATACATATGGGTGGAAGCTGCCATGATTTTTTCCCTTAGACAATACAGTATGAGGGTTAGCTTATTGTGTGTACAGAACATCCTTCTCTGTATATAATACACATGGTGTGGGAGCTGCCATATTGTTTTCCTTAGACAGTACAAGTTGAGGGTATAGCTTATTGTATACAGAAATTTTTCTCTGTATATTTATATTTTTAATATGGTGGAGAGCTGCCATATGTTTCCTAGACAGTACAGTTGAGGGGTAGCTATATTGTGTGTACAGAAACATTCTTCACTGTATATTTGTTTTATCCAATTTGGGGGGGAGCTGCCATAGGTTTCCCTTAGACAGTAACGTATGAGGGTTATAGCTTATTAGGTTACAGAACATTCCTTACTCTGTTATTTATATTTATACATATGGGTGAAGTGCCATATTGTTCCCTTTGGACAGTACAGTATGAGGGTAAGCTTATTGTATGTACAGAACATTCCTTCTCTGTATATTTATACATATGGGTGGGAGCGCCATATATGATCCCTCTTAAGGACCAGTACAGTATGAGGGTATAGCTTTGGTGGTAAAGAACATTCCTTCTCGTATATTTATACATATGGGTGGGCTGCCATAAGTGTTTCCAGCTTATCAATGACAGTATGAGGGGATGCTTATGGTTGTGTACAGAAACATTCCTTCTCGGGTTATTTATACATCATGGGGTGGGTGCTCCACATTGTTTCCCTAGACAGTACCAGGTATGAGGGGCGCTTAGGTGTGTACAGAATATTCTTCTCTGCTATTATAACATATGGGTTGAGCTGCCATAGTTTTTCCCTTAGACAGTACAGTATTTTTTTTTGAGGTATAGCTTATTGTTGTGTACGACACATTCCTCTCGGTATCAATTTATGCTAATGGGTGGAGCTGCCATATTGTTCCTTAGACAGTACAGTATGAGGTTGATAGCTTATTGGTGTAACAGAACATTCCTTCTTTGTATATTATACATATGGGGGGGAGCTGCCATATTGTTCCCTTAGACAGTACAGTGATGAGGGTATAGTTA
The DNA here is from genome assembly GCA_019447015.1 of Hymenochirus boettgeri. Classification (NCBI taxonomy): domain Eukaryota; kingdom Metazoa; phylum Chordata; class Amphibia; order Anura; family Pipidae; genus Hymenochirus; species Hymenochirus boettgeri. The sequence goes on along the minus strand of CM033476.1, from coordinate 10,889,067 downwards.
TTGTGTGTACAGAACATTCCTTCTCTGTATATTATATTTATACAGATGGGGGTAGGGCTGACATTGTTCACCTTAGACATACGTATGAGGGGATAGCTATTGTGTGTACAGGAACATTCCACTCTGTATATTTATAGTATTAATATGGGTAGGAGCTTGCCATATTGTTGCCCGTAGACGTACAGTATGAGGGTATAGCTTATTGTATGTTACAGAAACATTCCTTCTCTGTAGATTTATATTATACATATGGGTGGGAGCTGCATGAGTGTTCCTTAGACAGTACAGTATGCAGGGTTTATATCGATTATTGTATGTACGAAGTTCCTTTCGTATCATTTATATTTATACATATGGGGGAAGCCGCCATATGTTCCCTTTGACAGTACAGTATGAGGATAGAGCTTATGTATGTACAGACTATTCCTTCTCTGTATATTATATTTATACAATGGGTGGAAAGCTGCAATATGGTTCCCTTAGACAGTTACAGTATGAGGTATAGATTAGTGTGCTTGTACAGAAACATTCCTCTCTGTATATTTATACATATGGGTGGGAACATCTGCCATATTGAGTTTCCTTAGACAGTACGTATGAGGGGAATAGCTTATTGTGTGTACAGAACTTCCTTCTCTGATATTTTTACTATGGGTGGGAGCTGAATAGTGTTTCCCTTAGACAGTACGTAGTGAGGTATAGTATTGTGTGTAAGAACATTCCTTTCTGTCTGATTATATTTATACATATGGGTGGGAAGCTGCCCATATTTGGTTCCCTTAGACAGTACATAGTGAGGGGATAGATATTGAGTGTACAGAACATTTCTTCTCTGATATTTATACAATGGAGTGGGACTGCCACTATTTGTTTCCCTTAGACCAAGTACAGTTATGAGGGTATAGCTTATGGGTGTACAGAACATTCCTTCTCTGATATTTATTAACATGGTGTGGGAGCTGGCATATTGATCCCCAAGACAAGTACATTATGAGGGTAAGCTTATTGTCTATGTACCGCACATTCCTTCTCGAATTTTATCCATATGCTGGGAGCTGCCATAGTGTTTCCCTCTGTCTAAGGGAAACAATATGGCAGCTCCCACCCATATGTATAAATATACAGAGAAGGAATGTTCTGTACATACAATAAGCTATACCCTCATACTGTACTGTCTAAGGGAAACAATATGGCAGTTCCCACCCATATGTATAAATATACAGAGAAGGAATGTTCTGTACACACAATAAGCTATACGTTTTTTTCCTTAGACAGTACAGTATGAGGGTTATAGCTTTGTGGTGTACAGAACATTCCTTCTCTGTATATTTATATTTATACATATGGGTGGGAGCTGCCATCATGTGTTTCCTTAGACAGTACAGTATGAGGGTATAGCTTATTGTGTGTACAGAACATTCCATCTCTGTATATTTATATTTATACATATGGGTAGGAGCTGCCAATTGTTTCCCTTAGACAGTACAGTGTGAGGGATAGCTTATTGTATGTACAGAACATTCCTTCTCTGTATATTTATATAATGGGTGGGAGCTGCCATATTGTTTGCCTTAGACAGTACAGTATGAGGGTAGAGCTTATTGTATGTACAGAACATTCCTTCTCTGTATATTTATATTATACATATGGGTGGGAGCTGCCACATTGTTTTCCTTTAGACAGTACAGTATGAGGGTATAGCTTATTGTGTGTACGAACTTCCATCTCTGTATATTTATGTTTATACTATGGGTAGGAGCTGCCATATTGTTTCCCTTAGACAGTACAGTATGAGGGTAGGCTTATTGTATGTACAGAACAATTCCTCTCTGTATATTTATATTTATACATATGGTGGGAGCTGCCTTATTGTTTTCCCTAGACACTACAGTATGAGGGTATATAGCTTATTGTATGTGACAAACATTCATTCTCTGATATTTTATTATATAATGGGTGGAAGCTTCCATATTGTTTCCCTTAGACAGTTACAGTATGAGGGATAGCTATTTGAGGTACAGAACATTCCTTCTCGTATATTTATATTTATACATATGGGTGGGAAGCCGCCATATTGTTTCCATTTGACAGTCCATATGAGGATAATAGCTTATGTATGTAGACTATCCTTCTCTGTATATTTCTATTTATACTTTGCTATAAGGGCTCCGGTGAGAAACTTACTTCTGGTAAAACTGTGGGTGGACTGTGGATGGCAACCGCACAAGCACGGGAGAAAAATATGTCTGGCACTTTCTGCAGGACAGTCTGTCTTCCACTCCATTTGTGGGCCATTATCCATAAACGCTGTGGAGAGAGCAGACGGAGAGACATCAGTAGGTTTCATTCAGTCTGTAGCAGAACATTCATCTAATCGCAAGCACCAAGCCCCCCAAATACCAGAGATCAATGGACAGAACAGGAAAGACACGACCAGGGGACCACGCCCAAATACCCAGAAATCACTGGGACGACAGGAAAGACACGACCAGGGGACCAAGCCCAAATACCCAGAGATCATGGGCTGTTTGGAAATTCTGGACAAGGTGGAATTAAATCCTACAGCAAAAAGGCGGGGGTTACCTGGTTTATTTCTGGTGCAAGGCCAAACTGGCAGAGAAGGTTTGCTTGAGCTGAGTTTGCAGTTCTAGAAAAGGAGGAAAAATGAGGCAGGAACATAACAGGGAACATAGAATATAAGACATTTACCAGGTAGTGACAAAGGAACATACCCATTCTTACAAAAAGCCACATGGGACATCCAGAGCTGAGATTCATCCTACAATACAGAGGGAAAAAATATACCAAGGAGAGTCTGTTACTCTGGCACCCAGTTCATCAGTGGAGCACATGCTGTGCATTACAAGGGTTCTCTTACCATCAGAACAGGCCAACATAAGAGGAGTTTAAAGGACAAACTAAAGCTTCAGAACAACATCCTGAATTAGATGTCAGATCTCTTGATGTAAAAGCAGTAATCCGTGTTCAGCCTCATTTTAATATGGTTGTGAGAAATTTACCTTTAAAACAGAGGTTTGAGGTCTTATTTTCCCAGTGTTCCGTTCTAGCAGTGTGGCTATGACTTTACAACATGCTCAGTCCTAAGAAAATGCAGGAACTGTTACAGTAGTCACACCCCACTAGTAGCTCTAGCCAATGGCTTTTTCAGGACAGAATAGGCAAGGGAAGCTGAGTTCAGGGTGTGGCCAGTAGTTTTCACTGTACATACAGTGATTTCATCCAGTTCTTTAAATGGTAACATCTACTTTAATAACATGTACTGTGTTGCTATTTTACAGTTTATTGGTATTTTTAGAGGGGATATGTTCAGATTCTGAAGTGTTTAGTCTCTGCCCTATTGGTTTAGTTCTCTGCCCTATTCCCTTACCCTGCCCCCACACCATCACTTGCATACCCCTGTACGACCAACAGTCCTGGAGCCTTGTCATCAAATATGTATTGAAACATCGCTCAATTGAACCCAATCTACAGTTCAACAGGAAAAGTTGCAGGTCCCAAAACTCGAGGAATAGACCCAATTTACCTTCCACCTGCTGGTTGCTTGTTGGAAAAATTGTGGATCCTCTGCACGATGACAAATTCGATCTCCTCCTTCTTAAATGAATAAGCCAATCCGCTGGAAGACCCCAAAATAAGCGTAAGACCTCGGTAAATGAAGTGATACGATCAGATTTAAGGTAAGTGAATAAGAGTGCGGACACTCGGTTTTATTTTATAGAAAATGAAAAATATTTAGAAACATCTGAAGGGTAAGATTTCTTTCCTGGCAGTAAAATCCACAATATAAGGATGCACCCAATTCGCCTTTCTATGTACCACGTTCAACTGAAAAGGCTGCTACACAGTCAATCTCACACGGGGGGTGGTATGGTCACGGCATCATTCCATTGGGTTTTGTCAGAAAAAGTATTCCAACGTGAAACACATTCTAACTATCAGATGACATCAGAAATCCTAATATTGGATGTAACAGGATGGGTGGTGTATGTCCCTTAACAGGTTCCCACGATACACTATCAAGATAAGACAAATGAAAATCACAAGTACAAACCTGTCTCTCTTCTCTAAACAGGTACAGCAGAGTTATTCAAATGTATGGGAACAGAAAGATTCTCCAGGTTAGACCTGCTTCCATCATTATCCCGCCCACCGGTACTAGTCGTGACAAGCTGAGTGACTGTTTGGTACAAAGCCACCACTTAGCCTGGTTTTACTCCATTTACAGCCAAGGGAAGCACAGGATCCTCGTCTTCAGTCCCGCAGCTTGCGATACACTAAATGTGATTTTCAGTGGCCCCTCCCACGCAATGTCGGTAACCAATCACAACGTACCTGCGATAACCGATGAAATCTCTTTGCCCAATGATTTCCTTGTACTTTGTACTCTACGCCGTGACTTTCTTAATAATGGACCGCAATAAGACGATTAAGGATCAGAAGATATAAGCACAAGGAAATATGTTTGTGAAGGTTCTCATTCATCCAAGTCACGGTATCCAGTGTGTGGATATGTGTGTGTTGGAGGGGGGTCGTGTGGCTACTGTGTGTGGTGGAGGGGGGTGGTGTGTGGAGAGACTGTGTGCGTTGGAGGGGTCGTCTTGTGTGTGTTGTGGATACTGTGTGCGGATACTGTGTGCGTTGGGGGGTGTGTGTGGATACTGTGGCGTTGGAGGGGTGTGTGTGGATCTGTGTGCGGGATTATGTGTGCGTTTGGAAGGGGTGTGTGTGGATAACTGTGTGCGTTGGAGGGTGTGTGTTGTGATTTACTGTGTGCGTTGGAGGGGTGGTGTGTGGATACTGTTTGCGTGGAGGGGGACTGTGGTGGGATACTGGGTGCATGGGAGGGGGGTGTGTGGATAATGTGTTGTGTTGGAGGGGGTGTGTGGATACTGTGTGTGTGGAGGTGTGATGTGTGTGGATTACGTGTGTGTGGGAGGGGGGTTTGTGGGGATACTGGTGTGTTGGAGGGGGTGTTTGGATACTGTGTGTGTTGGAGGGTGATGTGTGGATACTGGTGTGTGTGGAGGGGGTGTGTGGATACTGTGTGTGTTGGAGGGGTATGTGTGTGGATACTGTTGTGTGTGGAGGAGGGTGGGTGGATACTGTCTCGTGTGTTGGAGGGGGATGGGTGGATTCTGTGTGTGTTCGGAGGGGGTTGTGTGTGGATCTGTGTGTGTTGGAGGGGGTGTGTGGAACTGTGTGCGTTGGAGGGGTGTTGTGTGGATACGTGTGGGATATGTGTAGCGTTGGAGGGATTGTGTGGGATACTGTGTGCGTTGGAGGGGTGGTGTGGATATGTGTGCGTTGTGGGGTGGTGTGGATACGTGTGCGTTGGAGGGGTGTGTGTGGATACTGTGTGCGTTGGAGGGGGTGTGTGTGGATACTGTGTGTGTTGGAGGGGGGTGTGTGGTGATACTGTGTGTGTTGGATGTTGGTGTGTGTGTGTGGATACGTGTGTGTGGAGGGGCGTGTGTGGGCTAATGTGTGTGTGGAGGGGTGGCTTGGATATGTGGTGTTGGAGGGTGTGTGTGGATACTGGTGTGTGTTGGAGGGGGTGTGTGGATACTGTGTGTGTTGGCGGGGTGTGGGTGGATTGGGATAATGGTGGTTGGAGGGGGTGTGTGTGTGGATACTGTGTGGTGGGGGGGGGGGGGTTGGAGGGGTGTGTGGATTATGTGTGTGTTGGAGGGGGTGTGTGGGATTATGTGGTGTGTTGGAGGGGTGGGCTGTGGAAACTGTGTGTGTGTTGGAGGGGGTGTGGGGATACTGATGCTGTGTGTGGAGGGGTGTGATGGATACTGTGTGTGTGTTGGAGGGTGTTGTGGATACTGTGTGTGTGTTGGAGGGTGTGTGTGGATAATGTGTGTGTGTGGAGGGTGGGGGTGTGTGTGGGATACTGTGTGTGTTTTTCTGGAGGGTGTGTGTGGATACGTGTGTGTGTGTTGGAGGGTGGTTTATGTGGGATACGTGTGTGTGTTGGAGGTGTGGTGTGGATACTGTGTGTGTTGGAGGTGTGTGTGTGATACTGGGTGTGTGTTGGAGGGTGTGTGTGTGGATATTACGTGTGTGTGTTGGAGGGGTGTGTGTGGATACTGTTGTGTGTTGGAGGGTGTGTGTGGAGACTGTGTGGTGTTGGAGGGTGTGTGTGTGAGGAACTGTGTGTGTGTTGGAGGGTGTGTGTGTGTGATACTGTGTGTGGTTGGAGGGTGTGTGTGTGGAATACTGTGTGTGTGTGGAGGGGGGTGTGTGGTACTGTGGTGTGTGTTGGAGGGGGGCTGTGGTGGATATGTGTGTGTTGGAGGGGTTGTGTGTGGATACTGTGTGTGTTGGAGGGGTTGTGTGTGGATACTGGGTGTTGGGGAGGGGTGTGTTGGGGATACTGTGGGTGTTGGAGGGGTGTGTGTGGATACTGTGTGTGTTTGGAGGGGCGTGTGTGGATACTGTTGTGTTGGAGGGGCGTTGTGGGATACTGTGGTGTTGGAGGGCGTGTGGATTACTGTGTGTGTGTGTTGGAGGGGGGTGTGTGTGGAGACTGTGTGTGTTGGAGGGGGTGTGTGGAGACTGTGTGGTTGGAGGGGTGGTGGATATGTGGTGTTGGAGGGGTGTGTGTGGATACTGTGTTTGTGTTGGAGGGGAGTGTGTGGAAACTGTGTGTGTTGAGGGGCGTGTGGATGGATACTGTGTGATGTTGGAGGGGCGTGTGGATCCTGTGTGAGTTGGAGGGTGTGTGTGGATACTGTGTCGTGTGGGAGAGGGGTTGGGGGGGATACGTGGTGTGTGTTGGAAGGGGGTGTATGGATACTGTGTGGTGAAGGGGGGTGTGTGGCTACTGTGGTGTGTTGGAGGGGTGGGTGGCTACTGGTGTGTTGGAGGGGTGTTGTGGATACTGTGTGTGTGTTGGAGGGGTGTGTTGTGGCTACTGTGTGTGTGTTGGAGGGGTGGTGTGGATATGTGTGTGTGTTGGAGCGGGTGTGTGTGGATACTGTGTGTGTGTTGGAGGGGTGTGTGTGGATTAATGGGTGTGTGTTGGAGGGGTGTGTGTGGATACCGGTGTGTGTGTTGGAGGGGTGTTGTGGGTGGATACTGTGTGGTTGGGGGGGTGTGTAGAGACTGTGTGGTGGAGGGGGGTGTGTGGAGCGGCGAGGAGGTAGGAACTTAACACGGTCTTGCGATCCTCAGGTCGATTTCTCTGGCATGTCCCAACTGCTTTGGGGACTCTATGTGATAAGAGTTATAAGGTTCGTCAGGACCGTAGCCATGATCAGCGGAGGAGCGAGTCCAGTGATGGGTAAGTCCTTCACCTTCTTCTCCTGGCTCTGCAGTTTATGAAGGACGGAGGTAAGACACAGTCCTTGACCTCCCGTTCTTCAATAAAACTGGAACCTAAAATAGTTTCTTAGGTGGACATTCCCTTTAATCTCCTTTTACCTTTAAGAATAGTCACTGCACTAGTGACTATCCCTTTCTACATTGATGAAAGCCTGGTCGGGTTAAGGAGCTATGCCTTACCTCCTGATAGATAGCAGGAACGAACTCTGAAAATCGTCTTGCCTTTCACTCGATCCAGCGGGGCCGCTCTGAATGTCCCGACTGCTTCCTGCTTCTGACACTATAACGGGCATTATCGGGCATGCGCGGTATAGTGTAACAGAAGAGTCGGAATGTCAGAGCGGCCCAGCTGCATGTGCGTGAAAGCTAAGATTTTCAGATAGTTCGTCCTGGCTATCTAAACATTGAGTTGAAGACACACACACAGTATCCACCCTATCCAACACAAACACAGTATCCACCCCTCTCCAACACACACACAGTATCACCCCTCTCCAAACACACACACAGTATCCACCCCTCTCCAACACACAACAGTATCCACCCTCTCCAACACACACACAGTATCCACCCCTCTCAAACACACCACAAAGTAACACCCCTCTCCAAACACACACACAGTATCAACCCCCTCTCCAACACACACACAGTATCCACCCCTCTCCAAACACACACACAGTATCACCCTCTTCCAACACAACCACACAGTATCCACCCCTCTCCATACACACAAACAACACAGTATCCACCCCCCTCCAACACACAAAACACACACATTCCACCCCCCCTCCAACACACACACACAGTATCCAACCCTCCAACACACACAGATCCAACCCCTCCAACACACACAGTATCCAACCCCCTCCAACGACACAACCCACAGTTATCCAACCCCCCGCCAACACACACCGGATCCCCCCCCCCTCCAACACACACACACACAGTACCAACCCCCCTCCAACACACACAGATACAACCCCCTCCAAACACACACAGTATCACCCCCCTCCAAACACACACACAGTACCACCACCCCCCTCCAAACACACACAATAGTATCCACCCCCCTCCAACCACACACAGTAATCCACCCCTCTCCAACACACCAGTATAAACACCACACACAGGTTATTACCACACACACATATACACACACACACAGTATATCTACCACAACAACAGTATATACACACACAACAGTATATACACACACCCAGTATAACATACCAACAGTATATATACACACAAAACCACACCCCACCTCACTTCCTCCCCAGTCAGCTAGTCCGGACTATCTCCAGCTGCTCAACTCCGGGATACGCTGACTATATCCTCCGATGTGCAAACTCCGCCATTCCCTCTGGAACACGTGGCACACTTCGGTACGGCACTTCCGGGAACCCGCAGCCGTCAAATTTGGGTTCTACAACGACAGGTCCGCTCTAGGGGAGAGAGGACATGTGAGGGGGGAACCAGGGGGTGTTTCAGTGTAGACACCACCAGGGGGAGACAGAGGAGGAAACCGAATCAACGATCATGGACAATAAGAAAATCTTCACCACATGGGGGAACCATAAAACCTGGATCTCCATCCCGGAATTGGGGGTTCGGCTTGAGGGAAGAAATAATTTTTTATGTATATTATTATTATTATCAGTTCTTATTATATGTTATTTTATTATTATTATGTTGGTGTTTTTATTATTATTTTGCATATACTTATAAATATTATTAGTATATATTGTGATTATCAATTATTATGATTATTAGAGAGCAAGTGGTGGGTGGGTCTACAGTCTGATCCGTCTCTACCTCCCATCCATCCCCTGCTACAGGGACCCAAACTATGTACACAGTCTGTGTGGGTAATATATCTACCAGTCTGTGTGGGTAATATATCTACCAGTCTTGCGTGGGTAATATATCTGTACTAGTCTGTGTGGGTTAAATATCTTACCGTCTGCGTGGGTAATAGATATACCAGTCGTGTGGGTAATATATATGTACTCGTAGGTGGGGTATATATCGACCAGTCTGTGTGGGTCAATAATATCTACAAGTCTGTGTGGGTAATATATACTGTACTAGTCTGTGTGGTAATATATCTACCAGTCTGTTGGGTAATATATCACCAGTCTGCGTGGGTAATTATATATTGTACTAGTCTCTGTGTGGGTAATATATTACCGTCCTGTGGGGTAATATATCTACCAGTCTGTGTGGGTAATATATATGTTATAGTAGCGTGTGGGTTAATTTATATGTACCAGCCTGTGTGAGTAATATATTCGACCAGATCCTGGGGGTAAAAATATGTCCTAGTCTGTGGGGTAATTTATAGTACCAGCCTGTGTGAGTAATATATATTACCAGTTGTGTAGGTATAGATATGTACAGTCTGTGTGTGGTAATATATATGCACTAGTCAATCTGTGTGGGTAATTATATGTTACCGACTGGGTGGGAGACTAATATGTGCCAGCCTGTGTGGGGTATAAATATATACCAGTGCTGTGTGGGTAAGTATATATGACCAGTCTGTGTGGGTAATATATCTACCAGTCTGGTAGGTAATATATATGTACCAGTCTGTGTGGGTAATTTATATGGACCAGCCTGTGTGGGGTAACTATATACTACCAGGCTGTGTGGGTAATATATATGTACCAGTCTGTGTGGGTACTTAATGTACCAGCCTGTGTGACTAATATATATCTACAGTCTGTGTAGTAATATATCTACCAGTCTGTGTAGAATATATATGTACAAGTCTTTGATTGCGGTGTGGGTAATTATATTGTACCAGCCTGTGTGGGGTAATAGATATGTACAGTCTGTGTGGGATATTTATATGTACCAGCCTGTGATGGGTAATTATAAATCTACCAGTCTGTGTGGGTAATATATATGTACCAGTCTGTGTGGGTAATTTATATGTACAGCCTGTGTGAGTAATATATATTACCAGTCGTGTAGGTAATATATATTTACCAGTCTGTGTGGGTTAATTTATATTACCAGCCTGTGGAGTAATATATATCTACCAGTCTGGTGTAGGTAATATTCTATGTACCAGTCTGGTGGGTAATTATATGTACCAGCTGTGGGGGGGTTAATATAGATCTACCAGTCTGTTGTGGTAAATATATATGTGCCAGCCGTGTGGGTAATAGATATCTACCAGTCTGTGTGGGTAATTATTGTACCAGCCGAGTGAGGAATATATATCTACAGTCTGGTAGGTATCTACCAGTCGGTGTGGGTAATTTATTGTAACCAGCTGTGGTGAGTAATATATATTCTACCAGTTTGTGTAGGTAATCTACTGTACCAGTCTGTGTGGAGGTAATTTATATGTACCAGCCTGTGTGGGTAATATATCTCTACCAGTCTGGATTGTGGGGGGTAAAATAAGTGTGCCAGCCGTGTGGGTAAATATATATCTACCAGTCTGGGTGGGTTACTATACTACCAGTTCTGTGTGGGAATATATATGTGTCAGTCTGTGTGGGTACTTATCTACAGTCTTTGTGGGTAAAATATATGTACTAGTCTGATGTGGATAAATGTATATGTACCGCCTGTGTGGGTAAATATATATCTACACGTCTGTGGGGGGAATAATATGTATCAGTCTGTGTGGTAATGGTTATGTGCAAGCCTGTGTGAGGAATATATATCTACCCAGTCGGTGTGGGACCCCCCCCAAAATATTGTGTCAGTCTGTGTGCCCGGTAATATATATTTACCAGGTCTGTGTGGGTAATATATAGTACCAGTCTGTGTGCATGATATAATACCAGTCACCGTGGGCAACATATATGTACCAGTCAATGGGGGCAATATAGATGTCCCAATAACCGCGGGCAATATATTGTACCAGTCAAACGTGGGCAATATATAGTTACCTACCTATACCCACCTTCACAAGCCACGTGCGCTTTTTGAGCCACAGGAAGATACAGGGACTTGGCCTCAGGTATATTATTTATTATATTATTATTATCTTCGTTATATATTATTATATATTATATTATAGAGAGAAAGTGGTGGTGCGTCTACAGTCTAATCCTGTCTCATACCTCCCCATACATCCCCTGCTACAGGGACATGTTAACCGTCTGTGTGGGTCATATATATGTACCAGTATTTGTGGGGTATTTATAGGTGCCAGCCTGTGTGGGAATATATATGTACCAGTTGTTGGTACTTATATCTGTACCAGTCTGTGTGGGAAATAATATGCTCAGTCCTGTGTGGGTAATATATCTACCAGTCTTTGTGGGTAAAATATATGACTAGTCTGTGGGGTAATTTATATGTGCATGCCTGTGTGGGTAGGGTAATATATATCTACCAGTCTGTGTGGGAATATATATGTACCAGTATGGTAAGGGTAATATATATTGTACCATTCTGTGGGGGCAATATATATGTGTCAGTCTGTGTGGCAATATAGATGTGTCAGTCTGTGTGGGTAATATATATTTACCAGTCTGTTGTGGGGGATATATATTTACCATCACCACGGCAACTACATATATGGACCAGTCCACTGGGGGCATATAGATGTACCAATCACACGTGGGCAATATATGTACCAGTCAACGGGGGCAATATAGATGTACCCCCTTTACCACTCCACAGCACCACGTGAGCTTTTTGACCACAGGAAGATTACAGCGGACGGGTCAGGTGCCAAAAGGTCAAGAAACACCCCTGATTAATTTCTGTTTTCTCAATAGTGTTTCCTACTTAAGGCAAATGAAATCTTTACCATGTCTTTAAACAATCAGGGTTATAGGGCAGGAGAGGGATGCCTGAGGTGGACCGTGGAGGTGAATGTTATTCACTAAACGAAGTTTTCATCAGGCTGCACCATGAGGACATTTTGAAAACGTTATACTTTACTGTGGCCCTCCCAGGGGGGTTAAGTGGTATGGGGGATGTCCCATTGGTTGTTTTATTGGCTTTGTTATTGTGGTGTTGTGTTGTGTTGTGAACTACTGCATTATGGCAAATAAACATATTATTTTGCTGATAACAGAGTTGTGTCCAGTCTTTAATCAGGGTGAGATTCATTTTATCTCTATCCGACACACATGATGGATCTCAATAAAATCAAATTTAATTATGGTAGCAATTAACAACTGACAAATTCACATTGGAGTGCTTGTACGTAAACAATGAACTATTAGCCCTAGAATTCTCTCCTTGTGGTAAACTCATGTATATGTAGGAAACATGGGGATGGTTACAGTGGTGGTTAACTATCACCCTCGCCACCGCGGGGGGGGGGGGGGACTGGATGGCATAGGGCCCGCCACAGGTTCTGCAGCGACCAGCTGTTTTTAAAAGCTGATCGACATGTTTACGGAAACTACACCGCGTTCAGCGGGTTAAAAGGACCGGACCTGAACTTCCCGGTCTTTTAAACATTAGCGCGGCGGCGGGCCCCCCTGTGGTTAGACAGGTTTGAAATAGGTATTTTTTCAATGTTAATGCAAAGATTTGCAATCAAAGGAGATGATTCTGAATCTCTAAGACAAAATATTTACATGGTAAAGCCTCATGTGGAATAGTGGTGCAGCTTGGAATTCCTTGTGTGTAAGGGGAACAATGGGAACTGGAAAGGGGTTAAGAAACTAAGGCAATGCCACACTAAACATTTCTCACACACTAACCGATCACGCTGGAGAATCCAGCACAGGAATGCAACGTGGGGGAGCCGCATTGCATGTGGCTCTGTGTTTAGCGCTCATCATTTGTTGGGGATGGGGCTTGCATGCTCTCCAATAAGGGACTATTGCTGAAATGAATACACTTCCATAAATTAATGAAGGGGAAGGAGAGATTGCTATGAATACAGACTAGATAAGTTATAACTAAATAAGGGGAATGGAGAAGATTGTCATGAAAACAATCTAGATACATATTAACTAAATTAGGTGGATGGAGAGATTGGCTATAAAGACAGAGTAGATAAATTAAACTAATTAATAAGGGGAATTGGGAAAAACTTGCTATGAAGACAAATAGATAAATATCACTCAATTAATAAGGGGAAATGGAAACTTGGTAGAAGGACAAACTAGATAACTAAATTATAACTCAATTACTAAAGTGAAGGGAGAAGCGTGGCATGACGACAGACTAGATATATATAATAAATTAAAAGGGAATGGAGAAGATTGGCTTAGGCGACCAGACTAGCTATAGTATAAACTAAAATTAATAAAGGGAAGGAGAAGATGGCTATGAAGACAAACTAGATAAATTATAACTTAAATTAATAAAGGGAATGGAGAGTTGGCATGAAAACAGACTAGATAAGTATAACTAAAATAAGGGGCAATGGAGAAGCTTGGCTTTGAGACATACTAGATAGTATAAAGAAATTAATAAGGCGGAATCGAGAAGCTGGCTATGAAGAACAGAGTAGATAAGTTTAAATTAAATAAGGGGATGGAGAAGATGCTATGAAACAGACTAGATAAGTTTAACTAAATTAATAAGAGGAATGGAGAAGCTTGGTATGAAGACAAACTAGATTAAATTATAACTAAATAAAAGGGAATCGAGAAGCTTGGCTATGAAGACACACTAGATAAATTATAACTAAATTAATAAGGGGAATCGAGAAGAGCTTGGCTATGACGACCAACTAGATAATTATAACTAAATAAGAAGGGGAATAGAGAAGCTGGTTATGAGACAAACTAGTAATTATAACCTAAATTAATAAGGGGAATGGAGAAGATTAAGACGAGATAAGTTATAACTAAATATGAACACCTGAGGAATACAGAGTTAGCGAAAGAAGAGCAGTTGATAATTGGGGTAGGGAATGGGAACACTGTATATCCCTGTTATATGGGCCATGGGAGTTAGCAACGACACAACATTTTCTGGCTCTTTGAGCTATAGATTTGAACCATTAAAATGATGTATCAGCTCCATGATCCAAATCTCATGTTTAGATTCTCATATTCAACCAGTAAATTCTGAAGCCGTTCCCTGTTTTCTTCAGCTTGAATTCATGACTCTTCTCCTGTCAAAGGAATGCAACATAACACATAAGAACCCCCCAATGTACATTCAGGCAATTCCATACACAATAAAACATGAGACATTTAGGCTACATCTCCTTGCTCATTATGATAAAACAAATGGGGACTTCTGGCCCCTACCCCCGGTGGTTTATGGCAGCCCTTAGGTAAAGCTATGCCTTCTAAGAAGATTTTTACAGCATTCTTTGATATTCAGGACACATTTGAAAACTGTTAGCCAGCAGCATACTCGCTATATATAATATATTTTTTAAAGAGAGCATAGGGCATAAAGTTTTTATAAAACTAGTTAAGATGGATACACACAAGGAGAACTTGTGGTCCCCGAAACAAGCGTTTGAATATAGCAAGCAATCGTCACTGGCCAACAGTCTGGTGCCAATCGGTCTGAGATTTATAAACAGGTCCGGGATCTGGATGAACGGACGACCAACTCAGTCGTGGGCTCTAACCCCACCCACACCATTGGATATTTCTGCCCGACCAACCACACAGCATATCGGTTGGTTGGCCTCAAATATGATGTGGTGTACCAAGCCATAAACCAGATTCGAGTTACATCGTAACCAATATTTTTAGCAATACATTTTTTGTAAATCACACCCTTGTCATTGTTTAAAGGCCGCCCGCAAATAGATCAGGCCAAATATTGCTGTTAGGACGTTTTCAGGCTGTGCACAGGACAGTCTCTAGAACTTTTGGCACCTGAAAAAAAAATTCAAAATGTTGCCCCCCCCCCTCGCCATGCCGCGGAATGGGTGTTTTAATAATTGGGTAATATGAAGTGGGGGGTGGCTTGTTCAGAAGTGGAGGGGCTTTATACACATGACTGGTAATTATCCCACAATGGACTGGTAAATGATGCCCACAGTGACTGGATTTGGATGCCGCAGTGGACTGGTAAATGATGCCCCAACATTGATTTTTGATCTGCCAGGGCTGGAAATCATGGAAAAATCAGTGTCCCGGCCATGGAAATATATGTGCCTCCAAGCACATGATTCCAGGGGAATAAAAAATTTGCATTTTAAACTGCTGCCTCCTACAGGGTTGCTGCTCTGTAATGTGCTCACCTTGCCTTTAGAGAGGCGCCCGGCTGTGCACAAACGTTCCTTATTTGGGCAGGTAATTCCCACCTCCCAGTCATCATGTGATATTACCAATACTTTTGGCCTGATCTATGTTGCACCTTACAATGGTGTTGAATTACCAGAACAACTTGATTTGGCTAAAATATTTGGTAATGATTGCCCATAAATTGAATCTGGTCCCCCAGCCCACCAGATCTTTTCATGTTAATGAAGCTTCCATAACATGGTGAAGACTAGGGACACTTTGGTTCTGTTCTTCGAAATTTTAAAAATTTCAATAGATTTGGTACATACAACCAAAACTGAAAAAAAAAAGAATCAGGGAGTAGATTAGATTAAGAGTGTATATTCAATTATTATAATTCTATTTTCACAAGTCTCCAAGGGTTTCGTGCTTCCTCCATGTTATTTCAGGGTTCCCGAACGAGACGTCCAGATAAAGGTTTACCATATTGGAGGTTACCGAAAATTGTAAATTCTGAAAATAATAATTATGAATTTTAGAAGAAAAAAAAAAACGCATGTTAGAAAATGAAAATTTCAATTTCTGAAGTTTGTGAAATGTTGAAACCCTCAGATTCGGTTCGATCGCGGGTTCTATTCCACACCAACTACATCTCCAGTAAAGACTGTGGGGCCCATAGTTATAAATGGGCATTACCGGCAACTTTCCTCTGCCATATTTGGTGGCGGAAACAATATCGCTGCGATAGGATTTTCCGGGAATGGCGCACATCGAAGATGTTACCGCTAGCTTTGGGGGGTGCGGTAACGGTCTTATGATGTGATGCCAGGGGGGTAGGTGGCGGTGGGGGGGGGGGCTATTAACCAAAAAGATGGATTGTTTAATTTGGTGAATTTCTGATAGACCCCAACGTGTCCGTCTGGCTTGTATTACCGTAACTGTACGGTAATGGGGACAGGGTGGCCCCTGACACATTATGGTACTGGACTCTGCGTTTTACTGTTGCAATTGAAGTTGTCCTCTATCAAGTGTTTTTTTCTCCTCCAGCTCTGCTATTTCCAGTGCTTGTAACGCCACATCATGCAGTAGAGGATCATATTCACATTCACATTTCTATTACGGGGTTCTCTACTTAAGTATCCGGCATCACCCCCCCCCACCGTACTACAACTAAAACAAAGGCCACCGCGAGACCAGGGGTTCAGAAACCATGACCAGAACTGGGCCAATAGGCCAAACCTTCTCCATACTCAAGCTGTAAAGACAGTTAGGAAGGAAATAAGTTTACTAACGAAAATCATGGATAGAAAATGTCTTAGCACCAATGGATTGATACAGAATGGATCAATCGTGACTGTCATGGCGTCATGGCAATGGACCCTTTGCGTACCACCATCTCGCCGTTGGGTTTGGTATATTGAATGTTGTTAGACAAATAGGACAGACAATAATGTTGTGGCAATCATGTACCTTTCTATATTGGCTACGCCGCACTCTTTCCAAAAAGTTTATAGCGCGGTCATCACCAAATTAAGAAAAAAACCCAACCTAATAGATGCATCGGGTAGAAAATGGTTTTTGCACTATTAGGCCAAAAATGGCAATGGCCTATAGCATCACCCCTAAAGCAGGTTCACATAGTAACGAAAAAGCCCATCGATACTGTCGGACATTAACTTGAGAAGTGTTGAAAAAGTTACACCAGATAATATATATTAGTGGTAGGTAGTGACACACACACACACACACACACACACACACCACACACACACACACACACAACACAACGTTATTTATATATATATAATATTATTATAATATAACAAAAAATTCCCCATACAAAATCAAGTGATAGTATATAATTAATTACAATATATTCATCCCTTTGTGTATATATATATATATTAGTAATAGTATATATATAGATATGCTTGTGAAGGTTCTCATTCATCCAGGTCATGGTATATCTGCGAATATTCATTCATCCAGGTCATGGTCTATCTGTAATATTCATCCATCCAGGTCATGGTCTATCTGTAATATCATCATCCAGGATCACGGTTATCTGTAATATCATTCATCCAGGTACGGTAATCTGTAATATTCATCCATCCAGGTCACGGTATATCTGTAATTATTCAGCCATCCAGGTTCCTGGTATATCTGAATATTTCATTCATCAGGTCATAGGTATATCTTAAGATTCATTTCACCAGGTCATGGATATCTGGAATTATTCATTCATCCAGGTCATGGTATATCTGTAAATACATTCATCCAGGTCATGGTATATCTGTAATATTCATCCAGGGTCACGGTAATCTGTAATATTGTAATCCAGTCATGGTCTAATTGTAATATTCATTCATCCAGGTCATGGTAATATCTGGAATTATTCATTCATCCAGGTCATGGTATATCGTAATATCCATTCATCCAGGTCATGGTCATCTGTAATATTCATCATGTTCCGGTTATATCTCTATATTCATCCAGGTCCATGGTATATCTGTTAATATTCATAACCCATCCAGGCAGGTATATCTGTAATATTCATCCATCAGGTCACGGTGATCTGTAATATTATTCATCCGGTCATGGTATATCTGTTGTATTCAATTTAGATCACTGGACTTGAAATGTAGTTCTGAAGACGTTTCGCTAGTCATCCGACTTGCTTTCTCATTCAGAATGACTTGTACAAGAATTGTGGCAATATGTACCCTGGAAAATCCCGCTTAGCATTATCACAGCAAGGTGTAAGGGTGTGATTAGATAGTGGCTAAGAGGTGTTATAGGAACGCCAGAGTAGGTGTTTCAAAACAGCATTGTACATGGAAGACGTGGACCATGCTCATGGCGATAACAACACATATGCGGCTTTAACAAGGCCGAGTCCCACCAGCCGTACAAGAAAAGAGTCAATTAGACTTACTAAAAACAGCTCAAAGGATAAAGCCATTGACCGAGCAATGTATCTCGCCTCCTACACTGGTGGCACAATCATGCATATATGGACTCCAAAGATTTACTATAAGGTAAGGGGCCACTAAGGACCTATGTCAGCAGCATCACTCGGGGTAACATACAAGGTGGCAAATATATAGCTAACCTGTAGGACCTTTGGTGGGAAGTTCTAAGCCATCACATCCAGACAACTCTCAGGATTTCACCAACAAGATTGAACGATATAGTTACTCGGTGTAGAAGATTGTTAGAAGAAAACATGGTGTCCTATGATGTGACTTCTCTCTTCACTGTTACCCACCAAGGAGGGCTGTGACATGGTGAGAAAACGGCTGGGCCAAGACAGCACTCTTACCAGAGAACTGATTCTCAACCAGAAAGGTGTGTTCCTGTTGGACTTGGCCGGAATACCACCTATTGCAAATAACGGGATAAGGTCTATAGCAAAAACATGGATTAGTGTGCTATGGATGATCCGTTCAACCTTTGTGGCCACCCTTTACATGGAGGAGGTAGGAAACACAGGCGCTTAATACCTTTAAGGGCATAGACAAAGCCACTGGTTCAGATATGTTGATGACACCTGGCGTTAAAAATCCAACCCGAAGAAGTAAAGCTTTCACAGAACACATTAATGCGGTGACCAAAACATTAAATTCACAAGGGAAGAGGACAAAACAACAAACTGGCTTCTTGGACGCTTGTAGAAGTTAAGGAAATGGAAACTGGAAGTAGAGGTTTATAGAAAACCAAACCACACAGATCAGTATTGATGTTTGACTCCCACCACCTTTAGATCCCAAGCGGGTGTCATCAGAACCCTGCAACCAGAGCCGAGAACATCCCACTACCAGAGCCGAGAACATCCCAACTAGCACAGAGGCGCAGGCTTAAACGAAATGAAACATCTCGGAGGAGCCCTTAAAACTTGTGGATATCAGGACTGGGCCTTTGTCAAAAGAGTAGAAGGACGAAAAGCACACAAATACAAACAGTGAAGGGGAAACAGCAAGACAGGAGGAAGACAGGTCATCCCATATGTAGCAGGGGTCTCCGAGAAATTTAAGAAGAATTTTCAAAAAAAATCGTACCAGCTGCTTTAAACCGAACAACCACTGAGGCTTGCCAGCATTGGTACATACGAAAGACTCAATACCAAACACAAGAAAAGCGACATCATATATGCAGTGCAGGGCAGTGAAGAAAAAAAAAATGCTCTGATTTGATATGTGGGGGAGACCAAACAGCAACTGCATCAACGTATGGCCCAGCACAGAGAGCCCCCCCCCACATTCTCGGGTCAGGACTCAGCGTTATCTGCATCTTAAGGATAAAGGACATACCTTTGAAGATTGTAATACTAGGTTAACCTACTGGTGCAGGAACGACTGGTTCAAGAGATAGGTGTTAGGAGGCCATTTATGTGAAAATAAAGAAACCACTAAGCCTCAATAGAGGTGGGGGGGTTCGACAACAACTGTCTGCCATGTACAATGCTGTTTTAACACCTTCCTCTGGGGCGTCCTATCAACAACCTCTTAGCCACGATCTAATCACACCCTTAAAACACCTGCTGTGGGATATGATAATGGGATTTTTCCAGGGTTAATAATTGTCACAGCAGATTCTTGTACAATTCATTCTGAATTGAGAAAGCCAGTCGGGATGACTAGCGAAACGTCTTCAAGAACTACATTTCAAGTCCAGTTGATCAATGAATACAACAGATATATATTATATTAGATCGTAACCCACTTTTTTAATTAAAAACCTATGTATTAAATGCGATTTAAAATAACACAAACAATAAATACTATTAGATAATGAATAAATGATATTTAGTACATTTCAAAATGGTATAGAAATAAAAAAGTTACACATTTCTTTACATATTTTTTTGTACTATTGATGCAAATCGCCCAAGCATAAAACACACATCATGTACTTCTTGTTGCAATGAATGAACAAGCGGCCAACAATCAGTCAATCAACCAATCAATCAACCAATCAATCAATCAATCAATCAACCCAATCAATTCAAGCAAGCAACCACGCAAGCAATCAAGCAAGCAGCAACCAAGGAACCACGCAAGGCAAGCAACCAAGCAAGCAAATGGCCAACCAAGCCAAGCAACAAGGAACCAAGCAAGCAACCAAGCAAGCAACCAAGCAAGCAGCAAGCAACCAGGAACCAAGCAACAAGAAACCAAGCAAGCAACAAGCAAGCAACGGAACCAGCAAGCAAACCAAGAAGGCAACAAGACAATCAACCAAAGCAGCAAGCAAGCAACCAAGGAACCAAGCAAGCAAGCACCAAGCAAGCAAACAATCAAGCAACCAACATGGCAAGCAACAATCAACCAATCAATCAATCAATCAATCAACAATAAAATAATCATCAGATCAACCAAATCAATCAACCAATCAATCAACCAACCAATACAATCACCAACCACCCAATCAAATTCGATCAAACCAATCAATCAATCAGTCTCTCTCTCTAGAAGACTGTTGGGATCAGTTTGAGACAGCAGGGATCAAGGCGCAGATTGGACAGTGAGATGGAAAAACACATTGGTCTTTTTCGTTAAATAAAAAGGGAAAAAAAGAAAAAAATTTATTTAGCCAAAAATAAACTCCGACAATCTTTTCATTCACAAATTAAGAGAAAATGGTGGTAACACAGAACATGCACTGCTTGTGGCCAAACCCACCCTGGGTTATCTCCAACGGTCAAGAACCACTAAGTCAAATCTTTAAACGTCTTTCTCTGGTTACCCTTGGCACCTGCTTGCCCAGTCATCCTGGATATACAGTCCTAAACAGTCTCACCCAGACCATCAGCAGCTAATCTTGCACAGGACCATCCAATCTGAGAACAAGCACCGCTTTTTGCATCAGCCAGGTGAGCTGATGGGGCTTGGTTTCCCACATTTAATACTGGCCTGGACATTTAAACGACGGAAAGGACAATAACATGTAAAATAGTAATATAGTAACATAGTAACCATAGTAAACATAATCTGAAGGAATAGTAAAAAGGCCACTAAATCCTGCTTAAATTATTCTATGGATTCACAATAAATATCTACTATAATCAATTGATAATTCATCACATCAACATGTATATTGAATTAATTCACAATACATTTTTATCATGTATTATTTATAGTAATAAAAGTAGTGCACTTCTTGCTGATATATTATAAAAGGGATGGGACTAGGTATAAACTCAAAGCCTAACTCAATGCAGGCGGACATTAGGATGGGACTACGTTCCATAAATCAAGCCTAACTCAATGCAGGCGGACACACTAGGATGGGCTACGTCATAATCAAAGCCTAACTCATGCAGGCGGCATAGGATGGGAATACGTCATAACTCAAAGCCTAACTCAATGCAGGCGGACATAGGATGGGACTACGTAATAACTCAAAGCCTAACTCAATGCAGGCGGACATAGGGGGACGACGTATAACTCAAAGCCTAACTCAATGCAGGCGGTCATAGGATGGGGTACGTATAAACTCAAGCCTAACTCAATGCAAGAGCGGTTCATTAGGATGGGGCTAGTCATACTCAAAGCCTAACTCAATGCAGGCGGTCGGTCATAGGATGGGGATACGTTCATAACTCAAAGCCAACTCAATGCAGGCGGACATAGGGAGGGGCTACGTCAGAACTCAAAGCCTAACTCAATGCAGGCGGTCATAGGATGGGCTACGTCATAATCAAAGCATAACTCATGCAGGCGGACATAGGATGGGCATACGTCATAACTCAAAGCATAACTCAATGCAGCGGTCATAGGATGGGGGCTACGTCATAACTCAAAGACTACACTCAATGCAGGCTGGGTCATGTAGGATGGGGCTAAGTCATAACTCAAAGACCTAACTCAAGAAGGCGGT
Organism: Hymenochirus boettgeri; assembly: GCA_019447015.1. Taxonomy (NCBI): domain Eukaryota; kingdom Metazoa; phylum Chordata; class Amphibia; order Anura; family Pipidae; genus Hymenochirus; species Hymenochirus boettgeri. The sequence continues at coordinate 10,866,709 of CM033476.1, read as the reverse complement.
CATAGGATGGGGCTACGTCATAACTCAAAGCCTACACTCAATGCAGCGCGGACATAGGATGGGGCTAGTCATAACTCAAGTCCTACACTCAATGCAGGCGGACATGGATGGGCTACGTCATAACTCAAAGCCTAACTCAATGCAGGCGGACATAGGATGGGGCTACGTTCATACTCAAAGCCAACTCAATGCAGGCGGTCATAGGATGGGGAACGTCAAACTCAAAGGCCTAACTCAATGCAGGCGGAATAGGATGGGGCTACGTCATAACTCAAAAAGCTAATCAATGACAGGCGGTTCATAGGATGGGGCACGTCATAACTCAAAGCCTACTCAATGCAGGCGGACAAGGATGGGGCTATACGTCATAACTCAAAGCCTAAACTCAATGCAGGCGCGGTCATAGGCTGGGGCTGCGTCATAACTCAAAGCCTACTCAATGCAGGCGGACATAGGGGATGGGGCTAGTCATAATCAAAGCCTAACTCAATGCAGGCGGTCATAGGATGGGGCTACGTCATAACTAAAAAGCCTAATCAATGCAGGCGGTCATGGATGGGGCTACGTCATCAAATCAAAGCCTACTCAATGCAGGCGGCATTATCATAGGATGGGGCTACGTCATAACTAACGCCTAACTCAATGCAGGCGGGTCATAGGCGGGGCTACGTCATAACCAAAGCCTAACTCAAGTGAGGCGGTCATAGTTTTTTGGATGGGCTACGTCATAACTCAAAGCCTAACTCATGCAGGCGGACATAGGAGGGGCTACGTTCCATAACTCAAAGCCTAACTCAATGCAGGCGGTCATAGGATGGGGCACGTCATCCCCCGTAATCAAAGGCCTAACTCAATTGAGGCGGACAAGGATGGGGCTAGTCATAACTCAAAGCCTAACTCAATGCAGGCGGACCTAGGATGGGGCTACGTCATAACTCAAAAGCCTAACTCAATGCAGGCGGTCATAGGATGGGGCTACGTCATAAACTCAAAAGCCTAATCAGGCAGGCGGAACATTAGGATGGGCTACGTTCATAACTCAAAGCCTAACTCAATGCAGGCGGTCATAGGATGGGGCTACGTCATAACTCAAAGCCTAACTAAGGCGGCGGACCTAGGATGGGGCTACGTCATATAACTCAAAGCCTAACTCAATGCAGGCGGTCATAGGATGGGGCTACGTCATAACTCAAAGCCTAACTCAATGAGGCGGACTATAGGATGGGGCACGTCATAACTTAAAGCCTAACTCAAGGCAGGCGGTCATAGGATGGGGTACTCTAAATCAAAAGCCTTAACTCAATGCAGCGCGGACATAGGATGGGGCTACGCATAACTCAAAGCCTAACTCAATGCAGGCGGTAATAGGATGGGGCTACGTCATCACTCAAAGCCTAACATCAATGCAGGCGGTCATAGATGGGCTACGTCATAACTCAAGCCTAACTCAATGCAGGCGGGACATAGGATGGGGCATCGTAATAACTCAAAGCCTAACTCAATGCAGGCGGAAATAGGATGGGGCGGCTACGTCATAACTCAAAGCACAACTCAATGCAGGCGGTCATAGGATGGGGCTACGTCATACTCAAAGCCTAACTCAATGCAGGCGGAATAGGATGGGGCTACGTCATAACTCAAAGCCTAACTCAATGCCCGGCGGTCATAGGATGGGGCTACGTCATAAAATCAAAGCCTAACTCAATGCAGGCGGACAAATAGGATGGGGCTACGTCATAACTCAAAGCCTAATCAATGCAGGCGGTGGTCATAGGTCATAGGATGGGTATCGTCATAACTCAAAGCCTAACTCAATGCAGGCGGACATAGGATGGGGCTACATATAACTCAAAGACTAACTCAAATGCAGGCGGTCATAGGATCAGGGCTGGATACGTCATAACACTCAAAGGCCTAACTCAATGAGGCGGTCATGGATGGGGGCTACGTCATACTCAAAGCCGAACTCAATGCAGGCGACATAGGTTATGGGGCTACGTTATAACTCAAAGCCTAACTCAATGCAGGCGGACATTAGGATGGGGTACGTCATAATCAAAGCCTAACTCATGCAGGCGGTCAATAGGATGGGGTACGTCCATAAATCAAGCCTAAACTCAATGCAGGCGGGTCATAGGATGGGGCTACGTCATAACGCAAAAGCCTAACTCACTGCAGGCGGACATAGGATGGGGCACGTCATAACTCAAAGCTAACTCAATGAAGCAGTCAGAGGAGTGGGGCTACGTAATAACTCAAAAGCCAACTCAATGCAGGGCGGACATAGAGGGGGCTACGTCATAAATCCAAGCCTAACAATGCAGGCCGGTCATAGGATAGGATGGGGCTCGTCATAACTCAAGCCTCTAAATCAATGCAGGCGGACTAGGATGGCGAGATTACGGTTCATAACTCAAAGCCTAACTCAATGCAGGCGGTCATAGGGATGGGGCTAGGTCGATAAATCAAAGCCTAACTCAATGCAGGCGGACATTGGATGGGGCTACGTCATAACTCAAAAGACTAAAATCAAGCAGGCGGCATAGGATGGGGCTAGGTCCATAAATCAAAGCCTAACTCAATGCAGGCGGACATTGAGGATGGGGCTACGTCATAACTCCAGCATAAATCAATGCAGGCGGTCATTAGGATGGGGCTACGTCATACTCCAAAGCCTAACTAATGCAGGCGACATAGGATGGGGCTACGTCTTAACTCAAGCCTAACTCATGCAGGCGGTCATAGGATGGGGATACGTCATCACTCAAAGCCTAACTCAATGAGGGGACTAGGATGGGCTACGTAATAAATCAAAGCCTACACTCAAGCAGGGGTCATAGGATGGGGCTACGTCATAACTCAAAGCCTTAACTCAATGCGGCCCGGTCATAGGTGGGGCTAGCATAACTCAAAGCCTAACTCAATGCAGGGCGACATAGGATGGGGATACGTTATAAACTCAAAGCCTAACTCAATGAGGCGGATCATAGGATGGGATACGCATAACATCAAAGCCAACTCAATGCAGGCGGTCATAGGATGGGGCTACGTACATAAACTCAAAGCCTAACTCACTGAGGAGGTCATAGGATGGGGCTACGTCATAACTCAAAGCCTAACTCAATGCAGGCGGACATACGGATGGGGCGACGTCATAACTCCAAGCCTAACTCAATGCAGGCGGTCACTGGATGGGGCTACGTCATTAACTCCAAAGCCTAACTCAATGCAGGCGGAATAGGATGGAGGCTACGTCATCACTCAAAGCTAACTCAATGCAGGCGGTCATAGGATGGGGCTACGTCATAACTCAAATTCTAACTCAATGCAGGCGGAAATAGGATGGGGCTACGTCCATACTCAAAGCCTAACTAATGCAGGCGGTCATAGGAATGGGGCTAAGTAATAACTCAAAGCCTAAACTCAATGCAGGCGGACCATTCCATAGGATGGGGCTACGTCATAATCACAGCCTAACTCAATGCAGGCGGACTAGGTGGGGCGGCTACGTCATAAAATCAAAAGCCTAACTCAATGCAGGCGGTCATAGATGGGCTACGTCTAACTCAAAGCCTAACTCAATGCAGGCACGTCATAGGAGGGGCTCGTCATAACTCAAAGCCTAACTCAATGCAGGGCGGACATAGGATGGCTACGTCTCATACTCAAAGCCTCTACTCAATGCAGGCAGGACATAGGATGGGGCCTAAGTCATAACTCAAAAGCCTAACTCAATGTACAGGCGGTCATAGGATGGGGCTAACAAGTCATAACTCAAAGCTAAATCAATGCAGGCGGACATAGGATGGGGATACGTATAAACTCAAGGGCCTTAACTCAAGAGGCGGTCATAGGATTGGGGCTACGTTCATAACTCAAAGCCTAACTCAATGCAGGCGGGGACATTAGGATGGGGCTACGTCATAACTCAAGCCTAACGCAATGCAGGCGGTAATAGGATGGGGATACGTCATAAACTCAAAGCCTAACTCAATGCAGCGGACATAGGATGGGGCTACATCATAACTCAAAGCTAACTCAATGCAGGCGGCATAGGATCGGGCTACGTCATAATCAAAGCCTAACTCAATGCAGGCGGTCTAGGATGGGGCTAGTCATAACTCAAAGCCTAAAATCATGCAGGCGGCACATAGGATGGGGACTACGTTATAACTCAAATGCCTAACTCAATGCAGGCGGACATAGGATGGGGCTACGTAATTAAACTCAAAGCCTAACTCAATGCAGGCGGTCATAGGATGGGGGGCTACGTCATAAACTCAAAGGCCAAAATCAATGCAGGCGGTCATAGGATGGGCTACGTCATAACTCAAAAGCCTAACTCACGGGAGGCGGACATAGGATGGAGGCTACGTCATAACTCAAAGCCTAGCTCAATGCAGGCAGTCATAGGATGGGGCTACGTATAACTCAAAGCCTAACTCAATGCAGGCTGGACATAGGATGGGGCTACGTCATAACTCAAAGCCTAAAATCAATGCAGGCGGTCCATAGGATGAGGCTACGTCAAACTCAAAGCCCTAACTCCATGCAGGCGGACATAGGATGGGGCTACGTAATAACTCAAGCCAACTCAATGCAGGGAGGGTTCCAAGGATGGGGCTAGGTTCATAATCAAAGCCTACTCAATGCAGGGCGGGACATAGGATGGGCTCACGTCATAACTTCAAAGCCTAACTCAATGCAGGCGGTCATAGGATGGGGCTAGGTCAAAATCAAAGCCTACCTCAATGCAGGCGGACATTTAGGATGGGGCTACGCATTAACTCAAAGCCTAAAAATCAATGCAGGCGGTCATAGGATGGGCTACGTCATAACGCAAAGCTAACTCAATGCAGGCGGACATAGGATGGGGCCTAAGCGTAAACTCAAAGACTAACTCAATGAAGCGGTCATAGGATGGGGATACGTCATCACTCAAAGCCTAACTCAATGCAGGAGGACATAGGATGGGGCTACGTAATAACTCAAAGCCTAACTCAAGCAGGCGGTCATAGGATGGGCTACGTCATAACCAAAAGCCTAACTCAATGCAGGCCGGTCATAGATGGGGCACGTATAACTCAAAGCCTAACTCAATGCAGAGCGGACATAGGATGGGCACGTTATGAACTCAAGCCTAACTCAATGCAGGCGGACAGAGGATGGGGCTTACGTCATAACTCAAAGCCTAAAACTCAATGCAGGCGGTCATAGGATGGGGCTACGTCATACAAAACAAAAAAAAAAAAAAAAAAAAAAAAAAAAAAAAACTTTCAAAAAAAAAAAGGCCTTTAAACTCAATGCCAGGCGGTCATAGGATGGGGCTGACGTATAACTCAAAGCCCTAAATCAATGCGGCGGGACATAGGATTGGGGCTACGTCATAACTCAAAGCCAACTCCAATGCAGGAGGTCATAGGAGGGGGCTACGTCATAACTCAAAGCCTAACTCAATGCAGGCGGAATAGGATGGGGCTACGTCACTAACTCAAAGCCTAACTCAATGCAGGCGGTCATAGGATTGGGGCTACGTATAACTCCCAAGCCTAACTCCCTGCAGGCGGACATAGGATGGGGCTAGTCATAACTCAAAGACTATCAAATGCAGCGGACATAGGATGGGGCTACGTCATAACTCAAAGCCTAACTCAATGCAGGCGGTCATGGATGGGGCTACGTCATAATCAAGCCTAACTCAATGCAGGCTGTCATAGGATGGGGCTAGTCAAACTCAAAGCCTAACTCAATGCAGGCGGTCATAGGATGGGGCTACGTCATAATCAAAGCCTAACCAATGCAGGCGGACATAGATGGGGCTAGTAATAACTCAAAGCCTAACTCAATGAAGCGGTCATAGGATGGGCTACGTCATAAACTCAAAGCCTAATCAATGCAGGCGGACATAGGAGGGGGCTACGTTCATAACTCAAAGCCTAACTCAATGGCAGGCGGGTCATAGGATGGGGATACGTCATAACTCAAAGCCTAACTCAATGCGGCGGAATAGGATGCGGGCTACGTCATAACTCAAAGCTAACTCAATTGCAGGCTGGTCATAGGATGGGGCATAAGGTATAACTCAAAGCCTAATCAATGCAGGCGGTCATAGGATGGGGGTACGTCATAATCCAAAGCTAATCAATGCAGGCGGACATAGGATGGGGCTACGTCATAACTCAAAGCCTAATCAATGCAGGCGGTATAGGATGGGGCTACGTCATAACTCAAAGCCTAACTCAATGCAGGCGGACATAGGATGGGGCACGTCATAACTCAAAGCCTAAACTCAATGCAGGCGGTCATGGTCATAGGGTGGGGCTACGTCATAACTTTTTTCAAAGCTAATCAATGCAGGCGGACCTAGGATGGGGCTACGTCATAAACGCAAGCCTAACTCAATGGCAGGCGGTATAGGATGGGGCGACGTCAGAATCAAAGGCCTAACTCATGCAGGCGGTCTAGGCTGGGGCTACGTCATAACTTCAAGCCTAACTCAATGCAGGCGCGTCATAGGATGGGGCTACGTAATAACTCAAAGCCTAACTCAAATGCAGGCGGTAATAGGATGGGGCTACGTCATATAACTCAAAGCTAACCAATGCAGGCGGTCATAGGATGGGGCTACGTCATAAACTCAAAGCCAACTCAATGCAGGCGGGTCATAGGTGGGGCTACGTATAACTCAACAGCCAACTCAATTGCAGGCGACATAGGATGGGGCGGATACGTCATAACTCAAAGCCTAACTCATGCAGGCCGGTCATAGGTTGGGGGCTACGTCATAATCAAAGCCTAACTCAATGCAGGCGGTCATAGGATGGGGGCTACGTCATAACTCAAAGCTAACTAATGCAGGCGGGTCATAGGATGGGGCTACGTCCATAACGTCAAAAGCCTAACTCAATGCAGGCGGTCATAGGATGGGGCTACGTCAAACTCAAAGCCTAAACTCAATGCAGGCGACCTCGGATGGGGCTACGTTATACCTCAAAGACTAACTCATGCAGGCGGTCATAGGATGGGGCTACGTCATAACTCAAAGCTAACTCAATGCGGCGGACATAGGATGGGGCTAAGCGTAAACTCAAAGCCTAACTCAATGCAGGCGGTCATAGGATGGGGCTACGGCATACCTCAAAGCCTAACTCCAATGCGGCGGAACATTAGGATGGGGGCTACGGTCATAACTCAAAGCCTAAATCAATGCAGGCGGACATAGGACTGGGGCTACGTAATAACTCAAAGCCTAAAATCAATGCAGGCGGTCATTAGATGGGGCTACGTAATAACGCGACAAAGCCTAACTCAATGCAGGCGGTCATAGGATGGGGCTACGTTCATAACTCAAAGCATAACTCAATGCAGGGCGGTCATAGGATGGGGGGGGGCTGTTTTAAACCGTCATAACTCAAAGCTAACTCAAGCAGGCGGTACATAGAGATGGGGTCTACGTATAACTCAAAGCCTAACTCAATGCAGGCGGACTAGGATGGGCGATACGTCATAACTCAAACGCCGAACTTCAATGCAGGCGGACATAGGATGGGCTACGTCATAATTCAAGAGCCTAACTCAATGCAGGCGGTGGGTCATTCATAGGATGGGGCTACGTCATAACTCAAAAGCCTAAATCACATGCAGGCGGACATAGGATGGGGCTACGTCATAACTCAGAAGGCATAACTCAAGCAGGCGTCAATAGGAGGGGCTACGTCAAACTCAAAGCCTAAACGCAATGCAGGCGGACATAGGATGGGGTACGTCAATAAACTCAAGACTAACTCAATGCAGGCGGTCATAGGATGGGGGCTACGTCATAAACCTCAAAGCTAACTCAATGCAGGCGGACATAGGATGGGGCTACGTCATAACTCAAAGCCTAACTCATGCACGGAGGACATAGGATGGGGCTACGTCATAACTCAAAAGCCTAACTCAATGCAGGCGGTCATAGGATGGGGCTACGTCATAACTCAAAGCATAACTCATGCAGGGCGGAGCCGGACATAGGATGGGCTACGTCATAACTCAAAGCCTAACTCAATGCAGGCAGGTCAAGGCGGGGCTACGTCAAACTCAAAGCCTAATCAATGCAGGCGGTAATAGGATGGGGCAAGTCATAATCAAAGCCTAACTAAATGCAGGCGGAATAGGATGGGGCTACGTCAAACTCAAAGCTAATCAACTGCAGGCGGTGCATCGGATGGGGCTACGTCATACTCAAAGCCTAACCAATGCAGGCGGACATAGGAGGGGCTACGTCATAACCAAAGCCTAAAATCAACTCGCAGGCGGTCATAGGATGGGGCTACGGTCACCCGCCAACTCAAAGCCTAAACTCAATGCAGGCGGACATAGGAGGGGGCTACGTCACCTCAAAGGCCTAAACTCAATGCAGGCGGACATAGGATGGGGACTACGTCATAACTCAAAGCCTAACTCAATGCAGGGGTCATAGGATGGGGCTCGTCATACTCAAAGCCTAACTCAATGCAGGCGGACATAGGATTGGGGGCTGTCCTAACTCAAAGCCTAACTCAAGCAGGCGGTCATAGGATGGGGCTAGTCATAAACTCAAGCCTAACTCAATGCAGGCGGTAATAGGATGGGGGCTACGTCATAACTCAAAGCACGAACTCAAGGGCAGGCGGACATAGGATGGGGCTACGTCATAACTCAAAGCCTAACTCAATGCGGCGGTCATAGGATGGGGCTACGTCATAGCTCCCCCCCCCCCCCCCAAGCCTAACTCAATGCAGGCCGGAATAGGATGGGGCTACGTATCAACTCAAAGCCAACTCAATGCAGGCGTCATTAGGGATGGGGCTAAGTCATAACTCACAGCCTCTAAACTCAATGCAGGAGGAGGACATAGGATGGGGCTAGTCATAACTCAAAGCCTAACTCAATGCAGGCGGACATAGGATGGGGCTACGTCATACACTCAAAGCCTAACGCAATGCAGGCGGGTCATAGGAATGGGGCTACGGCATAACTCAAAGGCGAACTCAATCAGGCGGTTCAATAGGATGGGCTACGTCATAACTCAAAGCCAACTCCATGCAGGCGGTCATAGGATGGGGCTACGTCATAACTACAAAGCCTAACTCAATGCAGGGGGGGACCCTAGGATGGGGCTAAGTCATAAACTCCAAAGCCTAACTCAATGCAGGCGGTTCATAGGATGGGGCACGTCATAACTCAAAAGCCTAACTCAAGGACAGGCGGAATAGGAATGGGGCTACGTCATAACTCAAAGCCTAACTCAATGCAGGCGGCAGTAGGAGGGGCTACGTCATAACTCACAGCCTAACTCAATGCAGGCGGACATAGGATGGGGCTACGTCATAATCAAAGCCTAACTCATGCAGGATGACATAGGAGGGGGCTACGTCAACTCAAAGCCGAACTCCAATGCAGGCGGTCAAGGCTGGGCTACGTCCTAACTCAAAACCACTCAATGCAGGCGGTCATCGGATGGGGCTACGTCATAAACTCAAAGCCTAACTCAATGCAGGCGCGTCATAGGATGGGGCTACGTCATAACTCAAAGCCTAACTAATGCAGGCGGACATAGGATGGGGGGCTACGTCATACTCAAGCCTAACTCATGCCAGGCGTCATAGGATGGGGCTACGTCATTAACTCAAAGCCTAACTCAATGCAGGCGGACTAGGATGGGGATACGTCATATAACTCAAAGCCTAACTCAATGCAGGCGAGACATAGGATGGGGCTACGTCATAAACTCACAGCCTAACTCAATGCAGGCGGTCTAGGATGGGGCTACGTATAACTCAAAACTAAATCATGCAGGCGGTCATAGGATTGGGGGCTACGTCATAACTCAAAGCCTAATCAATGCAGGCGGTCATAGGATGGGGCTGCGTACTGCAAACGATCGGAGTTGTTGTGAAAAAGAGCTGTTAACTTGGAAAGTACTTCCACAAAAACACTGATACCATTTTCATTTAATAGAGGTGCGTTCGGCGCTTAGAAACTAAGGTGATTTGTAACAGTGGAAGATACTTGTTTTCCTGCTATGCAAATGTCATTAACACACGGAAGGGTTTTAGGATAAAAAAAATACACGCAAGAGTAGATAGAGAACCAGTTTCCCAGCTGCAATGAACATATTTGTGCCGGTGTAGTAAGTGTGTACAGTTAACCCTTGCCGGGTCGACTGGATGCATGTAGGGGTTACAAGTATTGTGTGGCCACACCTTTATTGCCTTTAATGATTTAAGTGTAAAGGTTATACGGTATCGACTTTTTAACGACACCCAAACCTTTATTTTGTTCAGTAAGCTGGAATTGAATAGGCCATGAGAAATATTAGTGGCCCCTCTGCTCTCATGGGAAGCAGTTAGAAGTAACACTGATCTGTCATCTCCTTAATTCATTTTGCCCTCCCCCCCCAAAAAAGTACATATTTATATTTTATAGGTGAGGGGGGAAATGAGGGACACTAAAGGCAAAATTAATAAAATAAAAGGTCAGTTTAGAAACACTGGAAAAAACGCACAGGAGAGCTGTCGGTTTGTTAGAAGCCCTTACGATACGCCGCCGCGAGCGCAGACCTGGTGTGCAGTCTATACACACCTCTAGTTGGGGGGGCTTCTTTGGCGAAAGGCGTCAGGTCCCCTTATTAATGTGGTCATGATTTTGAACAATAAAGGCTGTTTCTAGTGAAGGTGTGTACATGTTGTCGGGAGCGGTCGTCTAACGGATATAATTTAGAAATACTCTAACGGTTGTTTGTGATATTTTAATACTAGCAATATGTTTTATGACACAGTAATCATTTACCATTTCGGTATAAAAGAAGAGAAATTATCTGCCAGTGCAGCGTTAATTCTGTGTGAAACTATAAAATCTAAAACAATATGACAATACCATCAAAGGAGCAGTCCATCCTAATAAGATTCTTCTGGTACACACAGGAAACTTATGTCTGGCCGACCTTTTGCCATAGTGAGCAGGTGATGGTTGCGGCAAAGTCTCAGTGGGCCCGTTTTGTCCGAACGGGACAAAGGATGCTGAGATCAGACCAGCGTCCCATTGGCACAATATTTTGGATGGACCAACTGAACACCGTAATAATCTGTTGGTCGGACAACAATATGTGTCCATATAGTAAGAAAGGAGGACCATTGGTCATTATATGCACTCAGGAACTGCAATGAATAGCAAAGTAAGAAAAGGAGGTTGGCGATCCTTTCTTAGCTCATGTTCACCGTGGAAATAAATTCTACCATCTTTAATTTTTAGTGGACATACCATTGAGAGTGCATAGAGATCCGTGGTTTTAGCAATAAAAGACATTAAATTATTTTGTGTAAAGTTCAGTTACAGAGTTAGAAAGTGGTATTGATGAATAAACAAAAGTACATACTATTACTATTACTACAGTATATAGAAAGGGAAGATAGAAGTAGTGGGGTTACAGTCTAATAATGGACTCTTGTTGTATTGATGATGATGTGGTGGAACAGTAAGTGATGGACTTGAGGGACTTGATTATTTGCTCAACCTCAATACTATGTAATTCCATCCTTATCCTACGAATCAACAGAAAGTTTGAGCCCACAGAAACGCACAGCCCAAAGAAAAGCATTGGTTCCTGTTATGTAAAATGAATGTGATTGAGTGAGAATTGTGAGGAAATGGAATTCCGGCTTCTTGCGTTATCGCTTGGTTCGAAGTTGCACATTTCGTTCTACGGCGGTAAGTATTCTCTCAACAACTGCGGTTATTCTATTGAAGTTCTTTATTTTGGTACAACCAAATCTGCCCGAGGCAAATGTTCAGTAATTATCGTCATTTTTTTGAGGTATATTTGCCTGTTTCTTTTTTCAAACAAGGAGCCAGGCTGTAGCCAATAAAGCAAGAATAAGGACCATAGGCAGTACATAGTGCAGTAGAAAATCCCCAGCCGTCATATAAGCTTGGTTACCGTATTGTGTCCCGAGAAGATGGTCAATAGCAGTGACAATAATTTCCCATTAGTAACGTCATGTAGGGTACAACTAGTGAAGCAGAATTCAAAAAAAAGGGGTATTCATTGTGATACGAACGGACAGGACAAAACAAAATAAAGGGGCAGTAGTGACCATTTAGACTTGGATGTTCTATAACATATAGAGATGAGTTATTAGTTATCATTATAAGGATCTGATAGGATTTTAGAACATTATCACAGTGACTCGGTGTTTAGCGATGCAATATACCCAAACCAAGTCAAAGCAAGACAAACGAGTTAATAGAGATAAAATAATAATAAAACACTATAATAAAAACAAAGAACTCCACTGTAAAAGTTTCCTTTTCCGAATTCTCATGTTTCCGAACAAGAAACTCCCAGCATTTTTTTTTTTCCCGGGGCTGAAACATCCTTGCTTAAACCGGACTGGCCCCGCACTACTTCTAATCTTAATATAATTGATTGTCTCAGGCTGAATAATTGAGTCATTTTATTAATTTATTTCTAGAAAAAAATGATTGACATGTCATTTGATTAAATGGATCCAAAATATTAAAAATCATCTATTTAAAATGCAACTAAAATAATAAAAAAAAAAACCATTGAAACCGTTATATTAATTTAATCTTTTTATAAAGCCAGTTTTGCAATCTCTATAACGAAAATGAGTTGAACCTTATTGCTCAGGACCTACACAACCAATTCCATGTTACACCTGGAAAGGTAATTGCCAACCTCAGCTTAAACACTTTTATTGCCAAACCAGAGAACTTTTTTTGGGACCCTGATGCCTGTATATAAACACTTACCTTGAGTTGATGGCAACGTTTGTAACACACGGGACCCTTCTACTTGGGTTCTGGTGAAAAACTAAAACTGATTCAGAGAACTGAGCATTAAACAAGGGAAATATTTTTTTGTTTTAAAGGACGGGTTTTTGTTTTGTATTACCAGAAATCCTCTTCATTATGGACCCCTTCCAAAATTAAGGATTGTAATAAGGGAGTGCCCGTTAACCAGTAACGCTCTACAAGGAAACGGTTTAAGCCCATTCAGAATTTCAAGAATTATCACTCAGCCCTGATTGGTTTTAGGAAAGACTAAACCCTAAACTAAAATTAACACTAAAAAGATAGGAGTATCTAATATAGAATTTAAAATGGCTTTAATTTCATTTTGTAGAATATACACCCCAAATGGAACTGGTAAGCTCTTCCACTTGTAACGCAAATTAACTGTTCATCAAAGTTGAATGCTTTAAAATAAGAAAAAGGTGAAATTTTACAGATAAACTGTAGCTGAAAGTAGATAAACCAAACTAATATAAAGCGCTCCTAATCAAACAAAGAAACACTTAAGCTAGCTGAAAATAGAGAAAAGGAAATACGGATAGCAGAACAGCAAGTTACCCCCAAAATGTTTTTTTTAAATACAATCAACAGTAAAAAAGATGAGGATCCGAGAATGTGGGACCAATAAATAAGGGGGCACCTGAGGTGGTTATGGAGGATGCTGGAAGGCATAATGTGCCTAAACCTAGTGTTTTTCCTCCCGTATTCACTATAGAGGATTCTAGTCCTAATAGCAGCGGACTGTAATAAGATGAAGGGTAAAAGGAAGAATATTCACTCTGTATACACTATAGAGAATCCTAGTCCTATAGCAGGGACATGTAATAATATGAAGGGTATTATAAATGAGGGAATAGTCACTTGTATACACTTATAGAGAATCCTAGTCCTAATAGCAGGGGACTTGTCATCATATGAAGGGTATAAATGAGGAATATTCACTCTGTTTTCACTATTTAGAGAATCTATTCCTAATAGCGGGGACGTAATAATAAGAAGGGTATAAATGAGGGATATTCCACTCTGTATACACTATAGAGAATCTAGTCCTTATAGCGGGGACTGTCAATATATGCAAGGTATAAAGGAGGAAATATTCACTCTGTATACACTATAGAGAATCATAGTCCTATAGCAGGGACTGTAATAATATGAAGGGTATTATAAATGAGGATATCCATAACTCTTTGTATTCACTAAGAGAATCCTATTCCTTGATGCGGGGGACTGTAATAATATGAGGGTATATAAATGAGGGGATATTCACTCTGTATACACTATAGAGAATCTAGTCCTTATAGCGGGGACGGTTATAATATGAAGGGTAGAAATGAGGCATATTCACTCTGTATACTACTATAGAGAATCCTCAGTCCTTATAGCGGGGAATGTATAATATGAAGGGTATAAATGAGGAATATTCACTCTGTATTCACTATAGAGAATCTATTCCTTATAGCAGTGGACTGTAAAAGATGCAAGGGTCTAAATGAGGGAAATTCACTCTGTATACACTAGAGCGAATCCTAGTCCAATAGCAGGGACTGTATGTAAGATGAAGGGTATAAATGGAATATTCACTTGTATACACATAGAGAATCCTAGTCCTTATAGCAGGGACTGTAATAATATGAGGGTATTAAATGCGGAATATTACTCTTATACACTATAGAGAATCCTAGTCCTAATAGCAGGGACTGTATAATATGGGGAGGGTAATAAATTGAGGAATATTCACTCTGTATACACTATAGAGAATCCTTGTCCTTATAGCCGGGACTGTATAATATGAAGGGTATAAATGAGGAATATTCACTCTGTATACACTATAGAGAATCCTAGTCCTTTATAGCGGGGACTGTAATAATATGAAGGGTATAAATGAGGAATATTCACTCTGTATTCACTATAGAGAATCCTAGTCCTTTATAGCGGGGAATGTAAAATATGAAGGGTATAAATGGGAATATTCACTCTCGATACACTATAGAGAATCCTAGTCCTAATAGCAGGGATCTGTAATAATATGAAGGGGTATAAATGAGAATATTCACTCTGTATTCACTATAGAGAATCCTAGTCCTTATAGCAGGGGACTGTAATAATATGAAGGGTATTATAAAGGGGAATATTCACTATGTATACACTATAGAGGAAATCCTAGTCCTTATAGCAGGGACTGTAATAATATGAAGGTTGTTAAATGCGGGACTTCACTCTGGGTATACACTATAGGACTCCTAGTCCTTAAAGCAGGACTGTCATCAAATGAAGGGTATAAATGAGGCTAGCACCTGTATAACTATAGAGAATCCTAGCTCCATTATAGCAGGGGACTGTAATAATATGAAGGGTTATAAATGAGGAATATTCACTCTGTATACATATAGAGAAATCCAGTCCTTATAGCGGGGACTGAATAAATATTGAAGGGTATAAATGAGGAAATATTCACTCTGTATACACTATAAGAAGCCTATTCCTTATAGCAGGGACTGTAATATATGAAGGGTTATAAATGAGGGATATTCAACTCTGTTACACTGATAGAGAATCATAGTCCTTATAGCAGGGACTGTAATAATATGAGGGGTAGAAATGAGGAATATTTAATCTGTATACACTATAGAGAATCCTATCCTTGATAGCCGGGACTGTAATAATATGAAGGAGTATAAATGAGGAATGATTCAACCTGTATACACTATAGAGAATCCTAGTTCTGATAGCGGGGACTGAATAATAGAAGGGATAAATGAGGAATATTCAATCTGTATCACTAACCCCATAGAGAATCCTAGTCCTTTATAGCGGGGACTGTAATAATTGAAGGGTATAAAGTGAGGAAATTCACTCTGTATACACTATAGAGGAATCCCAGTCCTTAAGCGGGGACTGTAATAAATGAAGGTAATAAGAGGAATATTCACTCTGTATACAATATAGACGAAATCCTCGTCCTTATAGCGGGGACTGTAAAATATGAAGGGTCATAAACTGAGGAATATTCACTCTGGCTGAAAGAGGATATGGTACGAAAAAATTAGACAAAGGTAATATCAATAAGCCCCCAGGACCGGATGGATGCATCCTCGGATCTTAAAAAGAGCTTAGTTCAGTCTATCTAGACCACTGTTTCTTATCTTTTCAGATTCACTTGTGTCTGGTGATGTGCCGCTGGATGTTTTGATTGGAAAAAAAAAAAAACGCCAAGATAATCAATATTCAAAAAAGGTAGTCGTTCACAGCCTGGAACTATATACCGGTAAGCCTAACTCATGGAGGGAAGGTAGGTGATATAAGTTTGTTACGGGATCTATCCTAACTTTGTTCCAGAACTGATCTTATAGTGTAGTCAGCATGGATTATGGAAATAGATCATGTCAGACCACATGTACTTGACGAAGTGAGTAGGAAGTTAATTCAGGCACAGCTGTGGATGTGGGATATTTGGATTTGCTAAAGCTTTTGATACTGGCCACCATAGGCGAACTAATGTATAAACTGGGACTGCTTGGCCTAGAAAAAAAACATTTTTCATGGATAGGGAATTGTTATTGGGTCGCAAACAGAGATGGTGGTAAATGAGCTACATTCTATTTGGATTAAAAATTCTAAGCGGGAAGTAGTGCCTCAGGGTTCTGTACTGGGGACGATTCGTTTAATCTGTTTATACATGACTTAGAAGGGGGCATTGAGGCAAGATGCTGTTGTTTGCTGATGCACACTAAATATTGCAGAGCTTTGGAAACTTCCAATGATGTGCAAGTGCTGCAAGCAGACCTAGATAGATTATCACAAATGGGCAGCAGAAGGGCAGTGAGATTCAATGTTAATAAATGTAAGGTGATGGATTTAGGGTTTAATAATCCCCTGTGCCACTACACATAAATAACTATGAGTAAGTGCATCTGAAATGGAAAAAGATTTGGGGGTTCTGGTAGATACAACTTAGCTGTAGCAAACAATGCCATGTTAGCAACAGAAGAGCTAGCAAGATATTGTCTTGTAAAAGAGGGGAATGGAATCAAGGGAGAAAAATATTATTCTCCCTCTTTTACAAGGCACTGGTAAGGCCTCATTTGGAATATCCCCGTGCAGTGCAGTTTTTTGAATCCCATATACAAAAGGGACATCTTGGAACTGAAAGGAGTAAGAGAAGAAAGTATAAAAATATTATGCATGTACAATGTGAAAATCTTATAATAAAGCAGTAATAAAAAATGATGGCATCAGATAGTCAAACAACGGCATCCTTTATCATACAGTATGGGGAATAAAATAGTATTAAACACACTAGACAAAATAAAAATGTTTTAATACTATTTATATATCCCCATACTCTATGATAAAGGATGCAGTTGTGAATATTGATGCCATCATGTTTTTAATTACATGCTATTATTATAAGATTTTCGCTATGTACATGCATAGATATTTTCATGTTTTATCTGTGTATGCACTTTAGTACACATGCACTTTAATATGAAGCACTTTTATGATTTTTGATAGAGATGCAAGCATGTCATATGAATTTTGGTACAATAGAGGTCACTTTTTGTTTTTTACTTGCTTTTGATTTGATTAGCTTGTTTATGCCTCTTAGTGCTATAAAATCTGACACTTTTTTGTCATATGTTATACGTCTGAGAAGTGTCTCACGGACACCGAAACGTCACGTGTTAAATAAATGGATTTGAATACTCAAGACTGAGTGCGCTCTGAATGCTTCTGTTTGATACTATTACCACTGGCTATGTTTTGGAGCAGCACCCAGCGATTTCAACAATATACTATAGATGTGCGGGGAACTATCTACTTCGGAGTTCAGAGAAGGGCAACTAAATTAATAAGGGGAATGGAGGGCTTGAATAGGCAGGCAGAGTAGACAAGTTAGGGCGGTTTTACATTACAGAAACGACCGTTTTGCGTGGGAATATGAAATAGCTTTATAAGTGGGCCTAGAGAAGGTTTCTAAAACTAAAAAATATTGAGAATTACTGGGAATAATACTATAGATCGGTTGGTACAGGGATACTATATAATATTGGAGAATACTGGTTATATTAATACTGTAGTTCTGGTTTGGTACAGGGATACTATACTATTGAGAATTAATGGTATTCATATATATACTGTTCGTTCTGCGTTGGACGGGGCTTACTATATAATATTGAGAATTCCTGGTATTAATACATATACTTAGTTCTGGTTGTACGGGATACTATATAATATGAGAATACTGGTATTAATACATATCGGTAGTTCTGGTTGGTACGGGGATTACTATATAATAGTGAGAATTACTTGTAATAATACATATACTGTAGGTTCGGTTGGTGGTACGGGGAACTATATAATATTGAGAAATCTGGTATAAATACATTATACTGTAGTCTGGTTGGTACGGGGATACTATATTGATATTGAGAATTACGGTATTTAATACAAACTGTAGTTTGTTTGGTAGGGAATTACATATAATATTGAGAATTACTGGCTATTAATACCTCTCCTGTATTCTGGTTGGTACAGGGATGCTATATACATTGAGATTGAGAATTACTGGTATTAATACATATACTGTATTTATGGTGGTACGGGGATACATATAATATTGTAATTACTGGATTAAATCCATATACTGTAGTTCTGGTTGGTACGGGCACTTAAATCTTGAGAATTACTGGTATTAATACATATACGTAGTTCTGGTTGGTACAGGGATACGATAAATATTGAGGAATACTGGTACATAATACATATACTGTAGTTCTGGTTGGTTACAGGGATACTATATAATGAGAATTACTGGTATTAATACATATACTGTAGTTCTGGTTGGTACAGGGATACTATATACAATTGGAGATTACTGGTTTATTAATACATATACGTAGTTCGTGGTACAGGGGAGATACTATATAATGAGATTAATGGTAATTTTATAATATACTGTAGTTCTGGTTGGTACAGGGATACTAGAATAAGGAGAATAATGGTAGTAACCTAGACTGTAGTTCTGGTTGGTAACAGGGAATTAATATTGAGAATTACTGGTATTAATACATATACTGTAGTTTAGTTTGGTACAGGGATACTATATATATGAGAATTACTGTTATTAATACAATATGTAGTTCTGGTTGGTACAGGGGATTACTATAAATATTGAGAATTCTGGTATTAATACATATACTGTAGTTCTGGGTGGTACAGGGATACTTATAATATTTTGAGAAGTACTGGGATTAATACATATACTGTAGTTCTGTTGCGTACCGGGATACGATATAAATTGGCCTTACTGGATTAATACATATTACTGTAGTTCTGGTTGGTAAGGGGATACTATATTAATATGATAAATTACTGGTTATTTATACATAACTGTAGTTCTGGTTGGTACAGGGATACTATATATAATATTGAGAATTACTGGTATTAATACAAACTGTAGTTCTGGTTGGTACAGGGATACTAATAATATTGAATTGACTGGTATGTATTAATACAATATACTGTATAGTTGGTGTACAGGGATTACTATATAATATTGAGAATTACTTGTATAATGACATGTACTGTAGTTCTGGTTGTTACAGGGATACTATATAATATTGAGACTTACTGAGTATTAATACATACGGTAGTTCTGGTTGAGTGACGGGGAATAGGGGATACTATATAATATTGAGAATACTGGTATGATACATAGACTGTAGTTCTGGTTTTTGGTAGGGGATACTATAATATTGAGAATTACTGGATTAATACATATACTGTAGTTCTGGTTGTACGGGATACTATATAATATTGAGAATTAATGGTATTAATAGTATACTGTAGTTCTGGTTTGTACGGGGATACTTTAATAATATTGAGAATTATTGGTAGTAATACATTACTGTAGTTCTGGTGGTACGGGATACTATATAATATTGAGAAATTACTGAGTATTTAAAAATATACGTAGTTCGGGTTGGTACAGGGAACTATATATATGAGAATTACTGGTTATTAATACATATACTGTAGTTCTGGGTGATCCTGGGATATTTACGATTGCCATTTGGAGTCAGGACGGAATTTTTTCCTCCCTTTAGTTGGTTTTTTTTTGCCTTCCGAGGATCAACTGTTAGGTGAAGGGTTAAAAGGGGAGGGTTATGAAAATGGTTGGACTTATGTCTTTATTCAACCTCAATCTACGTATGTCACAATGTATCTCAATAGCCCAATAGCATTGCAAATATTCGGTCTAGACTGGATGAAACGGTCCAAGAGTTAGGGAAACAGTGGACCAATCTGTAAAATGGAGAACATCTACATTGTTGTCTTGGGCGACTGTGGACACCACCAATTCTGTTTAATTGTGGTGCCCTGGACCTTTCGAGACCCTAGCAATAATTTTTTAGTATAGATATTCAGGGTTTTCAATAACAGTTCTTATCGTTTAAAAATGGTGCTAATTTTGCCCCAACCAATCAGATCTAAGCTTTCAAATGTTAAAATAAGATCTGATTGGTTGGGGCAAAATACACCCATTTTAAACGATAAGAACTTTTATTGAATCTCCCTGATGGTCGGTTAGGAGGAGGTTGGGCTTTAAGACAGGAGACATGTAGACTCCACAGGACTTATTTAGGGTTCAAGTGAATTTTCAGTTTGAGGCATGTCCATATGTTCGTGCATAGCTAATTAATATTTTAGAATGGACGGAGGGGCTTGGGTAGGGCCTATTCCCATCCCATCTGGCATAGGGCTATTAACACCCCTGCCTAAAGAACTGCCAGCCAACGAAAAAAACCAGAGAGTCTAAGACAAGGCCCTTATAACTGGGCGTCTGATCTTAGATAGAAGGCTGGAGACGAAAGGTTTAGGTAGAATGTACAATATGTGCCTACGTGATTAATAAGGGATGTCACAGTGATACAGTGAGCAAATAAAGAGATTGAAGCCAAGAGTTGCAATATGAAATTGTGCGCTAGATGCAGTCACGGTGTCACAAGTTTATTTCAATTTGCCGGTTTTCAGCTGCCAATTTTATTTTCATTTAACAAACCTCCAATTACTGGGTGAATCCCCACCTGGTCCTTCGGTTTCTGTCTCCTTCAATTTTTCATGTTCTCTATGGGCACTGTCCCTTAAATATCCTTTTATTCCCTTTAATCTCATTATTGATCCCATACGTTGTCACTTCTTTCTGGCTCTGGCAGCCAGAAGACCCTGGGGACAGTCTAGTTTAAAGTTACACAGTAAAAAATGTAAATACAAAATACAATGAAAGTCAATGGTCAATATGTTGATTAAGGATTTGGTGAGATTCATTCTCATTCCATCCCTCCTTACTTCCATTTTTTCCTCCCATCTCAATCCTTCCCTTGCCTTCACTTCCACCTCCTCTGTTAACCAAACTCTCCCTCCCTGAGGTCTTACACAATACCGCGTTTGTGAATGGGTAAATCCGGGTGGGGGTTAATCAATTGTCTTAAATCCCTCCCACTTGTGAGTTCCGATCCCTCAAACATCCAAGGTCCAAAGTCATCAATCACAAGGTAATCCATGGTACGCGGGCACTTCCATTAAAGGGTATCTCCACCGGTAAAAAAAAAAAAAAGCAACTTTCTGGAGTGTAGACCCCTCTTAAACACCCAAGTTTCTTTTGTTAAAAAAGAGCAGGGAAATGTACAACTTACATTGCTTGTTCCACCAGTGCTCTCCCCTGCTTGCCGGAAGTCGCAAGAGGCGGTGGACTGGCAGCTGCATCTGTGATGGATAAGGAGGCCAGCCAATCACAGACGGCAATTTTGTGGAACAATTTGTTTGTGGAGCGTCTGGTCAGATGATAAAGGGGACACAGAGGCAGGCTCTTGGGTTAAGTGTGAATGTTTACAGTCTGGAGTCAGTATGTGAGAGGAGGAAAGGTAGGCGAGTTGTTATTTGGTAAAGACTGTGATACCATCACCAGGTCAGCATTAAAGTAATATAAATTTATAGGTAGGCCACACTCTCTTCAGTATTTAAATGATACTCATTTATTAAATGTGCGGAAAATAAACATGCCAAATAACACACGTTTCGGGGGGTGTAGCCCCCTTCTCAGGTGTACCCGTGACTACAGAGGGCACCCCTCAGTTACTGCATCTGTTGTGGAGGAAACAGAATTAAAGTAAGTCAGATTTTTTTTTGGTCCTCTTTGTCTCCATCCTAGACGATTGTAGCCCTGAATATTGTGATGGGTTGACCGTCCGTGAGGGTAAAATTCTTCCTTTCTTTAGACCAATCTAGGCTTTTGAGTCCATCCCAGTACCTTTGGAGATATGGACAGATAGGTTTTATCATTTTATTAATTGGAGGACTACCGGTTAAATGTTTATACAGAGGGGCTGAGAGTTTTCCCCCTTGGGAACTGGTTGGACTGGGGAGGCCTTTGCCTCCACTTCCATTTGTTATATAATTTTGACATGACCCTGTTTGGTTCAATTTGGCCAGGGACGATTCTGCCATTGAAAACAGGGATAAGCGCTAAACTAAGAGGATTTGAAAGAATTAGAAGCAAAGGATTTCGGCAAACAAGATCTTTCAAGGTTGACACAGACGAAGGGAGAGAACAAGGTCGCCTGATGTCAATTTTCGAGCAGACATCGTCAGAATAATATTCACTTACATGCGAATGAGGAGTTTTTTGGTATAATAAAACCCTTGTTGTGCGTGTGAGACTTCATCCGTGGGTTAGACATCTTT
This sequence comes from Hymenochirus boettgeri, assembly GCA_019447015.1. Lineage (NCBI taxonomy): Eukaryota > Metazoa > Chordata > Amphibia > Anura > Pipidae > Hymenochirus > Hymenochirus boettgeri. The sequence continues at coordinate 10,844,128 of CM033476.1, read as the reverse complement.
CGAGCATGGGTATCTCCCTTTTATTGGGTAAGGGGGAATGGTGTCTACGGTAGTTTCTAAAGCAAGTTTCCCTTGTCTTCTCCACTATTATGTGCCCAGAGAGTCTGAAGGAGATGGGGGAAGAAAGGGACTCTGAAGTGAGTCAGATCAGATAATTCCTACATATTGATATTGGGACAGGGAGGGTCCGTACACTTTGCTTTGTGTTCCATGGTACAGGAAGGCTGCTCAGCAATGTTTGGAGAGAATAGGAGTTGGATGCCTTGAACCTCATTACTGTCTAATGCCCTAGAAGGTGGTGGTGTATTGTAAACTAAGGGGAGACAGGGAATGATGGAGAAAGTAAAGAAGAACAGGATAAAGGAGAGTTTATTAGTTCCTGTCTCCCACTCAGGTATAGTAAAGGTAAATCTTCGGTGGACAATGAATCAGTCAGTTCCCCAATAGATGTTAAAAAATCGGATTGAAGACTTGAGGTGAATATGGGGAAGTATGAGGGACATGGTGAAAAGCCCAGATAACAAGGGAATTTGGAATGGTGGTTGGCAAGTATCTCCTGTCAGGTACAACTTGTTTATCACCAAACATATCCAGACTCAGCTTGCGTCTATCCTAGTCAACCAAAGCAATGCTGGAGGTGGGAGTCGATTAGACTTATTGGTGTAATAAAATTAAATACTGCTTGTGTTTGGAGTTGGCCACTTGCTAAAGATTCCAAATAACTCCGCGGTAATCTATGTGTGAGCTGGTCATACACAGTCCAAATTGTTCATGCCAATTAGCGGAGACGTTCAGTCCAGGTGGAGTGAACTGAGCTAGACCCTAAACCTTTACACCAGGGTCCCTCAAATATCCCAGGGCCAAGGTCAAACAATAGAAGGTCCGTCTGCCAGCTTAATGTGTGTGACAGAAATTCCTTCTCTGTATTATTTATATTTTACATAGGGGGGTAGGGAGCATGCAATATTGATCCCCTTAGACAGACAGATAGAGGATTAAGGGTATAGCTTATTGGTACAGAACTTCCTTTCTGTATATTTATATTTAATATGGGTGGGAGCTGCCATATTGGTCACTGACAGTACAGTATGAGGTATAGCGTATTGTGTGTACAGAACTCTACTTCTCTGTATTTTTATAAATATGGGTGGGAGCTGCCATATTGTTTCCTTAGACAGTACAGTAGGAGGGTAAGCTTTTGTATGTAAAGAACTTCCTTCTCTGTAATATATACATATGGGTGGGAGGACTGCCACATTGTTCCCTAGACAGTACAGTATGAGGGTATTTAGCTTATTGTGTGTACAGAAAGTCCTTCTTCTGTATATTTATACCTATGGGTGGGAGCTGCCATATGTTTCCTTAGGACAGACAGTCAGGTATGAGGGTTATAGATTATTGTATGTACAGAACAGTCCTTCTCTGTATATTTTATAAATATGGGTGGGAGCTGCCAATTGTTTTCCTAGACAGTTACAGTATGAGGGTATAGCTTATGTGGTTACAGAACATTTCCTTCTCTGTATATTTTACCTATGGGTGGGAGCTTGCAATATTGTTCCCTTAGACAGTTACAGTATGAGGTGATTAGCTTATTGTGTGTAGAACATTCTTCATGTAATTTATACATATGGGTGGAGCTGCCCTATTGTTCCTTAGGACAGTACAGTATGGAGGGGTATAGCTTATTGTGTGTACAGAACATTCCTTCTCTGTATATTTATATTTATACATCATGGGTAGGAGCTGCCATATTAGTTTCCTTAAGTACAGATAGGTATAGTAATTAGTGTGTATTAAACAAGAACATTCCTCATGTTATTTGTATAGTTGATATACTATGGATGGAGCTCCACTTGATTCCCTTAGGACAGTACACGTACGAGGGTATGCTATAGTGTACAGAACATGCCTTCTCTGGTTATTATTATATCTGGGTGGGGAGGCTAGCCGATGTTTGCCTCATAGACAGTACACGGTATGAGGGTTATAGCTTTATCTGTATGTACAGAACATTCCGTCTCTGTTTTTATAGTATACAATGGGTGGGAGCTGCCACATGTGTCCTTTGACAGTACAGTATGAGGGTATAGCTTATTGTGTGTACAGAAACAGTCCATCTCGTATATTATGTTTATACATATGGGTAGGAGCTGCCATATTGTTTCCTTAGGACAGTACAGTAGGGGTATAGCTTATGTGTATGTAAAGAACAATTCACTTCTCTGTATATTTATATTTATACATATGGGTGGGAGCTGCCTTATTGTTTCCCTTTAGGCCACTACAGTATGAGGGTAGAGCTTATTGTATGTACAGACATTCCTTCTCTGATATTTATATTTATACATATGGGTGGAAGCTTCCATATTGTTTTCCCTTTAGGACAGTACAGTATGAGGGTATAGCTTATTGTATGTACAGAACATCCTTCTCTGTTATTTAATTCTATAATATGGGTGGAAGCCGCCATATTGTTTCCATTTGACAGTCAGTATGAGGATATAGACTTATGTATGTACAGGACTTTCCTTCTCTGTATCTTTCTACTTTATACATATGGGTGGAAGAGCTGCCATGTTGTTTCTTAGACAGTACAGTATGATGTAGAGCTGTATTTATGTACAGAACATTCCTTATCTGTATATAACTATTATACATATGGGTGGGAAGCTGCCACATTGTTTCTACACTTAGACAGTACAGTATGAGGGTATAGATATTGTGTGTACAGAACATTCTTTTTCTTCTCTGTTATTTATACCTATGGGTGGGAGCTGCATATTGTTCCCGTAGACAGACAGTATGAGGGTATAGCTTATGTATGTACAGAACATTCCTCTCTGGATAGTTATAAATTATGGGTGGGAGCTGCCATATTGGTTCCGTAGACAGTACAGTATGAGGGTATAGGTTATTGCTGTGTACAGACCATTCCTTCTCTTATATTTATAATTATACATATGGGTTTGATGAAGCTGCCATATTTGACTTAGACAGTACAGTATAGGGATAGTTATTGTGTGTACAGAAACAGTCATCTCGGTCTATATTTAGTATATGGGTGGCGCTGCCATGGTTTTCCGTGAGACGCTACCAGATGAGGGTATAGCTTATTGTGTGTACAGAACACATTCCTTCTCTGATATTCATATTTATCATATGGTGGGAGCTGCCACATTTTTCCCTTAGACAGTACAGTAGAGGGTATAGCTTATTGTGTGTACAGAACATTTCCATCTCTGTAATTTATATTATACCTATGGGGAGGAGCTGCATATTGTTTCCTTGACAGGCAGTATGAGGGTATAGTTATTGTATGTACAGAACATTCCTTCTCTGTTAATTTATATTATACATATGGGTGGAAGCCGCCACTTGTTTCCCTTGACAGTCAGTACAGTATTGAGGAAAGCGTATGTATGTACAGAATATTCATTCTCTGTAATTGATATTTATACATATGGGTGGGAGCTGCCACAGGGTTTCCCTTAGACAGTACAGTATGGGGTTATAGCTTATTGTGTGTACAGAAACATTCCCTTCTCTGTATATTTATACATATGGGGGGAGCTGACCATATTGTTTCCCTTAGACAGTACAGTATGAGGGTATTAGTCATTGTATGTACAGAACATTCCTTATCTGTATAGTTATACATATGGGTGGGAGCGTGCCATATTGTTTCCTTAGAGTTACGTATGAGGGTCTAGCTTATTGTGTGTACGAACATTCTTCTCTGTTATTTATATTTATACAGATGGGTGGGAGCTGCCACATGTTTCCCTTAGACAGTACAGTATGAGGGTATGCTTATTGTGTGGAAGAAACATTCCTTCTCTGATTTTATACATATGGGTGGGAGCTGCCATAGTGTTTCCCTTATACAGCTACATATGAGGGTTATGCTTATTGTGTGTACAGAACTTCCTTCTCTGATATTATAATATGGGTGGGACCGCCATATTGTTTCTTAGACAGTCAAGGATGAGGGTATGCTTTTCGTGTGTACAGAAAATTCCTTCTCGGTATATGTATACATATGGTGGCTGAGCAATCCATTTGATCCCCATAGACAGTACAGTATGGAGGGTTATAGCGTATGGTGTTTACATAAATTCCTTCTTGTATATTGTATACATATGGGTTGGAGATGCCATAGTGTTTCCCTTAGACAGTACAGTATGAGGTATAGCTTAGTGGTGACAGCAAAGTCCTTATCTGTATATTTATGTATATGGGTGGGAGCTGCCATATTGTTCCCTTAGACAGTTACCCGTATGAGGTTATGCTTATTGGGTATACCGAACATTCCTTATCGTATATTTATAAATTTATGGGTGGGAGCTGCCATATGTTTCATTAGACAGTACAGTATGAGGTAGCTTATGTGTGTACAGAACATTCCTCTCTGTATATTTATAAATTTTTTACATTGGGTGGGAGCTGCCACATTGTTTCCCTTAGACCAGTACAGTATGAGGGGTATATATAGTTATTGGTGTAAGAACATCCATCTTGTATATTTATATTCTATACATATGGGTAGGAGCTGCCATATTTCCCTTAGCAGTACAGTATGAGGGGATCGTGCTTATGGTATGTACAGAACATTCCTTCTCGTAATTTATTATTTATACAATATGGGTGGAAGCTGCCATATTGTTTCATTAGACAGTACAGTATGATGGTTATAGCTTATTGGATGTAAAGAACATTCCTCTCTGTTTATTTATAATTTAGACATATTGGGGGGAGCTTGCCACATTCGTTTCCCTTAGACAGTACCAATATGAGGGTATGATAGCTTATTGTGTGTACAGAACATCCTTCTCTGTATATTTTAATATGGGTGGGAGCTGCCTATTGTTTCCCTGAGACAGTCAGTATGAGGGTATAGCGTATTGGCTGTACAGAACATCCTTCTCTGGTATATTTATACATAGGTGGGAGGCTGCCATATTGTTTCCCTTAGCGGATTACAGTATGAGGGTAAGCTTTATTGTGGTACAGAAATTTCCTTGCTCTGTTATTTATATTTATACATATGGGTGGGGCTGCCCACAGCTGCACATTGTTTCCCTTAGACAATGTTACAGTATGCGGGTATAGCTTATTGTGTGTACAGAACATTCTCCTCGAATATATAAATATGGGTGGGAGCTGCCATACTGTTCCCTTAGACAGACAGTATGAGGTATAGCTTTATTGTATGTAAGAACATTCCTTCTCTTGGATAATTATACATCATGGGTGGGGTAGTGCTATTAGTGATCCAGTTAGACAGTACTGATATGAGGGGATTAGCTGAGATTGTGTGTACAGAAACATTCATTCGCTGTATATTTACACATATGGGTGGGAGCTGCCATAGTGTTTCCCTAGGGACATAAGTTGAGGGTTTAGCTTTATTTTGTGTACAGAACATCCTCTCTGTATAGTTATACAATGGTGGGAGCAGCCATATTGGTTCCCCTTAGACAGCACAGTATGAGGGTTTCTTAGCGCTATTGTGTGTTACAGAAACATTCCTTCTCTGTATATTTATAATTATTTACATAGGGTGGGCGGCATATTGTTTCCCTTAGACAGTACAGTATGAGGGTAGAGATTATTGTATGTACAGAACATTCTCTCTGTATATTTATATTAAAAATATGGGGGGGAGCTGACCATAGTGGTTTCCCGTAGTCTGTACATTATGAGGTAAGCTTATTGTATGTACAGAAAATTCCTTCTCTGTAATATTTATACATATGGGTGGAAGCTGCCATATTTTTTCCCTTAGACAATTTTACCAGTATGAGGGTTAGCTTATTGTGTGTACAGAACATCTTCTCTGTATATAATACACATGTGTGGGAGCTGCCATATTGTTTTCCTTAGACAGTACGTATGAGGGTATAGCTTATTGTATACAGAAAGTTCTCTCTGTATATTTATATTTTTTACATATGGTGGGAGCTGCCATATGTTTCCTAGACAGTACAGTATGAGGGTGTAGCTATATTGTGTGTACAGACATTTTCTCTGTTAGATTTATAACATTATGGGGGGGAGCTGCCATAGTGTTTCCCTTAGACAGGACAGTATGAGGGTTATAGCTTATGGTATGACAGAAACATTCTCTCTGTTATTTATATTTATACATATGGGTGGAAGTGCCATATTGTTGCCTTGGACAGTACAGTATGAGGGTATAGCTTATTATGTACAGAAAACATTCCTTTCTGTATATTTATACATATGGGTGGGAGCTGCCATATTGATCCTCTTAGGACAGTACAGATGAGGGGATACTTTGGTGTGTACAGAACATTCCTTCTCTGTATATTTATACATATGGGTGGGGCTGCATAATGTATTTCCCTTATCACACTGGACAGTATGAGGGGATAGCTTTATGTGTGTACCGAAACATTCCTTCTCGGGTCTATTTATACATATGGGTGGGTGCTGGCCACATTGTTTCCCTTAGACAGTCAGTATGAGGGTTCGCTTATTGTGTGTGTACAGAATATTCTTCTCTGTATATAGACATAGGGTTGGAGCTGCCATAGTTTTTCCCTTAGACAGTACAGATTTTTTTTTTTTTTTTTTTTTGAAGGTATAGCTTAGTTGTGTACGACCACATTCCTCTCCGGTATCAATTTATGTAATGGGTGGAGCTGCCATATTGTTCCATTAGGACAGTACAGTATGAGGTGATAGTTATTGTGTAACAGAACATTCCTTCTTTGTATATATTATACATAGGGGGGGGAGCTGCCATATTGTTTCCCTTAGACAGTACATGATGAGGGTATAGCTTATTGTGTGTACAGAACATTCCTTCTCTGTATATTTATATTTATACAGATGGGGGTAGGGCTGACATTGTTCACCTTAGACATACGTATGAGGGGATAGCTATTGTGTGTACAGGAACATTCCACTCTGTATATTTATAGTATTAATATGGGTAGGAGCTTGCCATATTGTTGCCCGTAGACGTACAGTATGAGGGTATAGCTTATTGTATGTTACAGAAACATTCCTTCTCTGTAGATTTATATTATACATATGGGTGGGAGCTGCATGAGTGTTCCTTAGACAGTACAGTATGCAGGGTTTATATCGATTATTGTATGTACGAAGTTCCTTTCGTATCATTTATATTTATACATATGGGGGAAGCCGCCATATGTTCCCTTTGACAGTACAGTATGAGGATAGAGCTTATGTATGTACAGACTATTCCTTCTCTGTATATTATATTTATACAATGGGTGGAAAGCTGCAATATGGTTCCCTTAGACAGTTACAGTATGAGGTATAGATTAGTGTGCTTGTACAGAAACATTCCTCTCTGTATATTTATACATATGGGTGGGAACATCTGCCATATTGAGTTTCCTTAGACAGTACGTATGAGGGGAATAGCTTATTGTGTGTACAGAACTTCCTTCTCTGATATTTTTACTATGGGTGGGAACCTGCATATTGTTTCCCTTAACAGTACGTATGAGGTATAGTATTGTGTGTAAGAACATTCCTTTCTCTGATATTTTATACATATGGGTGGGAAGCTGCCATATTTTTCCCTTAGACAGTACAGTGAGGGGATAGATTATTGTGTGTACAGAACATTCCTTCTCTGTATATTTATACAATGGGTGGGAACTGCCATATTTGTTTCCCTTAGACAAGTACAGTATGAGGGTATAGCTTTGGTGTGTACAGAACATTCCTTTCTGTAATTTATACTATGGGTGGGAGCGGCAATATGATCCCCATAGAAGTACATTATGAGGGTAAGCTTATTGTCTATGTACCGCACATTCCTTCTCGAATTTTATCCATATGCTGGGAGCTGCCATAGTGTTTCCCTGGTAAGTTCCTTACCTTCTCTCCTGGCTCCTGCAGGTTTTATTGAAGGACGGGAGGTAAGACACAGCTCCTTTACCTCCCGTTCTTCAATAAAACTGGAACCCTAAAAGTAGTTTTCTTAGGTGGACATTCCCTTTAAATCTCCTTTTACCTTTAAAGGAATAGTTCACTGCAATAGTGAACTATCCCTTTTCTACATTGATTGAAGCCTGGTAGGTTAAGGAGCTATGCCTTACCTCCTGATAGATAGCCAGGAACGAACTTCTGAAAATCGTCTTGCCTTTCACTCGATCCAGCGGGGCCGCTCTGAAATTCCCGACTGCTTCCTGCTTCTGTTACACTATAACGGGCATTATCGGGCATGCGCGTTATAGTGTAACAGAAGCAGTCGGGAACTGTCAGAGCGGCCCCGCTGCATTGCGTGAAAGCTAAGATTTTCAGAAGTTCGTTCCTGGCTATCTAAACATTGATTGAAGGACACACACACAGTATCCACCCCTCTCCAACACACACACAGTATCCACCCCTCTCCAACACACACACAGTATCCACCCACACCCCTCCAACACACCACAGTATCCACCCCTCTCCAACACACACACAGTATCCACCCCTCTCCAACACACACACAGTATCCACCCCTCTCCAACACACACACAGTATACCACCCCTCTCCAACACACACACAGTATCCACATTTCCCCTCTACACACACACACACCAATATCCACACTCTCCAACACACAAACACACACAGTATCCACCCCCTCCAAACACACAAACACCACACAGTATCCACCCCCCTCCAACACACAAACACACACAGTATCCAACCCCCTCCAACACACAAACACACCGTACCACCCCCCTCCAACACACACACAGTATCCAACCCCTCCAACACACACAGTATCCACCCCCCCCAACACACACACTATCCAACCCCCTCCAACACACACAGTATCCAACCCCCTCCAACACACACAGATCCAACCCCTCCAACACACACAGTATCCACCCCCCTCCAACACACCACAGTACCCACCCCACTCCAACACACACAGTATCCCACCCCCTCCAACACACACACAGTATCCACCCCCCTCCAACACACACAGTATCCACCCCTCTCCAACACAGTATATACACACACACAGTATATACACACACACAGTATATACACACACACAGTATATACACACACACAGTATATATACACACAAACACTACCCCACCTCACTTCCTTCCCAGTCAGAAGTCCGACTCTCTCCAGCTGCTCCAACTCCGGGATACGCTGCTCTATCCTCCGCTGTGCAAACTCCGCCATCTCCCCCTCTGGAACACGTTGGTCACACTTCCGGTACGGCACTTCCGGGGAACCCGCAGCCGTCAAATTTGGGTTCCTACCACTGACAGTTCCGCTCTAGGGGAGAGACATGTGAGGGGGACCAGTGGGTGTTTCAGTGTAGACACCACCAGGGGGAGCCAGAGAGGAAACCGAATCAACCGATCAATGGACAATCAGAAAATCTTCACCACACTGGGGAACCATAAAACCTGGGGATCTCCATCCCGGAATTTGGGGGTTCGGCTGAGGAAGAAATAATTTTTATTATATTATTATTATTATCATTATTATTATTATGTTATTATTATTATTATTATGTTGTTTTTATTATTATTTTGCTATTATATATATATATTATTATTTATTATATTGTTTTATCATATTATTATGTATTATTATAGAGAAATGGTGGGTGGTCTACAGTCTAATCCTGTCCTACCTCCCATCACATCCCCTGCTCAGGACATAACCTATGTACCAGTTGTGTGGGTAATATAGCTACCAGTGCCTGTGTGGTAAATATCTACCAGTCTGCGTGGGTAATATATATGTACTCAGTCGTGTGGGATATATCTACCAGTCTGCGTGGTATATATATCTACCAGTCTGTGTGGGTAATATAATAGGAAAAACTCGAGCAAAGCGGGGGGGGGGGGGGGGGAGAAGGGCCCAAGCCGGGGGTGGGGGGGAAGAGAGACTCGACCAAGGCGGGGGGGGGGAAGAGCATGGCCGCGCCGGGGGGGGGGGGAAGGAGCGCGACCAGGCGGGGGGGTAAGGGAGATGACCAGCCGGCGGGAGGAAGCGAGATCGCCAGCCGGGGGAGGCGTAGCGACATGCGGGGGGGGGGTAAGGGAGAGTACCAGGCCCGGGGGGAGGAAGAGAGAGCTACCAGGCGGGGGAGGGGAAGAGAGATGGACCAGGCCGGGGGGGGGACGGGAGAGGACCACCGGGGGGGGGGGGAAGAGAGACAATGCGACCAGGCGGGGGGGGGGGGGGGCAAAGGAGGGAGGGGCCAGCCGGGGGGGGGCCGAGCGAGCGACCAGGCGGGGGGGGGGGACGATCGAGCGACCAGGCAGGGAGGGGGCCAGAGAGAGGGGGCAGGCGGGGGGGGGGACAGAGAGCGACAACCAGGCCGGGGGGGGGGGGAAAAGAGAGCGGGACCCGCGGGGGGGGAGAAGGGCTCGGGACCAGCCGGGGGGGGGGAAAGAGAGAGCGAGCCAAGCCGGGGGGGGACGCGATGAAAAATGGGGGGGACCAAAGGGCCAAGGGTGCGGGGGCGGGGGGGGGGGGAGAGAAGGGGGGTGACAGTGCAAGCCGGGGGGGGGGGACTAGAGAGCGACCAGGCGGGGGGGGGCAAGAGAGCGGGGGCCAGGCGGGGGGGGGGGAAGAGGGGGACAGGCGGGGGGGGGACGCATAAGAGGGCCCAGGCCGGGGGGGCAGGAGAGAGCGGGAACCAGCCCACCGGGGCAACAGAGAGGGGGGTACCATCACTGGGGGCATATATATGTACCAAGACATCCGCGGGCATATAATGTACCCTCAACGTGGGCAATATATATGTACCATCCTATACCCACCTCACAAGCCACGTGCGCTTTTTGAGCCACAGGAAGATACAGGGACTTGGCTCAGGTATTATTATTATAGTATTATTATTATATTGTTATCTCTATTATTATTATTATTATTATTAGAGAGAAAGTGGTGGTGATCTACAGTCTAATCCTGTCTCTACCTCCCATCACATCCCCTGCTACAGGGACATGTTACCAGTCTGTGTGGGTAATATATATGTACCAGTCTGTGTGGGTAATTTATATGTGCCAGCCTGTGTGGGTAATATATATGTACCAGTCTGTGTGGGTAATATATATGTACCAGTCTGTGTGGGCAATGTATATGTCTCAGTCTGTGTGGGTAATATATCTACCAGTCTTTGTGGGTAAAATATATGTACTAGTCTGTGTGGGTAATTTATATGTGCCTGCCTGTGTGGGTAATATATATCTACCAGTCTGTGTGGGTAATATATATGTACCAGTCTGTGTAGGTAATATATATGTACCAGTCTGTGTGGGCAATATATATGTGTCAGTCTGTGTGGGCAATATATATGTGTCAGTCTGTGTGGGTAATATATATTTACCAGTCTGTGTGGGGGATATATATTTACCAGTCACCACGGGCAACATATATGTACCAGTCACTGGGGGCAATATATATGTACCAATCACCGTGGGCAATATATATGTACCAGTCAACGTGGGCAATATATATGTACCCCCTTTACCCACCTCCACAAGCCACGTGCGCTTTTTGAGCCACAGGAAGATACAGCGGACTTGGCTCAGGTGCCAAAAGGTCAAGAAACACCCCTGATTAATTTTCTGTTTTCTCAATAGTGTTCCTATCTTAAGGCAAATGAAATCTTTACCATGTCTTTAACAATCAGGGTTATAGGGCAGGAGAGGGATGCCCTGAGGTGACCGTGGAGGTGAAAAGTTATTCACTCTGAAGTTTTCATCAGGCTGCACCATGAGGACATTTGAACAACGTTATACTTTACTGTGGCCCTCCCAAGGTGTTAAGTTTGTATGGGGGATGTCCCATTGGTGTTTTATTGACTTTGTAATTGTTGTGTTGTGTTGTGTTGTGAACTACTACATATGGCAAATAAACATATTATTTTGCTGATTACAGAGTTGTGTCCAGTTCTTTAATCAGGGTTGAGATTCATTTTATCTCTATCCGACACACATGATGGATCTAATAAAATCATTTATTATTGTAGCAATCAAACAACTGACACTTCACATTGGAATTGCTTGTACGTAACAATGAACTATTAGCCCTAGAATTCTCTCCTTGTGGATAAACTCCTGTATATGTAGGAAACATGGGACTGGTTACAGTGGTGTAACTATCACCCTCGGGGGGGCCTGGATGGCAGTAGGGCCCGCCACAGTCTCTGCAGCGACCAGCTGTTTTTAAACAGCTGATCGCATGTTTAAAGGAAACATACACGCGTTCAGCTGTTTAAAAGACCGGACCTGAACTTCCCGGTCTTTTAAACATTAGCGCGGCGGGCCCCTGCTGGTTAGACAGGTTTGAAATAGGTATTTTTTCAATGTTAATGCAAAGATTTGCTAATCAAATGGAGATGATTCTTGATCTAATGACAAAATATTTACGCTGGTAAAGCCTCATGTGGAATATGTGGTGCAGCTTTGGAATCCTGTGTGTAAGGGGAACAATGGGAACTGGAAAGGGTTCAGACAACTAAGGGCAATGCCACACTAACACAATTTCTCACACACTAACGATCACGCTTGAGAATCACAGCACAGGGCATGGCAACGTGGGGAGCCGCATTGCATGTGGCTCTGTGTTTGCGCTCATCATTTTTTTGGGGGATTGCATGCTCTCCAATAAGGGACTATTGCTGAAATGAATACAATTCAATAAATTAATAAGGGGAATGGGAAGATTTGCTATGAATACAGACTAGATAAGTTATAACTAAATAAGGGGAATGGAGAAGATTGTCTATGAAAACAATCTAGATACATTATACTAAATTAGGTGGATGGAAGATTGGCTATAAAGACAGAGAGATAAATTATAACTCATTTAAGGGGAATTGGGAAACTTGGCTATGAAGACAAACTAGATAAATTATAACTCAATTAATAAGGGGAATTGGGAAACTTGGCTATGAAGACAAACTAGATAAATTATAACTCAATTATAAAGGAATGGAAAGCTTGGCTAAGACAACAGACTAGATATATTATAACTAAATAATAAGGGAATGGAATGAATATTGGCTATACACAGACTAGATATATTATAACTAAATTAATAAAGGATGGATAAAGATTGGCTATGATACAAGACTAGATAAATTATAACTAAATTAATAAAGGGAATGGAGAACTTGGCTATGAAACAGACTAGATAGTTATAACTAAATAAGGGGAATGGAGAAGCTTGGCTTTGAACAGACTAGATAAGTTATAACTAAATTAATAAGGGGAATCGAGAAGCTTGGCTATGAAGACAGTAGATAAGTTATAACTTAATAAGGGGATGGAGAAGATTGGCTATGAAACAGACTAGATAGTTATAACTAAAGTAATAAGGGAATGGAGAAGCTTGGCTATGAAGACAACTAGATAAATTATAACTAAATTAATAAGGGGATCGAGAAGCTTGGCTATGAAGACAAACTAGATAATTATAACTAATTAATGGGGAATCGAGACTTGGCTATGAAGACAACTAATAAATTATAACTAAATTAATAAGGGGAATAGAGAAGCTTGGCTATGAGACAAACTAGATAAATTATAACTAATTAATAAGGGGAATGGAGAAGATTAAGACGAGATAAGTTATAACTAAATATGAACACCTGAGGATATACAGAGTTAGAAGAGCATTTGATATATTTGGTTGGGAATGGGAACACTGTATCCCTGTCTATATGGGCCATGGGAGTTAGAAAATGACCACAATCATTTTCTGCTCTTTGAGCTATAGATTTGCACCATTAAACTGATTTATCAGCTCCATGTTCCAAATCCTCCTGTTTAGATTCTCATATTCAACCAGTAAATTCTGAAGCAGTTCCCTGTTTTCTTCAGCTTGAATTTCATTGACTCTTCTCCTGTAAGGAATCCACATAACACATCAGACCCACCAATGTACATCAGGCTAATTCCACACAATAAAACATGAGACATTAGGCTACCATCTCTGCTCATTAATAAAAAAATGGGACTTCTGGGTGTTTTTCATGGCAGCCCTTAGGTAAATGCTATGCCTCTAAGAAATTTTACAGCATTCTGAATTCAGGACACATTGAAACACTGTTAGGACCAGCACATACTCGCTATATATATATATTTATTTTAAAGGAAGCTATAGGGCATATAAAGTTTTATAAAACTAGTTAAGATGGATACACACAGGCGACTTTTGTCGCCGAACAACGCGTTTGCTACTAGCAAGCAATCGTCACCATGGCCAACAGTCTGTGTGACCAATCGGTTGAGATTTATCAACAGGTGATCTGGATGAACGACGACGACCAAGCTCAGTCGTGGCTAACCCCACCCACACCATTTGATATTTCTGACCGACCAACACACAGCACTATCGGTTGGTTGGCTACAAATATTGTAGTGGTGTACCAAGCCTTAACCAAATTCGATTTACATCGTAACCAATATTTTTAGCCAAATACATTTTTCTGGTAATCACACCCTTGTCATTTGTTTTAAAGGCCGCACAATAGATCAGGCCAAATATGTGCTGTTTATGACGTTAGGTGCTGTGCCAGACCGTCTCTAGACTTTTTGGCACCTGAAAAAAAAAATTCAAAATGTTGCCCCCCCCCCCCTCGCCATGCCGTCGGAAGAGGTGTGTTTTCAAATTGGGTAATATGGAAGTGGGGTGTGGCTTGTTCAGAAGTGGGAGGGGCTTTATACACATGACTGGTAAATAATGCCCACAATGACTGGTAAATGATGCCCACAGTGACTGGATTTGGATGCCCACAGTGACTGGTAATGAGCCCAACATTGATTTTTGATCTGCAGGGCTGGAAACATGGAAAAATCATGTTCCCAGGCACAGAAAATATCATGTGCCCCAAGCACATGATTCCAGGGAATAAAAAATTCTGCCTTTAAACTGCTGCCTCCCTACAGGGGCGCCTGAATGTGCTTCACCTTGCCTCATTAGAAGCGGCCCTGGCTGTGCACAAACGTTCCCTTATTTTGGCAGGTAATTCCCACCTCCCAGTATCATGTGATATTACCAATATTTGTGGCCTGATCTATGGTGCAGCCTTACAATGGTGTGAATTACCAGAACAACTTATTTGGCTAAATATTGGTAATGATGTAAATTGAATCTGGTCCCCCACCCATCCAGATCTTTTCATGTTAATGAAGCTCCATACACATGGTAAAGACTAGACACTTTGGTTTCTGTTTTCGAATTTTAAAATTTCAATATATTTGGTTACATACAACCAAAACTTAAAAAAAATATATAATGTATATTATTATATTAAATTAATATATCAATTTTTATAATTCTATTTTCACAATCCCAATGTTTTCGTGCTTCCTCCATGTTATTTCAGGGTTCCCGAAACAGACTTCCAGATTCAAGGTTTACCATATCAGGGAGGGTTACCGAAATTGTAAATTCTGAAATAATAATTATTGAATTTTAGAAGAAAAAAAAAAACGCATGTTCGAAAATGAAATTTCTATTTCTGAAAGTTTGTGAAATGTTAAAACCCTCAGATTCGGTTCGATCGCGTTTCATTTCCACACACACTACATCTCCAGTAAAGACTGTGGGCATAGTTATAAATGGGCATTACCGGCACCTTTCCTCTGCCATATTTGGTGGTCGGAAAACAATATCGCTGCGATAGGATTTTCTCGGAATGGCGCACATCCAGATGTTACCGCTAGGGTGGTGGCGGTAACGGTCTTATTGATGTGCTCGCCAGGGGGGTGGCGGTGGGGGGGGGGGGTTTAAACCAAAATATGATTGTTTAATTTGTGAATTTCTGATAGACCCCAACTTTCCGGTCTGTGATTGTATTACCGTAACTGTACGGTAGGGGCCAGGGTGGCTGCACTTCTGGTACCTGTCTCGCTGTTGCGTTTCCTGTTGCAAGTTGAAGTTTTCCTCTATCAAGTGTTTTTCTCTTCCCCTCCGCTCTGCTATTTCCAGTGCTTGTACGCACAATCATGCAGTAGATGTCATATCTACATTCCATTTCTATTACGGGTTCTCTCCTTAATATCCGGCATAACACACCTACTACAACTAAAACAAAGGCCACCGCGTAGACCAGGGGCTTCAGAAACCATGACCAGAACTGGGCCAAAACCTTCTCCATACTCAAGCTGTAAAGACAGTGTAGGAAATAAGTTACTATAACGAAATCATGGCTAGAAATGTCTTAGCACCATATGGATTGTACAGATGGATCCATCGTGACTGTCATGGCGTCATGCGAATGGACCCTTTGCTGACCACCATCTCGCCGTTGGGTTTGGTATATTGCCTGTTGTTAGACACTAGACAGCAATTTTGTGCAATCTGTACCTTTTCTTATATTGTACGCCGCACTATTTCCAAAAAGTTTATAGCGCGGTCATCACCAATAAGTAAAACCCAACGCTAATTAGATGCATCGGTAGAAATGGTTTTGCACTAATTAGGCCCAAAAATGGCCAATGCCAATATAGAATCACCCCTAAAGCTAGGTTCACATAGTAACGAAAAAGCCCTGATACTGTCGGACAGTAACTTTGAGAAGTGTTGAAAAGTTACACAAGATAATTATATTAGTGGTAGGTATTGACACACCCACACCACACACACACACACACACACACACAACACCACACACAACACACGTTTTTAATTATATATTATATATATATATATATATAAAAACAAATTCATTACAAATCAATGATAGTATATATTATTTTACAATATAATTCATCCCTTGTGTATATATATATTATTAGTATATATTTATTAGATATGCTTGTGAAGGTTCTCATTCATCCAGGTCATGGTATCTGGAATATTCATTCATCCAGGTCATGTCATCTGTAATATTCATCCATCCGGTCATGGTCTACTGTAATATTCATCCATCCAGGTCACGGTCTATCTTTAATATTCATTCATCCAGGTCCGGTATATCTGTAATTCATCCATCCAGTCACGGTAATCTGTAATATTCACCATCCAGGTCATGGTATATCTGTAATATTCATTCATCCAGGTCATGGTAATCTGTAATATTCTCATCCAGGTCATGGTATATCTGGAATATTCATTCATCCAGGCTTGTATATCTGTAATATCCATTCATCCAGGTCATGGTATATCTGTAATATTCATCCAGGTCACGGTATATCTGTAAATTCATCCAGGTCATGGTATATCTGTAATATTCATTCATCCAGGTCATGGTATATCTGAATATTCCATTCATCCAGGTCATGGTATATCTGTAATATCATTCATCCAGGTCTGGTAATCTGTAATATTCATCCAGGTCACGGTAATCTGTAATATTCATCAGGTCATGGTATATCTGTAATATTCATCCTCCAGTCAGGTATATCTGTAATATTCATCCATCCAGGTCACGGTATATCTGTAATATTCATTCATCCAGGTCATGGTATATCTGTTGTATTCAATTAGATCAACTGGACTTGAAATGTAGTTCTTGAAGACGTTTCGCTAGTCATCCGACTGGCTTTTCTCAATTCAGAATGACTTGTACAGAATCTGTGGCATTATGTACCCTGGAAAATCCCGATTAGCATATCACACGCCAGGTGTGTTAAGGGTTGATTAGTAGTGGCTAAGAGGTGTTAATGGAACGCCCAGAGTAAGGTGTTAAAACAGCATTGTACATGGCGACAGTTGGTGACCATGCTCCTGGCCGATAACAACCCATATGAGGCTTAACAAGGGATCCCACCAGCCGTTACAGAAAAGAGTCATAGACTTACTACAACAGCTTCAAAAGGATAAAGCCATTGACCGAGCAATGTATCATCGCCTCACCCCTACCCGGTGAGGCACATCCATGCATATATGGACTCCCAAGATACATAAGGAAGGGGCCCCACTAAGACCTATAGTCAGCAGCATCAACTCGGTAACATACAAGGTGGCAAAATATCTAGCTAACATCTTAGGACCTTTGGTGGGAAGTTCTAAGCATCACATCCAGAACTCTCCAGGATTCAACCAACAAGATTGAAGATAATACGTCGTTGTGAAGAAACATGGTGTCCTATGATGTGACTTCTCTCTTCACTTGTATACCCCACCAGGTGGCTGTTGACATGGTGAGAAACGGCTGGGCCAGACAGCACTCTTACCAGCAAACTGATCTCAACCCAGAACAGTGTGTTCCTTGTTGGACTTGTGCCTGAATACCACCTATTTCAAATACAGGGATAAGTTCTATAGCAAAAACTGGATGTGCTATGGGATCTCCAGTTTCACCTAGTGGCCAACCTTTACATGGAGGAGGTAGAAACACAGGCGCTTAATACCTTTAAGGGCATAGCACCCAGCCACTGGTTCAGATATGTTATTACACCTTGGGTTAAAATCCACCAGAAGGAAGTAACAAGCTTTCACAGAACACATTAATGCGGTTGGACCAAAACATTAAATTCACAAGGAAGAGGTACAAAAAAACAAACTGGCTTTCTTGGACTGGCTTGGTAGAAGTTAAGGAAATGGTAAACTGGAAGTAGAGGTTTATAGAAAACCAACACACACAGATCAGTATTTGATGTTTGACTCCCACCACCCTTTAGATCACAAGCTGGGTGTCATCAGAACCCTGCACACAGAGCCGAGAACATCCCAACTACGCACAGAGCCGAACATCCCAACTAGCACAGAGGCGAAGGCTAAAGAAATGAAACATCTCGGAGAAGCCCTTAAAACTTGTGGATATCCAGACTGGGCCTTTGTCAAAAGAAGTAGAAGGAAAGAAAAGAACACAAATACCAACAGTGAAGGGGAAAAGCAAGACAGGAGGAAGAACATGGTCATCCCATATGTAGCAGGGTCTCCGAGAAATTAAGAAGAATTTTCAAAAAACATCGTATCCCTGTCTGCTTTAAACCGAACACACACTGAGGCAGCATTGGTACAATTCCGAAAGACCCAATCCAAACACAAAAAAGCGACATCATATATGCAGTGCAGTGCAGTGAGAATGCCTGATTTGTATGTGGGGGAGACCAAACAGCAACTGCATCAACGTATGGCCCAGCACAGAAGAGCCAATTCCTCGGGTCAGGACTCAGCCGTGTATCTGCATCTTAAGGATAAAGCCATACCTTTGAAGATTGTAATGTTTAACATACTGGTGAAGGAACGTGACTGGTTCAAGAGAGGTGTTAAGGAGGCCATTTATGTGAAAATAAAGAAACCAAGCCTAAATAGAGGTGGGGGGTTCGACACCAACTGTCTGCCATGTACAATGCTGTTTTAACCCCTTACTCTGGGCTTTCCTATAACACCTCTTAGCCACTATCTAATCAACACACCTTAACACCTGGCTGTGATTATGCTAATTGGGATTTTCCAGGGTACATAATTGCCACAGATTCTTGTACAAGTCATTCTGAATTGAGAAAGCCAGTCGGATGACTAGCGAAACGTCTTCAAGAACTACATTTCAAGTCCAGTTGATCTAATTGAATACAACAGATATATATATATTAGATGTAAACCACTTTTTTAATTAAAAAAATATGTATTAAATGCGATTTAAATAACACAAACAATAAAATAATATTAGATAATGAATAAATTATATTTAGTACATTTCAAATTGTATAGAAATAAAAAGTACACATTTCTTTACATTATTTTTTTTGTACTCATTGATGCAATCGCACAAGAATAACACACATCATGTACTTCTTGTTTGCAATTGAATGGCACAAAGGGCCAACAATCAATCAATCAACCAACAATCAATCAACACAATCATCAATCAATCAATCAATCACAATCAATCAATCTCAATCAACAACCAATTCAATCAATCAATCAATCAATCAATCCAATCAACCAACAATCAATCAACCAATCAATCAAACCACCATCAATCAATCCAATCACACCAATCAACCAACTCAATCAACCAATCAATCATCAATCAACCAATTACACCAATCAATCAATCACCAATCTCAATCACCAATCAATCAAACCAATCATCATCAATCAACACTCAATCACCAAATCAATCAATCATCATCACAACCAATTAATACCAATCAATCAATCCAATCACTCAACCAATCACACTCATAATCCACAATCCAATCAACACATCACAATCAATCAACCATCACCCGCATCAAAATCATCATCAACCTCATCATAGTCTCTCTCTCTATATAGACTGTTGGGATCAGTTTGGTAGACAGCAGGGATCAAGGCGCAGATGGAGATGGAAAACACCACATTGGTCTTTTTACGTTAAATCAAAAAGGGAAAAATATTATTTAGCCAAAAATAAACTCCAGACAATCTTTTCATTCACAATTAAAGAGAAAATGGTAACAACAGAACATGCACTGCTTGTGTGCCAAACCCTCACCCTGGGTTATCTCCACGGTCAAATCAACCCTAGTCAATCTTTAACGTCTTTCTCTGGCTTACCCTTGGCCACCTGCTTGCCCGGCTTCCTCCTGGATATACAGTCCTAAACAGTCTCACCCCAGACCATCAGCAGCTACTCTACTGCACAGGACCATCCATCTGGAACAAGCAACCGCTTTATTGCACTCAGCCAGGTGAGCTGATTGGGCTTGTTCCCACATTTAATACCTGGCCGTGGACTTTAAACGAGGAAATAACATGGTAACATAGTAATATAGTAACATAGTAACATAGTAAACATATCTGGCAGGAATTAGTAAAAAGGCCACTAAATCCTGCTTAATATTCTATGGATCTCACAATAATATATATATATCAATTTATTAAATAATCACATCAATAATGTATATTGAATGAATTCCACATATCTTTTTATCATTGTATTATTTATAGTAATAAAAGTAGTGCACTTCTTGCTTATATATAAAGGGGATGGACTACGTCATAACTCAAAGCCTAACTCAATGCAGGCGGACATAGATGTGGACTACGTCATAACTCAAAGCCTAACTCAATGCAGGCGGACATAGGATGGGGCTAACGTCTATAACTCAAAGCCTAACTCAATGCAGGCGGACATAGGATGGGACGACGTCATAACTCAAAGCCTAACTCAATGCAGGCGGACATAGGATGGGACTACGTCATAACTCAAGCCAACTCAATGCAGGCGGACATAGTGGGGACTTCATACTCAAAGCCTAACTCAAGGCAGGCGGTCATGGATGGCTAACGTTATAACTCAAAGCCCTAACTCAATGCAGGCGGCATAGGATGGGGCTACGTCATAACTCAAAGCCTAACTCAATGCAGGCGGTCATAGGATGGGGCTACGTCATAAACTCAAAGCCTAACTCAATGCAGCGGACATAGGATGGGGCTACGTCATAACTCAAAGCCTAACTCAATGCAGGCGGTCATAGGATGGGGCTACGTCTAACTCACAGCCAAACTCAATGCAGGCGGACATAGGATGGGGCTACGTCATAACTCAAAGCCTAACTCAATGCAGGCGGTCAAGGATGGGGCTACGTCATAACTCAAAGCCTAACTCAATGCAGGCGGTCATAGGATGGGGCTACGTCAAACTCAAAGCCTAACTCAATGCAGGCGTCATAGGATGGGGCTACGTCTATAACTCAAAGCCTAACTCAATGCAGGCGGACATAGGATGGGCTACGTCATAACTCAAAGCCTAACTAATGCATGCGGCGGCATAGGATGGGGCTACGTCATAACTCAAAGCCTAACTCAATGCAGGCGGACATAGGATGGGGCTACGTCATAACTAAAGCCTAACTCAATGCAGCGCGGTCATAGGATGGGGCTACGTCATAAACTCAAAGCCTAACTCAATGCAGGCGGACATAGGATGGGGCTACGTCATAACTCAAAGCCTAACTCAATGCAGGCGGTCATAGGATGGGCTACGTCATAACTCAAAGCCTAACTCATGCAGGCGGACATAGGAGGGGCTACTCATAACTCAAAGCCTAACTCCAATGCAGCGTCATAGGATGGGGCTGACGTCATAACTCAAAGCCTAACTCAATGCAGGCGGACATAGGATGGGGCTACGTCATAACTCAAAGCCTAACTCAATGCAGCGGGCATAGGATGGGGCTACGTCATAACTCAAGCCTAACTCAATGCAGGCGGTCATAGGATGGGCTACGTCATAACTCAAAGCCTAACTCAATGCAGCGGTCATAGGATGGGGCTACGTCATAACTCAAAGCCTAACTCAATGCAGGCGGCAAAGGATGGGGCTACGTCATAACTCAAAGCCTAACCCAATGCAGGCGTCATAGGATGGGCTACGTCATAACTCAAAGCCTAACTCAATGCAGGCGGACATAGGATGGGGCTACGTCATAACTCAAAGCCTAACTCAATGCGGCGGTCATAGGATGGGGCTACGTCCTAACTCACCTCCAAACTCAATGCAGGCGGACATAGGATGGGGCTACACGTCATAACTCAAAGCCTAACTCAATGCCGGCGACATAGGATGGGGCTACGTCATAACTCAAAGCCTAACTCAAATGCGGCGGTCATAGGATGGGGCTACTTCATAACTCAAAGCCTAACTCAATGCAGGCGGACATAGGATGGGGCTACGTCCATAACTCAAGCCTAACTCAATGCAGGCGTCATAGGATGGGGCTACGTCATAACTCAAAGCCAACTCAATGCAGGCGGACATAGGATGGGGCTACGTCATAACTCAAAGCCTAACTCAATGCAGGCGGTCATAGGATGGGGCTACGTCCCATAACTCAAAGCCTAACTCAATGCAGGCGGATAGAGATGGGGCTACGTCATAACTCAAAGCCTAACTCAATGCGGCTCATAGGATGGGCTACGTCATAACTCAAAGCCAACTCAATGCAGGCGACATAGGATGGCTCTACGTCATAACTCAAAGCCTAACTCAATGCAGCGGTCATAGGATGGGCTACGTCATAACTCAAAGCAACCAATGCAGGCGTCATAGGAGGGGCTACGTCATAACTCAAAGCCTAACTCAATGCAGGCGGATCATAGGAATGGGGCTACGTCATAACTCAAGCCATAACTCAATGCAGGCGGCATATATGGGGCTACGTCATAACTCAAAGCCTAACTCAATGCAGGCGGCCATAGAATGGGGCTACGTCATAACTCAAAGCCTACTCAATCGGAGGCGGACATAGGATGGGCTACGTCATAACTCAAAGCCTAACTCATTGCAGGCGGTCATAGGATGGGGCTACGTCATAACTCAAAGCCTACTCAATGCAGGCGGACATAGGATGGGGCTACGTCATAACCAAACCTAACTCAATGCAGGCGGTCATAGGATGGGCTACGTCATAACTCAAAGCCTAACTCAATCAGGCGGACATAGGATGGGCTCATCATAACTCAAAGCCTAACTCAATGCAGCGGCATAGGATGGGGCTACGTCATAACTCAAAGCCTACACTCACAAGCAGCGGATCATAGGATGGGCTACGCGCTAACTCAAAGCCTAACTCAATGCAGGCGGTCATAGGATGGGGCTACGTTAAACTCAAAGCCTAACTCAATGCAGGCGGCATAGATGGGGCTACTTCATAACCAAAGCCTAACTCAATGCAGCGGTACATAGATGGGGCTACGTCATAACTCAGCCTAACTCAATGCGGCGGCTCATAGGATGGGCTACGTCATAACTCAAAGCCTAACTCAATGCAGGCGGACATAGGATGGGGCTAGTCGTCATAACTCAAAGCCTAACTCAATGCAGGCGTCATAGGATGGGGCTACGTCATAACTCAAGCCTAACTCAATGCAGGCGGACATAGATGGGCTACGTCAATAACTCAAAGCCTAACTCAATGCAGGCGTTCATAGATGGGCTAGTCATAACTCACGCCTAACTCATGCAGGCGGACTAGGATGGGGCTACGTCATAACTCAAAGCCCTAACTCAATGCAGGCGGTCATATGGATGGGGCTAGGTCATAAACTCAACCTAACTCAATCAGGCGGACATAGGATGGGCGCTACGTCATAACTCAAAGCCTAACTCAATGCAGGCGGTCATAGGATGGGGCTAGGTCATAAATCAAAGCCTAACTCAATGCAGGCGGACATAGGATGGGGCTACGTCATAACTCAAAGCCTAACTCAATGCAGGCGGTCATAGGATGGGGCTACGTCATAACTCAAAGCCTAACTCAATGCAGGCGCATAGATGGGGCTACGTCATAACTCAAAGCCTAACTCAATGCAGCGGTCATAGGATGGGCTACGTCATACTCAACCTAACTCAATGCAGGCGGACAAGGATGGGGCTACGTCATAACTCAAAGCCTACACTCATCAGGCGTCCATAGGATGGGGCTACGTCATAACTCAAAGCCTAACTCAATCAGCTCATAGGATGGGGCTACGTCATAACTCAAAGCCTACCTCATGCAGGCGGACATAGGATGGGGCTAACGTTCATAACTCAAAGCCTAACTCAATGCAGGCGGCATAGGATGGGGCTACGTCAAACTCAAAGCCTAACTCAATGCAGGCGGTCATAGGATGGGGCTACGTCATAACTCAAAGCCTAACTCAATGCAGGCGCATAGGAGGGGGCTACGTCATAACTCAAAGCCTAACTCAATGCAGGCGGACCATAGGATGGGGCTACGTCATAACTCAAAGCCTAACTCAATGCAGGCGGTCATAGGATGGTGCTACGTCATAACTCAAACCTAACTCAATGCAGGCGACATAGGATGGGGCTACTGTCATAACTCAAAGCCTAACTCAATGCAGGCGGTCATAGGATGGGGCTACTGTCATAACTCAACTAACTCAATGCAGGCGGACATAGATGGGGCTACGTCATAAATCAAACCTAACTCAATGCAGGCGTCATAGATGGGCTACGTCATAACTCAAAGCCTAACTCAATGCAGGCGGACATGATGGGGCTACGTCATAACTCAAAGCCTACCTCAATGCAGGCGTACATAGGATGGGGCTACGCATAAACTCAAAGCCTAACTCAATGCAGGCGGTCATAGGATGGGCTACGTCATAACTCAAAGCCTAACTCAATGCAGGCGGTCATAGGATGGGCTACGTCATAACTCAAAGCCTAACTCAATGCAGGCGACATAGGATGGGGCTACGTCATAACTCAAAGCCTAACTCAATGCAGGCGGCATAGGATGGGGCTACGTCATAACTCAAACCTAACTCAATGCAGGCGTCATAGGATGGGCTACGTCATAACTCAAAGCCTAACTCAATGCAGGCGGACTAGGATGGCTACTTCATAACTCAAGCTATACTCAATGCAGGCGGTCCATAGGATGGGGCTACGTCATAACTCAAACGCACTCAATGCAGGCGGACATGGATGGGGCTACGTCATAACTCAAGCCTAACTCAATGCAGGCGGTCATAGGATGGGGCTACGTCATAACTCAAAGCCTAACTCAATGCAGGCGGACATAGATGGGGCTACTCATAACTCAAAGCTAAACTCAATGCAGGCGGTCATAGGATCGGGCCTACGTCTAACTCAAAGCCTAACTCAATGCAGGCGGTCTAGGATGGGGCTACGTCATAACTCAAAGCCTAACTCAATGCAGGCGGACATAGGATGGGCTACGTTATAACTCAAACCTAACTCATGCAGGCGGACATAGGATGGGGCTACGTCATAACTCAAAGCCTAACTCAATGCAGGCGGCATAGGATGGGGCTACGTCATAACTCAAAGCCTAACTCAATGCAGGCGTCATAGGATGGGCTACGTCATAACTCAAGCCTAACTCAATGCAGGCGCATAGGATGGGGCTACGTCATAACTCAAAGCCAACTCAATGCAGGCGTCATAGGATGGGGCTCGCATCAACTCAAAGCCTAACTCAATGCAGCGGACATAGGATGGGGCTACGTCATAACTCAAAGCCTACCCCAATGCAGGCGGTCATAGGATGGGGCTACGTCATATCTCAAGCCTAACTCAAGCAGGCGGACATAGGATGGGGCTAGTCATAACTCAAAACCTACTCAATGCAGGCGGCATAGGATGGGGCTAGGTCATAATCAAAGCCTAACTCAATGCAGGCGGACATAGGAGGGGCTCGTCATAACTCAAAGCCTACTCAATGCAGGCGGTCATAGGGGGCTAGTCATAAATCAAGCCTAACTCAATGCAGGCGGACATAGATGGGGCTACGTCATAACTCAAAGCCTAACTCAATGCAGGCGTCATGGATGGGCTACGTCATAACTCAAAGCCTAACTCAATGCAGGCGGACATAGGATGGGCCTACGTCTTAACTCAAAGCCTAACTCAATGCAGGCGGTCATAGGATGGGGCTATACGTCATCACTCAAAGCCTAACTCAATGCAGGCGGACATAGGAGGGGGCTACGTCATAACTCAAGAGCCTAACTCAATGCAGGCGGTCATAGGATGGGGCTACGTCATAACTCCAAGCCTAACTCAATGCAGGCGGTTCATAGGATGGGGCTATCGTCTCATAACTCAAAGCCTAACTCAATGCAGGCGGACATAGGATGGGGCTACGTTATAACTCAAAGCCTAACTCATGCGGCGACATAGTATGGGCCTGAACGTCATAACTCAAAGCCTAACTCAATGATGCGGTAATAGATGGGGCTAACGTCATAACTCAAAGCCTAACTCAATGCAGCGTCATAGGATGTGGCTACTCATAACTCAACCTAACTCATGCAGCGGACATAGGATGGGGCTACGTCAAACTCAAAGCCTAATCCAATGCAGGCGGTCATAGATGGGGCTACGTCATAACTCAAGCCTAACTCAATGCAGGCGGACATAGGATGGGGCTTACGTCATAACCAACCTAACTCAATCCAGGCGGTCATGGATGGGGCTGGTCATAACTCAAAGCCTAACTCAATGCAGGCGGACATAGATGGGGGCTACGTCATAACTCAAGGCCTAACTCAATGCAGGCGGACATAGGATGGGCCACGTCATAACTCAAGCCTAACTCATGCAGGCGGTCATAGGATGGGGCTACGTCATAACTCAAAGCCTAACTCAATGCAGGCGTTCTAGGATGGGGCTACGTCATAACTCAAAGCCTAACTCAATGCAGGCGGTCATAGATGGGGCTACGTCTCACTATGAAGACAAACTAGATAAATTATAACTAAATTAATAAGGGGAATGGAGAAGATTAAGACGAGATAAGTTATAAGTAAATATTAACACCTGAGGATATACAGAGTTAGGAAAGAGCATTTGATATATTTGGTTAGGGAATGGGAACACTGTATCCCTGTCTATATGGGCCATGGGAGTTAGAAAATGACACAATCATTTTCTGCTCTTTGAGCTTGTAGATTTGCACCATTAAACTGATTTATCAGCTCCATGTTCCGAATCCTCCTGTTTAGATTCTCATATTCAAGCAGTAAATTCTGAAGCGGTTCCCTGTTTTCTTCAGCTTGAATTTCATTGACTCTTCTCCTGTAAGGAATCCAACATAACACATCAGACCCACCAATGTACATTCAGGCTAATTCCATACACAATAAAACATGAGACATTAGGCTACATCTCCTTGCTCATTATGATAAAAAAATGGGACTTCTGGGTGTTTTTCATGGCAGCCCTTAGGTAAATGCTATGCCTTCTAAGAAGATTTTACAGCATTCTGATATTCAGGACACATTTGAAACACTGTTAGGACCAGCACATACTCGCTATATATATATATATTTATTTTAAAGGAGAGCTATAGGGCATATAAAGTTTTTATAAAACTAGTTAAGATGGATACACACAAGGCGACTTTTTGTCCTGAACAAGCGTTTGCTACTAGCAAGCAATCGTCACCATGGCCAACAGTCTGTGTGACCAATCGGTTGAGATTTATCAACAGGTTGGATCTGGATGAACGGACGACCAAGCTCAGTCGTGGCTAACCCCACCCACACCATTTGATATTTCTGACCGACCAACACACAGCACTATCGGTTGGTTGGCTACAAATATTGTATGTGGTGTACCAAGCCTTAACCAGATTCGATTTACATCGTAACCAATATTTTTAGCCAAATACATTTTTCTGGTAAATCACACCCTTGTCATTTGTTTTAAAGGCCGCACAATAGATCAGGCCAAAATATTGCTGTTTATGACGTTAGGCTGTGCACAGGACCGTCTCTAGACTTTTTGGCACCTGAAAAAAAAAATTCAAAATGTTGCCCCCCCCCCCTCGCCATGCCGTCGGAAGAGGTGTGTTTTCATAATTGGGTAATATGGAAGTGGGGTGTGGCTTGTTCAGAAGTGGGAGGGGCTTTATACACATGACTGGTAAATAATGCCCACAATGACTGGTAAATGATGCCCACAGTGACTGGATTTGGATGCCCACAGTGACTGGTAAATGATGCCCAACATTGATTTTTGATCTGCAGGGCTGGAAATCATGGAAAAATCATGTGTCCCAGGCACATGGAAATATCATGTGCCCCAAGCACATGATTCCAGGGGAATAAAAAAATTCTGCCTTTAAAACTGCTGCCTCCCTACAGGGTGCTGCTCTGTAATGTGCTTCACCTTGCCTCATTAGAGAGGCGGCCCTGGCTGTGCACAAACGTTCCCTTATTTTGGCAGGTAATTCCCACCTCCCAGTATCATGTGATATTACCAATATTTTGGCCTGATCTATGGTGCAGCCTTACAATGGTGTGAATTACCAGAACAACTTATTTGGCTAAAATATTGGTAATGATGTAAATTGAATCTGGTCCCCCAGCCCATCCAGATCTTTTCATGTTAATGAAAGCTCCATACACATGGTAAAGACTAGACACTTTGGTTCTGTTTTCGAATTTTAAAAATTTCAATATATTTGGTTACATACAACCAAAACTTAAAAAAAAAATATAATAATGTATATTATTATATTAATATTATATATTCAATTATTATAATTCTATTTTCACAATCCCAATGTTTTCGTGCTTCCTCCATGTTATTTCAGGGTTCCCGAAACAGACTTCCAGATTCAAGGTTTACCAATATCGGGAGGGTTACCGAAATTGTAAATTCTGAAATAATAATTATTGAATTTTAGAAGAAAAAAAAAAACGCATGTTCGAAAAATGTAAATTTCTAAATTTCTGAAAGTTTGGTTGAAATGTTGAAACCCTCAGATTCGGTTCGATCGCGGGTTCTATTCCACACCACACTACATCTCCAGTAAAGACTGTGGGGCATAGTTATAAATGGGCATTACCGGCAACTTTCCTCTGCCATATTTGGTGTCGGAAAAACAATATCGCTGCGATAGGATTTTCTCGGAATGGCGCACATCGCAGATGTTACCGCTAGGGGTGGCGGTAACGGTCTTATTGATGTGCTCGCCAGGGGGGTGGCGGTGGGGGGGGGGGTTATTAACCAAAATATGATTGTTTAATTTGTGAATTTCTGATAGACCCCAACTGTCCGGTCTGTGATTGTATTACCGTAACTGTACGGTAATGGGGCCAGGGTGGCTGCACATTCTGGTACCTGACTCTGGCGTTTTCCTGTTGCAAGTTGAAGTTTTCCTCTATCAAGTGTTTTTCTTCCTCCTCCAGCTCTGCTATTTCCAGTGCTTGTAACGCCACATTATGCAGTAGATGGTCATATTCTACATTCACATTTCTATTACGGGGTTCTCTCCTTAATATCCGGCATAACACACCTACTACAACTAAAACAAAGGCCACCGCGTAGACCAGGGGCTTCAGAAACCATGACCAGAACTGGGCCAAAACCTTCTCCATACTCAAGCTGTAAAGACAGTGTAGGAAATAAGTTACTATACGAAATCATGGCTAGAAATGTCTTAGCACCATATGGATTGTACAGATGGATCCATCGTGACTGTCATGGCGTCATGGCAATGGACCCTTTGCTGTACCACCATCTCGCCGTTGGGTTTGGTATATTGCCTGTTGTTAGACACATAGGACAGCAATGTTGTGGCAATCTGTACCTTTTCTATATTGGCTACGCCGCACTATTTCCAAAAAGTTTATAGCGCGGTCATCACCAAATAAGTAAAAAACCCAACGCTAATTAGATGCATCGGGTAGAAATGGTTTTGCACTAATTAGGCCCAAAAATGGCCAATGGCCAATATAGAATCACCCCTAAAGCTAGGTTCACATAGTAACGAAAAAGCCCTGATACTGTCGGACAGTAACTTTGAGAAGTGTTGAAAAAGTTACACAAGATAATATATATTAGTGGTAGGTAGTGACACACACACACACACACACACACACACACACACACACACACACACACGTATTTATATATATATATATATATATATATATATATAAAACAAATTCATTACAAATCAATGATAGTATATAATTAATTTTACAATATAATTCATCCCTTTGTGTATATATATATATATTAGTAATATATATATTAGATATGCTTGTGAAGGTTCTCATTCATCCAGGTCATGGTATATCTGGAATATTCATTCATCCAGGTCATGGTCTATCTGTAATATTCATCCATCCAGGTCATGGTCTATCTGTAATATTCATCCATCCAGGTCACGGTCTATCTGTAATATTCATTCATCCAGGTCACGGTATATCTGTAATATTCATCCATCCAGGTCACGGTATATCTGTAATATTCATCCATCCAGGTCATGGTATATCTGTAATATTCATTCATCCAGGTCATGGTATATCTGTAATATTCATTCATCCAGGTCATGGTATATCTGGAATATTCATTCATCCAGGTCATGGTATATCTGTAATATCCATTCATCCAGGTCATGGTATATCTGTAATATTCATCCAGGTCACGGTATATCTGTAATATTCATCCAGGTCATGGTATATCTGTAATATTCATCCATCCAGGTCATGGTATATCTGTAATATTCATCCATCCAGGTCACGGTATATCTGTAATATTCATTCATCCAGGTCATGGTATATCTGTTGTATTCAATTAGATCAACTGGACTTGAAATGTAGTTCTTGAAGACGTTTCGCTAGTCATCCGACTGGCTTTTCTCAATTCAGAATGACTTGTACAAAATCTGTGGCAATTATGTACCCGGAAATCCCGATTAGCATATCACACAGCCAGGTTTTAAGGGTGTGATTAGATAGTGGCTAAGAGGTGTTTAAGGAACGCCCAAGTAAGGTGTTAAAACAGCATTGTACCATGGCGACAGTTGGTGACCATGCTCCTGGCCGATACAACACATATGAGGCTTTAACAAGGGATCGCCACCGCCGTTACAAGAAAAGAGTCATAGACTTACTACAAACAGCTTCAAAAGGATAAAGCCATTGACCGAGCAATGTATCATCGCCTCTACCACCTGGGTAGGCACATCCATGCATATATGGACTCCCAAAGATACATAAGGAAGGGGCCCCACTAAGACCTATAGTCAGCAGCATCAACTCGGTAACATACAAGGTGGCAAAAATCTCTAGCTAACATCTTAGGACCTTTGGTGGGAAGTTCTAAGCATCACATCCAGAACTCTCCGGATTTCAACCAACAAGATTGAAGATATAGTACTCGGTGTAGAAGAAACATGGTGTCCTATGATGTGACTTCTCTCTTCACTTGTATACCCACCAAGGAGGCTGTTGACATGGTGAGAAAACGGGCTGGGCCACAGCACTCTTACCAGCAGAACTGATCTCAACCCAGAACAGGTGTGTTCCTTGTTGGACTTGTGCCTGAATACCACCTATTTCAAATACAGGGATAAGTTCTATAAGCAAAAACATGGATGTGCTATGGGATCTCCAGTTTCACCTATGTGGCCAACCTTTACATGGAGAGGTAGAACACAGGCGCTTAATACCTTTAAGGGGCATAGCACCCAGCCACTGGTTCAGATATGTTGATGACACCTTGGTTAAAATCCACCAGAAGGAAGTACAAGCTTTCACAGAACACATTAATGCGGTGGACAAAACATTAAATTCACAAGGGAAGAGGTACAAAACAACAAACTGGCTTTCTTGGACTGCTTGGTAGAATTTAAGAAAATGGTAAACTGGAAGTAGAGGTTTATAGAAAACCAACACACACACAGATCAGTATTTGATGTTTGACTCCCACCACCCTTTAGATCACAAGCTGGGTGTCATCAGAACCCTGCAACACAGAGCCGAGAACATCCCAACTAGCACAGAGCCGAGAACATCCCAACTAGCACAGAGGCGAAGGCTAAAGAAAATGAAACATCTCGGAGGAGCCCTTAAAACTTGTGGATATCCAGACTGGGCCTTTGTCAAAAGAGTAGAAGGAAAGAAAAGAACACAAATACCAACAGTGAAGGGGAAAAGCAAGACAGGAGGAAGAACATGGTCATCCCATATGTAGCAGGGTCTCCGAGAAATAAGAAGAATTTTCAAAAAACATCGTATCCCTGTCTGCTTTAAACCGAACACACACTGAGGCAGCATTGGTACATCCGAAAGACCCAATACCAAACACAAGAAGCGACATCATAATATGCAGTGCAGTGCAGTGAAAATGCTCTGATTTGTATGTGGGGGAGACCAAACAGCAACTGCATCAACGTATGGCCCAGCACAGAAGAGCCAATTCCTCGGGTCAGGACTCAGCCGTGTATCTGCATCTTAAGGATAAAGGACATACCTTTGAAGATTGTAATGTTTAACATACTGGTGAAGGAACGTGACTGGTTCAAGAGAGGTGTTAAGGAGGCCATTTATGTGAAAATAAAGAAACCAAGCCTAAATAGAGGTGGGGGGTTCGACACCAACTGTCTGCCATGTACAATGCTGTTTTAACACTTACTCTGGGCTTTCCTATAACACCTCTTAGCCACTATCTAATCACACCCTTAACACCTGGCTGTGATATGCTAATTGGGATTTTCCAGGGTACATAATTGCCACATTCTTGTACAAGTCATTCTGATTGAGAAAGCCAGTCGGATGACTAGCGAAACTCTTCAAGAACTACATTTCAAGTCCAGTTGATCTAATTGAATACACAGATATATATATTATTAGATGTAAACCACTTTTTTAATTAAAAAATAATGTATTAAATGCGATTTAAATAACACAAACAATAAAATAATATTAGATAATGAATAAATTATATTTAGTACATTTCAAATTGTATAGAAATAAAAAGTACACATTTCTTTACATTATTTTTTTTGTACTATTGATGCAATCGCACAAGAATAAACACACATCATGTACTTCTTGTTTGCAATGAATGAACAAGGGCCAACAATCAATCAATCAACCAATCAATCAACCAATCATCAATCAATCAATCAATCCAACAACTCAATCAATCATCCAATCAACCAATCATCATCATCAATCAATCACAATCAATCACAACCATCATCAACCAACTCAATCAACCAATTAACCAATCAATCAACCAATCAATCAACCAATCAATCAATCAATCAACCAATTAACCAATCAATCAATCAACCAATCAATCAACCAATCAATCAATTAACCAATCAATCAACCAATCAATCAATCAATCAATCAATCAACCAATTAACCAATCAATCAATCAACCAATCAATCAACCAACCAATCAATCAATCAATCAACCAATCAATCAATCAATCAATCAACCAATTAACTAATCAATCAATCAACCAATCAATCAACCAACCAATCAATCAACCAACCAATCAAATCCTCAACAATCACATCAATCAGTCTCTCTCTCTATATAGACTGTTGGGATCAGTTTGGTAGACAGCAGGGATCAAGGCGCAGATGGAGATGGAAAACACACACATTGGTCTTTTTACGTTAAAATAAAAAGGGAAAAAATATTTATTTAGCCAAATAACTCCAGACAATCTTTTTCATTCACAATTAAAGAGAAAATGAACAACAGAACATGCACTGCTTGTGTGCCAAACCCCTCACCCTGGGTTATCTCCACGGTCAATCAACCCTAGTCAAATCTTTAACGTCTTTCTCTGGCTTACCCTTGGCCACCTGCTTGCCCAGGTTCCTCCTGGATATACAGTCCTAAACAGTCTCACCCCAGACCATCAGCAGCTACTCTACTGCACAGTGACCATCCATCTGAGAACAAGCAACCGCTTTATTGCACTCAGCCAGGTGAGCTGATTGGGCTTGTTCCCACATTTAATACCTGGCCTGGACTTTAAACGAGGAAATAACATGGTAACATAGTAATATAGTAACATAGTAACATAGTAACATAATCTGAGCAGGAATAGTAAAAAGGCCACTAAATCCTGCTTAAATATTCTATGGATCTCACAATAAATAATATATAATCAATTTTATTAATAATCACATCAATATGTATATTGAATTAATTCCACATATCATTTTTATCATTGTATTATTTATAGTAATAAAATAGTGCACTTCTTGCTTATATATATAAAGGGATGGACTACGTCATAACTCAAAGCCTAACTCAATGCAGGCGGACTAGTATGGGACTACGTCATAACTCAAAGCCTAACTCAATGCAGGCGGACATAGGATGGGGCTACGTCTAACTCAAAGCCTAACTCAATGCAGGCGGACATAGGATGGGACTACGTCATAACTCAACCTAACTCAATGCAGGCGGACATAGGATGGGACTACGCTCATAACTCAAAGCCTAACTCATGCAGGCGGACATAGGATGGGACTACGTCATAAACTCAAAGCCTAACTCAATGCAGGCGGCATAGGATGGTGGCTACGTTATACACTCAAAGCCCTAACTCAATGCAGGCGGTCATAGGATGGGGCTACGTCATAACTCAAAGCCTAACTCAATGCAGGCGGTCATAGGATGGGGCTACGTCATAACTCAAAGCCTACTCAATGCAGCGGACATAGGATGGGGCCTACGTCATAACTCAAGCCATACTCAATGCAGGCGGTCATAGGATGGGGCTACGTCTAACTCAAAGCCTAACTCAATGCAGGCGGACATAGGATGGGCTACGTCATAACTCAAAGCCTAACTCAATGCAGGCGGTCATAGGATGGGGGCTCACGTCATAACTCAAAGCCTAACTCAATGCAGGCGTCATAGGATGGGGCTACTCATAACTCAAAGCCTAACTCAATGCAGGCGGTCATAGGATGGGGCTACGTCATAACTCAAAGCCTAACTCAGATCGGCGGACATAGGTGATGGGGCTACGTACTCATACTCAAAGCCTAACTCAATGCAGGCGGACATAGGATGGGGCTAACGTCATAACTCAAGGCCTAACTCAATGCAGGCGGACATAGGATGGGGCTACGTCATAACTCAAAGCCCTAACTCAATGCAGGCGGTCATGGATGGGGCTACGTCATAACTCAAAGCCTAACTCAATGCAGGCGGACATAGGATGGGGCTACGTCATAACTCAAAGCCTAACTCAATGCAGGGTCATAGGAGGGGCTACGTCATAACTCAAAGCCTAACTCAATGCAGGCGGACATGGATGGGCCACGTCATAACTCAAAGCCTAACTCAATGCAGCGGCATAGGATGGGGCTGCGTCATAACTCAAAGCCTAACTCAATGCAGGCGGCATAGGATGGGGCTACGTCATAACTCAAAGCCTAACTCATGCAGGCGGTCATAGGATGGGGCTACGTCATAACTCAAAGCTAACTCAATGCAGGCGGTCCATAGGATGGGCTACGTCATAACTCAAAGCCTAACTCAATGCAGGCGGTCATAGGATGGGGCTACGTCATAACTCAAAGCCTAACTCAATGCAGGCGGATAGGATGGGGCTACGTCATAACTCAAAGCCTAACCATGCAGGCGTCATAGGATGGGGCTACGTCATAACTCAAGCCCTAACTCAATGCAGGCGGACATAGGATGGGGCTACGTCATAACTCAAAGCCTACACTCAATGCAGCGGTCATAGGATGGGGCTACGTCATAACTCAAAGCCTAACTCAATGCAGGCGGACATAGGATGGGCTACGTCTAACTCAAAGCTAACTCAATGACAGCTCGACAAGATGGGCTACGTCATAACTCAACCTAACTCAATGCAGCGGTCATAGGATGGGGCTACGTCATAACTCAAAGCCTAACTCAATGCAGGCGGACATAGGATGGGGCCTACTCATAACTCAAAGCCTAACTCAATGCAGGCGGTCATAGGATGGGGGCTACGTCATAACTCAAAGCCTAACTCAATCAGCGGACATAGAGATGGGGCTACGTCATAACTCAAAGCCTAACTCAATGCAGCGGTCATAGGATGGGCTAGTCCATAACTCAAAGCCTAACTCAATGCAGGCGGATATAGGATGGGGCTACGTCATAACTCAAAGCCTAACTCAATGCAGGCGGTCATAGGATTGGGCTACTCATAACTCAAACCTAACTCATGCAGCGACATAGGATGGGGCTACGTCATAACTCAAAGCCTAACTCAATGCAGGCGGTCATAGGGAGGGGCTACGTCATAACTCAAAGCCTAACTCAATGCAGCGCGACATAGGATGGGGCTACGTCATAACTCAAAGCCTAACTCAATGGCAGCGGACATAGGATGGGGCTACGTCTAACTCAAAGCCTAACTCAATGCAGGCGGAACATAGGATGGGGCTACTATCATAACTCAAAGCCTAACTCAATGCAGGCGGTCATAGGATGGGGCTACGTCATAACTCAAGCCCTACTCAATGCAGGCGGACATAGGATGGGGCTACGTCATAACTCAAAGCCTAACTCAATGCCGGCGGTCTAGGAATGGGGCTACGTCATAACTCAAAGCCTAACTCAATGCAGGCGACATAGGATGGGGCTACGTCATAACTCAAAGCCTAACTCAATGCAGGCGGTCATAGGATGGGGCTACGTCATAACTCAAAGCCTAACTCAATGCAGGCGGACCATAGGATGGGGCTACATCATAACTCAAAGCCTAACTCAATGCAGGCGGTCATAGGATGGGCTACGTCCATAACTCAAAGCCTAACTCAATGCAGGCGCATAGGATGGGGCTACGTCATAACTCAAAGCCTAACTCAATGCAGGCGACATAGATGGGGCTACGTCATAACTCAAAGCCTAACTCAATGCAGGCTACTAGGATGGGGCTACGTCATAACTCAAAGCCTAACTCAATGCATGCGGTCAATAGGATGGGGCTACGTCATATAACTCAAAGCCTAACTCAATGCAGGCGTCATAGGATGGGGCTACGTCATAATCAAAGCCTAACTCATCAGCGGACATAGAGGGGCTAACGTCATAAACACAACAGCCTCAACTCAATCAGGCAGTCATAGGATGGGGGCTACGTCATAACTCAAACCTAACTCATGCAGGCGGACATAGATGGGGCTACGTCATAACTCAAAGCCTAACTCAATGCAAGGGTCATAGGATGGGCTACGTCATAACTCAAGCCTAACTCAATGCAGGCGGACATAGGATGGGGCTACGTCATAACTCAAAGCCTAACTCAATGCAGGCGGTCATAGGATGGGGCTAGTTCATAAATCAAGCCTAACTCAATGCAGGCGGACATAGGATGGGGCTACGTCATAACTCAAAGCCTAACTCAATGCAGGCGGTCATAGGATGGGGCTAGTCATAATCAAGCCTAACTCAATGCAGCGGACATAGATGGGGCTACGTCATAACTCAAAGCCTAACTCAATGCAGGCGGTCATATGATGGGGCTACGTCAATAACTCAAAGCCTAACTCAATGCAGGCGGACATAGGATGGGGCTACGTCTTAACTCAAAGCCTAACTCAAATGCAGGCGGTCATAGGATGGGGCTACGTCCAATCAACTCAAAGCCTAACTCAATGCAGGCGGACATAGGATGGGGCTACGTCATAACTCAAAGCCTAACTCAATGCAGGCGGTCATAGGATGGGGCTAAACGTCAACTACTCAAAGCCTAACTCAATGCAGGCGGTCATAGGATGGGGCTAACTTCATAACTCAAAAGCCTAACTCAATGCAGGCGGACATAGGATGGGGCTACGTTATAACTCAAAGCCTAACTCAATGCAGGCGGACATAGGATGGGGCTACGTCATAACTCAAAGCCTAACTCAATGCGGCGGTCATGGAGTGGGCTTACGTCATAACTCAAGCCTAACTCAATGCAGCGGTCATAGGATGGGGCTACGTCATAACTCAAAGCCTAACTCAATGCAGGCGGACATAGGATGGGGCTACGTCATAACTCAAAGCCTAACTCAAGCAGGCGGTCCATAGGATGGGGCTACGTCTAACTCAAAGCCTAACTCAATGCAGGCGGACATAGGGGGCTACTCAAACTCAACAAAGCCTAACTCAATGCAGGCGTCATAGGATGGGTACGTCATAACTCCCATCTAACTCAATGCAGGCGGACATAGGATGGGGCTACGTCATAACTCAAAGCCTACTCAATGCAGGCGGTCCATAGGATGGGGCTACGTCATAACTCAAAGCCTAACTCAATGCAGGCCGGACATAGGATGGGGCTACGTCATAACTCCAAAGCCTAACTCAATGCAGGCGGACATAGGATGGGGCTACGTCATAACCCAAAGCCTATCAATGCAGGCGGTCATAGGATGGGGCTACGTCATAACTCAAAGCCTAACTCAATGCAGGCGGTCATAGGATGGGCTACGTCATAACTCAAAGCCTAACTCAATGCAGGCGGACATAGGATGGGCTACGTCATAACTCAAAGCCTAACTCAATGCAGGCGGACATAGAGAGGGCTACGTCATAACTCAAAGCCTAACTCAATGCAGGCGTCAT
Source organism: Hymenochirus boettgeri (assembly GCA_019447015.1). Classification (NCBI taxonomy): domain Eukaryota; kingdom Metazoa; phylum Chordata; class Amphibia; order Anura; family Pipidae; genus Hymenochirus; species Hymenochirus boettgeri. The sequence continues at coordinate 10,805,336 of CM033476.1, read as the reverse complement.
AGGATGGGGCTACGTCATAAACTCAAAGCCTAACTCAATGCAGGCGGACATAGGATGGGCTACGTCATTAACTCAAAGCCTAACTCACATGCAGGCGGTCATAGGATGGGGCTACGTCATAACTCAAGCCTAACTCAATGCAGGCGGACATAGATGGGGCTACGTCATAACTCAAAGCCTAACTCAATGCAGGCGGTCATAGGATGGGCTACGTCATAACTCAAAGCCTAACTCAATGCAGGCGGACATAGGATGGGGCTACTCATAACTCAACCTAACTCAATGCAGGCGGTCATAGGATCGGGCTCGTCATAACCAAAGCCTAACTCAATGCAGGCGGTCCATGGATGGGGCTACGTCATAACTCAAAGCCTAACTCAATGCAGGCGGACATAGGATGGGCTACGTTATAATCACACCTACCAAGCAGCCGACATAGGAGGGGCTACGTCATAACTCAAAGCCTAACTCAATGCAGGCGGTCATAGATGGGGCTACGTCATAACAAAGCCTAACTCAATGCAGGCGGTCATAGGATGGGGCTACGTCATAACTCAAGCCTAACTCAATGCAGGCGGACATAGGATGGGGCTACGTCATAACTCAAAGCCAACTCAATGCAGGCAGTCATAAGGATGGGCTACGTCATAAACTCAAGCCTACCAATGCAGGCGGACATAGGATGGGCTACTCATGAACTCAAAGCCTAACTCAATGCAGGCGGTCATAGGATGGGGGCTACGTCTAACTCAAAGCCTAACTCAATGCAGGCGACATAGGATGGGGCTACGTCATATACTCAAGCCTAACTCAATGCAGGCGGTCATAGGATGGGGCTAGTCATAATCAAAGCCTAACCTCAATGCAGGCGGACATAGGATGGGGCTACTCGTCAAACCAAAGCCTAACTCAATGCAGGCGGTCATAGGATGGGGCTAGGTCCTAAATCAAAGCCTAACTCAATGCACGGACGACATAGGATGGGCCTACGTCATAACTCAAAGCCTAACTCAATGCAGGCGGTCATAGGATGGGGCTAACGTCATAACTCAAGCCTAACTCAAATGCAGGCGGACATGGATGGGGCTAACTTACTTTAACTCAAAGCCTAACTCAATGCAGCGGTCCATAGGATGGGGCTACGTCATCACTCAACCTAACTCAATGCAGGCGACATAGGATGGGGCTACGTCATAACTCAAGCCTACTCAAGCAGGCGGCATAGATGGGGCTACGTCATATACTCAAAGCCTAACTCAATTGCAGGCGGTCATGAGGATGGGGCTACGGTCATAACTCAAAGCCTAACTCAATGCAGGCGGACATAGATGGGGCTACGTTATAACTCAAAGCCTAACTCAATGCAGGCGGACATAGGAGGGGCTACGTCTAACTCAAAGCCTAACTCATGCAGGCGGTCATAGGATGGGGCTAAACGTCATACTCCAAAGCCTAACTCAATGCAGGCGGTCTATGATGGGGCGACTCATAACTCAAAGCCTAACTCAATGCAGGCGGACATAGGATGGGGCTACGTCATAACTCAAAGCCTAACTCAATGCAGGCGGTCTAGGATGGGGCTACGTCATAACTCAAAGCCTAACTCATGCAGGCGGACATAGGATGGGGCTACGTCATAACTCAAAGCCTAACTCAATGCAGGCGGTCATAGGATGGGGCTACGTCATAACTCAAGCCTAACTCAATGCAGGCGACATAGGATGGGGCTACTCTAAACCAAAGCCTAACTCAATGCAGGCGGACATAGGATGGGGCTACGTCATACTCAAAGCCTAACTCAATGCAGGCGTCATAGGATGGGGCTACGTCATAACTCAAAGCCGAACTCAATGCAGGCGGTCATAGGATGGGGCTACGTCATAACTCAAAGCCTAACTCAATGCAGCGTCAAGGATGGGGCTACGTCATAACTCAAGCCTAACACTCAATGCAGGCGGACATAGGATGGGGCTACGTACTACTCAAAGCCTAACTCAATGCAGGCGGTCATAGGATGGGGCTACGTCATACTCAAAGCCTAACTCAATGCAGGCGGCATAGGATGGGGCTTCACGTCATAACTCAAGCCTAACTCAATGCAGGCGTCATAGGATGGGCTACGTCATAACTCAAAGCCTAACTCAATGCAGGCGGTCATAGGATGGGGGCTACGTCATATAACCAAGCACTAACTCAATGCAGGCGGCATAGGATGGGGCTCGTCATAACTCAAAGCCTAACTCAATGCAGGCGGTCATAGGATGGGGCTACTGTCAGACTCAAAGCCTAACTCAATGCAGGCGGACATAGGATGGGCTACTTCATAACCAATCAGCCAACTCAATGCAGGCGTGTCATAGGATGGGCTACGTCATAACTCAAAGCCTAACTCCAATGCAGGCGGACATAGGATGGGCTACGGTCCATAACTCAAAGCCTAACTCAATGCAGCTTCATAGGATGGGCTACGTCATAACTCAAAGCCTAACTCAATGCAGGCGGACATAGGATGGGGCTACGTCATAACTCAAAGCCTAACTCAATGCAGGCGGTCATAGGATGGGCTACGTCATAACTCAAAGCCTAACTCAATGCAGGCGATAGATGGGCTACGTCATAACTCAACCTAACTCATGCAGGCGGTCATAGGATGGGCACGTCATAACTCAAAGCCTAACTCAGCAGTCGGTCAGAGGATGCGGGCTACGTCATAACTCAAGCCTACTCAATGCAGGCGGTCATAGATGGGGGCTACGTCATAACTCAAAGCCTACTCAATGCAGGCGGTCATAGGAATGGGGCTACGTCATAATCACAGCCTAACTCAATGCAGGCGGACATAGATGGGGCTGTCATAACTCAAAGCCAACTCAATGCAGGCGGTCATAGGATGGGCTGACGTCATAACTCAAAGCCTAACTCAATGCAGCGGTCATAGGATGGGGCTACGTCATAACTCAACGCCTAACTCAATGCAGCGGTCATGAGGATGGGGCTACGTCATAACTCAAAGCCTAACTCAATGCATGGTCCATAGGATGGGGCTACGTCATAACTCAAAGCCTACTCAATGCAGGCGGACATAGGATGGGGCTACGTCTTATAACTCAAAGCCTAACTCAATGCAGGCGGTCATAGGATGGGGCTACGTCATAACTCAAAGCCTAACCAATGCAGCGGACATAGGAGGGGCTACGTTATACTCAAAGCCAACTCAATGCAGGCGGTCATAGGATGGGGCTCGTCATAACTCAAAGCCTAACCAATGCAGGCGGACATAGGATGGGGCTACGTCATAACTCAAAGTCCTAACTCAATGCAGGCGGACATAGGAATGGGGCTACGTCATAACTCAAAGCCTAACTTCAATGCAGGCGGTCATAGGATGGGCTACGTCATAACTCAAAGCTAACTCAATGCATGCGGACAAGTAGATGGGGCTGTCATAACTCAAAGCCAACTCAATTCCAGGCGGTCATAGGATGGGCTACGTCATACTCAACGCCATAACTCAATGCAGGCGGTCCAAGGATGGGGCTACGTCATAACTCAAGCCTAACTCAATGCCGGCGGACATAGTATGGGTCTATACGTCATAACTCAAAGCCTAAATCAATGCAGGCGCATAGGTGGGGCTACGTCATAACTCAAAGCCTAACTCAATGCAGGCGTCATAGGATGGGGCTACGTCTAACTCAAAGCCTAAACTCAATGCAGGCGGACATAGGATGGGGCCTACGTTCATAACTCAAAGCTAACTCAATGCAGGCGGTCATAGGATGGGGCTACGTCATAACTCAAAGCCTAACTCATGCAGGCGGACATAGGATGGGGCTACGTCCATAACTCAAAGCCTAACTCAATGCAGGCGTACTAGGATGGGGCTACGTCATAAACTCAACAGCACTAACTCAATGCAAGGCGGACATAGGATGGGGCTACGTCAACTCAAAGCCTAACTCATGCAGGCTCATAGATGGGCTACTCATACTACTCAAAGCCTAACTCAATGCAGGCGGTCCATAGGATGGGGCTACGTCATAACTCAAATGCCTAACTCACTGCAGGCGACATAGGATGGGGCTACGTCATAACCTCAAAGCCTAACTCAATGCAGGCGGTATAGGAGGGGCTACGTCATAACCAAAGCCTAACTCAATGCAGGCGGCATAGGATGGGGCTACGTCATAACTCAAAGCCTAATCTCAATGCAGGCGGATCATATGAATGGGCTACTTCATACTCAAACGCCTAACTCAATGCAGGCGGACATAGGATGGTGGCTACGTCTAACTCAAAGCCTAACTCAATGCAGGCGAACATAGGATGGGGCTACGTCATAACTCAAAGCCTAACTCAATGCAGGCGTCAAGGATGGGGCTAACTCATAACTCAAAGCCTAACTCAATGCAGGCGGTACATAGGATGGGGCTACGTCATAATCAAAGCCAACTCAATGCAGGCGGACATAGGATGGGGCTACGTCTAACTCAAGCCTAAACTCAATGCAGGCGGTCATAGGAGGGGCTACGTCATAACCAAGCCTAACTCAATGCAGGCGGACATAGGATGGGGCTACGTCACTAACTCAAAGCCTAACTCAATGCAGGCGGTCATAGGATGGGCTACGTCATAACTCAAAGCCTAACTAATGCAGGCGTACATAGGATGGGGCTACGTCATAACTCAAAGCCTAACGGCAATGCCGGGCGACATAGGTGGGGCTACGTCATAACTCAAGCCTAACTCAATGCAGGCGTACATAGGATGGGTCTACGTCATAACTCAAACCCTAACTCAATGCAGGCGTACATAGGAATGGGGCCTACGTCATAACTTCAAAGCCTAACTCAATGCAGGCGGATCATAGGATGGGGGCTACGTTCATAACTCAAACCTAACTCAATGCAGGCGGACATAGGGATGGGGGCTACGTCATAACTCAAAGCCTAACTCAATGCAGGCGACATAGGATGGTGCCTACGGCATAACTCAAAGCCTAACTCAATGCAGGCGGTCATAGGATTGGCCTACGTCATAACTCAAAGCCTAACTCAATGCAGGCGGTCATAGGATGGGGCACTTCATACTGCACTCTAACTCCAATGCAGGCGGTCATAGGATGGGGCTACGTCATAACTCAAGCTAATCATGCAGGCGGACATGGAGGGGCTACGTTAACTCAAAGCCTAACTCAATGCAGGCGGTCACTAGGATGGGGCTACGTCTAACTCAACAGCCTAACTCAATGCAGGGACATAGGATGGGGCTACGTTCATACCTCAAAGCCTAAACTCAATGCAGGCGGATCATAGGATGGGGCTACGTCATAACTCAAAGCCTAACTCATGCAGGCGGCTAGGATGGGGCTACGTCATACTCAAGCCTAACTCAATGCAGGGCGGACATAGCGATGGGTCTACGTCATAACTCTCAAAGCCTAACTCAATGCAGGCGTCATAGAATGGGGCTACGTCATAACTCAAACCTAACTCAATGCAGGCCGGTCATAGGATGGTGCTAACGTCATAACTCAAAGCCTAACCAATGCGGCGGCATAGGCATGGGCTACGTCATACTCAAAGCTTAACTCAATGCAGTCGGTGACTAGGATGGGGCTACGATCATAACTCAAAGCCTAACTCAATGCAGGCGGTCATAGGTGGGGCTATATAACTCACGCCTAACTCAAGCGGCTGACTAGGATGGGCTACGTCATAACTCAAAGCCTAACTCAATGCCTGCGGCATAGGTGGCTACGTCAACTCAACCTACTCACCAGGCGTCATAGGTGGGGCTTTCTCTCACTAACTCAATGCAGGCGTCATAGGATGGGGCTCTCATAACTCAAGTATATGCGCGCCCAAAGGAGGCTTGACGCAAATCGGGTTGAAAACAAGCTGTAACTTGGAAAGTCTTCACACAAAACACTGATACATTTTCATTTTAAATAGTAGGTGGGCTTAGAACTAAGGTTGATTTTCAAAACAGTGGAGAACTTGTTTTTTTCCTGCTTGCCATGGCATTAAACACCGGAAGGGCTTTTAGGGATAAAAATAATACACGCAAGCAGTAGAAAAGTTTCCAGCTGCCAATGAAATCATAATTTGTCCGTGTAGTAAGTGTGTTACACGCTACCCTTGCCTGTGGTCCGACTGGATGCCAGTATGGTTACAGTATTTGTGTGGCCGCCTTTATTTCCTTAATCTTTAAGTGTAAGTTATACGTTATCGACCTTCTTTAACCGACACACCACACCTTTATTTTGTTCAGTAAGCGTGGAATTGTAATTAGGCCATTGAAATATTTAGTGGCACCTCTTGCTCTCTGATGGGAAGCAGTTAGAAGTAACACTGATCTAGTCATCTCCTTAATTATTTTGGCCCTCTCCCCCCCAAAAAATACATATTTATATTTCATAGTTGAGGATGAGGGACACTAAAGGCAAAATTAATAAAATAAAAGTCAGTTTTAGAACCACATGTCAAAAACGCCCAGGCTGTCGTGTAGAAGCCCTTACGGTAATACTCCGCCGCGAACGCAGTACCTGGTGGTGCAGTACACACCTCATGTTTGGGGGGGGCTTCTTTGGCGAAATGCGTCAGGTCCCCTTATTAATGTTGTTCATGATTTGTGAAATAAAGGCTGTTTTCCTAGTGAAACGTGTAACTATGTTTTTCGGAGCGGTCCCCTGTCTAACTGTCATATAATTTAGAAATACTCTTAGTTGTATGATATTTTAATACTAGAAATATGTTTTTATGCACAGTAACATTTACCATTTCGGTAAAAAGAGAAGATTATCTGCCGTGCAGCGTAAATCCTGTTTTGAACTATAAACCTCAAAACACTATGAAAATACCACAAGGAGCCTCCATCCTAATACATATGCTTCTGGTACAACACAGACAACTTATGTCCTGGCCGACCTTTTTGCCACTAGTAGCAGATGTGTTTGCGGCAAAAGTTATCAGTGCCCGTTGTCGATACGCAAACAGGGATGCTGGATCAGCGCTTCCATTGGCACAATATTTTTGGCCTGACCAACTGATACAACACCGTAATATCTGTTGGTCGGACCAAAAATGTGTGTCCTCAATAGTAAATAAAGAGACCATTGGTCCATTATATGGCACTTTCATGGAACTGCAACGAATAGGCAAAAGTAAGAAAAGGAGGTTGGCGTCCTTTCTTAGCTCCTGTTTCACCGAATGAAATATTCTAATCTACCATCTTTAATTTTTAAGTGGAACTATACCCATTGAAGTCATAGAAAGATTCTCGTGGTTTAGGCATAAAAGACATTAACATTTATTTTGTGTAGGAAAGTTCAGTTTACAGAGTAAGAAAGTGGTATTGATAGATAACAAAAGGTACTATTACTTTACTATTACTACAGTATATAAAAGGGGAGATTAAGAATCGTGTACCGTCTAAAATGGATCTTGTTGTATTGATGATGATGTTGGGACCAGTAATTGATGGACTTGAATGGACTTGATGTCTTTGTTCAAAACCTCATACTATGTATTCCTCCTTAATCCTACTAATAACAGAAGTTTGAGCCCAGAAACGCCACAGCCCAACAGAAAAGCATTTGTTCCTTTTATAAAATGGATGTGTGAGTTTAGAGCATTGTGAGGAATAGGAATTCCAGGCTTCTTTTGCGTTAATCGTTTGGTTCGAAGTTGCAACTTTCTTCTCACAGGAGGTAAATTCTTCTCTAACAACCTTGCGTTCTTCTCTTGAAGTTCTTGATTTTTGGTAAAAACCAAAACGTGCCCGAGGCAATGTTCTTATTATCGTCATTTTTTTGAAGGTATATTTTGCCTGTTTTTCCTTTCAAACAAGTAGCCAGGCTGTAGCCATAATAGCAATGAATAAGACCAAGGCAGTACATGAGTGCTAGAAAATCCCCAGCCGCGTCATATAGCCTTGGTTACCGTATTGGTGGTGCCCGAGAAGATGGTCAAAGCGTGACAATACTTTTCTCATTAGTAACGCCCTGTAGGTACAACTAGTGAAGCAGAGAATCAAGTATTCAATTGTGATTTACGAACGGACAAACAAAATAAGAGGGAGTAGTGAAATTCTAGACTGGATTTCTATACATATAGAGATGATATTAGTATCTTATACGGATCTGATAGTTTTAGAACATTATCCAGTGACTCGGTTGTTTAGGCGAGCAATATACCCAAACCAAGTCAAAGCAATGACAGAGTTATACGAGATACATAATAATAAAACCTATAATACAAACAAAGAACTCACTGTAAAATGTTTTCCTTTTCCTAATTCCCTCATGTTTCCGAACAAAGAACTCCCCAGCATTCCCGGCTGAACATCCTTGCCTTAAACCAGACTGTCCCCATCAATCCTTCTAATCTAATATTAATTGATTGCTCAGGCTTGAATAATTGACTTCATTTATTAATTTATTTCCTAAAAAAAATGATGACGTCCATTTGATTAAATGGGATGCAAAATATTACACATCATCTATAATTATCACTAATATAATAAAAAAAAATCCATTGAAACCGTTATATTAATTTAATCTTTTTATAAAAGCCGTTTTTGCAATCTCTATAACGAAATTGAGTTGAACCTTTGAGCAGGACCTACCAACAATCCATGTTACCCCTGTGAAATGTAATTGGCCCTACCTCCCGCCTTAAACTCCTTTGATTGGCCAACACCAAGAGCCAACTTTTTTTTTGTGGACCATGATGCCCTTGTATATACAACACCTTACCTTGAAGTTGATGGCAACGTTTGTACACACGGACCCTTCTACTTGGGTTCTGGTGAAAAAAACCTAAAAACTGGATTCAAGAGAATGAGCATTAACAGGAGAATATTTTTTTTTTTTTTAAAGGACTGGTTTTTGTTTGTATTACCCGAAATCCTCTTTACCTTATGGGACCCCTGTTCCAAAATAAGGATTGTATAAAAAGGGATGTGCCCTTTCAAATCACGTCACGCTTACAGGAACGGTTTTTAAGCCATCGAATTTCAAGAATTTCACTCAGCCTGATTTGGTTTAGGAAAGACTAACCTAAACTAAAAATTAAACTAAAATATAGAGTCATTATTATATAATTTACAAATGTGCTTTTATATTTCATTTTGGTAGAATTAAACCACCAAATTGAAAATTGTAAGCTCTCCAATCTCCACTTTAACGCAATTACTGTTTATCAATTGGAATGCTTTCAAAAGTAAGAAAAAGGTGAATTTTTTACAGATCAACTGTAGCTGAAAGTAGATAAACCAAAACTAATATAAAGCTCTCCTAAATAAAACAAGAAAGCAATTAGCTGCTAAAATAGTAAATGAAATACGGATAGCAAACAAAGCAAGTTTAACCCAAATGTTTTTTAAATACATCACACAGTAAAAAGAATGAGGACCGAGATGTGGGACCAATAAATAATGGGGCTGACGGTGGTTATGGAGGGATGCTTGAGAAGGCTAATGTGCTAAACCACTTGTTTTTCTCCTCCGTATATTACTATATAGAATTCTAGTCCTAATGAACTGTAAATGAGGAAAAGATCCTCGATACATAGATCTTGATCAGGCGTATATAATGAGGAATGAGATATTCCTCTGTATACACTATAGAGTACCTAGTCCTTATAGGCGGGACTGTAATAATATGAATGGGTATAAATTAGGATATTCACTCTGTATTCACTATAAGAAGTCCTGTCCTAATAGCATGGGGACTGGTAATAAATGAAGAGGGTATAACTGAGGGATTATTCACTCTGTATTACACTATAGAGAATCCTTAGTCCTATAGGCGGGTGACTGTAATAATAAGAAGGTTACAATGAGGAAGTTCCACTCGTATACACATAGAGACCTAGTCCTTAATAGCAGGTGACTGTATAATATGAAGGGTATAAATGAGATATTCCCTCGTACTAGACTAGCCCTGCAGACTGTATCTATTAGTTAGGGATATTCACTCTTCTATCACTAGAGAATCCTATTCCTTATAGCGGGACTGTAATAATATGAAGGGTATAATGGGATATTCACTCTGTATACACTGAAGAGAATCTGTCCTTATACGGGAACTGTTAATCAATATGACGGGTAATAAATGAGGAATATCACTCTGTAATACACTATAGAGAATCCTAGTCCTTATAGCTGGGACTGTAATAATATGAAGGGTATAAATAGGAAATTCACTCTGTATTCACTATAGAGAATCCTATCCGTTATAGCAGGGACTGTAATAATATGAAGGGTATAATAGGAATATTCACTCTGTATACACGATATAGCGAATCCTAGTCCTAATAGCAGGAAGACGTAATAAGTAGAAGGGTAAAATGAGGAATATTCACTCGTATCACCTATAGAGAATCCTAGTCCTTATAGCAGGGACTGTAATAATATGAAGGGTATAAAGAGGAATATTCACTCCCCCCCTGTATACCTATAGAGATCCTAGTCCTAATAGCAGTGGACTGTAATAATATGAAGGTATAACATGAGATATAGTCACTCTGTATACACTATAGAGAATCCTTGTCCCTTATAGCATGGGACATGTAACTAATAGAAGGGTATAAATGAGGAATATTCACTCTGTAGGTTCGCACTATAAGGAATCCTAGTCTTATAGTAGCGGGGACTGTAATAATATGAAGGGTTATAAATGAGGAATATTCACTTGTATTCACTATAGAGAATCCTAGCCTTATAGCGTGGAAGTGATAATATGAAAGGGTATAAATGAGTAATATATCACTCTGTTATACACTATAGAGAGATCCTAGTCCTATAGCAGGGATGTACTAATATAAAGGGTATAATGAGGGAATATTCAGCTCTGTATTCACTATGAGATCCTAAGGTCCTTATGAGCAGGACTGTAATAATATGAGGGTATAAATAGGAATATTCACTCTGTATACCACTATAAGAGAATCCTAGTCCTTATTCTGGACTGTAATAATATGAGGGGTATATAGGGATATCACTCTGTATACACTATAGAGAATCCTAGTCCTTATAGCAGGGACTGTAATAATATTAAGGGTATAATGAGGAATTTCACTCTTGTATACACTATAGAGAATCCTATTCCTTTATGCACGGGACTGTAATAATAATGAAGGTATAAATGCGGAATATTCCTCTGTATACACTATAGAGAATCCTAGTCCTATATCGGGGACTGTAATATATGAAGGTATAATGAGATATTCACCATCTGTATACCTATAAGAATCCTATTCCTTATACAGGACTGTAAATAAGATGAAGGGTATAAATGAGGAATATTCACTCTGTCTCATATAGAGAATCTAGTCCTTATAGCAGGACTTAATAAATATGAATGGTAGAATGAGGAATATTCCACTCTGTATACACTATAGAGAATCCTATTCCTATAGCAGGACTGTAATAATTGAAAGGGTATAATGAGGAATTTCACTCTGTAATACACTAATAGAATCCTAGTCCTTAATAGCGGGGACTGTAATAAATACGAAGGTATAATGAGGAAATTCACTCCTGTATCACTATAGAGAATCCTAGTCCTTATAGCGGGGGACTGGTGTAATAATATGGAAGGGTATAAATGAGGAATATTCACTCTGTATACACTATAAGAGATCCGCTCCTTATAGCGGGACTGGTTAAGATCTGAAGGGTATAAGAGGAATATTCACTCTGTATACACTATAGAGGAACTCCTGTCCTTATAGCGGGGACTGTAATATATGAGAGGTATAAATGAGGAAATATTCCACTCTGTCTGAAGAGGATAGGTACACAAAAAAATATGACAAAGGTAATATCAATAAAGCCCCAGGACCGGATGGATTGCAATCCTCGGATCTTAAAAGAGCTTAGTTCAGTTCTATCTAGATCACAAGAAACTAGAAAATCGTTAACAATGAAATAAACTAAGCAATATAGAAAACGAAAGATCTGAACTAGAAAAAGAAAGAACAAATACTCAGCCAGAAAATAAGTAATAAAACACTGTTCTAGAAAAAAGAAGAACCCAGCTCCCTGTTTACTTTTCAGTTCCTTGGTTTATGTGCCGCTGGATTGGAAAGAAAAGCCAATAAATTTTCCAATATTCAAAAAGGTAGTCGTTCACCAGCCTGGTAACTATATAACCTGTAGCCTACCATCATTGTAGGAAGTGATATAAGTTGTTACGATCAATCTTAAACTTGTCTCCAAAACTGATCTTTAGTATGTAGTTCAGCATGATTTATGAGAAATATAGATCAATGCCAGACACATTTACTTGAATGAGTGAGGTAGGAAGGTTAGATTCAGGCACAGCTTGGATGTGTGTATATTTGAATTTGCTAACTTTTGATACTGTGCCACAATGCGACTAATGTATAAACTGAGGACTGTGGCCTAGAAAAAACATTGTCATGGATAGGGAATTTGTTATTGGGTCGCAAACAGAGAGTGGTGGTTACATGTGAGCTACTCTATCTTGGATAATTCTACAGCGAGTTCCTCATGGTTCTGTACTTGGCCGCTTCTGTTTAATCTGTTTATAAATGACTAGAATGGGGCATTGAGAGCAGATCTCTTGTGTTTGCTGATGACACTAACTATGCAGAGCTTTGGAAACTTCCATGATTTGCAAGTGCTGCAAGCGACCTAGATAGATTATCACAAGGGCAGCAAATGGCAGATGAGTTCATGTAAGATAAATGGTAAGGTGAGGATTTTAGGGTTTTAATAATCCTGTGCCACCTACCCATAATAAGTCTTGAGTTAGTGCATCTGAAATTGAAAAAGATTTGGGTGTTCTGGTAATAACAACTAGCTTACGCAAACATGCAGGTAGAACAGCTATCGAGCTAGCAATATATTGTCTTTGTATAAAGAGGGGAATGGAATCAAGGGAGAAAATACTTAATTTCTCCCCTCTTTACAAGGCCTGGTAAGGCCTCATTTGGGAATATGCGGGCGAGTTTTGGAATCCCATATACAAAGGACATCCTTGAAATGAAAGGTAGTTCAAGAAGAAAGAGTATAAAAATATCTATGCCAGTACAATAGTGAAAATCTTATAATAAAGCATGTAATTAAAAACATGATGGCATCAGATCTCAACACGGCACCTTTATCAACATTATGGGGATATATAATAGTATTAAAACATATACAAAATAATATGTTTTAATACTATTTATATATCCCCATACGCTATGATAAGGAGCCGTTGTTGAATATCGGATGTCCATCATGTTTTTTAATTACATGCTTTATATAAGAATTTTCACTATTGTACATGCATAGATAATTTTTATGGTTTTATGTGATATAGCACTTTACACTATGCCTTTAATATATGAAAGCCTTTTATATTTTGTATATATTGTCAGCATGTCCAGATGAATTTTGTACACTAGAGGTCACTTTTTTGTTTTTTACTTGCTTTGATTTGATTAGCTTGTTTATGCTCTTCATGCTATAGAAATCTTACACTTTTTTTGTCATATGTTATAAACGGTCTGAGGCAAGGTGTCTCACGGACACCGAAACGTCCACGTGTTTAATAAAATGGATTTGAATACTCCAAGACTGGATGCGCTCTGAATGCTGCAGTTGGATACTATTACCACTGGCTATGGTTTTTGGAGCAGCACCCAGCGATTTCTAACAATATACTATAGATGTGCCGGGGGAACTATCTACTTCGAGTTCAGAGAAGGGGCAACTAAATTAACAAAGGGAAGGATCAGGCTTGATATGCAGGCAGATAGACAAGTTAGGGCTGTTTTACATACAGAAAACACGTTTGTGCGTGTGAAAGAATAGTCTTTATAGTGGGCTAGATAAGTTTCTAAAACTAAAAATTGAGAATTACTGGTAATATACATATAGATCTGGTTGGTACAGGGATACTAATATAATATTGGGGGGGGGGGGGGTGAAAGAAATTTCTGGTATAATACTGTATTCTGGTTGGTACCCATGGGATACTATATAATTTGCAGAATTACTGGTATTCTATATATACTGTAAGTTCCTGTTGTCGGGGATACTCATATAATATTTGAGAATTACTGGTATTATACATCTACTGGTAGTTCTGGTTGGTAAGGGATACTAATAATAATCTTGAAATTACTGGTATTAATACTTACTGTAGTTCTGGGTTGCTACGGGCTATACTATATAATATTGAGATTACTGTACTAATCGATATACTGTAGTTCGGTTGGTACGGGGATACGATATAATCTTGAGAAATACTGGTATAATAACATATACTGTATTCTGGTTGTACGGGTCATACTATAATGATATGAGATTTACTGGTATTAATACTATACTGTAGTCTTCTGTTTGGTATCGGGAATCTATATATATTGAGAATTACTGTTATTTAATACATAACTGTAGTTCTGGTTCGTAAACAGGATGCTATATATACTTGAATTACTGGTTTAATACATTACGTAGTTCTGGTTGGTACGGGGATCTGATATAATATTGATAATTACTGGTATTAATACATATCCTGTAGTTCGGTTGGTACGGGTACTATATAATATTGAGAATTACTGGTATTATATCATATCTGTAGTTCTGGGTTGGTACAACGGGATAACTATTATAAATATTGAGAATTACTGGTATTAATACATATGACTGTAGTTCTTGGTTGGTACAGGATCATATAATTGAGAATTACTGGGTCATTAATTACATATCTGTAGTGTCTGTGTTGGTACAGGATTACTATATAATATTGAGAATTACTGGTATTAATACATCATACTTTAGTTCGGTTGGTACAGGGATACTATATAATGAGAATTACGGTATTAATACATAACTGTATTCTGGTTGTACACGGGATACTATAATATGAGAATTACTGGTATTAATACATCATCTGTAGTTTCTGGTTGGTACAGGTAAATATAAAATTGAGAATTACTGTATATATACTATAACTGTCAGTTTCAGTTGTTGGTACAGGGAATACTATAATAATATTGAAGAAAATTACTGGTATTAATACATCTACTGTAGTTCGGGTTGGTACAGGGGGATACTATCAATATTGAGAATTACTGGTATTAATACATATACTGTAGTTCTGGTTGGTACAGGGATACTATATAATATTGAGAATTGACTGGTATTAATACATATACTGTATTTCTGGTTGGTACAGGTATACTAATATAATATTGAGCATTACTGTATTAATACATATGCTGTAGTTCTGGTTGGTCACGAGGGATACTAATATAATATTGATAATTACTGGTATTACTACATATACTGTAGTTGGTTGGTACGGTGTACTATATAATATTGAGAATAACTGGTAATTAATACCTATACTGTACGTTTCTGGGTGGTACAGGGGGGGGAGTCTATATATATTGGAATTACTGGTATTACATACATAGTACTGTATTCTGGTTGGTAACCAGGTAGACTATTAATATTGAGATTACTTGTATTAATACCTGTACTGTAGTTCGGTTGTACAAGGGATACTATATCATATATTGAGAATTCTGGTATTAACTACATATACTGGTTTTCTTTACGGGATCTAATTATAACTGGTTAAATATGTAGTTGTGGACGGGGATACTAATAATATTGAGAATTACTGGTATTAATACATATACTGTAAGTTCTGGTTTGGTACGGGGATACTATATAATTTGATGAATTATGGTATTAATACATATACTGTAGTTCTGTTTTTGTACGGGGATCTAATCATAATATTGAAGAATTACTGGTATTAATACATATACCTTAAGTGTTCTGGTTGGTACGGGGAACTATATAATTTGAGAATTACTGTATTAATACCATATCTGTAGTTTCTGGTTGGTACAGGGATCTATATAATTTGGAGATTACTGGTAGTAATCATCTAGTATCTGGTGAAGGTTTATACTAGGTTCTGGATTACTTGAGTCGGTGATCTGGATACTTTCCGATTGCCATTTGGACATGAAGGGAATTTTTTTCCTCCCTTTTTTAGTTGGTTTTTTTTTGCTTCCACGGGATCACTGTTCAAGTAGGGTTAAAATGGATGGGTGCAAATGGTTTTGGACTTATGTCTTATTCAACCTCAATTACTTGTCAATGTATACAATAGCCAATGCATTTGCATATATAGGTCTAGATGGATGAAACCTGTCCCAAGGAAGTGTAGGAACATGGACCAATCTGTAAAATGAGAACCATCTACCTTTTTGTCTTGGGCGACCTGTGGACACACCAATTTCTGTGTTATTATTGTGGTGCCTGGACCTTCCGAGACCCAGCAATACATTTTTATTAGTTATAGATTTCAGGGTGTTTCAAATAAAAGTTCTTATCGTTTAAAATGTGCTAATTTTGCCCCACCCATCAGATCTAAGCTTCAAATTTAAATAAGGATCTTGATTGGTTGGGGCAAAATTAGCACCATTTAACGAAAGAACTTTATTGACTCTCCTGATTTGGTTCTTTAGGAGGGGGTTTGGGCTTTAAGACAGGAGAACATGTTAGACTCCCACAGACTTATTATGGGTTCAAGTGAATTTTCAGTTTTGTAGAATTTCCCATTTCTCTGCATCTCTAATTAAATATTTTAGAATGGACGGTAGGGGCTTGGGTAGGGCCTATTCCCATCCCATCTGGCATAGGGCTTATCTAACACCCCTGCCTAAAGAACCTGCAGCCCACAGCAAAAACTATAGAGTCTAAGAAAGGCCCCATTATAACTGGGCCGTCGATCTTAGTATAGAGCTGGGAGACTGAAAGGTTATTAGGTAGATTACACATATGGTGCTACGTGGACTTAATAGGGATGTCACGAGTGTCACCGTTAGCAAATCGCCAAGATTGAAAGCAAGATGCAATCATGAATTGTGCCGCTAGAGGCAGTCACGTGTCACTAATTTTTTATTCAATTTGTCCGGTTTTTCACCTGCCAATTTTTTCTTTTCCTTTAAACATAACCTCAATCCTGGGTGATATCCCCCTGGTCCTTCGGTTTCTGTCGCCTTCAATTTTTTCCCACTGTCTCTATGGGCATGTCCCTTTAATATCCTTTTATTTCCCCCTTTAATTATCTCTTATTTATCCAAGGTTGTCACTTCTTATCTGGCTCTGCAGCCAGAGACCTGGGGACATCTAGTAAAGTTTACACACGTAAAAAATGTAAATACAATACAATGAAAAGTCATTGGTCAATATGTTTGATTTAAAGGGAATTTGGCCTAGATTCCATTCTCAATTCCTCCCTCCTTACTTCCCATTTTCTTCCTTCCCCCATTCCTCAATCCTTTCCCTTGTCCTTCACTTCCACCTCCTCTTGTTACCCAAACTCTCCCTCCCAGAGGTCTTACACAATACCGCGTTTTTGTGAATGTGGTTGTCTGCCATGTACAATGCTGTTTTAACACCTTACTCTGGGCGTTCCTATAACACCTCTTAGCCACTATCTAATCACACCCTTAACACCTGGCTGTGATATGCTAATTGGGATTTTCCAGGGTACATAATTGCCACAGATTCTTGTACAAGTCATTCTGAATTGAGAAAGCCAGTCGGGATGACTAGCGAAACGTCTTCAAGAACTACATTTCAAGTCCAGTTGATCTAATTGAATACAACAGATATCAATCAACCAATCAATCAACCAATCAATCAACCAACCAATCAATCAACCAACCAACCAATCAATCGATCAACCAATCAATCAATCAGTCTCTCTCTCTATATAGACTGTTGGGATCAGTTTGGTAGACAGCAGGGATCAAGGCGCAGATGGAGATGGAAAACACCACATTGGTCTTTTTACGTTAAATAAAAAGGGAAAAAATATTTATTTAGCCAAAAATAAACTCCAGACAATCTTTTTCATTCACAATTAAAGAGAAAATGGTAACACAGAACATGCACTGCTTGTGTGCCAAACCCTCACCCTGGGTTATCTCCACGGTCAATCAACCCTAGTCAAATCTTTAACGTCTTTCTCTGGCTTACCCTTGGCCACCTGCTTGCCCAGGTTCCTCCTGGATATACAGTCCTAAACAGTCTCACCCCAGACCATCAGCAGCTACTCTACTGCACAGGACCATCCATCTGAGAACAAGCACCGCTTTATTGCACTCAGCCAGGTGAGCTGATTGGGCTTGTTCCCACATTTAATACCTGGCCTGGACTTTAAACGAGGAAATAACATGGTAACATAGTAATATAGTAACATAGTAACATAGTAACATAATCTGAGCAGGAATAGTAAAAAGGCCACTAAATCCTGCTTAAATATTCTATGGATCTCACAATAAATATATATATAATCAATTTATTAATAATCACATCAATAATGTATATTGAATTAATTCCACAATATCATTTTTATCATTGTATTATTTATAGTAATAAAAAGTAGTGCACTTCTTGCTTATATATATAAAAGGGATGGGACTACGTCATAACTCAAAGCCTAACTCAATGCAGGCGGACATAGGATGGGGCTACGTCATAACTCAAAGCCTAACTCAATGCAGGCGGTCATAGGATGGGGCTACGTCATAACTCAAAGCCTAACTCAATGCAGGCGGACATAGGATGGGGCTACGTCATAACTCAAAGCCTAACTCAATGCAGGCGGTCATAGGATGGGGCTACGTCATAACTCAAAACCTAACTCAATGCAGGCGGTCATAGGATGGGGCTACGTCATAACTCAAAGCCTAACTCAATGCAGGCGGTCATAGGATGGGGCTTCGTACTGCAACACGATCGGGTTGAAAACAGAGCTGTAACTTGGAAAGTACTTCACACAAAACACTGATACATTTTCATTTTAATAGTAGGTGCGCTTAGAACTAAGGTTGATTTTAACAGTGGAGATACTTGTTTTCCTGCTTGCAAATGCTCATTAACACACGGAAGGGCTTTTAGGATAAAAAAAATACACGCAAGCAGTAGAACAAGTTTCCCAGCTGCCAATGAATCATATTTGTGCCGTGTAGTAAGTGTGTACAGCTACCCTTGCCTGGGTCGACTGGATGCATTATGGTTACAGTATTGTTGTGGCACACCTTTATTTCCTTAATGCTTTAAGTGTAAAGTTATACGGTATCGACCTTCTTTAACCGACACCCAAACCTTTATTTTGTTCAGTAAGCGTGGAATTGTAATTAGGCCATTGAGAAATATTTAGTGGCACCTCTTGCTCTCTGATGGGAAGCAGTTAGAAGTAACACTGATCTAGTCATCTCCTTAATTAATTTTGCCCTCTCCCCCCCAAAAAAGTACATATTTATATTTTATAGGTGAGGAAATGAGGGACACTAAAGGCAAAATTAATAAAATAAAAGTCAGTTTAGAAACACTGGAAAAAACGCACAGGCGTGTCGGTGTAGAAGCCCTTACGGAATACTCCGCCGCAGAGACGCAGACCTGGTGTGCAGATACACACCTCTATGTTTGGGGGGGCTTCTTTGGCGAAATGCGTCAGGTCCCCTTATTAATGTTGTCATGATTTTGAAATAAAGGCTGTTTTCTAGTGAAGCGTGTACATGTTTTTCGGGAGCGGTCTGTCTAACTGTATATAATTTAGAAATACTCTTAACGGTTGTAGATATTTTAATACTAGAAATATGTTTTTATGCACAGTAATCATTTACCATTTCGGTAAAAGAAGAGAATTATCTGCCAGTGCAGCGTAATATCCTGTTTGAACTATAAACTCTAAAACAATATGAAAATACCACAAAGGAGCCGTCCATCCTAATACAGATTCTTCTGGTACACACAGGACAACTTATGTCCTGGCCGACCTTTTGCCACTAG
The DNA here is from genome assembly GCA_019447015.1 of Hymenochirus boettgeri. Taxonomy (NCBI): domain Eukaryota; kingdom Metazoa; phylum Chordata; class Amphibia; order Anura; family Pipidae; genus Hymenochirus; species Hymenochirus boettgeri. Next base: position 10,785,491 of record CM033476.1, on the reverse strand, counting down.
TGAGCAGCTGATGGTTGCGGCAAAAGTATCAGTGGCCCGTTTGTCCGATACGGCAAAAGGGATGCTGAGATCAGACGCGTCCATTGGCACAATATTTTTGGCTGACCAACTGATACACCGTAATATCTGTTGGTCGGACAAAAATATGTGTCCATATAGTAAAGAAAGGAGACCCATTGGTCATTATATGCACTTCAGGAACTGCACTGAATAGCAAAGTAAGAAAAGGAGGTTGGGCGATCCTTTCTTAGCTCCTGTTCACCGATGGAAATAAATTCTACCATCTTTAATTTTTAAGTGGACATACCCATTGAAGTCATAGAAGATTCCGTGGTTTTAGCAATAAAAGACATTAACATTTATTTTGTTGTAAAGTTCAGTTACAGAGTAGAAAGTGGTATTGATAGAATAACAAAAGTACTATTACTATTACTATTACTACAGTATATAGAAAGGGGAGATTAGAAGTCGTGTTACAGTCTAATAATGGACTCTTGTTGTATTGATGGATGATGTTGTGGACCAGTAATTGATGGACTTGATGGACTTGATGTCTTTGTTCAACCTCAATTACTATGTAATTTCCATCCTTATCCTAACGAATAACAGAAAGTTTGAGCCCAGAAACGCCACAGCCCAACAGAAAAGCATTTGGTTCCTTTTATAAAATGGAATGTGTGAGTTTAGAATTGTGAGGAAATAGGAATTCCGGCTTCTTGCGTTATCGCTTGGTTCGAAGTTGCAACATTTCGTTCTCCAGGAGGTAATTCTTCTCTAACAACTTGCGGTTCTTCTCTTGAAGTTCTTTATTTTGTAAAACCAAACGTGCCCGAGGCAAATGTTCATTATTATCGTCATTTTTTTGAGGTATATTTTGCCTGTTTCTTTCAAACAAGAGCCAGGCTGTAGCCAATAAAGCAATGAATAAGACCATAGGCAGTACATAGTGCAGTAGAAAATCCCCAGCCGTCATATAGCCTTGGTTACCGTATTGTGGTCCCGAGAAGATGGTCAATAGCAGTGACAATAATTTCTCCATTAGTAACGTCCTGTAGGGTACAACTAGTGAAGCAGAATTCAGTTATTCATTGTGATTACGAACGGACAAACAAAATAAAGGGGCAGTAGTGAAATTCTAGGACTTGGATGTTCTATAACATATAGAGATGAGTATTAGTATCTTATAACGGATCTGATAGATTTTAGAACATTATCCAGTGACTCGGTTGTTTAGCGATGCAATATACCCAAACCAAGTCAAAGCAATGACAAAAGAGTTAATAGAGATAAAATAATAATAAACACTATAATAAAAACAAAGAACTCCACTGTAAAATGTTTCCTTTTCCTGAATTCCTCATGTTTCCGAACAAGAACTCCCAGCATTCCCTGGCTGAACATCCTTGCCTTAAACCAGACTGGCCCCTCAATACTTCTAATCTTAATATTAATTGATTGTCTCAGGCTGAATAATTGATTCATTTTATTAAATTTATTTCCTAGAAAAAAAATGATGACCTGTCATTTGATTAAATGGATCCAAAATATTACACATCATCTATTAAAATTGCAACTAATAATAATAAAAAAAAATCCATTGAAACCGTTATATTAATTTAATCTTTTTATAAAAGCCAGTTTTGCAATCTCTATAACGAAAATTGAGTTGAACCTATTGATCAGGACCTACACAACAATCCATGTTACCCCTGTGAAATGTAATTGCCCACCTCCGCCTTAAACTACTTTTATTGCCAAACCAAGAGCCAACTTTTTTTGTGACCATGATGCCTTGTATATAAACACTTACCTTGAGTTGATGGCAACGTTTGTAACACACGGACCCTTCTACTTGGGTTCTGGTGAAAAACTAAAACTGATTCAAGAGAAATGAGCATTAAACAAGGAAATATTTTTTTTTTTTAAAGGACTGGTTTTTGTTTGTATTACCCAGAAATCCTCTTTACATTATGGACCCCTTCCAAAATAAGGATTGTAATAAAGGGAGTGCCCGTTCAACCGTCACGCTTACAAGGAAACGGTTTTAAGCCATTCAGAATTTCAAGAATTATCACTCAGCCCTGATTTGGTTTTAGGAAAGACTAAACCTAAACTAAAATTAAACTAAAAATATAGGAGTCATTATATATATAATTTAAAATGTGCTTTTATATTTCATTTTTGTAGAATTATACACCAAATTGAAATGTGTAAGCTCTTCCAACTTGTAACGCAAATTAACTGTTCATCAAATTGGAATGCTTTAAAATAAGAAAAAGGTGAATTTTACAGATAAACTGTAGCTGAAAGTAGATAAACCAAAACTAATATAAAAGCTCTCCTAAATAAAACAAAGAAAGCAATTAAGCTAGCTAAAATAGAAAATGAAATACGGATAGCAGAACAAAGCAAGTTTAACCCCAAAATGTTTTTTTAAATACATCAACAGTAAAAAGATGAGGACCGAGAATGTGGGACCAATAAATAATGGGGCTGAGGTGGTTATGGAGGATGCTGAGAAGGCTAATGTGCTAAACCATTGTTTTTCCTCCGTATTCACTATAGAGAATTCTAGTCCTAATAGCAGGGACTGTAATAATATGAAGGGTATAAATGAGGAATATTCACTCTGTATACACTATAGAGAATTTGAGAATTACTGGTATTAATACATATACTGTAGTTCTGGTTGGTACAGGGATACTATATAATATTGAGAATTACTGGTATTAATACATATACTGTAGTTCTGGTTGATCCTGGGATACTTTCCGATTGCCATTTGGAGTCAGGAAGGAATTTTTTCCTCCCTTTTTAGTTGGTTTTTTTTTGCCTTCCCCGGGATCAACTGTTAGGTAGGGTTAAAAGGGAGGGTGAAATGGTTGGACTTATGTCTTTATTCAACCTCAATTACTATGTCACAATGTAATACAAATAGCCAATAGCATTGCATATATAGGTCTAGACTGGATGAAACCTGTCCAAGAGTTAGGAAACAGTGGACCAATCTGTAAAATGGAGAACCATCTACCTTGTTGTCTTGGGCGACCTGTGGACACCACCAATTCTGTTTAATTGTGGTGCCCTGGACCTTTCGAGACCCTAGCAATAATTTTATTAGTTATAGATATTCAGGGTTATTCAATAAAAGTTCTTATCGTTTAAAATGGTGCTAATTTTGCCCCAACCAATCAGATTATTGAGGAAGTACTGGTATTTAATACATATATGTAGTTCTGGTTGGTACGGGGATACTATATAAATTGATAATTACTGGTATATACATATACTGTAGTTCTGGTTTGGTACGGGATACTATATAATAATTGAGAATTACTGTTATTAATACTATATCTAGTTTCTGGTTGTGTAAGGATCTATAAATATTGAGAATTACTGGTATTAATACATTACTGTAGTTCTGGTTGGTAAAGGGGATACTATATAATATGAAATTACTGGTATTAATACATACTGTAGTTCTGGTTGGTACAGGGATACTATATAATATTGCAGAATTACTGGTATTAATACATATACTGTGTAGTTCTGGTTGGTACAGGGATACTATATAATGAGAATTACTGGTATAATACATATACTGTAGTTCTGGTTGTACAGGGATACTATATAAATTGAGAATTACTGGTATTAATACATATACTGTAGTTCTGGTTGGTACAGGGATATAAATGAGAATTACTGGAGTATTACATATACTGTAGTTTCTGGTTGGTACAGGGATACTATATAATATTGAGAATACTGGTATTTAATACATATACTGTAGTTCTGGTTGGTACAGGGATATATAATATTGAGAATTACTGGTATTAATACATATACTGTAGTTCTGGTTGGTACAGGGATACTATATAATATTGAGAATTACTGGTATTAATACATATACTGTAGTTCTGGTTGGTACAGGGATACTATATAATATTGAGCATTACTGGTATTAATACATATACTGTAGTTCTGGTTGGTACGGGGATACTATATAATATTGATAATTACTGGTATTAATACATATACTGTAGTTCTGGTTGGTACAGGGATACTATATAATATTGAATTACTGGTATTAATACATATACTGTAGTTCTGGTTGGTACAGGGATACTATAAATATTGAATTATGGTATTATAATATTACTGTAGTTCTGGTTGGTTACAGGGATATTATAATATTGAGAATTATTGGTATTAATACATTACTGTGTTCTGGTGGTACAGGGTACTATATAATATTGGAATTACTGGTATTAATACATATACTGTAGTTCTGGTTGGTACGGGAACTATATAAATTGAGAATTACTGGTATTAATACATATACTGTAGTTCTGGTTGGTACGGGATACTATATAATATGAGAATTACTGGTATTAATACATATACTGTATTCTGGTTGGTACGGGATACTATATAATATTGAGAATTACTGGTATAATACATATACTGTAGTTCTGGTTGGTCAGGGATACTATATAATATTGAGAATTATGGTATTAATACAATACTGTAGTTCTTTGTTTGGTACGGGGATACTATATAATATTGAGAATTACTGGTATTAATACATATACTGTAGTTTCTGGTTGGTACAGGGATAATAATAATATTGAGAATTACTGGTATTAAGAACATATACTGTAGTTCTTGGTTGATCCTGGCGATACTTTCCGATTGCCATTTGGAGTCAGGAAGGAATTTTTTCCTCCCTTTTTAGTTGGTTTTTTTTTGCCTTCCCCGGGATCAACTGTTAGGTAGGGTTAAAAGGAGGGTGAAATGGTTGGACTTATGTCTTATTCACCTCAATTACTATGTCACAATGTAATACAAATAGCCATAGCATTGCATATATAGGTCTAGACTGGATGAAACCTGTCCACGAGTTAGGAAACATGGACCAATCTGTAAATGGAGAACCATCTACCTTGTTGTCTTGGGCGACCTGTGGACACACCAATTCTGTTTAATTGTGGGCCCTGGACCTTTCGAGACCCAGCAATAATTTTATTAGTTATAGATATTCAGGGTTATTCAATTAAAAGT
>CM033476.1:10425401-10780248 GCA_019447015.1 Hymenochirus boettgeri | reverse complement strand
TCTTATCGTTTAAAATGGTGCTAATTTTGCCCCAACCAATCAGATCTAAGCTTTCAAATGTTAAATAAGATCTGATTGGTTGGGGCAAAATTAGCACCATTTGAGAAAAGTGAAGAACAGGATAAAGGAGAGTTTATTTATTCCTGTCTCCCACTCAGGTATAGTCAAGGTAAATATTCGTGGTGGACATTGAATCAGTTTTCCCCAATAGATGTAAAAATCTGGTTGAGACTTGAGTGCATATGGGGAAGTATAGGGAACATGTTTGAAAAGCCAGATAACAAGGGAATTTGGAATGGTGGTTGGCATATCCTCCGTGTCAGGACAACTTGTTATATCACCCAACATATCCCAGACTCAGCCTTGCGTCTATCCTAGTCAACCAAAGCAATGCTGGAGGTGGGAGTCATCTAGACTTATTGTCTGTAATAAAATTAAATACTAACTATACTGCCTTGTGTTTTTGGTTTGGGACCTTGCTTAAAGATTTCCCCAAATAACATCCGCTGTAATCTATGTGGTGAGCTGGTCCATACACCGTCCAAAGTGTTCATTGCCCAATTAGAGGAGAAGTTCCAGTCCAAGGTGGGTGAACTAGAGCTAGAACCCTAAACCTTTACACCAGGTCCCTCAAATATCCCAGGTCCAGGTCAAACACCAAAATAGAAGGTCCGTCTGCCACCTAAATGTGTGTACAGAATATTCCTTCTCTGTATATTTATATTTATACATATGGGTGGGAGCTGCCATATTGATCCCCTTAGACAGTACAGTATGAGGGTATAGCTTATTGTGTACAGAACATTCCTTTCTGTATATTTATATTATACATATGGGTGGGAGCTGCCATATTGTTTCCCTTATACAGTACAGTATGAGGTTATAGCTTATTGTGTGTACAGAACATTCCTTTCTCTGTATATTTATACATATGGGTGGGAGCTGCCATATTGTTTCCCTTAGACAGTACAGTATGAGGTATAGCTTATTGTATGTACAGAACATTCCTTCTCTGTATATTTATACATATGGGTGGGAGCTTGCCACATTGTTTCCCTTAGACAGTACAGTATGAGGTATAGCTTATTGTGTGTACAGAACATTCCTTCTCTGTTATTTATACTCATGGGTGGGAGCTTGCCATATTGTTTCCCTTAGACAGTACAGTATGAGGGTATAGCTTATGTATGTACAGAACATTCCTTCTCTGTAATTTATACATATGGGTGGGAGCTGCCATATTGTTTCCCTTAGACAGTACAGTATGAGGGTATAGCTTATTGGTGGTACAGAACATTCCTTCTCTGTATATTTATACATATGGGTGGGAGCTGCCATATTGTTCCCTAGACAGTACAGTATGAGGGTATAGCTTATTTGTGTCAGAACATTCCTTCTCTGTATATTTATACATATGGGTGGAGCTGCCATATTGTTTCCCTTAGACAGTACAGTATGAGGGTTATAGCTTATTGTGTGTACAGAACATTCCTTCTCTGTATATTTATATTTATCATATGGGTGGGAGCTGCCACTTGTTTTCCTTTAGACAGTACAGTATGAGGGTATAGCTTATTGTGTGTACAGAACATTCCTCCTCTGTATATTTATATTTATACATATGGGTAGGAGCTGCCATTTGTTTCCCTTAGACAGTACAGTGTGAGGGTATAGCTTATTGTATGTACAGAACATTCCTTCTCTGTATATTTATATATATGGGTGGGAGCTGCCATATTGTTTGCCTTAGACAGTACAGTATGAGGGTATAGCTTATTGTATGTACAGAACATTCCTTCTCTGTATATTTATATTTATACATATGGGTGGGAGCTGCCACATTGTTTCCTTTAGACAGTACAGTATGAGGGTATAGCTTATTGTGTGTACAGAACATTCCATCTCTGTATATTTATGTTTATACATATGGGTAGGAGCTGCCATATTGTTTCCCTAGACAGTACAGTATGGGGTATAGCTTATTGTATGTACAGAACATTCCTTCTCTGTATATTTATATTTATACATGGGTGGAGCTGCCTTATTGTTTCCTTAGACACTACAGTATGAGGGTATAGCTTATTGTATGTGACAAACATTCATTCTCTGTATATTTTATTTATCCATATGGGGTGGAAGCTTCCATATTGTTTCCCTTAGACATTACAGTATGAGTGTAGCTTATTGTATGTACAGAACATTCCTTCTCTGTATATTTATATTTATACATATGGGTGGAAGCCGCCATATTGTTTCCATTTGACAGTACAGTATGAGGATATAGCTTATGTATGTACAGACTATTCCTTCTCTGTATATTTCTATTTATACATATGGGTGGAAGCTGCCATATTGTTTTCCTTAGACAGTACAGTATGATGGTATAGCTTATTGTATGTACAGAACATTCCTTCCTCGTATATTTTATATTTATACATATGGGTGGGAGCTGCCACATTGTTTCCCTTAGACAGTACAGTATGAGGGTATAGCTTATTGTGTGACAGAACATTCCTTCTCTGTATATTTACATATGGGTGGGAGCTGCCATATTGTTTCCCCTTAGACAGTTACAGTATGAGGGTATACTTTATTGTATGTACAGAACATTCCTTCTCTGTATATTTTATACATAGGGTGGGAGCTCCATATTGGTTTTCCCTTAGACACGTACAGTATGGGTATAGTTATGTTGTACAGAACATTCCTTCCTGTCTGTATATTTATATTTATACATATGGGTTGAAGCTGCCATATTGTTTCCTTAGACAGTACAGTATGAGGTTTATAGCTAATTGTGTGTACCAGAACATTCCTTCTCTGTATATTTATGTATATGGGTGGGAGCTGCCATATTGTTTCCTTAGACAGAGTATGAGGGTATAGCTTTATTGTGTGTCCAGAACATTCCTTCTCTGTATATTTATATTTTATACATATGGGTGGGAGCTGCCACATTTTTTCCCTTAGACAGTACGTATGAGGTATAGCTTCTTGTGTGTACAGACATTCCATCTCTGTATATTAATAATTTATAACATATGGGTAGGAGCTGCCATATTGTTTCCCTTAGACAGTACAGTATGAGGGTATAGCTTTATTGTATGTACAGAACATTCCTTCTCTGTATATTTATATTTTATACATATGGGTGGAAGCCGCCATATTGTTTCCCTTTGACAGTTACAGTATGAGGATATAGCTTATGTATGTACAACTATTCTTCTCTGTATATTATATTTATACATATGGGTGGGAGCTGCCACATTGTTTCCCTAGACAGTACATTATGAGGGTATAGCTTATTGTGTTAGAACATTCCTTCTCTGTATATTTATACATATGGGTGGGAGCTGCCATATTGTTTCCCTTAGACAGTACAGTATGAGGGTATAGCTTTTGTATTACAAACATCCTTCTCTGTATATTATACATAGGGTTGGAGCTCCAATTTTTTCCCTTAGACGTTACAGTATGAGGGTATAGCTTATTGTGTGTAACAGACATTCTTCTCTGTATATTTATATTTATACATATGGGGTGGGAGCTGCCACATGTGTTCCCTTAACAGTACCAGTATGAGGGATAAGCTTTTGTGTGTTACAGAACATTCCTTCTCTGTATATTTATACATATGGGTGGGAGCTGCCATAGTGTTTCCCTTATACAGTACAGTTGGGGTATAAGCTTATTGTGTGTACAGAACATTCTTCTCTGTATATTTATACATATGGGTGGGAACTGCCATATTGTTTCCCTTAGACATACAGTATGAGGGTATGCTTATTGTTGTGTACAGACATTCCTTCTCTGTATATTTATACATGGGTGGGAGCTGCCATATTGATCCCCATAGACAGTACAGTATGAGGGTATGCTATTGTGTGTACAGAATATTCCTTCTCTGTATATTTATACATATGGGTTGGAGCTGCCATAGTTTTTCCCTTAGACAGTACAGTATGAGGTTATAGCTTATTGTGTGTACAGAACATTCCTTCTCTGTATATTTATGTATATGGGTGGGAGCTGCCATATTGTTCCCTTAGACAGTACAGTATGAGTTATAGCTTATTGTTGTATACAGAACATTCCTTCTCTGTTATTTATACATATGGGTGGGAGCTGCCATATTGTTTCCCTTAGACAGTACAATGAGGGTATAGCTTATTGTGTGTACAGAACATTCCTTCTCTGTATATTTAATATTTATACATATTGGGTGGGAGCTGCCACATTGTTCCCCTTAGACAGTACAGTATGAGGGTATAGCTTATTGTTGTAAGACATCTCCATCTCTGTATTTTAGTTATCATATGGGTAGGAGCGCCATATGTTTTCCTAGACATTACAGATGAGGGTATGCCTTATTGTAATGTACAGCCAAACATTCCTTCTCTGTATTATTTATATTTATAACATTGGGTGGAAGCTGCCATTTGTTTTCCTTATACAGTACAGTAGATGGTAAGCTTATTGTATGTACAGAACATTCCTTCTCTGTTTATTTATTTTATACATATGGGTGGGAGCTGCCCACATTGTTTCCCTTAGACAGTACAATATGAGGGTATAGCTTATGGTGTGTCAGAACATTCCTTCTCTGTATATTTATACATATGGGTGGAGCTGCCATATTGTTTCCCTTAACAGTCACTATGAGGGTATAGCTTATTGTATGTACAGAACATTCCTTCTCTGTATATTTATACATATGGGTGGGAGCTGCCATATTGTTTCCCTTAGAACGGTACAGTATGAGGGTATAGCTTTATTGTGTGTACAACATTCCCTTCTCTGTATATTTATATTTATACAATGGGTGGGAGCTGCCACATTGTTTCCTTAGACAGTCAGTATGAGGGTATAGCTTATGTGTGACAGAACATTCCTCTCTGTATATTTATACATATGGTGGGAGCTGCCATACTGTTTCCCTTAGACAGTACGTATGAGGGTATAGATTATTGTATGTACAGAACATTCCTTCTCTGTATATTTATACATATGGGGGTGGAGCTGCTATATTGCATCCCTTAGACAGTACGTATGAGGGTATAGCTTATTGTGTGTACAGAACATCCTTCTCTGTATATTTACACATATGGGTGGGAAGCTGCCATAGTGTTTCCCTTAGACAGTACAGTATGAGGGTATAGCTTATTTTTGTGTACAGAACATTCCTTTCTGTATATTTATACATAGTTGGGGGAGCAGCCATATTGTTTCCTCTTAGACAGTACAGTATGAGGGATAGCTTATTGTGTGTACAAATTCCTCTCTGTATATTTATATTTAACATATGGGTGGGAGCTGCCATATTGTTTCCCCTTAGACAGTACAGTAGGAGGGTATAGCTTTTGTATGTACAAACATTCCTTCTTGTATATTTTATATTTATACATATGTGGGGAGCTGCATAGTGTTTCCCTTAGTCGGTACAGTATGAGGGTATAGCTTATTGATGTTACAGAACATTCCTTCTCTGTATATTTTATACATATGGGTGGAAGCTGCCATATTTTTTCCCTTAGACAATACAGTATGAGGGTATAGCTTATTGTGTGTACAGAACTTCCTTCTCTGTAATTAATACACATGTGGGGGAGCTGCCATATGGTTTTCCTAACAGTACAGTATGAGGGTATATCTTATTGTATATACAGAACATTTCTTCTCTGAAATATTTATTTTTACATATGGGTGTGGGAGCTGCCATATTGTTTCCCTTAGACCATAACGTATGAGGGTAATCCTATTGTTGTACAGAACATTCCTTCTCTGTATATTTATACATATGGGTGGGAGCTGCCATAGTGTTTCCCTTAGACTACGATGAGGGTTATAGCTTATTGTATGTACAAATTCCTTCTCTGTATATTTATATTTATACATATGGGTGGAAGCTGCCATATTGTTTCCCTTTGACAGTACAGTAGAGGGATAGCTTTGTATTTACATAACATTCCTTCTCTGTAATATTTACATATGGGTGGAGCTGCCATATTGATCCCCTTAGACGTACAGTATGAGGGTATAGCTTATTGTGTGACAGAACTTCCTTCTCTGATATTTATACATTGGGTGGGAGCTGCCATAAGTTTCCCTATACAGTACAGTATGAGGGTATGCTTATTGTGTGTACAGAACATTCCTTCTCTGTATATTTTATACATATGGGTGGGTGCTGCCACATTGTTTTCCTTAGACATACGTATGAGGGTAGTAGCTTATTGTGGTGTACAGAATATTCCTTCTCTGTATATTTAACATATGGGTTGGAGCTGCCCATAGTTTTTTCCCTTAGACATTACGTATGAGGTTATAGCTTATGTGTGTACAGAACATTCCTTCTCTGTTATATTTGTATTGGGTGGGAGCTGCCATATGTTCCCTTAGACAGTACATTATGAGGTTATAGCTTATTGTGTATACAGAACATTCCTTCTCTGTATATTTATCATATGGGTGGGCTGCCATATTGTTTCCCTTAGACAGTACATTAGGAGGGCTATAGCTTATTGTGTGTACAGACATTCCTTCTCTGTATATTTATATTTATACATATGGGTAGAGCTGCCCACATTTTTTCCCTTAGACAGTACAGTATGAGGGTATAGCTTATTGTGGTACAGACTTCCATCTCTTATATTTATATTTATACATATGGGTAGAGCTGCCATATTGTTTTCCCTTAGACAGTACAGTATGAGGGTATAGCTTATTGTATGTACAAACATTCCCCTTCTCTGTATAGTTATCATTTAGCATATGGGTGGGAGCTGCCATATATGTTTCCCTTAGACAGTACATATGAGGGTATAGCTTATTGATGTACAGACATTCCTCTCGTATATTTATATTTATACTATGGGTGGAAGCCGCCATATTGTTTCCCTTTGACATTACAGTAATGAGGATATAGCTTATAATTTACAGACTATTCCTTCTTGTATATTTATATTTATAACTATGGTGGAAGCTGCCCATAGTTGTTTCCCTTAGACAGTCATATATGAGGGTATAGATTATTGTGTTACAGAACATCCTTCTCTGTAATTTATATCATATGGGTGGGAACTGCCATATTGTTTTCCCTTAGACAGTACAGTATGGGTATAGCTTATTGTGTGTACAAACATTCCTTCCTCTGTATATTATAATATGGGTGGAAACTGCATATTGTTGCCCTTGCCAGACAGTATGAGGGTAATAGCTTATTGTGTGTACAGAAACATTCTCTCTGTATATTTATACATATGGGTGGGACTGCCATATGTTTCCCTTAACAGTTACAGTAATGAGGGTATAGATTATTGTGTGGTACAGAACATTCCTTCTCGGTATATTTAACATATGGGTGGAACTGCCATATTGTTCCCTTAGACGTACAGTTATGAGGGTATAGCTTATTGTGTGTACGAACATTCCTTCTCTGTATATTTATACATTGGGTGGAGCTGCCATATGATCCCATAACAGTACAGTATGAGGGTATAGCTTATTGTATGTACAGAACTTCCTTCTCTGTATATTTATCCATATGGGTGGGAGCTGCCATAGGTGTTTCCCTTAGACGTACAGTATGAGGGTATAGCTTATTGTGTGTACAGAACATTCCTTCTCTGTATTATTTATATATACATATGGGTGGGAGCTGCCATATTGTTTCCCTTAGACAGTACATTATGAGGGTATAGATATTGTATGTACAGAACATTTTCTTCTCTGTATATTTATACATATGGATGGAGTCTGCCAACATTTTTTCCCTATACAGTACAGTATAGGGTATAGCTAGTTTGTACAATAACATTCCTTCCTCCTGTATTTTTACATATGGGTGGGGCTGCCATATTGATCCCCATAGAACAGTACGTATGAGGGTGTAGCTTCTTTGTCTTCTATTTATTTTGTTTATACATATAGTTGTGAGGTAAAGTTTTGTTTTTAATTTTACCATTGAAACTGTTTGAAAAACACCAAAAACAACAACACACATGTAGATACACACAACATGTGACAATGATGTTTTCCCATTAACTATATGTCTGTGACACTTCTTTGGTGTTCAGACACAGCCCCGCGTGTTATGTTTCTTCTTCTATTTGACTCCCAATGAATTTGATAGTTCAGACACCACTGGCTTCTGCTATAATCCCGGCAACACTACATCAGTTTAACGTTCCCTGGCCTCTGACAGGTTGGACTGACGTGTGACATGAGGTATAAATTCCAGGCAGTAGTGGAATTTTCTCTCTGTCGGACTCCCCCACCCTTTCACAATGGCTGACACGGCTGCTCCTCTCATCTCCAGTCTTTCCCCAAATCTCAAAGTGGCCGCTGCGAGATCCAATCGCTGGGACTCCTGAAGAAGGTCCGCAGTCGGTTGGATTGTGAAGTGTAATTCCGGATCTGCCGCGCAGTCTTGGGAACACTTTCTTAAACGACTGCAGAAACGAAGATTCCCCCAGGGGGCTCAGTCCCCGGGTAGAGTTTTTGCTTCCTGTGAAGAATCTGTTGCGATTTCTGCCTAGCATAGAAGGTGTTACGGCTGTTAAGAGGCAATGTCTCACCTGCAGACGCCAACACTGCACTGACCAGACAACAACACCTGTAGGCCGCATTTGGAGAAACCCAAATTGCCAGTCCCCAACGAGTTGGTGGACCCATAAAGGACACGGATCTACGAGCTGCCCTGCCTCCACAACGACCCCTGGACTGTGTCCTGTCTGCCGGCTTCGCAAGATGGGACCTGGTGTTCTCTGCCAAGTTTGGTTTCAACACAACTTCACAAAGAGTCACAACACAATCCCCTGCAGCGAGCGAGGAAACGAGGAGTAACGTTTGGAATTTATTGGAGAGAACTGTTAAGTTATACACCTTATAATCTTACTTTTCAGGAGAAGAGAGCCACAAAGGTGAGGTTATAAAAAATAAATGCACCCGAACTGTAAACTTAATAAAGGATATTAAAGTCACCTTGGGAGTTCCCATGTCCTTATACAAGTACTATGCCTGCGGCCCGTGCTTTTATATGGTCACGGAACTCCTCTGTGGCTTCTAATATCCTTATAATCACAGTTGGGGTGCAATTACTCCACTATATAAGTTACAGTTGGGGGTGCATTCGATCCACATATAACTAATCTCTTCCATTTACAGTTGGGGGTGCATCTATATCCCACTTATAACTAATATCCTTATAATTCACAGTTGGGGGTAGTATTCCACTATATAACTAATATCCTTATAATTTACAGTTGGGGGTCATCTATCCAACTAAAATCAAAAAAACGTTAGATTTATCCTTCATACAGTATTTCTTTTTATAATAATAGTGATTAGTAATAAGTTCACTGATTAACCATGTGCACCTATAATACATTGGATTTCAGTGTAAGGTCGACATGGGTTGGGCTCATTTGAGCACTATTTCTTCTTTTATCATAGCCTTACCTCCCAACTATTTCCCAGAGGTGCCACGCGGATGTTTAGGAAAATGGATGTTAATTCCCGCCCTGAACTGAGTCACTCTCGACTCTCCCTCTTGACCCTCCCCGTTAATATTTGCACAAACTTACCTGGAAACTTACACTGCAGTTCTGTTATAGAAGATTTTTAGCAGTAAAATTAACACCTGATGTACAAAATAACCTATGTTCCAGCCTAGAAAAGTAACTAATATGTAATTAACTCCGGCCTGGGGACATTATTTTTCACCATTTTAGTGTTAGCCCAAAAATATGCAATTACAATTCAGCGAGAAGCCACAAGGTTGTACAGAATGCAACCGCGCTACTACCTCTCTTTCCGCGAAACATCGCCCAGGTCATCAGGAAGGCGAAATTTCGACCTGTTAACGTCATCCCGTGTGTATAAACATGTTTCGCATTATTGAAGTTCAGCTGCCTTGGAGCTCCTTGGGCTGGCAGGGAATGGTGACCTTTCGAGTTCAGGTTTTCTGTGTGGGATATTGTTTTACTTTCTCTGATGTTGGCGTACACCTGGTTAAACATATAACTTGGACAAGACGTGAACTGCTTGTTCCTATGGGTGGTAACTCCAGTATAGTTACTGCCTTAACGCAGGGATTCCAAAGTACACATAACTTTGTTAAGGCTATGGGGCCATACCCCCTATTGATGCAATGTATGTATGTATGTATGCAATGTTTTTATGTAATGTATGTAATGTATCCAGCACCCTAAATCTGCTGCCATTTATTCTGTATGTTTAATTGGATTTTGCAAAAATGTTATTCACAATGTGACCATTCACGCCAGCACGCGACATTTACGACATTGGACATTTTCCTGGGCCACTGTAGGGTCATTCCTTGGACCAATCAAAAACGTTCAAAATCTGACAGATTAATAGACCACTTATACTGTCATCTCTGTAAAGGAACAGGGTTTTACTAGGCACAGATACAATAGTAAAACAAACTAATATAATAACAGGTGAAAGGAAGATTTGTCATGTGCAGAAATATGGATTTTGCTTTATTTCCCCTTTAAATAGTCTGGCCTGCTTATGTCCACATATACCATTAGCACTAAAGAAAACGGATAAAAAACAAAGTGTGGACAATTGGTTCTAATAGTAAATGTCAGATAAATACATTCTAGTGCCATTGAACGTATGGTAGAAATGACACCTATTATACTTATCTATCGCTATCCTCCATGACTTCCATGATAACTGTCAAGTGAAATCATGTAAGGCATTGCACAGCTTGACGTGACCTTAATACCTGTTCTTAAGCAGCATTTCTCCCTGTATTAATCATCTATATAGAGATCAATGCCAACCGATCACCAATCATGTTTCCTTCTCGCTGTTAACTACAACCGATCCTCCATTCTACCGGCAGACATATGGCAGCTTTCAGCAAAATAGAAAAATTACCTAAACAAAAGTTTTAGAACAGAGTTTTCCTAACCTCCCTTTGGTAGAGCAGCATTAAGAAGAGCCTTCATGGATCCCTTATAGAACTGGCATTATCTTTATAAAAATCAAAACTTGTAAAAGGGACCAGCTTTGTAACTGGAGCCGTTCAGGAGAAGGGCAACTAAATTAATAAGGGGAATGGTAGGGTCTGATATGCAGGCAGATTAGACCAAGTTGGAGCTGTTTACAATGAAGAACGACGTTTGCGTGGGGAATATGAATCACTTTATATAATCTATTAAGGGCCATACATTGAACTCTCTCTGTGCTGTTCACTAAAGGTCATATCAGAGGACACGTGGACATCCTTTAAGGTTGGAAGAAAATAAGTTTCATCTTCAGGTTAGAAAGGTTTCTTACAGTGAGAACGGTGAACTGTCCTCATGCAATGTGTATGGCAATTTCATAGGTTCTACGGCCCCACTTACGCGTTTTCTTAAGCTTTTATTAACGCACCACGTTTTGGGCTTGCGAAGCGCATGCGCATTTGGTTTATAATGGAATCGCGGAACGCAAAAACCCACCGCGATTTCCCATGCAATTAAGCATACGTTTCTTTTTGGTAACACATGCGGTTCACATTTTTTGGTGGCGATAACCTGCGATTCCGTTGCGCGATTTAGTGCGTTGTAGTGGGCCATAGCCGAATAGCTATAAAAGTTGTGGCTGGATGACATTCTAAACTAAAAATATTAATCCAGGATACTGTTAATCCTACCACCATGATCCTAAACACAATTTATCCCAGAGGAGGACGAATCCTCTGTCAGACTCCATGTAAAACAAACAAACATTGTTTATCATATTTCTAAATGAAATGTTGATTCTGTAGCTGGCATGACCTCACCCTTCATGTCTGTGAGGTCACTCATCCTGTGATATTCATTTGAAATGTCAACAACCACATAAATATTATTTTCTAACAGACAACACCGATCTTTTAAATCAGTACAGGTTATTAACATGTACAAGAAATAGAACAGAATATATTGCACCCATACCAATGCGACTAGTAGCTTGTCAATTACTTTATTCCACATTCCAGTTTTGCACTTACACTGATGGGATTTACCGATATTTGCAATGTGTATGGCAACCTTATGTAAACATAGAGGTGACCCCTAGAATCTCCTTATTGTAATAAATATTCACAAAGACACAGCAATGTAATGAAGGGAAGGGCCATAGAGTTTTCATATGTATGACAGGTTGTAGATAAGATAATGTAAGTGGTTCCTAATGCCGGCTTTAACATTCTTATGTCACTGGTTATAAACTTTGCCTTTAATCTCCAGGCTGAAATCCACGAGATTGTGGTCGGAATACGAATGAAACTGAATCTGCTGAACTCATTGAGCAACTGGAACGCAAACACGCAACATAACACTTCAATACAGGTTGCGGAATATGTAATATATTGTTTTAGCACAACAATAGTCCCATTGCAATAGATATGTTAAAACGTGCTAAGATTACCAGGCAGAGGGAGTTCACTTGTTTGGACAAATGCAAGGAATATCTTTTGTTTATTAATTAAGAAAGTCAATTACGGTAATACATTAATTATTAACTTTAAAGGGGGCGAATTGGCCACAAGTTTATGTATACATTAAAAGCCTTTCTATTGAACCTCAGATCACCTCTAGGTAAACAATGTTATAAGTTATATTGCTGGAAAGGTTTTTAGCAATATAACTTCCTAACACTTTTTGCTTTGCAGCAGCTTGTAGGCAGTGTGACTCATTTTCTCTGCCTGTATTATAGGCCCCCTCTCTCAAATGTCATTATTTTATTATAAACGTCTATGTGGGTACTTCATATCGTTCTCAGCATTCAGTCTAAGTGAGCATGCTCTGCAGGGGTGGAGGGGAGAGCCCAGGACTGAGATATTTTACTGAGATACTGTCCCCTTTCAGTAGCTTGAAGTGACCTCACCTGACCCTTGGCTCCTCCCCTCCTCCCCTGGGGCGAGCATGCTCAGTTAGAATTAATAGGTAGTAACGTTTGTAGTGTCAGTGTTTTCATTGTGGAGAGGAAAGTTATATTCTTGTAGAAGGTTGGCTTGTCCTATAATTATCATTTCTGAGCTAAGAAAGCAAAGCGATTTTTAACATGCACTCTGGTCATTCTGGAAGGTATTTGCGTCTTGCTCTATCCCCTTCCCAATAAATACCAACAGAATAAATTTTTATATCCTGGAACTAAACGGGTGAAATTTGATAAAAGTTCTTACGTTATTTTAAACGATAAGAACTTTTATTGAATCTCCCTGATTGGTCGGTTAGGAGGGGTTTGGGCTTTAAGACAGGAGAACATTTAGACTCCCACAGACTTTATTAGGGTTCAAGTGGAATTTTCAGTTTTGAGGAATTTCCATATGTTCGTGCATCTCTAATTAATATTTTAGAATGGACGGTAGGGGCTTGGGTAGGGCCTATTCCCATCCCATCTGGCATAGGGCTTATCTAACACCCCTGCCTAAAAGAACTGCAGCCCACAGCAAAAACCTAGAGAGTCTAAGACAAGGCCCCTTATAACTGGGCGTCTGATCTTAGTATAGAGGCTGGGAGACTGAAAGGTTATTAGGTAGAATGTACAATATTGTGCTACGTGGACTTAATAAGGGATGTCACAGTGATACAGTTAGCAAATCCCAGAGATTGAAGCCAAGAGTGCAATATGAAATTGTGCCGCTAGATGGCAGTCACGTTGTCACTAATTTTATTTCAATTTGCCGGTTTTCAGCTGCCAATTTTACTTTTCCTTTAACAATACCTCAATTCCTGGGTGATATCCCCACCTGGTCCTTCGGTTTCTGTCTCCTTCAATTTTTCCACTGTCTCTATGGGCACTGTCCCTTTAAATATCCCTTTTATTTCCCCTTTAATCTCTTATTTATCCAATGTTGTCACTTCTTATCTGGCTCTGGCAGCCAGAAGACCCTGGGGACAGTCTAGGTAAAGTTACACAGTAAAAAAATGTAAATACAAATACAATGAAAAGTCAATTGGTCAATATGTTGATTAAAGGGATTTGGCTGAGATTCCATTCTCATTCCATCCCTCCTTACTTCCATTTTCTTCCTCCCATTCCTCAATCCTTCCCTTGTCCTTCCACTTCCACCTCCTCTTGTTACCCAAACTCTCCCTCCCAGAGGTCTTACACAATACCGCGTTTGTGAATGTGGTTAAATCCGGGTAAATCAATTGTCCTTAAATCCCTCCCACTTGAGTTCCGATCCCTCAAACATCCAAGGTCCAAAGTCATCAATCCAAGGTAATCCATGGTACCTCTGGCAGCTTTCCATTTAAAGGGTATCTCCACCTGTAAAAAAAAAAAACAACTTTCTGTAGTGTAGACCACCTTCAACCACCAAGTTTCTTTTGTTAAAAAAGCAGCAGAAATGTACAACTTACATTGCTTTGTTCCACCAGTGCTCTCTGCTTGCCGGAAGTCGCAAGCAGGCGGTTGGACTGGCAGCTGCATCTGTGATTGGCTAAGAGGCAGCCAATCACAGACGGCAATTTTTGTGGAACAATTTGTTTGTGGAGCAGTCTGGTTCAGATGATAAAGGGGGACACAGAGGCAAGCTCTTGGGTTTAGTGAATGTTTACAGTCTGGAGTCAGTATGTGAGAGGAAAGTCGTAGGCAGTGTTATTTGGTAAAGACTGTGATACCATCACCAGGTCAGAATTAAAGTAATATATAATTTATAGGTAGGCACACTCTCTTCAGTATTTCAATGATACTCATTTATTAAAGTGCTGAAAATAACATGCCAAATACACACAACGTTTCGGGGGGTTTAGCCCCCTTCCTCAGGTGTAACCCGTGACTACAGAGTGCACTCAGTTACTGCATATGGTTGGAAACAGAATTAAAGTAAGTCAGATTTTTTTTGGTCCTTGTCTCCAATCCTAGACGATGTAGACCTTAATTGTGATGGGTTGACAGTCACTGAGGGGAAAATTCTTCCTTTCTTTAGACCAATCTAGGCTTTTGAGTCCATCACAAGTACCTTTGGAGATTACTTGACAGATATGGTTTTTATCATTTTTATTAATTGGCTACCGGTAAATGTTTTATACAGAGGGGCTGAGAGTTTCCCCCTTGTGACTGGTTGGCTGGGGAGGCCTTTTTGCCTCCAATTCCATTTGTTATATAATTTTGACATTGACCCTGTTTGGTCTAATTTGGCCAGGGACGATTCTGCCATTGAAAACAGGGAAGGATTTCGGCAAACAGCATCTTTCAAGGTTGAACAGACGAAGGGGAGAACAAGGTCGCTGAGTCAACTTTTCGAGCAGAACCTCGTCAGAATAAATATCACTTACCTGCGGAATGAGGAGTTTTTTTTGGTATAATAAACCCATTGTGTGCGGAGAGACTTCATCCGTGGGTAGACATCTTTCGAGCATGGGTATCTCCTTTTCTTGGGGACTGGGGGATTGGTGTCTCGGTAAAGCAAGTTTCTCCTTGTCTTCTCCACTATTATGTGGCAGAGAGTCTGAAGGAGATGGGGAAATGGGACCTGAACGTGAGTCAGATCAGATCATCTCCTACTATTGATATTGACAGGAGGGTCCCGTACACTTTCTTTCGTGTTCCATTGGTCCAGGAAGGCTGCTCAGGCAATGTTTTGAGAGAATAGGAGTTTGATGCCTTGAGACCTCATTACTGTATAATGCCCTAGAAGGTGGTGTAAACTAAGGGGGAGACCAGGGACATGATGGAGAAAGTAAAGAAGAACAGGATAAAGGAGAGTTTATTAGTCCTGTCTCCCACTCAGGTATAGTCAAGGTAAATATTCTGGTGGACAATGAATCAGTTTCCCCAATAGATGTAAAAATCTGGTTGAGACTTGAGTGCATATGGGGAAGTATGAGGGAACATGGTGAAAAGCCCAGATAACAAGGGAATTTGGAATGGTGGTTGGCAAGTATCTCTCCGTGTCAGGACAACTTGTTATATCACCCAACATATCCCAGACTCAGCCTTGCGTCTATCCTAGTCAACCAAAGCAATGCTGGAGGTGGGAGTCATCTAGACTTATTGTCTGTAATAAAATTAAATACTGCCTTGTGTTTGGAGTTGGGACACTTGCTTAAAGATTTCCCAAATAACATCCGCTGTAATCTATGTGGTGAGCTGGTCCATACACAGTCCAAAGTGTTCATTGCCCAATTAGAGGAGAAGTTCCAGTCCAAGGTGGGTGAACTAGAGCTAGACCCTAAACCTTTACACCAGGTCCCTCAAATATCCCAGGTCCAAGGTCAAACCAAAATAGAAGGTCCGTCTGCCAGCCTAAATGTGTGTACAGAATATTCCTTCTCTGTATATTTATATTTATACATATGGGTGGGAGCTGCCATATTGATCCCCTTAGACAGTACAGTATGAGGGTATAGCTTATTGTGTACAGAACATTCCTTCTCTGTATATTTATATTATACATATGGGTGGGAGCTGCCATATTGTTTCCCTTAGACAGTACAGTATGAGGGTATAGCTTATTGTGTGTACAGAACATTCCTTCTCTGTATATTTATACATATGGGTGGGAGCTGCCATATTGTTTCCCTTAGACAGTACAGTATGAGGGTATAGCTTATGTGGTTACAGAACATTCCTTCTCTGTATATTTTACATGGGTGGGAGCTGCCACATATTTTCCCTTAGACAGTTACAGTATGAGGTGATTAGCTTATTGTGTGTAGAACATTCTTCATTGTAATTTATACCATATGGGTGGAGCTGCCTATTGTTTCCCTTAACCAGTACAGTATGAGGGTATAGACTTATTGTGTGTACAGAACATTCCTTCTCTGTATTATATTTATACATTGGGTGGGAGCTGCCAATGTTTCCTTAGACAGTACAGTATGAGGTATAGCTTATGTGTGTACAGAACATTCCTCTGTAGTATATTTATACTATGGGTGGAGCTGCCATTTGTTTCCCTTAGACAGTACAGTATGAGGGTATAGCTATTGTTGTACAGAACATTCCTTCTCTGTATATTATTATATCTGGGTGGGAGCTGCCATATTGTTTCCTTAGACAGTACAGTATGAGGGTTATAGCTTATTGTTGTACAGAACATTCCTTCTCTGTATATTTATATATACAATGGGTGGGAGCTGCCACATGTGTCCTTTAGACAGTACAGTATGAGGGTATAGCTTATTGTGTGTACAGAACATTCCTCTCTGTATATTATTTTATACATATGGGTGGAGCTGCCATATTGTTTCCCTTAGACAGTACAGTATGGGGTATAGCTTATGTGTATGTAAGAACATTCCTTCTCTGTATATTATATTTATACATATGGGTGGGAGCTGCCATATTGTTTCCCTTAGGACGTACAGTATGAGGGTAAGCTTATTGTATGTACAGACATTCCTTCTCTGATATTTATATTTATACATATGGGTGGAAGCTCCATATTGTTTTCCCTTTAGACAGTACAGTATGAGGGTATAGCTTATTGTATGTACAGAACATTCCTTCTCTGTTATTTAATTTATACATATGGGTGGAGCGCCATATTGTTTCCTTAGACAGTACAGTATGAGGTATAGCTTATTGTTGTACAGAACTTCCTTCTCTGTATTTTTATTTATACATATGGGTGGGAGCTGCCATATTGTTTCCTTAGACAGTACAGTATGAGGTATAGCTTATTTATGTACAGAACATTCCTTCTCTGATATATATTATACATATGGGTGGAGCTGCCCTATTGTTTCTCCTTAGACAGTACAGTATGAGGGTATAGTATTGTGTGTACAGAACATTCTTTTCTTTCTGTATATTTATACCTATGGGTGGGAGCTGCCATATTGTTTCCCTAGACAGTACAGTATGAGGGTATAGCTTATTGTATGTACAGAACATTCCTTCTGGTATATTATATAATTATGGGTGGGAGCTGCCATATTGGTTTCCTAGACAGTACAGTATGAGGGTATAGTTTATTGTGTGTACAGACATTCCTCTCTATATTTATTTATACATATGGGTGTGAAGCTGCCATATTTTGATCTTAGACAGTACAGTATAGGGATAGCTTATTGTGTGTACAGAACATTCTCTCGTATATTTATACATATGGGTGGCGCTGCCATGTGTTTTCCTAGACGCTACAGTTATGAGGGTATAGCTTATTGTGTGTACAGAACACATTCCTTCTCTGTATATTATATTTATCATATGGTGGGAGCTGCCACATTGTTTCCCTTAGACAGTACAGTATGAGGGTATAGCTTATTGTGTGTACAGAACATTCCTCTCTGTATATTTATATTATACTATGGGGGGAGCTGCCATATTGTTTCCCTTGACAGGCAGTATGAGGGTATAGTTATTGTATGTACAGAACATTCCTTCTCTGTAATTTATATTATACATATGGGTGGAGCCCCACTTTGTTTCCCTTAGACAGTCAGTACAGTATGAGGTATAAGCTATTGTTGTACAGAAAATTCTTCTCTGTATATTATATTTATACATATGGGTGGGAGCTGCCACAGTTTCCCTTAGACAGTACAGTATGAGGGTATAGCTTATTGTGTGTACAGAAACATTCCTTCTCTGTATATTTATACATATGGGTGGGAGCTGCCATATTGTTTCCTTAGACAGTACAGTATGAGGGTATAGTCATTGTATGTACAGAACATTCCTTTCTGTTATATTATACATATGGGTGGGAGCTGCCATATTGTTTCCCTTAGACAGTACAGTATGAGGGTTAGCTTATTGTGTGTACAGAACATTCCTTCTCTGTTTTATATTTATACAATGGGTGGGAGCTGCCAATTGTTTCCCTTAGACAGTACAGTATGAGGGTATGCTTATTGTGTGAAGAAACATTCCTTCTCTGATATTTATACATATGGGTGGGAGCTGCCATATGTTTCCTTAACAGTACAGTATGAGGGTTAGCTTATTGTGTGTACAGAACATTCCTTCTCTGTATATTATACATATGGGTGGGACCGCCATATTGTTTCCCCTTAGACAGTCAGATGAGGGTATGCTTATTGTGTGTACAGAAACATTCCTTCTCTGTATATTATACATATGGTGGTGAGCTCCATGTTTCCCCTAGACAGTACAGTATGAGGGTATAGCTATGTGTTACAAAATTCCTTCTCTGTATATTTATACATATGGGTTGGAGCTGCCATATGTTTCCCTTAGACAGTACAGTATGAGGGTATAGCTTATGTGTGTGACAGAACATTCCTTTCTGTATATTTATTATATGGGTGGGAGCTGCCATATTGTTTCCCTTAGACAGTTACGTATGAGGTTATGCTTATTGTGGTTACCGAACATTCCTTCTCTGTATATTTATACAATATGGGTGGGAGCTGCCATATGTTTCCTTAGACAGTACAGTATGAGGGTATAGCTTATTTGTGTACAGAACATTCCTCTCTGTATTTATATTTTTTACATTGGGTGGGAGCTGCCACATTGTTTCCCTTAGACAGTACAGTATGAGGGTATAGCTTATTGTGTGTAAGAACATTCCTTCTCTGTATATTTATATTTATACATATGGGTGGAGCTGCCATATTTTTCCCTTAGACAGTACAGTATGAGGGTATATGCTTATGTTGTACAGAACATTCCTTCTCTGTATATATTTATACATATGGGTGGAGCTGCCATATTGTTTCTTAGACAGTACAGTATGAGGGTTATAGCTTATTGATGTAAAGAACATTCCTTCTCTGTATATTATATTTACATATGGGGGGAGCTGCCAATTGTTTCCCTTAGACAGTACAGTATGAGGGTATATAGCTTATTGTGTGTACAGAACATTCCTTCTCTGTATATTTTACAATGGGTGGGAGCTGCCTATTGTTTCCCTAGACAGTAACAGTATGAGGGTATAGCTATTGGTGTACAGAACATTCCTTCTCTGTATATTTATACATAGGTGGGAGCTGCCATATTGTTTCCCTTAGCGATACAGTATGAGGGTATAGCTTTATTGTTGTACAGAACATTCCTTCTCTGTATATTTATTTATACATATGGGTGGGGCTGCAAGCTGCAATTGTTTCCCTTAGACAGTACAGTATGGGGTATAGCTTATTGTGTGTACAGAACATTCTTCTCTCGTAATATATTATACATATGGGTGGGAGCTGCCATATGTTTCCCTTAGACAGTACAGTATGAGGGTATAGCTTATTGTTGTACAGAACATTCCTTCTCTTGATATATTATACATATGGGTGGGGAGCTGCATATTGTTCCATTAGACAGTACGTATGAGGGATTAGCTATTGTGTGTACAGAAACATTCATTCCTGTATATTTACACATATGGGTGGGAGCTGCCATATGTTTCCCTAGGACAGTACAGTATGAGGGTATAGCTTATTGTGTACAGAACATTCCTTCTCTGTATATTATACATATGGGTGGGAGCGCCATATTGTTCCCCTTAGACAGACAGTATGAGGGTTTTAGCGCTATTGTTGTACAGAAACATTCCTTCTCTGTATATTTATATATTACATAGGGTGGGCGCATATTGTTTCCCTTAGACAGTACAGTATGAGGGTAAGCTTATTGTTGTACAGAACATTCCTTCTCTGTATATTTATACATATGGGGGGGAGCTGCCATATGTTTCCCGTAGCTACAGTATGATGGTAAGCTTATTGTATGTACAGAAAATTCCTTCTCTGTATATTTATACATATGGGTGGAGCTGCCATATTGTTTTCCCTTAGACAGTACAGTATGAGGGTTAGCTTATTGTGGTACAGAACATTCCTTCTCTGTATATATTTATACATATGGTGGGAGCTGCCATATTGTTTTCCTTAGACAGTACGTATGAGGGTATAGCTTATTGTTACAGAACATTCTCTCTGTATATTTATATTTTACATATGGTAGGGAGCTGCCATATGTTTCCTTAGACAGTACAGTATGAGGTGTATAGCTTATTGTAGTGTACAGACATCTTTCTCTGTTAATTTATAACATATGGGTGGGGAGCTGCCATATGTTTCCAGTTAGACAGTGACAGTATGAGGGTTATAGCTTATGGATATGTACAGAAACATTCTCTCTGTAATTTAGTATTTATCATATGGGTGGAAGCTGCCATATTGTTCCTTAGGACAGTTACAGTATGAGGGTATAGCTTATTGATGTTACAGAACATTCCTTTCTGTAGTATTTATACATAGGGTGGGAGCTCCATATTGTACCCTAGGACAGTACAGATGAGGGATATCTATTGGTGTGTACAGAACATTCCTTCTCTGTATATTTATACATATGGGTGGGCTGCATATGATTTCCCTTAGACATGGACAGTATGAGGGTATAGCTTTTGTGTGTACAGAAACATTCCTTCTCGTTTATTTATACATATGGGTGGGAGCTGCCATATTGTTTCCCTTAGACAGTTACAGTATGAGGGTTAGACTATTTGTGTGTACAGAAATTCTTCTCTGTATATATACATATGGGTGGGAACTGCCATAGTTTTTCCCTTAGACAGTACAGATTGAGGGTATAGCTTAGTTGTGTACAGAAACATTCCTCTCGTATAATTTATCATATGGGTGGGAGCTGCCATATTGTTCCATTAGACAGTACAGGTATGAGGGTATAGCTTATTGTGTACAGAACATTCCTTCTCTTGTTATATTATACATAGGGGGGGGAGCTGCCATATTGTTTCCCTTAGACAGTACAGTATGAGGGTATAGCTTATTGTGTGTACAGAACATTCCTTCTCTGTTATTTATATTTATACAATGGGGGTGGGCTGCCATATGTTTCCCTTAGACATACGTATGAGGGATAGTCTATTGTATGTACAGAACATTCCTCCTCTGTATATTTATATTATATGGGTGGGAGCTGCCATGATTGTTCCCTAGACAGTACAGTATGAGGGTATAGCTTATTGTTGTTACAGAACATTCCTTCTCTGTAGATTTATTTATACATATGGGTGGGAGCTGCATGAGTGTTCCTTAGACAGTACAGTATGAGGGTATAGCTTATTGTGTGTACAGAACATTCCTTCTCTGTATATTTATATTTATACATATTGGTGGGAGCTGCCATATTGTTTCCCTTGGACAGTACAGTATGAGGGTATAGCTTATTGTATGTACAGAACATTCCTTCTCTGTATATTTATACATATGGTATAAATATACAGAGAGGAATGTTTCTGTACAAGCACACTAATCTATACCTCATACTGTAACTGTCTAAGGGAACCATATTGCAGCTTTCCACCCATTGTATAAATATAATATACAGAGAAGGAATAGTCTGTACATACATAAGCTCTATCCTCATACTGTACTGTCAAAGGGAACATATGGCGGCTTCCCCCATATGTATAAATATAAATGATACGAAAGGAACTTCGTACATACAATAATCGATATAAACCCTGCATACTGTACTGTCTAAGGAACACTCATGCAGCTCCCACCCATATGTATAATATAAATCTACAGAGAAGGAATGTTTCTGTAACATACAATAAGCTATACCCTCATACTGTACGTCTACGGGCAACAATATGGCAAGCTCCTACCCATATTAATACTATAAATATACAGAGTGGAATGTTCCTGTACACACAATAGCTATCCCCTCATACGTATGTCTAAGGTGAACAATGTCAGCCCTACCCCCATCTGTATAAATATAAATATACAGAGAAGGAATGTTCTGTACACACAATAAGCTATACCCTCATCATGTACTGTCTAAGGGAAACAATATGGCAGCTCCCCCCCCTATGTATAATATATACAAAGAAGGAATGTTCTGTTACACAATAACTATCACCTCATACTGTACTGTCCTAATGGAACAATATGGCAGCTCCACCCATTACATAAATTGATACCGGAGAGGAATGTGGTCGTACACAACTAAGCTATACCTTCAAAAAAAAAAAAAAAAAAAAATCTGTACTGTCTAAGGGAAAAACTATGGCAGCTCCAACCCTATGTCTATATACAGAGAAGAATATTCTGTACACACACAATAAGCGAACCCTCATACTGACTGTCTAAGGGAAACAATGTGGCCAGCACCCACCCATATGTATAAATAGACCCGAGAAGGAATGTTTCGGTACACACATAAAGCTATCCCCTCATACTGTCCAGTGTGATAAGGGAAATACATTATGCAGCCCCACCCATATGTATAAATATACAGAGAAGGAATGTTCTGTACACACCAAAGTATCCCCTCATCTGTACTGTCCTAAGAGGATCAATATGGCAGCTCCCACCCATATGTATAAATATACAGAAAGGAATGTTTTCTGTACATAATAAGCTATACCCTCATACTGTACTGTCCAAGGCAACAATATGGCACTTCCACCCATATGTATAAATATAAATAACAGAGAGAATGTTTCTGTCATACCATAAGCTATAACCCTCATACTGTCCTGTCTAAGGGAAACACTATGGCAGCTCCCCCCCATAATGTTATAAATCTAACAGAGAAAATGTCTGTACACACAATATAGCTACACCCTCATACTGTACTGTCTAGGAAACATATGGCAGCTCCCACCATATGTAAAAATATAAATATACAGAGAGAAATGTTCTGTATTACAATAAGCTATACCCTCATACGTAACTGTCTACGGAAAACATTTGCAGCTCCACACATGTGTATTATATACGAGAAGATAGTTCTGTACACACAATAAGCTCTACCCTCATACTGTATTGTCTAAGGGAAAAAATATGGCAGCTTCCACCCATATGTATAAATATACAGAGAAGGAATGTTCTGTACATACAATAAGCTATACCCTCATACTGTACAGACTAAGGGAACCATATGGCAGCTCCCCCCCATATTTAAGTATAAATATACAGAGAAGAATGTTTCTGTACATACAATAATCTATACCCTCATACTGTACTGTCTAAGGGAAACATATGCCAGCCCACCCTATGTATAAATATAAATATACAGAGAAGGAATGTTTCTGTACACACAATAAGCTAAAACCCTCATACTGTACTGTCTAAGGGAAACCATATGGCTGCTCCCACCATATGTATAATATACAGAGAAGGATGTTCTGTACACAAAATAAAGCTAACCCTCATACTGTACTGTCTAGGGAAACACTATGGCAGCTCCCACCCATATTGTAAATATACAGAGAATGAATGTTCTGTACACACAATACTACCCCTCATAAGTACTGTCTAAGGACAACTAATAGCAGCTACCCACCCATGATGTATAATATAAGAGAAGGAATGTCTGTACAACAATAACTATACCTCATACTGTCTGTCTAAGGGAACAGTATGGCAGCTCCCACCCATATGTTATATATTCGAGAGAGAATGTTCTGTACACACAATAAGCTATACCCCATACTGTACTGTCTAAGGGAAACAATGTGAGTGGCAGCTCCCACCCATATGTATAAATATAAATATACAGAGAAGGAATTTCTGTACACACAATAAGCTTACCCTCATACTGTACCGTCTAAGGGAAACAATATGGCAGCTCCCACCCATATGTATAAATATACAGAGAAGGAATGTTCTGTACACCAATACCTATACCCTCATACTGTACTGTCTAGGGAAACAATATGGCAGCTCCCACCCATATGTATAAATATACAGAGAAGGAATGTTCTGTACACACAATAAGCTATAACCCTCATATTGTACTGTCTAAGGGAAACAATGTGGCAGCTCCCACCCAATATGTATAAATATAAATAAACAGAGAAGGAATGTTCTTTACATCCAATAAGCTATAACCATCATACTGTACTGTCTAAGAAACAATATGGCAGCTTCCACCCATATGTATAAATATAAATTACGAGAAGGAATGTTCTGTACATACATAAGCATCATCCCCTCATACTGTACTGTCTAAGGGAAACAATATGGCAGCTCCTACCCATATGTATAAATATAAATATACAGAGATGGAATGTTCTGTACACCAATAAGCTATATCCCTCATACTGTACTGTCTAAGGGAAACAATGTGGCAGCTCCCACCCATATGTATAAATATAAATATACAGAGAGGAATGTTCTGTACACACAATAAGCTATACCCTCATACTGTACTGTCTAAGAAACAATATGGCAGCTCCCACCCATATGTATAAATATACAGAAAGGAATGTTCGGTATACCAATAAGCTATAACCTCATACGTACTGTCTAAGGGAACAATATGGCAGCTCCCACCCATATACATAAATATACAGATAAGGATGTTCTGTACACACAATAAGCTATAACCTCATACTGTACTGTCTAAGGGAAACACTATGGCACTCCAACCCATATGTATAAATATACAAGAAGGAATGTTTGTACAACACATAGCTATACCCTCATACTGTACTGTCTATGGGGATCAAATGGCAGCTCAGCCACCATATGTATAATATACGAGAAGGAAATTTTCTGTACACACAAAAGCTATACCCTCATCTTACTGTCTAAGGGAAACAATATGGCGAGTCCCACCCATATGTATAAATATCAGAGAAGGAAGTTCTGTACACACAATAAGCTATAACCTCATACTGTACTGTATAAGGGAAACACTATGGCAGCTCCCACCCATATGTATAAATATACAGAGAAGGAATGTTCTGTCCACACAATAAGCTATACCCTCATACTGTACTGTCTAAGGGAAACAATGTGGCAGCTCCCACCCATTGTATAAATATAAATATACAGAGAAGAATGTTCGTACACACAATAAGCTAACCCTCATACTGTAACTCTAAGGGAAACATATGGCAGCTCCCACCCATATGTATAATATACAGAAAGGAATGTTCTGTACATACAATGACTATACCCTCATACTGTACTGTCTAAGGGAAACAATATGGCAGCTCCCACCCATATGTATAAATATACAGAGAAGGAATGTTTCTGTACACACAATAAGCTATAACCCCTATACTGTACTGTCTAAGGAAACTGTGGCAGCTCCCACCCATATGTATAAATATAATTACAGAGAAGAATTTCTGTACATACATAGCTATATCCTCATACTGTATACTGTCAAGGGAAACAATGGCGGCTTCCACCCATATGTATAATATAAATTAACAGAGAAGGAATGTTCTGTACATACAATAAGCTATACCCTCATACTGTGTCGAAGGGAAACAATATGGCAGCTCCTCCCCATAGTATAATATAAATATACAGAGAGGAAATGTTCTGTACACACAATAAGCTATACCCTCATACTGTACTGTCTAAGGGAAAAATGTGGCAGCTCCCACCATATGTATAAATATAATATACAGAGAAGGAATGTTCTGTACACACAATAAGCTATACCCTCATACTGTACTGTCTAGGAAACAATGGCAGCTCCACCCATATACTAAATATAGACGAGAGATGTTCTGTACACACAATAAGCTATCCCTCATACTGTACTGTCTAAGAAATACTGGCAGCTTCACACCCATATGTATAATTAATAAATATACAGAGAAGGAATGTCTGTACACACAATAACCTATACCCTCATACTGTACTGTCTAGGAACCAATATGGCAGCTCCCACCCATATGTATAATATCCAGAGAAGGAATGTTCTGTACATACATAAGCTATACCCTCATACTGTACTGTCTAGGGAACAATATGGCAGCTCCCACCCATAGTATAAATAACAGAGAAGGAATGTTCTGTACACACAATACTATACCCTCATACTGTACTGTCTAAGGAGAAACAATGTGGCAGCTCCCACCCATATGTATAATATATATACAGAAAGGAATGTTCTGTACAACAATAAGCTCTACATCATACTGTAACTGTCTAAGAAACAACATGGCAGCTCTCCACCCATATGTATAAATAGAAAATACAGAGAAGGAAGTCTGTACATACATAAGCTATATCCTCATACTGTACTGTCAAATGGAAACAATATGGCGGCTTCCACCCATATGTATAAATATAAATATACAGAGAAGGAATGTTCTGTACATACAATAAGCTATACCCTCATACTGTAATGTCTAAGGGAAACAATATGGAAGCTTCCACCCATATGTATAAATATAAATATCAGAGAAGGAATGTTCTGTACATACAATAAGCTTACCCTCATACTGTAGTGCTAGGGAAAACAATAGGCAGCTCCCACCCATATGTATAAATATAAATATACAGAGAAGGAATGTTCTGTACATACAATAAGCTATACCCTCATACTGTACTGTCTAAGGGAAACAATATGGCAGCTCCTACCCATATGTATAAACATAAATATACAGAGATGGATGTTCTGTACACACAATAAGCTATACCCTCATACTGTACTGTCTAAAGGACAATGTGGCAGCTCCCACCCATATGTATATATAAATATACAGAGAGGAATGTTCTGTACATACAATAAGCTATAACCCTCATACTGTACTGTCTAAGGCAAACAATTGGCAGCTCCCACCCATATATAATAATATACAGAGAAGGAATGTTCTGTACATACAATAAGCATATCCCTCACACTGTACTGTCTAAGGGAAACAATATGGCAGCTCCTACCCATATGTATAAATATAAATATACAGGATGGAATGTTCTGTACACACATAAGCTATACCCTCATACTGTACTGTCTAAGGAAACATGTGGCAGCTCCCACCCATATGTATAAATATAAATATACAGAGAAGGAATGTTCTGTACACACAATAAGCTATACCCTCATACTGTACTGTCTAAGGAAACAATATGGCAGCTCCCACCCATATGTATAAATTACAGGAAGGAATGTTCTGTAACACACAATAAGCTAACACCTCATACTGTACTGTCTAAGGGAACAATATGCAGCTCCCACCCATAGGTAAAATATACAGAGAAGGAATGTTCTGTAACACACATAAGCTATACCCTCATACTGTACTGTCTAAGGGAAAACAATATGGCAGCTCCCACCCATATGTATAAAATATACAGAGAAGGAATGTTCTGTACATACAATAAGCTATACCCTCATACTGTACTGCTGTCTAAGGAAACATATGGCAGCTCCCACCCATAGGTATAAATATACAGAGAAGGATTTCTGTACACACAATAAGCTATACCCTCATACTGTACTGTCTAAGGGAAACAATGTGGCAGTCCTCCCACCCATATGTATATATTACAGAGAAGGAATGTTCTGTTACATACAATAAGCTTACCCTCTACTGTACTGTCTAAGGAAACAATATGGCAGCTCCCACCCATATGTATATAAAAGATACAGAGAAGAGATGTTCTGTACACACAATACGCTATACCTCATACTGTACTGTCAGGGACAATATGGCAGCTCCCACCCATATGTATAATATAAATATACAGAGAAGGAAGTTCTGTACCAATAAGCTATACCCTAATCCTACTGTTGTCTAAGGGGATCAATATGCAGCTCCCACCCTATGTATAAATATAAATATACAGAGAAGGAATATTCTGTACACACATTAGCTGGCAGACGGACCTTCTATTTTGGTTTGACCTTGGACCCTGGGATATTTGAGGGACCCTGGTGTAAAGGTTTAGGGTCTAGCTCAGTTCACCCACCTTGGACTGGAACTTCTCCTGCTAATTGGGCAATGAACATTTGGACTGTGTATGGACCAGCTCACCACATAGATTACCGCGGAGTTATTTGGAATCTTTAAGCAAGTGTGTCCCAAACTCCAAACACAAGGGCAGTATTTAATTTTATTACAGCCAATAAGTCTAGATGACTCCCACCTCCAGCATTGCTTTGGTTGACTAGGATAGACGCAAGGCTGAGTCTGGATATGTTTGGTGATATAACAAGTTGTCCTGACAGGAGATACTTGCCAACCACCATTCCAAATTCCCTTGTTATCTGGGCTTTTCACCATGTTCCCTATACTTCCCCATATCACCTCAAGTCTCAACCAGATTTTTACATCTATTGGGGAAACTGATTCATTGTCCACCAGAAATTTACCTTGACTATACCTGAGTGGGAGACAGGACTAATAAACTCTCCTTTATCCTGTTCTTCTTTACTTTCTCCATCATGTCCCTGGTCTCCCCCTTAGTTTACACCCACCTTCTAGGGCATTATACAGTAATGAGGTTCAAGGCATCAACTCCTATTCTCTCAAAACATTGCCTGAGCAGCCTTCCTGGACCAATGGAACACGAAAGAAAGTGTACGGACCCTCCTGTCAATATCAATAGTAGGAGATATCTGATCTGACTCACGTTCAGGTCCATTTCCCCATCTCCTTCAGACTCTCTGGCCACATAATAGTGGAGAAGACAAGGAGAAACTTGCTTTACCGAGACACCAATTCCCCAGTTCCCAAAAAGGGAGATACCCATGCTCGAAAGATGTCTACCCACGGATGAAGTCTCTCCGCACACAATGGGTTTTATTATACCAAAAAAACTCCTCATTCCGCAGTAAGTGAATATTATTCTGACGATGGTCTGCTCGAAAATTGACTCAGCGACCTTGTTCTCCCCTTCGTCTGTGTCAACCTTGAAAGATGCTTGTTTGCCGAAATCCTTCCTCCTGTTTCTCTCAATGGCAGAATCGTCCCTGGCCAAATTGAACCAAACAGGGTCAATGTCAAAATTATATAACAAATGGAAGTGGAGGCAAAAGGCCTCCCCAGCCAACCAGTCACAAGGGGGAAACTCTCAGCCCCTCTGTATAAAACATTTAACCGGTAGCCAATTAATAAAAATGATAAAAACCTATCTGTCAAGTAATCTCCAAAGGTACTGTGGATGGACTCAAAAGCCTAGATTGGTCTAAAGAAAGGAAGAATTTTACCCTCACGGACTGTGTCAACCCATCACAATATTAGAGGTCTACAATCGTCTAGGATGGAGACAAGGACCAAAAAAAATCTGACTTACTTTAATTCTGTTCCAAACAATGCAGTAACTGAGGTGCCTCTGTAGTCACGGGTTACACCTGAGAAGGGGGCTAACCCCCGAAACGTGTGTGTATTTGGCATGTTATTTTCAGCACTTTAATAAATGAGTATCATTAAATACTGAAGAGAGTGTGCCTACCTATAAATTATATATTACTTTATCTGACCTGGTGATGGTACTCACAGTCTTTACCAAATAACACTGCCTACGGACTTTCCTCCTCCACATACTGACTCCAGACTGTAAACATTCACATAACCCAAGAGCTTGCCTCTGTGTCCCCCTTTATCATCTGAACCAGACGCTCCACAAACAAATTGTTCCACAAAATTGCCGTCTGTGATTGGCTGCCTCTTACCAATCACAGATGCAGCTGCCAGTCCACCGCCTGCTTGCGACTTCCGGCAAGCAGAGAGCACTGGTGGAACAAAGCAATGTAAGTTGTACATTTCTGCTGCTTTTTAAACAAAAGAAACTTGGGGTTTAAGAGGTGGTCTACACTCAGAAAGTTGTTTTTTTTTTTTTACGGTGGAGATACCCTTTAAATGGAAAGTGCCAGGTACCATGGATTACCTTGGATTGATGACTTTGGACCTTGGATGTTTGAGGGATCGGAACTCAAGTGGGAGGGATTTAAGGACAATTGATTTACCACCGGATTTAACCACATTCACAAAAACGCGGTATTGTGTAAGACCTCATGGGAGGGAGAGTTTGGTTAACAAGAGGAGGTGGAAGTGAAGGACAAGGGAAGGATTGAGGATGGGAGGAAGAAAATGGAAGTAAGGAGGGATGGAATGAGAATGGAATCTCAGCCAAATCCTTTAATCAACATATTGACCAATTGACTTTCATTGTATTTGTATTTACATTTTTTTACTGTGTAACTTTACTAGACTGTCCCCAGGGTCTTCTGGCTGCCAGAGCCAGATAAGAAGTGACAACTTGGATAATAAGAGATTAAAGGGGAATAAAAGGGATATTAAGGGACAGTGCCCATAGAGACAGTGGAAAAAATTGAAGGAGACAGAAACCGAAGGACCAGGTGGGGATCACCCAGGAATTGGAGGTATTGTTAAAGAAAAGTAAAATTGGCAGCTGAAAACCGGCAAATTGAAATAAATTAGTGACAGTGACTGCATCTAGCGGCACAATTTCATATTGCACTCTTGGCTTCAATCTCTATTTGCTAACTGTATCACTGTGACATCCCTTATTAAGTCCACGTAGCACATATTGTACATTCTACCTAATAACCTTCAGTCTCCCAGCCTTCTATCTAAGATCAGACGCCCAGTTATAAGGGCCTTGTCTTAGACTCTCTAGGTTTTTTGCTGTTGGCTGCAGTTCTTTAGGCAGGGGTGTTAGATAAGCCCTATGCCAGATGGGATGGGAATAGGCCCTACCCAAGCCCCTCCGTCCATTCTAAAATATTAATTAGAATGCACGAACATATGGAAATCCTCAAAACTGAAAATTCCACTTGAACCCTAAAAAGTCTGTGGGAGTCTAATGTCTCCTGTCTTAAAGCCCAAACCCCTCCTAACCGACCAATCAGGGAGATTCAATAAAAGTTCTTATCGTGTTAAAATGGTGTATTTTGCCCCAACCAATCAGATCTTATTTAACATTTGAAAGCTTAGATCTGATTGGTTGGGGCAAAATTGCACCATTTTAAACGATAAGAACTTTATTGAATAACCCTGAATATCTATAACTAAAAAATTATTGCTAGGGTCTCGAAGGTCCAGGGCACCACAATTAAACAGAATTGGTGGTGTCCACAGGTCGCCCAAGACAACAATGTAGATGTTCTCCATTTTACAGATTGGTCCACTGTTTCCTAACTCTTGGACGTTTCATCCAGTCTAGACCGATATTGCAATGCTATGGCTATTGTATATACATTGTGACATAGTAATTGAGGTTGAATAAAGACATAAGTCCAACCATTTTCACCCTCCCTTTTAACCCTACCTAACAGTTGATCCCGGGAAGGCAAAAAAAAACCAACTAAAAAGGGAGGAAAAAATTCCTCCTGACTCCAAATGGCAATCGAAATATCCCAGGATCACCAGAACTACAGTATATGTATTAATACCAGTAATTCTCATATATATAGTTCCCTGTACCAACCGAACTACGTATATGTTAATCCAGTAATTCTCAATATTAATAGTATCCCGTACCACCAGAACTACAGTATATGTATTAATACCAATAATTCTCAATATTATTAAGTAATCCCCGTACCAACCAGAACTACAGTATATATTAATACCATAATTCTCAATATTATATAGTATCCCGTACAACCAGAACTACAGTATATGTATTAATCCAGTAATTCTCAATATTATATATCCCCGTACCAAACCAGAACTACAGTATATGTATCATACCAGTAATTCTCAATATTATATAGTATCCCCTACGTACCAACCAGAACTACCGTATAGTATTAATACCAGTAATCTCAATATTATATAGTATCCCTGTACAACCAGAACTACAGACATGTATTAATACAAGTAATTCTCAATATTATATAGTTCCCTGTACAACCAACTATACAGTATATGTATTAATAACCAGTAATTCAATATTATTAGTATCCCTGTACCAACCAGAACTACAGTTATGTATTATACCAGTTAATTCTCAATATTATATAGTATCCCTGTACCAACCAGAACTACAGTATATGTAGTAATAACCAGTAATTATCATATTATATAGTATCCCCTTACCAACCAGAACTACAGTATATGTATTAATACCAGTAATGCTCAATATTATATGTATCCCTGGTACCAACCAGAAACTACAGTATATGTATTAATCCCAGTAATTCTCAATATTATAAGTATCCCTGTACCAACCCAGAACTACAGTATATGTATTAATACCAGTAATTCTCAATATTATAGTAATCCCCTGTACCAACCAGAACTACAGTATATGTATTAATACAGTATTCTCAATATTATATAGTATCCCTGTACCAACTAGAACTACAGTATATGTATAATACCAGTAATTCTCAATATTATATTACCCTGTACCAACCAGAACTACAGTTAGGTTATACCAATTCTCTTATTTAGTATCCCTGTACCAACCAGAACTACAGTATATTATGATACCATAATTCTCATTATATAGTATCCCTGTACCAACGAACTACAGTATATGTATTAATACCAGTAATCTCCAATTTATATAGTATCCCTGTACCAACCAGAACTACAGTATATGTATTAATACCAGTAATTCTCATTATATAGTATCCCTGTACCAACCAGAACTACAGTATATGTATTATTACCAGTAATTCTCAATATTTATGTATCCCTGTACCAACCAGAACTACAGTATATGTATTAATACCAGTAATTCTCAAATTATATAGTCCCGTACCAACCAGAACTACAGTATATGATTAATACCAGTAATTACAATATTATATAGTATCCCCGTACCAACCAGAACTACAGTATATGTATTAATACCAGTAATTCTCAATCAATGTATATAGCATCCCTGTACCAACCAGAATACAGAATGTATTAATACCAGTAATTCTCAATATTATATGTATTCCCTACCAAACAGAAATACAGTAATTGTATTAATACCAGTAAATTCTCAATATCATATAGTATCCCCGTACAACCAGAACTACAGTATATGTATTTATACCAGTATTTCTCAATATTATATAGTATCCCCGTACCACAACCA
This sequence comes from Hymenochirus boettgeri, assembly GCA_019447015.1. Lineage (NCBI taxonomy): Eukaryota > Metazoa > Chordata > Amphibia > Anura > Pipidae > Hymenochirus > Hymenochirus boettgeri. The sequence goes on along the minus strand of CM033476.1, from coordinate 10,746,538 downwards.
GAACTACAGTATATGTATTATTACAAGTAATTCTCAGTATTATATAGTATCCCGTACCAACCAGAACTACAGTATATGTATAATACCAGTATTCTCAATATTATATAGTATCCCGTACAACCAGAACTACAGTATATGTATTAATACCAGTAATTCTCAATATTATATAGTATCCCGTCCAACCAGAACTTACAGTATATATTATGAATACCAGTAATTCTCAATAGTATAGTATCCCTGTACCAACCAGAACTACAGTATTAATACCAGTATTCTCCAATATTATATAGTATCCCTGTACCAACCGATCTATAGTATTATTACCAGTAATTCTCAATATTTTTTAGTTTTAGAAACTTATCTAGCCCACTTATAAAGCTATTCATATTCCCACGCAAACGTCGTTTCTGTAATGTAAACAGCCCTAACTTGTCTAATCTGCCTGCATATTCAAGCCTCTCCATTCCCCTTATTAATTTAGTTGCCCTTCTCTGAACTCCGAAGTAGATAGTTCCCCCGCACATCTATAGTATATTGTTGAAATCGCTGGGTGCTGCTCCAAAAACCATAGCCAGTGGTAATAGTATCCAAACAGAAGCAATTCAGAGCGCACTCCAGTCTTGAGTATTCAAATCCATTTATTTAACACGTGACGTTTCGGTGTCCGTGAGACACCTTCCTCAGACGTATAACATATGACAAAAAAGTGTAAGATTTTATAGCATGAAGAGCATAAACAAGCTAATCAAATCAAAAGCAAGTAAAAAACAAAAAGTGACCTCTAGTGTACAAAATTCATATGACATGCTGCAAAATATTATCAAAATCATAAAAGTGCTTCATATTAAAGTGCATAGTGTATAAAGTGCATATCACAATAAAACATAAAATATCTATGCATGTACATAGTGAAAATCTTATAATAAAGCATGTAATTAAAAACATGATGGCATCAATATTCAACAACGGCATCCTTTATCATAGAGTATGGGGATATATAAATAGTATTAAAACATATTTTATTTGTATAGTGTGTTAATACTATTATTATTCCCCATACTGTATGATAAAGGATGCCGTTGTTGACTATCTGATGCCATCATGTTTTTATTACATGCTTTATTATAAGATTTTCACTATTGTACATGCATAGATATTTTTATACTTTCTTCTCTGAACTCCTTTCATTCCAAGATGTCCCTTTTGTATATGGGATTCCAAAAACTGCACCGCACGATATTCCAAATGAGGCCTTACCAGTGCCTTGTAAAAGAGGGAGAATAATATTTTCTCCCTTGATTCCATTCCCCTCTTTTACAAGACAATATCTTGCTAGCTCTAGCTGTTGCTACTGGCAGTTGTTTGCTAAGCTAAGTATGTTATCTACCAGAACCCCCAAATCTTTTTCATTTCAGATGCACTATACTCAGAGTTATTTATGGTGTAGTGGCACAGGGATTATTAAACCCTAAAATCCATCACCTTACATTTATTCTACATTGAATCTCATCTGCCATTCTGCTGCCCATTTGTGATAATCTATCTAGGTCTGCTTGCAGCACTTGCACATCATGGAGTTTCCAAAGCTCTGCATAGTTTAGTGTCATCAGCAAACACAGAGATCTTGCTCTCAATGCCCCCTTCTAAGTCATTTATAAACAGATTAAACAGAAGCGGCCCCAGTACAGAACCATGAGGAACTCGCTTAGAATTTTAATCCAAATAGATGTAGCTCCATTACCACCATCTCTGTTTGCGACCCAATAACAAATTCCCTATCCATGAAAAATGTTTTTTTTCTAGGCCAACAGTCCTCAGTTTATACATTAGTCGCCTATGGTGGCACAGTATCAAAAGTTTAGCAAAATCCAAATATACCACATCCACAGCTGTGCCTGAATCTAACTTCCTACTCACTTCTTCAAGTAAATGTGTCTGGCATGATCTATTTCTCATAAATCCATGCTGACTACTACTAATAAGATCAGTTCTGGAGACAAAGTTAAGGATATGATCCCGTAACAAACTTTATATCACTTCCCTACCAATGATGTAGGCTTACAGGTATATAGTTTCCAGGCTGTGAACGACTACCTTTTTTGAATATTGGAAATTATTTGGCTTTTTTTTTCCAATCAACATCCAGCGGCACATCACCAGACAAAAGTGAATCTGAAAAGATAAGAAACAGTGGTCTAGATAGAACTGAAGATCTAAGGCTCTTTTTAAGATCCGAGGATGCATCCATCCGGTCCTGGGGAGCTTATTGATATTACCTTTGTCTAATTTTTTCGTACCATATCCTCTTTCAGCCAGAGTGAATATCCTCATTTATGACCCTTCATATTTTACCAGTCCCCGCTATAAGGACAGGATTCTCTATATTGTATACAGAGTGAATATTCCTCATTTATACCTTCATTTATTACAGTCCCCGCTATAAGGACTGGGATTCCTCTATAGTGTATACAGAGTGAATATTCCCATTTATACCCTTCATATTATTACAGTCCCCGCTATAAGGGACTAGGATTCTCTATGTTGTATACAGAGTGAATATTCCTCATTTATCCCTTCGTATTTATTACAGTCCCCGCTATAAGGACTAGGATTCTCTATAGTGTATACAGAGTGAATATTCCTCATTTATACCCTTCATATTATTACAGTCCTGCTATAAGGAATAGGATTCTCTATAGTGTAACAGAGTGAATATTCCTCATTTACCCTCATATTATTACAGTCCCTGCTATAAGGACTAGATTCTCTATAGTGTAGACAGAGTGAATATCCTCATTTATACCCTTCATATATTACAGTCCCTGATATAAGGAATAGGATTCTCTATAGTGTATACAGAGTGAATATTCCTCATTTATACCTTCAATATTATTCAGTCCCCGCTATAAGGACTAGGATTTCTCTATAGTGTATACAGAGTGAATATTCCTCATTTATACCCTTCATATTATTACAGTCCCTCTGCTATAAGGAATAGGATTCTCTATAGTGTATACAGAGTGGATATTCCTCATTTATACCCTTCATATTATTACAGTCCCGCTTAAGGACTAGGATTCTCTATAGTGTATACAGAGTGAATCCCTCATTTACCCTTCATATTATTACAGTCCCTGCTATAAGGACTAGGATTTCTCTATAGTGTATACAGAGTGAATATTCCTTTATATACCCTTCATATTATTACAGTCCCTGCTATAAGGACTAGGATTCTCTATAGTGAATACAGAGTGAATATTCTCATTTATACCCTTCATATTATTACAGTCCCTGCTATTAGGACTAGGATTCTCTATAGTGTATACGAGAGTGAATATTCCTCATTTATACCCTTCATATTATTACATTCCCCGCTATAAGGACTAGGATTCTCTATAGTGAATACAGAGTGAATATTCCTCATTTATACCCTTCATATTATTACAGTCCCCGCTATAAAGACTAGGATTCTCTATAGTGTATACAGAGTGAATATTCCTCATTTATACCCTTCATATTATACAGTCCCTGCTATAAGGACTAGGATTCTCTATAGTGTATACAGAGTGAATATTCCTCATTTATACCTCATATTATTACAGTCCCTGCTATTAGGACTAGGATTCTCTATAGTGTATAAGAGTGAATATTCCCATTTATACCCTTCATATTATTACAGTCCCTGCTATAAGGACTAGGATTCTCTATGGTATACAGAGTGAATATTCCTCATTTATACCCTTCCATCACTACAGTCCCTGCTATTAGGACTAGGATTCCTATAGTGTATACAGAGTGAATTTCCTCATTTAACCCTTCATTTATTACAGTCCCTGCTATAAGGAATAGGATTCTCTATAGTGAATACAGAGTGAATATTCTCATTTATACCCTTCATATTATTACAGTCCCCGCTATAAGGACTAGGATTCTCTATAGTGTATACAGAGTGAATATCCTCATTTATACCCTTCATATTATAAGTCCCCGCTATAAGGACTAGGATTCTCTATAGTGTATACAGAGTGAATATCCCTCATTTATACCCTTCATATTATTACAGTCCCCGCTATAAGGAATAGGATTCTCTATAGTGAATACAGAGTATATATCCTCATTTATACCCTTCATATTATTACAGTCCCTGCTATAAGGACTAGGATTCTCTATAGTGTATACAGAGTGAATATTCCTCATTTATACCTTCATATTATTACAGTCCCCGCTATAAGGACTAGGATTCTCTATAGTGTATACAGAGTGAATATCCCTCATTTATACCCTTCTTATTATTACAGTCCCCGCTATTAGGAATAGGATTCTCTATAGTGAATACAGAGTGAATATTCCTCATTTATACCCTTCATATTATTACAGTCCCTGCTATTAGGACTAGGATTCTCTATAGTGTATACAGAGGAATATTCCTCATTTATATACCCTTCATATTATTACAGTCCCTGCTATAGGACTAGGATTCTCTATAGTGTATACAGAGTGAATATTCTTCTTTATACCCTTCATTTATACAGTCCGCTGCTATTAGGACTAGAATTCTCTATAGTGAATACGGGAGGAAAAACACTAGGTTTAGCACATTAGCCTTCCAGCATCCTCCATAACCACCTCAGCCCCATTATTTATTGGTCCCACATTCTCGGTCCTCATCTTTTTACTGTTGATTGTATTTAAAAAAACATTTTGGGGTGTAAACTTGCTGTTCTGCTATCCGTATTTCATTTTCTTATTTTAGCTAGCTAATGATTTCTTTGTTTATTAGGAGAGCTTTTATATTAGTTTGGTTTATCTACTTTCAGCTACAGTTTATCTGTAAAATTCACCTTTTTCTTATTTTAAAGCATTCCAATTTGATGAACAGTTAATTTGCGTTACAAGTGGAAGAGCTTACACATTTCAATTTGGGGTGTATAATTCTACAAAAATGAAATATAAAAGCACATTTTAAATTATATATATAATGACTCCTATTTTTTAGTTTAATTTTAGTTTAGGTTTAGTCTTTCCTAAACCAAATCAGGGCTGAGTGATAATTCTTGAAATTCTGAATGGGCTTAAAACCGTTTCCTTGTAGAGCGTTACTGTTGAAACGGGCACTCCCTTTATTACAATCCTTATTTTGGAAGGGGTCCATAATGAAAGAGGATTTCTGGTAATACAAAACAAAAACCCGTCCTTTAAAAAAAAAAATATTTCCTTGTTTAATGCTCATTTCTCTGAATCAGTTTTAGTTTTTCACCAGAACCCAAGTAGAAGGGTCCGTGTGTTACAAACGTTGCCATCAACTCAAGGTAAGTGTTTATATACAAGGCATCATGGTCACAAAAAAAGTTACTCTGGTTTGGCAATAAAAGTGTTTAAGGCGGAGGTGGGCAATTACATTTCACAGGAGTAACATGGATTGTTGTGTAGGTCCTGACAATAGGTTCAACTCAATTTTCGTTATAGAGATTGCAAAAACTGGCTTTTATAAAAAGATTAAATTAATATAACGGTTTCAATGGATTTTTTTTTTTATTATTAGTTGCATTTTAAATAGATGATGTGTTAATATTTTGGATCCATTTAATCAAATGACAGGTCATCATTTTTTTTCTAGGAAATAAATTTAATAAAATGAAGCTCAATTATTCAGCTGAGACAATCAATTAATATTAAGATTAGAAGTATGAGGGGCCAGTCTGGTTTAAGGCAAGGATGTTCAGCCAGGGAATGCTGGGAGTTCTTGTTCGGAAACATGAGGAATTCAGGAAAAGGAAACATTTTACAGTGGAGTTCTTTGTTTTTATTATAGTGTTTATTATTATTTATCTCTATAACTCTTTGTCATTGCTTTGACTTGGTTTGGGTATATTGCATCGCTAAACAAACCGAGTCACTGGATAATGTTCTAAAATCTATCAGATCCGTTATAAGATACTAATATCATCTCTATATGTTATAGAACATCCAAGTCTAGAATTCACTACTGCCCTTTATTTTGTTTTGTCCGTCGTTCGTAAATCACAATGATGAATACTTGATTCTGCTTCACTAGTTGTACCTACAGGACGTTACTAATGGAGAAATTATTGTCACTGCTATTGACCATCTTCTCGGGACACAATACGGTAACCAAGGCTATATGACGGCTGGGGATTTTCTACTGCACTATGTACTGCCTATGGTCTTATTCATTGCTTTATTGGCTACAGCCTGGCTCTTGTTGAAAGAAACAGGCAAAAAATACCTCAAAAAAATGACGATAATAACTGAACATTTGCCTCGGGCACGTATTTGGTTTTACCAAAATAAAGAACTTCAAGAGAATAACCGCAGTTGTTAGAGAGAATTTACCCCGTGAGAACGAAATGTGCAACTTCGAACCAAGCGATAACGCAAAGAAGCCGAATTCCATTTCTACAATGCTCTAAACTCAACTCACATGCCCATTTTACATAACAGGAACCAAATGCTTTTCTTTGGGCTGTGGCGTTTCGTGGGCTCAAACTTTCTGTTATTGTAGGATAAGGATGGAAATACATAGTAATTTGAGGTTGACAAAGAATCAAGTCCTCTCAAGTCCATCACTACTGGTCCACACACATCATCCATCAATACAACAAGAGTCCATTATTAGACGTGTAAACCCACATTCTAATCTCCCCTTTCTATATACTGTAGTAATAGTAATAGTATGTACTTTTGTTATTCATCAATACCACTTTCTACTCTGTAACTGAACTTTCCACACAAAAAATGTTAATGTCTTTTATTGCTAAACCACGGACTTCTATGCACTCTCAATGGGTATGTCCACTAAAAATTAAAGATGGTAGAATTATATTTCCATCGGTGAACAGGAGCTAAGAAAAGGAGCGCCAACCTCCTTTTTCTTACTTTGCTATTCGTGCAGTCTGAGTGCCTATAATGACCAATGGTCTCTTTTCTTACTATATGGACACATATTTTGTCCGACCAACAGATTATTACGGTGTTCAGGTTGGTCCAGCCAAAATATTGTGCCAATGGGAGCTGGTGATCTCAGCATCCCTTTGCGTTCGACAACGGGCCCACTGAGACTTTGCCGCAAACAATCCTGCTCACTATGGCAAAAAGGTCGGCCAGACATAAGTTTCTGTGTGTACCAGAAGATCAGTGTATTAGGATGGGACTGCTCCTTTGATGGTATTTCATAGTGTTTTAGAGGTTTTATAGTTATAACAGGATATTACGCTGACACGGCAGATAATTTCTCTTACTTTTACCGAAAATGGTAAATGATTACTGTGCATAAACACATATTTGCTAGTATTAAAATATCTACAAACAACGTATAGAGTATTTCTAAATTATATCAGTTAGAGAACGCTCACGGAAAAACATGTACACCTTCACTAGGAAACAGCCTTTATTGTTCAAAATCATGACCACATTTAATAAGGGGACCTGACGCCTTTCGCCAAAGAAGCCCCCCCAAACATAGAGGTGTGTATAGCTGCACACCAGGTCACTGCGTCTCGCGGCGGACGTATCGTAAGGGCTTCTAACAACCGACAGCTCTTGTGCGTTTTTTCCATGTTTCTAAAATGACCTTTTATTTTATTAATTTGCCTTTAGGGTCCCTCATTCCCTCACTATAAACATAAAATATGTACTTTTTTGGGGGGGGAGGGCAAAATTGAATTAAGGAGATGGACTAGATCAGTGTTAACTTCTAACTGCTTCCCATCGAGAGCAGAGGGGCCACTAATATTTCACATGGCCTAATTACAATTCCACGGCTTACTGAACAAAATAAAGGTTTGGGTGTCGGTTAAAAAAGTCGATACCGTATAACTTTACACTTAAATATTAAGGACAATAAAGGGGCCACACAAATACTGTAACCTACATGCATCAGTCGGACCCGGCAAGGGTTAACGTGTACACACTTACTAACGGCACAAATATGTCATTGGCAGCTGGAAACTTGGTTCTCTTACCTTGCGTGTATTTTTTTATCCTAAAACCTTCCGGGTGTGTTAATGCACTTTGCAAGCAGGAAAACAGTATCTTCCACTGTTACAAATCACCTTAGTTTCTAAGCGCCACGCCTCTATTAAATGAAATGGTATCAGTGTTTTTGTGAAGTCTTTCCAAGTTAACAGCTTGTTTTCAACAACCGATCGTTTGCCGTACGAAGCCCATCCTATGACCGCCGACATTGAGTTAGGCTTTGAGTTATGACGTAGCCCCATCCTATGACCGCCTGCATTGAGTTTAGTTTTGAAGTTATGAATGTAGGCCCCATCCTAGACCGCCGGCATTGAGTTTAAGGGGGCTGAGTTATGAGTAGCCCCATCCTATGTCTGCCTGCATTGAGTTAGGCTTTGAGTTATATGACGTATCCCATCCTATGTCGGCCTTGCATTGAGTAGGCTTTGGTGTAAGACGTAGCCCCATCCTATGGACGCCTGAGCATTGAGTTAGGCTTTGAGTATGACGTAGCCCCATCGCATGTCCCCTGCATTGAGTTAGGCTTTGAGTTATGACGTAGCCCCATCCTATGACCGCCTGCATTGAGTTAGGCTTTGAGTTATGGACGTAGCCCCCATCTGATGACCGCCTGCATTGAGTGGTTTTGAGGTTGAGGACGTAGCCCAGCCTTGACGCCTGCATTGAGTTCGGCTTTGAGTTGGACGTAGCCCCACTCCTATGTACCCTGCTGAGTTAGGCTTTAGTTATGACGTAGCCCCATCCTATGTCCGCCTTGCATTGAGTTAGGCTTGAGTTATGAGTAGCCCCATCCTATGCGCCGCATTGAGTTAGGCTTTGAGTTATGGACGTAGCCCCATTCCTATTCCGACTGTCATTGGAGTTAGGCTTTAGTTATGACGTGCCCCATCTCTAGAACGCTGCATTGAGTTAGGCTTTGAGTTATGACTAGCCCCATCCGTGTCCGCCCTGCATTGAGTTAGGCTTTGAGTTATGCGTAGCCCCATCTATGACCGCCTGCATGAGTTGGCTTTGAGTTATGACGTAGCCCCATTCTATTGACCGCCTGATTGAGTTGCCTTTGAGTTATGCCGTAGCCCATTCCTAGACCCGCCTGCAGTGAGTTAGGCTTTGAGTGTATGACGTAGCCCCATCCTATGTCCGCCTGCATTGAGTTAGGCTTTGAGTTATGACTAGCCCATCCTATGTCGCTCTCGCATTGAGTTTAGAGGCTTGTGAGTTTGACTAGCCCCACCTAATGACGCCTGCATTGAGTTGGCTTTGAGTTATACGTAGCCCCATCCTTGTCCGCCTGCATTGAGTTAGGCTTGGGGGGGGAGTCTATGACGTAGCCCCCTATCCTATGACCGCCGCATGAGTTAGGCTTGAGTTAGTGACGTAGCCCCATCCTATGTCCGCCTGCATTGAGTTCGGCTTTGAGTTATGACGTTAGCCCATCCTATGACCGACCTGGCATTGAGTTGCTTGAGTATTTGACGTAGCCCCATCTATGACCGCCTGCTTGAGTTGGCTTTGAGTTAGGACTAGGCCCCCTCCTATGTCCGCTGCATTGAGTTAGGCTTTGAGTAGACGAGCCCCATCCTATGACCGCCTGCATTGAGTAGGCTTTGAGTTATGACGTAGCCCCATTCCTATGTCCGCCTGCATTGAGTTTAGGCTTTGAGTAGTGACGTAGGCCCACTCCTATGTCCGCCTGCATTGAGTTAGGCGTTTGAGTTAGGTGACGTAGCCCCATCACTATGACCGCCTGCGAGTTGAGTTAGGCTTTGGTTATGACTTAGCCCCATCCTATATGTCCGCCTGCATTGAGTTAGGCCTTTGAGTATGACGTAGCACCCATCCGATGGACCGCCTGCATTGATTAGCTTTGAGTTATTGATTAGCGTTAGCCCCTATCCTATGTCCGCCTGCATTGAGTTAGGCTTTGAGTTATGACGTTGCCCCATCTATGACCGCCTGATTGATTAGGCTTGAGTTTGACGTCGCCCCACTATGACCTGCCTGCATGAGTTAGGCTTTGAGTTATGACGTAGCCCCAATCCTATGTCCGCCCGTGCATTGAGTTGAGCTTTGAAGTTATACGTAGCCCATCCTATGACCGCCTGCATGAGTTAGGCTTTTGAGTAGACGTAGCCCCATCCTATGTCCCCTGCATGAGTTAGGCTTTGAGTTATGACGTAGCCCCATCCTATGTCCGCCTGCATTGAGTTAGCTTTGAGTTTATGACGTAGCCCCATCTATGACCGCCTGCATTGAGTTAGTCTTGAGTTATGACGTAGCCCCATCTTGTCCGCCTGCATTGACGTTTAGGCGTTGCGTTTGACGTAGCCCCTCCTATGACGCCTGCATTGAGTTAGCCTTTGAGTTATTGACGTAGCCCCATCCTATGTTCCGCCTGCATTGATTTAGGCTTTTGAGTTATGACGTAGCCCCATTATGATGACCCACGCCTGCTTGAGGTAGGCTCTTGATTATGACGTAAGCCCATCCTATGTCCGCCTGCATTGAAGTTACGGCTTTGAGTTATGACGTAGCGCCCATCCTAGTCCGCCTGCATTGAGTTAGGCTTTGAGTTTATACGTAGCCCATCTCTATGACCGCCTGCTTGAGTTAGCTTGAGTTATGACGGTTATAAACGCCCCCATCCTATGACCGCCTGCATTGAGTTTAGCTTTGAGTTAGAACGTAGCCCCATCTATGACCGCCTGCATTGAGTTAGGCTTTGTGCGTTATGACGTGCCCCATCTAATGGACCGACTGCATTGATTTTAGGCTTTGAGTTATACGAGCCCCATCCTATGTCCGCCTGCATTGAGTTTAGGCTTTGAGTTATGACCGTAGCCCCCATCTATGTCCGCCTGCATTGGAGTTAGGCTTTGAGGTATGCGTAGCCCCATCCTATGACGCCTGCATTGAGTTAGGCTTTGAGTTAACGTAGCCCCTATCCTATGTCCGCGCATTGATAGGCTTTGAGTTATGACGAGCCCCATTTTTTTCCTATGACCGCCTGCATGAGTTAGGTTTTGAGGTATAACGTAGCCCACATCCTAGTCCGCCTGCATTGAGTGAGGCTTTGAGTTTGAGTAGCCCCATCCTATGGACGCGCATGCATGAGTTAGGCTTTTGACGTTATGGACGTAGCCCCATCCTATGACCGCTGATTGAGTTAGGCTTTGAGTTATGACGTAGCCCCCATCCTATGACCGCCTGCATTGAGTTAGGCTTTGATTATGACGTAGCCCCCATCCTTATGACCGGCCTGCATGAGTTAGGCTTTGAGTTATGACGTACGCCCCATCTATGTCCGCCTGCATTGAGTTAGGCTGTGAGTTATACGTAGCCCCACCTATGACCCGCCTGCATTGAGTTAGGCTTTGAGGTTATGAGTAGCCCCATCCTATGACCGCTGCATTGAGTTAGGTTTGAGTTATTGACGTAGCCCCATCCTCATTACCGCTGCATTTGAGTTAGTGCTTTGAGTTATGACGTAGCCCCATCCTATGACCGCCTGCATTGAGTTAGGCTTGAAGTTATGACGTAGCCCAAGCCTAGACCGCCTGCATGAGTTGGCTTTGAGTTACTGACGTACGCCCAATCCTAGTACCGCCTGCCTTGAGTATAGGTTGAGTTCTATGAGTAGCCCCATCCTATTTCCGCCTGCATTGATTAGGCTTTGAAAAGTTATGACGAGCCCCACCCTATGACCGCCCTGCATTGAGTTAGGCTTTGAGTTATGACGTGCCCCATCCTATGTCCGCCTGCATTGAGGTTAGGCGTTTGAGTTATGACGTAGCCCCATCCTATGACCGCCTGCATTGAGTTAGGCTTTGAGTTATGACGTAGCCCCATCCTATGTCCGCCTGCATTGAGTTAGGCTTTGATTCATGACGTAGCCCCATCCTATGACCGCGCGCATTGATTAGGCTGTTGAGTTATGACGCTTATGCCCCATCCTATGACCGCCTGCAATTGAGTTAGGCTTTGAGTATGACGTAGCCCGATCCTAGTTCCGCCTGCTTGAGTTAGGCTTTGAGTTATGCGTAGCCCCTCCTATGACCCGCCTGCATTGAGTTAGGCTTGAGTTATGAACGTAGCCCCATACCTATGTCCGCCTGCATTGATTAGCTTTGAAGTTATGACGTAGCCCCATTCCTATGACCGCTCTCATTGAGTTAGGCTGTGAGTTATGACGTAGGCCCCATACTATGTCCGCCTGCATTGCGGTTAGGCTTTGATTATGACGTAGCCCCAATCCTATGACCGCCTGCATTGAGTTAGGCTTTGGTTATGACTAGCCCCATCCTATGACCAGCCTGCATTGAGTTAGGCTTGGATTATGACGAGCCCCATCCTATGACCGCCGCATTGAGTTAAGGTTTGAGTTATGACGTAGCCCCATCCTATGTCCGCTGAATTTGAGTAGCTTTGAGTTATGCTAGCCCCATAATATGTCCGCCTGCGGTGAGTTAGGCTTTGGAGTTAGACGTGCCCCAATCCTATGACCGCCTGCATTGAGTTAGGCTTTGAGTTATGACGTTAGCCCCATCTATGTCCGCCGCCATTGGAGTTAGGCTTTGAGTTATGACGTAGCCACTCCTATGACCTCCTGCATTGGAGTGGCTTTGAGTTATGACGTTAGCCCCATCCTATTCCCGCCTGCATTGAGTTTAGGGCTTTGAGTTATGACGTGCAGCCCCACCTATGACCGCCTGCATTGAGTTTAAGGCTTTTTTTTGAAGTTTTTTTTTTTTTTTGTTTTATGACGTTCGCCACCATCCTATGACCGCCTGCATGAGTTTAGGTTTGAGTTATGACGTAGCCCCATCCTGTCGCCTGCATTGAGTTAGGCTTGAGTTATAACGTGCCCATCCTATGTCCGCCTGCATTGAGTTAGGCTTTGAGTTATGACGTAGCCCCATCTATGACCGGCCTGCATTGAGTAGGCTTTTGGTTATGACGTAGCCCCTCCTATGACCGCCTGCTTGAGTAGGCTTTGAGTTATGACGGTAGCCCCATCCTATGTCCCCTGCATTGAGTTAGGTTTGAGGGAGTGACGTATCCCCATCCTATGACCGCTCATTGAGTTAGCTTGGAGTTAACGCTTAGGCCCCATCCTTGTCCGCCTGCATTGAGTTAGGCTTTGAGTTATGACGTTAGCCCATCCTATGACCGACCGGCCTTGAGTTTAGGCTTTGAGTTAATGCGTAGCCCCATCCAATGTCCGCCTGCATTGAGTTAGGCTTTGACTTTTGACCTAGGCCCACATCCTATGACCGCCTGCATTGAGTTAGGCTTTGAAGTTATGACGTGAGCCCCATCCTATGTCCGCCTGCATTGAGTAGGCTTTGATTATGACCTAGCCCCATCTTGGAACCGCATCCCGTGCATTGAGTATGGCTTTTGGTTGATTACGTAGCCCCATCCTATGTCGCTGCATGATGTTGGCTTTGAGTTGACGTAGCCCTCATCCTATGACCGCCTGCATTGAGTTTAGGCTTTGAGTTATGCGTAGCCCCATCCTATGTCCAGCCTGCATTGAGTTAGGCTTTGAGTTATGACGTAGCCCCAATCCTATGAACTGCCTGCATTGAGTAGGCTTTGAGTTTGACGTACCCCATCCTATGTCCGCTCTCGTGAGTTAGGCTTTTGAGTTATGACGTCGCCCCATCCTATGACCGCCTGCATTTGATTTTGGCCTTTGAGTTAGAGTAGCCCCCCATCCTATGACCGCCTGCATTGAGTTAGGCATTTGGAGGGGTTATTACGTAGCCCCATCCTATGTCCGCCTGCATTGGTTAGGCATTTGAAGTTATAACGTAGATCCCCATCCTATGTCCGCCTGCATTGATTTTAGGCTTTGAGTTATGACGTACCCATCCTATGACCGCCTGCATTGAGTTAGGCTTTGAAGGGTTATGACGAGCCCGATCCTATGCCGCCTGCATTGAGTTAGCTTTGAGTATGAGTAGCCCCATCCTATGTCCGCTGCATTGAGTTAGGCTTTGAGTTATGACGTACTCCCCATCCTATAACGCCTGCATTGGTTAGGCTTGAGTTATGAGTAGCCCCATCTCTATGTCCCGCCTGCATTGAGTTAGGCTTTGAGTTATGAACGTAGCCCAATCCTATGCCGCCTCATTGAGTTGTAGTAGGCCTTGAGTTTATACGTAGTCCCAATCCTATGGTCCGCCTGCATTGAGTTTAGGCTTTGAGTCTATGAACTGTAGCCCCATCCTATGACGCCTGTACATTGAGTTAGGCTTTTGAGTTACTATGACTTAGGCCCCATCCTATGTCCTGCCTGCATTGAGTTAGGGCTTTGATATGAGCGTAGCCATCCTATGTCCGCCCTGCATGAGTTAGGCTTTGAGTTATGACGAGCCCCTCCTATGACCGTGCCTGCATTGAGTTAGGATTTGAAGTTAGACGTAGCCCATCCTATGACCGCCTGCATTGAGTTAGGCTTTGATTTATGACGTAGCCGCCACCAACCTATGTCCGCCTGCATGAGTTAGGGCTGTGTTATGACGTAGCCCCATCTATGATTCCGCCCTGCATTGAGTTTAGGCTTTGAGTTATGACGTTAGCCCATCCATGACCGCCGCATTAGTTAGGCTTTGAGTATGACGTAGCCATCTATTACGCCTGCATTGAGTTAGAATTTGAGTTATGACGTACGCCCCATCCTATGACCGCCTGCATTGAGTTAGCTTTGAGTATGAGTAGCCCCATCTATGTCGCCTGCATTGAGTTAGGCTTTGGTAGGAATTACCCATCTGACTAGCCCCATACCATGACCGCCTGCATTGAGTTAGGCTTGAGTTATGACGTCGCCCATCCTATGTCCGCCTGCATTGAGTTAGGCTTTGAGTTATGACGTAGCCCCATCCTATGACCTCCTGCATGAGTTAGGCTTTGAGTTCTATGTCGTAGCCCCATCCTATGACCGCCGCATTGAGTTAGGTTTGAGTATGACGTAGCCCCATACTATGTCCGCCTGCATTGAGTAGCTTTGAGTTATAACGTGACCCATCCTATGTCCGCCTGCATTGAGTTAGGCTTTGAGTTATGACTAGCCCACCTATGACCGGCCGCATTGAGTTAGGTTTGAGTTATGACGTTAGCCCCATCATGACCGCCTGCTTGAGTGTAGGCTTTGGTTATACTGTAGCCCATCCTAGTCCCCGTCATTGAGTTAGGCTTTGAGTGATGACGTGATCCCCATCCTTATGACCGCCGACATTTGAGTTAGGCTTTGAGTTAAGACGTAGCCCCATCCTATGTCCGCCTGCATTGAGTTAGGCTTTGAGTATGACGTAGCCCCATCCTAATGACCGCCTGCATTGAGTTAGTGCTGGAGTTTGGGACGTAGCCCCATTCCTCAATGTCCGCTGCATTGAGTTAGGCTTTGATTAGACAGCCCCATCCTATGCCGCCTGCTTGAGTTTAGGCTTTGAGTTTATGACGTTTAGCCCCATCCATGTCCGCCTGCATTGAGTAGGCTTGATTTATGACCTAGCCCCTCCCTATGACCGCCTGCATGAGTTAGGGCTTGAGTTATTGAACCTAGACCGCATCCTAGTCCGCCTGCATTGATTAGAGGCTTTGAGTTATGACGTAGCCCCATCTCCTATGACGCCTTGCATTGGTTAGGCTTGGATTTCTGACGTAGCCCATCCTCATGTCCGCCTGCATGAGTTAGGCTTTGAGTTAGTACGTAGCCCCACTCCTATGACTGCTGCATTGAGTTAGCTTTGAGTTATGACGTAGCCCATCCTATGTCCGCCTGCATGAGTTAGGCTTTTGCGTTATGACGTAGCCCCATCCTATGACCGCCTGCCATTGAGTTAGGCTTTGAGTTATGACGTACCCATCCTATGACCGCATGCATGAGTTAGGCTGTGAGTTATGACGTAGCCCCATCCTAATGTCCGCCTGCATTGGAGTTAGGCTTGAGTCTATAACGTAGCCCCATACCTATGTCGCCTGCATTGAGTTCGGCTTTGAGTTATTGACGAGCCCCCCATCCGATGACCGCCTGCATTGAGTTAGGCTTTGAGTGTATGACGTAGCCCGATCCTATGACCGCCTGCATTGAGTTGAGTTTTGAGTTATGATGAGCCCCATCCTATGTCCGCCTGCATTGAGTTAGAGTTTGAGTTATGACGATACCCCATCCTATGACCTTGCAGCCTGCATTGAGTTAGGCTTTGAGTTATGACGTAGCCCCATCTATTGTCCGCCTGCATTGAGTTAGGCTTTGATTTATGACGTAGCCCCATCCTATGACCGCCGGGCATTGAGTTAGGCTTTGAGTTATGACGTAAGCCCCATCCTATTCCGCCTGCATTGAGTAGGCTTTGAGTATGACGTTTTATGCCCCATCCTATGACCCGCCTGCATTGGGAGTTAGTGCTTTGAGTTATGACGAGCCCCCCAGCCTATGTCCCCTGCATGTGAGGTAGGCTTTGAGTTATATAGAGCCCCATCCTAGTCGCCTGCATTGAGTTAGGGCTTGAGTTATGACGTAGCCCATCCTATGACCGCCTGCATTGAGTTAGGCTTTGAGTTATGAGTAGCCCCATCCCTATTACCGCCTGCATTGAGTTAGGCTTTGAGATTAGCGTAGCCCCATCCTATGTCGCGTGCATTGAGTTAAGGCTTTTGATTTAGAGTACCCCATCCTATGACCGCCTGCATTGCGTTAGGCTTGAGTTATGACGTGCCCCATCCTATATCCGCCTCATTGGTTAGGCTTTGAGTTATGAACGTATAGCCCATCCTATATGACCGACCTGCATTGAGTTAGGCTTTGAGTTATATGAGTAGCCCATCCTAGGTCCGCCGACCTAGTTAGGCTTTGAGTTATGACGTAGCCCCATCCTATGACCGCCTGCAGGAGTTAGGCTTGTGGTTATGACGTACGCCCATCCTAATGTTCCGCCTGCACTGAGTTAGGCTGTTGAGTTTATGGACGTAGCCCCATCCTAGACCGCATGCATTGAGTTAGGCTGTTGAGTTATGAACGTAGCCCCATCCTAGGTCCGCCTGCATTGAGTTAGGCTTTGAGTTATGACTAGCCCATCCTTGTCCGCCTGCATGAGTTAGGTCTTTGAGTTAGGAGTGGAACGTCCCCATCCTATGACCGCCTGCATTGAGTTAGGCTTTGAGTTATGGACGTAGCCCCATCCTATGCCGCCTGATTGAGTTAGGCTTGAGTTATGACGTAGCCCATTCAAAACTATGACCGCCTGCATTGGAGTTAGGCTTTGAGTTATGAGAGCCATCTCCTATGACCGCCTGCATTGAGTTGAGGCTTCGTTATGACGTAGGCCCCATCCTATGATCCGCCTGCATTGAGTAGGCTTTGAGTTGATGACGTAGCCCCATCCTATGACCGCCTGCATTGATTAGGTTTAGTTCTGACGTAGCCCCATCCTATGACCGCCTGCATTGAGTTAGGCTTTGAGTTGCATTGAACGTTAGCCCCATTCCCCTATGTCCGCCTGCATGAGTAGGCTTTGAGTTATGACGCAGCCCCACCTATGACGCGCTGCATTGAGCTTTAGGCTTTGAGTTATGACGTTAGCCCCATCCTTGTCCGCCTGCATTGAGTTAGGATTTGAGTTATGACGTTGCCCCATCCTATGAACCGCCGCATTGAGTTAGCTTTGAGTATGACGTAGCCCCATCCTATGTCCGCCTGCATTGAGTTAGGCCTTTGAGTTTGCTAGTCCCCATCTATGGACCGCCTGCATGAGTTGGGCTTTGAGTTATAGACGTAGCCCCATCCTATGTCCGCCTGCATGAGTTAGGCTTTGAGTTATGACGTAGCCCATCCATGTCCGCCTGATTGAGTGGCTTGAGGACTTGAGTTATGACTAGCCCCCATCGCTATGTCGCGCTGCATTGAGTTAGGCTTTGAGTTATGACTAGCCCCATCCTATGAAACCGCCTCATTGAGTTGGCTCTTTGAGTTATGAGTGTAGGCCCCATCCTAATGACCCAGCTGCATTGGTTAAGCTGTTGAGTTATGAGTAGCCACCATCCTATGACCCCGCTGCATTGAGTTAGTGCTTTGAGTTATGACGTAGCCCCATCTATGTCCGCCTGCATGAGTTAGGCTTGGGTTAGACGTGCCCCCACCTATGACCGCCTGCATTGAGTAGGCTTTGAGTTTGACGTAGCCCCTCCCTATTCGCCTGCATTGAGTAGGCTTTGAAGTTATGAACGTAGTCCCCATCCTATGACCGCCTGCAGTGAGTTAGCTTTGAGTATGAACGTTAGCCCCATCCTATGAACCGCTTGCATTGAGTTAGGCTTTGAGTTTATACAGACCCATCCTATGACAGCCTGCCTTGGTTAGGTTTGAGTTTATACGTCGTCCTCCTATGTCCGCCTGCATGAGTTAGGCTTTGGTTATTACGTAGTCCCATCCGTAGTCCGCCTGCATTGAGTTTAGGCTTGAGTTATGACGTATTCCCATCCTATTGCCGCCGCATGAGTTAGGCTTGAGTTATGAAGTAGCCCCATCCTATGTTCCGCCTGCATGAGTTAGGCTTTGATTTATGAACGTAGTCCCATCCTTGTCCGCCTGCATTTGAGTTAGGCTTTGAGTATTAACTAGTCCCATCCCTTTTATATATATATAGCAAGAAGTGCACTACTTTTATTACTAAATAATTACATGATAAAAATGATATTGTGAATTAATTCAATATACATGTTGATGTGATAATTATACAATTGATTATAGTAATATTTATTGTGAACCATGATAATTTAAGCAGGATTTAGGTGGCCTTTTTACTATTCCTTCAGATATGTTACTATGGTTACTATGTTACTATATTACTATGTTTACATGTTATTTCCTCCGTCGTAAAGTCCAGGCCAGGTATTAAATGTGGGAAACAAGCCCACATTCAGCTCACCTGGCTGAGTGCAAAAAGCGGTTGCTTGTTTCAGATGGATGGTCGCGTGCAGTAGAGTAGCTGCTGCATGGTCTGGGTGAGACGTTTAGGACGTATTCCAGGAGACCTGGGCAAGCAGGTGGCCAAGGGTAACCAGGAGAAAGACGTTTAAAGATTGACTTAGGGTTGACTTGACCGTTGGAGTAACCCAGGGTGAGGGTTTGGCCACAAGCAGTGCATGTGCTGTTGTTACCACCATTTTCTCTTTAATTTGTGAATGAAAAAGATTGTCTGATTTGATTTTGGCTACAATAAATATTTTTTCTTTCCCTTTTTTTTAACGTTAAAAAGACCAATGTGGTTTTCCTCTCCTGCCAATCTGCGCTTGATCCCTGCTGTCTACAAACTGATCCCAACAGTCTGATCTAGAGAGAGAGGACTGATTGATTGATTGGTTTGATCGAATTTGATTGGGTTGGTTGGTGTGTATTGGTTGGTTGATTGATTGGTTGATTGATTTGGTTGATTGATTGATTAGTTTTATTGTTGATTGATTGATTGATTGATTGGTTGATTGTTGCTGCATGTTGGTTGCTTGATGTGATTTGTGCTTGGTAGTTGTTGGCTTGATTTTTGGTGTTGACTTGGCTTGCTGTTTGTGTTGGGAATTGATCTTGGTTGCTGTGCTTGAGTTTGTTGATCTGGTTCGTTGGCTTGACTTGATTGTTGTTGGTTTGATTGTTGATTGATTGGTTACCTGGGGATTGTTGTGGTTGACTTGTTGGCTTGACTTGGATGCTGCTTGGTTAATTGTGTTGGCGTTGGCCATTTGCTTTGATTGACTGCCTTGGTGTCTTGGTTCGTTCTTATTGTGCTGGATGCTTGAATTGATTGGGTTGATTGATTGATTGATTGATTGGTTGATTGATTGGTTGATTGATGATTGTGGCCGTTGTTCATTCATTGCAAACAGAAGTACATGATGGTGGGTTTTTCTTGGGCGATTTGCTATCAATAGTACAAAAAAAAATAATGTAAAGAAATGTGTACTTTTTATTTCTATACATTTGAAAGTACTAAATATATTTATTCATTAGTCCTAATATATTTATTGTTTGTGTTATTTAAATCGCATTTAATACATAGGTATTTTAATTAAAAGTGGTGTTACGATCTAATATAATATATATCTGTGGTATTCATTGATCAAACTGGACTTGAAAGTAGTTCTTGAAGACGTTTCGACTAGTCATCCGACTGGCTTTCTCAATTCAGAATGACATTGTACAAGAATCGTGTGCAATTATTAACCCTGGAAAAATCCCAATTATATATCACAGCAGGTGTTTTAAGGGTGTGATTAGATAGTGCGCTAAGAGGTTGTTGATAGGAACGCCCCAGAGGAGGTGTTAAAACGAGCATTGTACATGGCAGACAGTGATGTTGTCGAACCCCCCACTTATTTAGGCTTGGTTTCTTATGTTCACATAAATGGCCACTTAACACCTTCTCTTGAACCAGTCGTTCCTGCACCAGTAGGTAACCTAGTTTACAATCTTTCCAAGGGTATGTCCTTTATACTTAAGATGCAGATACGCTGAGTCCTGACCCGATGAATTGGGGGGGGCTCTTCTGTGCTGGGCCCAACGTTGATGCAGTTGCTGTTTGGTCTCCCCCACATATCAAATCAGATGCATTTTTTTCTTCACTGCACCTGCAGCTGCATATTATGATGTCGCTTTTCTTGTGTTTGGTTATTGGGTCTTTCGGTATGTACCAATGCGCGCCTCAGTGGTGTCGTTTAAGAGCAGCGGTGACGCATTTTTTGCAAAATTCTTCTTAAATTTGCTCGGAGACCCCTGCGTACAAGTGGGATTGACCTGTCTTCCTCCTGTCTTGCTGTTTCCCCTTCACTGTTGTGATTTGTGTTCTTTTCGTCCTTCTACTCTTTTGACAAAGGCCCAGTCTGATATCCACAAGTTTTAAGGGCTCCTCCGAGATGTTTCATGTCTTGCCTCGCTTGTAGTGGAGTCCTGCGCCTCTGTGCTAGTTGGGATGTTCTCGGCTCTGGTAGTGATGTCTGCTGGTGCAGGGTTCTGATGACAACCCGCTTGTGATCTAAGAGGTGGTGGAGTCAAACATCAATACTTGATCTGTGGTGTGTTGGTTTTCTATAAACTCTCTACTTCCAGTTTCCCTATTTCCTTAACTTCTACCAAGCAGTCCAAGAAGCCAGTTTGTTGTTTTGTACCTCTTCCCTTGTGAATTTAATGTTTTGGTCACCGATAATGTGTTCTGTGAAAGCTTTACTTCTTCGGGTTGGATTTTAAAACGCCAGGTGTATCAACATATCTGAAACCAGTGGCTGTGTCTATGCCCTTTAAAGGTATTAAGCGCCTGTGTTTCCTACCTCCTCCATGTAAAGGTGGCACACAAAGGTGAAACGGATCTCCATAGCACATCTAACCATGTTTTTGCTATAAGAACTTATCCCGTTATTTGCAATAGGTGGTATCGGCCAAGTCCAAACAGGAACACACCTTTCTGGGTTTGAGAATCAGTTATGCTGGTAAGAGTGCTGTCTTGGCCCAGACGTTTTTCATCACCATGTTCAACAGCCTCCTTGGTGGGTATACAGTGAAGAGAGAAGTCACATCATAGGACACCCATGTTATTCTTTACAATCCTCGAGTAACATATCTTCAATCTTGTTGGTGAAATCCTGAGAGTTGTCTGGAGTGTGATGCTTAGAACTTTCCCACCAAAGGTCCTACAGAGTAGCTAATATTTTCCACCTTGTATGTTACCCCGAGTGATGATGCTGACATAGGTCCTTAGTGGGCCCCTTACCTTATGTAATCTTTGGGTCATATATGCATGATGTGCCTACCAGGTCAGAGGCGATGATACATTGCTGGTCAATGGCTTTATCCTTTTGAGCGTTTTAGTAAGTCTAATGGACTCTTTTCTTGTGAACGGCTGGTGGGACTCCCTTGTTAAAGCCTCATATGTGTTGTTATCGGCCAGGAGCATGGTCCCAACGTCTCCATGTACAATGCTGTTTTGAACACCTTACTCTGGGCGTTCCTAAACACCTCTTAGCCACTATCTAATCCACACCCTTAAACACGGCTGTGCTTGATATCTAATGCGGGATTTTTCCAGGGTACATACTTGCCACAGATCTTGTTACAAGTCATTCTGAATGAGACAGCCAAGTCGGAAATGACTAGCGAAACGTCGTCAAGAACATCATTTCACGTCCAGTGATTAATTGAATACAACAGATATACCATGACCTGGAGATGAATAATATTCCACAGATATACCGACAGAAACAGATAAGACCTGGATGGATGAATATTACAGATATACCAATGCCTGATGGTTGAATATTAACAGAAATATACCGATGGACCTGGATGAATATAAGATCCGGACTGATGAAGCATGACCATGACCTGGATGAATGGATATTACGATATACCATGACTGGATGAATGAATAATTCCAGATATTACCATGACCTGGATGAATGATACAATGACATATGTTACAAATCGGATTACCGTGCTGGATGGAATATTACAGATTATACCATGACCTGGATGAATATTTACAGATATACCATGACCAGGGGATGAATGGAATATTCGATATCCATGACCTGGTGAAATGAATTCTAAGATATACCATGACCTGGATGAATGAATATTACAGAATACCAGGACCTGGATGAAGCTGAATATTACAGATAATGACGAGCGATGATTCAGATCGTGATGGATGGAAGATTACCGATATACCGTGACCTGGATGAATGAATATTACAGATAACGTGATCCTGGAGGTGATGGATATTAAGATAGACCATGACCTGGATGGATGACATATTACAGATAGACCATGCACCTGGATGAATGAATAGTTCCAGATATTACCATGACCTGGATGAATGAGAACTTCACAAGCATATCAATATATATATTATAATATATATATATATACCCACAAAGGGATGATATATGTAAATTAATTATATACTATCATTGATTTTGTATGGGAATTGTTTTGTATATTATATATATTATATATATATATAATAACGTTGTGTTGTGTGTGTGTGTGTGTGGGTGTGTGTGTGTGTGTGTGTGTGTGTGGCAACTACCTACCACTAATATATATTATCTGGTGTAATTTTTCAACACTTCTCAAAGTTACATGTCCGACAGTATCAGGCTTGTTCGTTACTAGTGTGAACCGCTTTAGGGGTGATGCTATATTGGGCCATGGCCATTTTGTGGCCTAATTAGTGCAAAAAATTTCTACCCGATGCATCTAATTAGCGTTGGGTTTTTTTCTTAATTTGGTGATGACCGCGACTATAAACTTTTTGGAAAGAGTGCGGCGTAGCCAATATAGAAAAGTACATGATGCCACAACATTTGCTGCCTATTTGTCTAACAACACAATATACCAAACCCACCGGCGAGGATGGTGGTACAGCAAAGGGTCCATTGCCATGACGCCATGACAGTCACGATGAATCCATCTGTACCAATCCATATGGTGCTAAGACATTTTCTAGCCATGATTTTCGTTAGTAAACTTATTTCCTATCCAACTGTCTTTACAGCTTGAAGTATGGAGAAGGTTTTTGGCCCAGTTACTGGTCATGGTTTTGAACCTGGTTCGCGGTGGCCTTTGTTTAGGTTGTAGTAGGTGGGGTGATGCCGGATATAAGTAGAGAACCCCGTAACTAGAAAGGTGGAATGTCGAATATGACCTCTACTGACATGAATGTGGCGTTACAGCACTGGAAATAGCAGAGTGGAGGAGGAAAAAAACACTTGATAGAGGAACAACTTCAACTGTGAAACAGTAAAACGCAGAGTCAGGTACCAGTAATGTGTCGGCCCCCTGTCCCCATTACCGTAACAGTTCGGTACTACAAGCACAGACCGGACAGTTGGGGTTATCAGAAATCACCAAATTAAACAATTCATACTTTTGGTTAATTAAACCGCCCCACCCCCCCACCCCAAAACCGTACCCCCCTGGCAGATACATCAATAAGACCGTACCGCCCCCCAAGCTAGCGGTAACATCTCGATGTGCGCCATTCCCGAGAAAATCCTATCGCAGCGATATTGTTTTCCGACACCAAATATGGCAGAGGAAAGTTGCCGGTAATGCCCATTTATAACTATGGCCCCACAGTGCTTTACTGGAGATGTAGTGTGGTGTGGAATAGAAACACCGCGATCGAACGAATCTGAGGGTTTTCAAAACATTTCACAAACTTTCAGAATATTGGGAAATTATTCATTTTCGAAACATGCGTTTTTTTTTTTTCTTCTAAAAATTCATAATTTTATTTCAGAATTTTACAATTTCGGTAACCTCCAATATGGTAAACCTTATCTGGAACGTCTCGTTCGGAGAACCCTGAAATAACATGGAGGAACGCACGAAACTTTGGGACTTGTGAAATACGAATTATAATATTGAATATACATTTAATCTAATAATACATCCTGATTCTTTTTTTATAGTTTTGGTTGTATGTAACCCAAATCTATTGAAATTTTTAAAATTTCGAAGAACAGAACCAAAGTGTCTAGTCTTCACCATGTGTATGGAGCTCATTAACATGAAAAGATCTGGATGGGCTGGGGGACCAGATTCAATTGATGGGCAATCATTACCAAATATTTTAGCCAAATAAGTTGTCTGGTAATTCAACACCATTGTAAGGTGCACCATAGATCAGGCCAAAAAGTATTGGTAATATCACATGATACTGGGAGGTGGGATTACCTGCCACAAATAAGGGAACGTTTGTGCACAGCCAGGGCCGCCTCTCTTATGAAGGCAAGGTGAAGCACATTACAGAGCAGAACCCTGTAGGGAGGGCAGCAGTTTTACCAAGAGCATTAAGGGCAGAATTTTTATTCCCCTGGAATCATGTGCTTGGAGGCACAGTATATTTACCATGTGCCTGGGACACTGATTTTTCCATGATTCCAGCCCTGCAGATCAAAAATCAATGTTGGGGCATCATTACCAGTCCACTGCGGCATCCAAATCCAGTCACTGTGGGCATCATTTACCAGTCATTGTGGGCATTAATTACCAGTCATGTGTATAAAGCCCCTCCCACTTCTGAACAAGCCACACCCACTTCCATATTACCCAATTATGAAAACACCTCATTCCGACGGCATGGCGAGGGGGGGGGCAACATTTTGAATTTTTTTTTCAGGTTGCCAAAAGTCTAGGAGACGTCCTGTGCACAGCTAAAACAGTCCTAACAGCAATATTTGGCCTGATCTATGTTGCGGGCGTTTAAACAAATGACAAGGGTGTGATTTACAAAAAATGTATTTGGCAAAAATATTGGTTACGATGTTAACTCGAATTCGTTAAGGCTTGGTACACCACATACAAATATTTGTAGGCCAACCAACTACGATATGCTGTGTGGTTGGTCGAGCAGAAATATCAATGGTGGTGGGGTGGGTGGGGTTAGCCCACGACGAGCTTGGTCGTCCGTCATCCAGATCCAGACCTGTTTAAATCTCAACCGATGGTCACCAGACTGTTGGCCATGGTGACGATTGCTTGCTATAGGTCAAACGCTTGTTTCAGGGACAAACAAGTCGCTTGTGTGTATCCTCTGTAACTAGTTTTATAAAAACTTATCTGCCCTATGCTCTCTTTAAAAAATATATTATTTAGAGAGTATGCTGCTGGTCCTAACAGTTTCCAATGTGGTCCTGAATACAGAATGCTGTAAAAATCTTCTTAGAAGGCATAGCATTTACCTAAGGGTGCCATGAAAACACCGGGGAGGGCAGAAGTCCCCATTTGTTTTATCATAATGAGCAAGGAATGTAGCCTAATGTCTCATGTTTTATTGTGTAGGAATTAGCCTGAATGTACGGGGGTTCTGTATGTGTTATGTTGGCATTCCTTTACAGGAGAAGAGTCAATGAATTCAAGCTGAAGAAAAACAGGGAACCGGCTTCAGAATTTACTGGCTTGAATATGAGAATCTAAACAGGAGATCTTGGACATGGAGCTGATAATAATGTTTAATGGTCAAATCTACAAGCTCAAAGAGAGAAATGATTGTTGTCATTGCTAACTCCCATGGGCCCATATAACAGGGATATACAGTGTTCCCATCCCTAACCAATATATCAACGTTCTTCGCAACTCTGTACTCATTTCATATATATACTTATCGTTTAATCTTCTATTCTTATTAGGTTTAATAGTTTGCAACCCTTTATTCCCTTCTTATTAATTTCTATTGGTCATACATCTTTCATCCCTATTATTTCGTTGTCTTCAAGCAATCTCATTCCTTAATTCGTCTATACCGTTCTCCCCTATAATTAGTATTATCTAGTTGTAAGCTTCATCCTATTATTAAATTCTCTGTTCTCGCACTTCTCGATTCGCTATTATTCTTTACTCGTATCTCAAAGCCAGTTCTCCTCCTTATTTTAACTTACAGTCTGTTCTGCCAACTTTTTATAATTTAAGTTATAATTTATCTAGTTTGTCTTCATAGCCACTTCTCGACCCCTTATTAATTTAGTTATAAACTATACTAGTCTGTGTCACTAGCCAACTTCTCATCCCCTTTATTTATATTTAGTTGCGAGCACGCTTTCCTATAAATGTATTGTTATCTAGGTGTTGTCTCATCCAATCTTCTCCATTCCCTTATTAAGTTATATAATTTATTATTTGTCTTCATAGCCAAGCTTTTGTTCCCAATTCCTTTATTAATTTCAGTTTAATTTATCTAGTCTGTTTTATAGCCAATCTCCCATCCACCTATTAATTTAGTTAATATGTATCTAGTTGTTTCATGACAAGCTTTTCTCCATTCCCCTTATTTAGTTATAACTTATCTAGTCTGTTCATAATCCATCTAATTATTACATCACTCTTCTCATCACTTCTTACCCTTATTAATTATTATGGACTAGTCTGTATTCACCTTTCAGTCAATTAGAATCCCTTATTGGAGAGCATGCCAATCCATCCCCAAACAAATGACTGAGCGCTAAACACAGAGCCACAGGCAATGCGGCTCCCCCCGTTGCATGCTGTGCTGGATTTCCAGGTGATCGCGTTACGTGTTGAGAAATGTTTAGTGTGGCATTGCCTTAGGTTTCTTAACCCTTTCCAGTTCCCATTGTTCCCCTTACACACAAGGATTCCAAGCTGCACACATTATTCCAAATGAGGCTTTACCACATGTAAATATTTTGTCTTAGACGATCAAGCAATCATCTCCTTTGTTAGCAAATCTTTCGCATTAAATTGAAAAAATACATATTTCAAACCTGTCTAACCAGCAGGGGCCCGCCGCCGGCTAATGTTTAAAAGACCGGGAACGTTCAGGATCCGGTCTGTTAACAGCCGTAACGCGTGTAGTTTCCTTTTAAACATGCGATCAGCCTTTTAAAAACAGCTGGTCGCTGCAGACACCTGTGGAGGGCCCTACTGCATCCAGCCCCGGCCCCCGCGGGCGAGGGTGATAGTTTAACACCACTGTAACCATCCCATGTTTCTACATATACAGAGTTATCCACAAGGAGAGAATTCTAGGGCTAATAGTATCATTGTTTACTACAAAGCACTCCATGTGAAGTTGTCAGTTGTTATTGCTACCATAATAAATGGATTTTATTCGATGATCATTCATGTGTGTCGGATAGAGATAAAATGAATCTTCACCCTGATTACAAGACTGGACACAACTCTGTATATCAGCAAAAAATATGTTTATTGCCATAATGAGTAGTTCAACAACAAACACAACACAACTAATACAAAGTCAACTCAAAACACCAATGGACATCCCCACAACATTAACACCACCTGGGAGGGCCACAGTAAAGTATAACGTGTTTAAATGTCCTCATGGTGCAGCCTGATGAAAACTTCAGTAGTGAATAACTGATTCACCTCACGGTCACCTCAGGCATCCCTCTCCTGCCCTATACACCCTGATTGTTAAAGACATGGTAAGATTTATTTGCCTTAAGTAGGAAACCTATTGAGAAAACCAGAAATTAATGGGTCTGATTGCACGTCCAAGTCGCTGTATTTCTGTGTAAACGCACTGTTTGGGGTCAATTACTATATCCACTGTAAAGATATGACCACGGTCGCTGTAATAACTTGCCCGTGATGGTAACAATACGTTACACGTGGTGCTCGTATTGATACCCACAGAAGTGGATAACTACCACGACGGGTACCCATATATATTGCCCACACTGCATTGACTGATAAAGATCCTGGACATATATATGCACCAGACTGGTATATTAGGTACCACTCTAATATTTGACCCCCAGCGGACATAAATCCAGAGTACATTATATTTCCACAAGTGGTATGCCGGTTGATAATGTCACAGATGGTAAATATACTATCCCCACAACAGAATGGTAAATATATATTACCACACAGACTGCATATTTTCACACCTGGCCTATATGACCCACACAGGAACTGAGTCACATATATATTGCACCCACACAGAATGGTACATATATATACACACAGCTGGATAATCCCACACTGTACATATCTATTACACGATGTAGTACTATACAATGACATAATTTAACCCACACAGAACTGGTAAAGATATATATCCCAAGCTCACCAATCCGCACCTGACTAATACCACACAGAGCTGCAGCATATAATTACCCCACACAGGGCTGAGTACATATATAATTTCCCACCAAGACTGGTAGTATCTACCCACACAGGACTGAGCAATTAATGTTCCCACACAGACTAGTTACATATTATAGTACCCGAACAACTGGGTAATAATAGTCCCACACAGGCTACTATACACAATACTGGTACATAATTGACCCACACACTGACAGGGTTTAACTGTCCCGTAGGCAGGGGATGTGATGGGGAGGTAGAGACAGGATTAGACTGTAGACGCACCCACCACTTTCTTTATATATAATAATAATAAGTATCTAACGAATATAATAATAATTATTAAAAAAATATACCTGAGCCAAGTACCCTGTATCTTCCTGTGGCTCAAAAAGCGCAGTGGCTTGTGAGGTGGGTATAGGTTCGCCGCTTTCTAGGTAAATATATTGCCCCAGTTTGACTGGTAACTATATATTGCCCGCTGGTTATTGGTGACCATACTAATTGCCCCCAGATGGTAAATATTGTGCCCACCGGTGAACTGGTAGAATCATCATGCACACAGACTGGATACTATATATTACCCACACAGAACTGGTAAAATATAGTTCCGGCACACAGACTGACACATATATTCGGGTCCCACACCGACTGGTAGATATATATTACCCACACAGGCTTGCACATTAAACATTACCACACAGACTGATACATATATATTACCCACCCACAGACTGTGTAGATATATATTTACCCCCACAGGCTGGTACATATACATTTATCCACACAGAATAGACATAGATTTTACCACAAAGACTGGTAGATATAGTCCCCACAACAGAACTGACACCCATATATATTGCCCACACAGAACTGGGTATACGGTAGAACCATACTGGTACCCCCAGACTGGAGTATATTGTACCCAACACAGGCTGGCACATCTTATTTACCCACAACAGACTGGTAGAGATATATTACCCAACACGTGCTGGTACCATATAAATTACCCACACAGACTGGTAACATATAATTTACCTACACAACTGGTAGAATATATAGTTACTCACACAGCTGGTACAATAAATTACCCACACGACTGGTAGATACCTACCACAGACTGTACGATATATATTACCGTCACACAGGATGCGTACAATAATTACCCACACAGACTCGCGTCAGATACTATATTTTTTACCCCACAGCGGCTGGCACATATATATTTACCACAACAGGACTGGTAGACATATAGTAACCCCCCACAGGCTGGTACATATAATTCCCACACAGACTGGGACCATAATATTACCTACACCAGACTGGTAGAAGATATACTCACACAGGCTGGTACATATACAATTAACCACACAGAACTGGGAAAATATATTACCTACACGACTGGTACGATAGATATTACTCACACAGGCTGGAACATATAAAATTACCACACAACAGACTGGTACATATACTCATTACCCACACACGACTGGTAGTAATACCATCACAGCTGATAAAACCCCGCTGACTCTTTACCCACACAGGCTGGGAAATATAAATTACCACACACGCACAAGATGTACATATAACATACACAGACTGGGTAGACTATTTACCTACACAGATGGTAGATATATATTACTCACACAGGACCGTATAATACCCGTGGTACATTAATTACCCACAAGGACTGGTACATATATATTACCCCCACACAGCCTGGTACATATACATTACCCACACAGGCTGGTCCATATAAATTACCCACACAGACGTGAGATCTACCAATAACGTATATTAACCCCACCAGACTGGTAAGATATATACCCCACACAGACTGACTCATATATATTGCCCACACAGACTGGTATACTCAATTTATCCCACACAGGCTGGACATATAGTCCACCAGTCGGAACTATATCACTCACAACACAGCATGACTATCATATATATTACCCCAGACGACAACTACCGACTGGTAATATATATTACCACACAGGCTGGTACATATAAATTATCCCCACGACTAGGACCTATTTTTACCCCAGATCTGGTTACGATTATATTACTACACAGGCGTACCCATACAACCCTATATATGCCCAACACGCTCGACTATAATATTATACACCACACAGACTGGTAGATATACTTACCCCACAGGACTGGATAATATACCCACTGTACCTTCACAAGAACACCCAGGTCGAATCCATATAATTACCCACGCAGACTGGTGATATATTACCCAACAGACTGGTAGATATATTACCACACAGACTAGTACAGTATATATTACCCACACAGACTTGTAGATATTATTGACCCACACAGACTGGTCGATATATACCCCACCTACGAGTACATATATATTACCCACACGACTGGTATATCTATTACCCACGCAGACGGTAAGATATTTAACCCACACAGACTAGTACAGATATATTACCCACGCAAGACTGGTAGATATATTACCCACACAGACTGGTAGATATATTACCCACACAGACTGTGTACATAGTTTGGGTCCCTGTAGCAGGGGATGGATGGGAGGTAGAGACGGATCAGACTGTAGACCCACCCACCACTTGCTCTCTAATAATCATAATAATTGATAATCACAATATATACTAATAATATTTATAAGTATATGCAAAATAATAATAAAAACACCAACATAATAATAATAAAATAACATATAATAAGAACTGATAATAATAATAATATACATAAAAAATTATTTCTTCCCTCAAGCCGAACCCCCAATTCCGGGATGGAGATCCAGGTTTTATGGTTCCCCCATGTGGTGAAGATTTTCTTATTGTCCATGATCGTTGATTCGGTTTCCTCCTCTGTCTCCCCCTGGTGGTGTCTACACTGAAACACCCCCTGGTTCCCCCCTCACATGTCCTCTCTCCCCTAGAGCGGACCTGTCGTTGTAGAACCCAAATTTGACGGCTGCGGGTTCCCGGAAGTGCCGTACCGAAGTGTGCCACGTGTTCCAGAGGGAATGGCGGAGTTTGCACATCGGAGGATATAGTCAGCGTATCCCGGAGTTGAGCAGCTGGAGATAGTCCGGACTAGCTGACTGGGGAGGAAGTGAGGTGGGGTGTGGTTTTGTGTGTATATATACTGTTGGTATGTTATACTGGGTGTGTGTATATACTGTTGTGTGTGTATATACTGTTGTTGTGGTAGATATACTGTGTGTGTGTGTATATGTGTGTGTGGTAATAACCTGTGTGTGGTGTTTATACTGGTGTGTTGGAGAGGGGTGGATTACTGTGTGTGGTTGGAGGGGGGTGGATACTATTGTGTGTGTTTGGAGGGGGGTGGTGGTACTGTGTGTGTGTTTGGAGGGGGGTGATACTGTGTGTGTTTGGAGGGGGTTGTATCTGTGTGTGTTGGAGGGGGGTTGGTACTGTGTGTGTGTGTGTTGGAGGGGGGGGGGATCCGGTGTGTGTTGGCGGGGGGTTGGATAACTGTGGGTTGTGTCGTTGGAGGGGGTTGGATACTGTGTGTGTTGGAGGGGTTGGATCTGTGTGTGTTGGAGGGTTGGATACTGTGTGTGTGTGTTGGAGGGGGGGTGGAATGTGTGTGTTTTGTGTGTTGGAGGGGGGTGGATACTGTGTTGTTTGTGTGTATGGAGAGGGGTGGATACTGTGTGGTTGTGTTGGAAGAGGGTGATACTGTGTGTGTGTTTGGAGAGGGGTGGATACTGTGTGTGTGTTGGAGAGGGGGTTGATACTGTGTGTGTGTTTGGAGAGGGGTGTTACTTTGTGGTGTGTTTGAGAGGGGTGGATACTGTGTGTGTGTTGGAGAGGGTGGATACTGTTGTGTGTTGGAGAGGGGTGGATACTGTGTGTGTGTTTGGAGAGGGGTGATACTGTGTGTGTGTTGGAGAGGGGTGGATACTGTGTTTGTGTTGGATAGGGTGGATACTGTGTGTGTGTCTTCAACTCAATGTTTAGATAGCCAGGACGAACTATCTGAAAATCTTAGCTTTCACGCACATGCAGCTGGGCCGCTCTGACATTCCGACTCTTCTGTTACACTATACCGCGCATGCCCGATAATGCCCGTTATAGTGTCAGAAGCAGGAAGCAGTCGGGACATTCAGAGCGGCCCCGCTGGATCGAGTGAAAGGCAAGACGATTTTCAGAGTTCGTTCCTGCTATCTATCAGGAGGTAAGGCATAGCTCCTTAACCCGACCAGGCTTTCATCAATGTAGAAAGGGATAGTCACTAGTGCAGTGACTATTCTTAAAGGTAAAAGGAGATTAAAGGGAATGTCCACCTAAGAAACTATTTTAGGTTCCAGTTTTATTGAAGAACGGGAGGTCAAGGACTGTGTCTTACCTCCGTCCTTCATAAACTGCAGAGCCAGGAGAAGAAGGTGAAGGACTTACCCATCACTGGACTCGCTCCTCCGCTGATCATGGCTACGGTCCTGACGAACCTTATAACTCTTATCACATAGAGTCCCCAAAGCAGTTGGGACATGCCAGAGAAATCGACCTGAGGATCGCAAGACCGTGTTAAGTTCCTACCTCCTCGCCGCTCCACACACCCCCCTCCACCACACAGTCTCTACACACCCCCCCAACCACACAGTATCCACCCACAACACCCCTCCAACACACACACCGGTATCCACACACACCCCTCCAACACACACCCATTAATCCACACACACCCCTCCAACACACACACAGTATCCACACACACCCGCTCCAACACACACACATATCCACACCACCCCTCCAACACACACACAGTAGCCACAACACACCCCTCCAACACACACACAGTATCCACAACACCCCTCCAACACACCAGTAGCCACCCACCCCTCCAACACACCACAGTAGCCACACACCCCCCTTCACCACACAGTATCCATACACCCCCTTCCAACACACACCACGTATCCCCCCCAACCCCTCTCCCACACGACACAGTATCCACACACACCCTCCAACTCACACAGGATCCACACGCCCCTCCAACATCACACAGTATCCATCCACACGCCCCTCAACACACACAGTTTCCACACACTCCCCTCCAACACAAACACAGTATCCACACACACCCCTCCAACACCACATATCCACCACCCCTCCAACCACACAGTCTCCACACACCCCCTCCAACACACACAGTCTCCACACACACCCCCCTCCAACACACACACACAGTAATCCACACGCCCTCCAACACCACAGTATCCCACAACGCCCCTCCAACACAACAGTATCCACACACGCCCCTCCAAACACACACAGTATCCACACACACCCCTCCAACACCCACAGTATCCCCAACACACCCCTCCCCAACACCCAGTATCCACACACAACCCCTCCAACACACACAGTATCCACACACAACCCCTCCAACACACACATATCCACCACAGCCCCCCTCCAACACACACCACAGTACCACACACCCCCCTCCACACACACACAGTATTCCACACACACACCCTCCAACCACACACAGTATCACACACACACACCCTCCAACACACACACAGTTCCTCACACACACACCCTCCAACACCACACAGTCTCCACACACACCCTCCAACACACAACAGTATCCACACACACCCCTCCAACACACACACGTAATATCCACACACACACCCTCCAACACACACCCAGTATCACACACACACCTCCAACACACACAGTATCCACACCACACCTCCAACACACACACGTATCCCACATAAACCACCCTCCAACACACACACACGTATCCACACACACCCTCCAGAAAAACACACACAGTATCCCACACACACCCCCACCCTCCACACACACACATTATCCACACACACCCTCCAACACACACACAGTATCCACAACACCCTCCAACACACACACAGTATCCATCACACCCCTCCACACACAGCATCAGTATCCCCACACCCCCTCCAACACACACACAGTTTCCACAGCCCACCCCTCCAACACACCACATAATCCCACACACCCCCTCCAACACACACATAATCCACACACCCCTCCAACCCCCCCCCCCCCACCACACAGTATCCACACACACACCCCCTCCAACCACCATTATCCCAATCCACCCACACCCCGCCAACACACACAGTATCCACACACCCCCTCCAACACACACCAGTATCCACACACACCCTCCAACACCACATATCCAAGCCACCCCTCCACACACACATTAGCCCACACACGCCCCTCCACACACACGTATCCACACACACACACCAACATCCAACACACACAGTATCACCACACACCCCCCTCCAACACACACAGTATCCACACACACCCCCTCCAACGCACACAGTATCCACACACACCCCTCCAACGCACACGTATCCACACCACCCCACAACGCACACATATCCACACCACCCCTCCAACGCACACAGTATCCCACACAATCCCTCCAACGCTACACATATCCCACACGTATCCACACAACACCCCTCCAACGCACACAGTTCCACACACCCCCTCCAACACACACAGATCCACACACAACCCCCTCCGAACACACACAGAATCCACCCATCCCCCTCCAACACACGAGACAGTATCCACCCACCCTCCTCCACACACAACAGTATCCACACACATACCCCTCCAACACACACAGTATCCACACACCCCCTCCACACACACCAGTATCCACACATCACCCTCCAACACACACAGTATCCAAACACCCCCTCCAACACACCAGTATCCCCACAAACCCCCCTCCCACACACACGTAATCCACACACATCACACCTCCACACACACAGTATCCACACACCCCCTCCAACACAACACATTATCCACACACCCCCCTCCCATGCACCCAGTATCCCACCACAGTCCCCCTCCACGCAAACAGTATCCACACACCACCCCTCCAACGCACACAGTAAATCACAACACACACCCTCCAACGCACACAGTTATCCACACACACCCCTTCCAAACGCACACATAATCCCGCACACAGATCCACACACACCCCTCCAACGCCACAGTATCCACACACACCCCCCAACGCACACAGTATCCGCACACAGTATCCACAACACACACAAGACGACCCCTCCAACGCACACAGTCTCTCCACACACCACCCCCCTCCACCACACACAGTAGCCACACGACCCCCCTCCAACACACACATATCCACACACTGGATACCGTGACTTGGATGAATGAGAACCTTCACAAACATATTTCCTTGTGCTTATATCTTCTGATCCTTAATCGTCTTATTGCGGTCCATTATTAAGAAAGTCACGGCGTAGAGTACAAAGTACAAGGAAATCATTGGGCAAAGAGATTTCATCGGTTATCGCAGGTACGTTGTGATTGGTTACCGACATTGCGTGGGAGGGGCCACTGAAAATCACATTTAGTGTATCGCAAGCTGCGGGACTGAAGACGAGGATCCTGTGCTTCCCTTGGCTGTAAATGGAGTAAAACCAGGCTAAGTGGTGGCTTTGTACCAAACAGTCACTCAGCTTGTCACGACTAGTACCGGTGGGCGGGATAATGATGGAAGCAGGTCTAACCTGGAGAATCTTTCTGTTCCCATACATTTGAATAACTCTGCTGTACCTGTTTAGAGAAGAGAGACAGGTTTGTACTTGTGATTTTCATTTGTCTTATCTTGATAGTGTATCGTGGGAACCTGTTAAGGGACATACACCACCCATCCTGTTACATCCAATATTAGGATTTCTGATGTCATCTGATAGTTAGAATGTGTTTCACGTTGGAATACTTTTTCTGACAAAACCCAATGGAATGATGCCGTGACCATACCACCCCCCGTGTGAGATTGACTGTGTAGCAGCCTTTTCAGTTGAACGTGGTACATAGAAAGGCGAATTGGGTGCATCCTTATATTGTGGATTTTACTGCCAGGAAAGAAATCTTACCCTTCAGATGTTTCTAAATATTTTTCATTTTCTATAAAATAAAACCGAGTGTCCGCACTCTTATTCACTTACCTTAAATCTGATCGTATCACTTCATTTACCGAGGTCTTACGCTTATTTTGGGGTCTTCCAGCGGATTGGCTTATTCATTTAAGAAGGAGGAGATCGAATTTGTCATCGTGCAGAGGATCCACAATTTTTCCAACAAGCAACCAGCAGGTGGAAGGTAAATTGGGTCTATTCCTCGAGTTTTGGGACCTGCAACTTTTCCTGTTGAACTGTAGATTGGGTTCAATTGAGCGATGTTTCAATACATATTTGATGACAAGGCTCCAGGACTGTTGGTCGTACAGGGGTATGCAAGTGATGGTGTGGGGGCAGGGTAAGGGAATAGGGCAGAGAACTAAACCAATAGGGCAGAGACTAAACACTTCAGAATCTGAACATATCCCCTCTAAAAATACCAATAAACTGTAAAATAGCAACACAGTACATGTTATTAAAGTAGATGTTACCATTTAAAGAACTGGATGAAATCACTGTATGTACAGTGAAAACTACTGGCCACACCCTGAACTCAGCTTCCCTTGCCTATTCTGTCCTGAAAAAGCCATTGGCTAGAGCTACTAGTGGGGTGTGACTACTGTAACAGTTCCTGCATTTTCTTAGGACTGAGCATGTTGTAAAGTCATAGCCACACTGCTAGAACGGAACACTGGGAAAATAAGACCTCAAACCTCTGTTTTAAAGGTAAATTTCTCACAACCATATTAAAATGAGGCTGAACACGGATTACTGCTTTTACATCAAGAGATCTGACATCTAATTCAGGATGTTGTTCTGAAGCTTTAGTTTGTCCTTTAAACTCCTCTTATGTTGGCCTGTTCTGATGGTAAGAGAACCCTTGTAATGCACAGCATGTGCTCCACTGATGAACTGGGTGCCAGAGTAACAGACTCTCCTTGGTATATTTTTTCCCTCTGTATTGTAGGATGAATCTCAGCTCTGGATGTCCCATGTGGCTTTTTGTAAGAATGGGTATGTTCCTTTGTCACTACCTGGTAAATGTCTTATATTCTATGTTCCCTGTTATGTTCCTGCCTCATTTTTCCTCCTTTTCTAGAACTGCAAACTCAGCTCAAGCAAACCTTCTCTGCCAGTTTGGCCTTGCACCAGAAATAAACCAGGTAACCCCCGCCTTTTTGCTGTAGGATTTAATTCCACCTTGTCCAGAATTTCCAAACAGCCCATGATCTCTGGGTATTTGGGCTTGGTCCCCTGGTCGTGTCTTTCCTGTCGTCCCAGTGATTTCTGGGTATTTGGGCGTGGTCCCCTGGTCGTGTCTTTCCTGTTCTGTCCATTGATCTCTGGTATTTGGGGGGCTTGGTGCTTGCGATTAGATGAATGTTCTGCTACAGACTGAATGAAACCTACTGATGTCTCTCCGTCTGCTCTCTCCACAGCGTTTATGGATAATGGCCCACAAATGGAGTGGAAGACAGACTGTCCTGCAGAAAGTGCCAGACATATTTTTCTCCCGTGCTTGTGCGGTTGCCATCCACAGTCCACCCACAGTTTTACCAGAAGTAAGTTTCTCACCGGAGCCCTTATAGCAAACATATGGGTGGGAGCTGCCATATTGTTTCCCTTAGACAGTACAGTATGAGAGTATAGCTTATTTTGTGTACAGAACATTCCTTCTCTGTATATTTATACATATGGGTGGGAACTGCCATATTGTTTCCCTTAGACAGTACAGTATGAGGATATAGCTTATTGTGTGTACAGAACATTCCTTCTCTTTATATTTATATTTATACATATGGGTGGGAGCTGCCATATTGTTTCCCTTAGACATACAGTCAATGAGGTATAGATTATGTGTTGTGTACAGAACATTCCTTCTCTGTAATAATTTCTTACATATGGGTTGGAACTGGGCCATATTGTTTTTCCACTTAGACAGTAACAGTATAGGTATTAGCTTATTGTGGTGACAGAACATTCCTTCTCTGTATATGTTATACATTGGGTGGAACTGCCATAGTTGTTTCCCTTAGACAGTACAGTATGAGGGTATAGCTTATTGTGTGTACAGAACATTCCTTCTCTGTATATTTATATTTATACATATGGGTGGGAGCTGCCATATTGTTTCCCTTAGACAGTACATTATGAGGGTATAGATTATTGTATGTACAGAACATTTCTTCTCTGTATATTTATACATATGGATGGGAGCTGCCACATTGTTTCCCTTAGACAGTACAGTATGAGGGTATAGCTTATTGTGTACAGAACATTCCTTCTCTGTATATTTATACATATGGGTGGGAGCTGCCATATTGATCCCCATAGACAGTACAGTATGAGGGTGTAGCTTCTATTTCTTCTATTTATTTGTGTTATACATATAGGTGTGAGGTAAAGTTTTGTTTTTATTTTTACAATTGAAACCTGTTTGAAAACACCAAAAAACAACAACACACATGTAGATAACACACAACATGTGACAATATGTTTTCCCATTAAACATATTGTCTGTGACACTCTTTGTGTTCAGACACAGCCCCGCAGTGTTATGTTTCTTCTATTGTGACTCCCAAGTGAATTGATAGTTCAGACACACTGGCTCTGCTATAATCCGGCACACAATCAGTTAACGTTCCCTGGCCTCTGACAGGTGTGACATGACGTGACATGAGGATAAAAGTTCCAGGCAGTAGGGAAGTTTCTCTCTGTAGGACTCCCCCCCCCTTTCACAATGGCTGATCAGGCTGCTCCTCTCATCTCCAGATCTTTCCCCAAATCTCAAAGTGCCGGCGAGATCCAATCGCTGGGACATCCGGAAGAGTCGCAGTCGGTTGGAATTGTGAAGTGTAATTCTGCCGCTCAGCTTGGGACACTTTCTGTAAACGGATCTGCAGAAACGAAGATTCCCCCAGGGGCTCAGTCCCCGGAGAGTTGCTCCTGTGACAGAATCTGTTGCGATTTCTGCCTAGCAGAGAAGGTGACGGCTGTTAAGGCATGTCTCACCTGCATGACCAACTACTGCCAGACACACCTGAGGCCGCATTTGGAGAAACCCAAATTGCAGTCCCACGAGTTGGTGGACCCAGTAAAGGACACGGATCTACGGAGCTGCTGCCTCCACAACGAGCCCCTGGACTGGTTCTGCCAAGAGGACCTGGTGTGTCTCTGCCAAGTTTGTTCAACACAACTGCACAAAGAGCACAACACAATCCCCTGCAGCGAGGCGAGGAAACAGAAGGAGGTAAAGTTGGAATTTATGGGAAGAACTGTAAGATTATAACCTTATAATCTTACAGTTCCAGGAGAAGGAAGCCACAAAGGGGTAGGTTATAAAAAATAATGCACCCGAACTGTAAATTATAAGGATATTAGAAGTCACCTTGGAGTTCCATGTCCTGTATAAAAGGTACTTGGCCTGCGGCCTCGTGCTTTTATATGGTCACGGAACTCCTCTGTGGCTTCTAATATCCTTATAATTCACAGTTGGGGTGCATTATCCACTATATAATTTACAGTTGGGGGTGCATTATCCACTATATAACTAATATCCTTACAATTTACAGTTGGGGGTGCATTATCCACTATATAACTAATATCCTTATAATTTACAGTTGGGGGTACATTATCCACTATATAACTAATATCCTTATAATTTACAGTTGGGGGTGCATTATCCACTATATAAACTGTAGATTTATAATTCATGAAGTGATTCTTTTTATAATAATAGTGATTAGTAATAATGTTCACTATTAACCATGTGCACCTAGTATATACATTGGATTCAGTGTAAGGTCGACATGGGTGCTCTATTGAGCACTATTTATTATTTATCATAGCACATTACCTCCCAATATTCCCAGAGGGCCACGCGGAATGTTAGGAAAATGGATGTAATTCCCAGCCCTGAACATGATCTACTCAGCCTTCCCTCTGACCACTTCCCCGGATTAGATTATTTAGCACAACTTACCTGGACACTTACCTGCAGTTCTGTTAATAGAAGATTTTTTAGCATTAAAATTTACACCTGATGAATAAAAAATAACCTATTTCCAGCCTAGAAAAGTAACTAAATATGTATTAACTCCGGCCTGGGGATCATTATTTGTCACCATTTTAGTGTTAGCCCAAAAAAATATTCAATTAAATTCAGCGAAACCACAAGGTTGTACAGAATGCAACCGCGCTACTCCGCGAAACATCGCCCAGGTCAGCAGGAAGCGAAATTCGACCTGTTACGGTTCCGTGTTATAAAACATGTTTCGCATTATTGAAGTTCAAGCTGACCTT
This sequence comes from Hymenochirus boettgeri, assembly GCA_019447015.1. NCBI lineage: Eukaryota > Metazoa > Chordata > Amphibia > Anura > Pipidae > Hymenochirus > Hymenochirus boettgeri. The sequence goes on along the minus strand of CM033476.1, from coordinate 10,705,633 downwards.
GAGCTCCTTGTGCTGGCAGGGAATGGTGACCTTTCGAGTTCAGGTTTTCTGTGTGGATATTGTTTACTTCTCATGATGTTGGCGATAAGACCTGGTTAAACATATAACTTGGACAAACGTGAACTGCTTGTTCCTATGGGTGGTAACTCCAGTATAGTTACTGCCTTACTGCAGGGATTCAAGTAACAATTAACTATTGTAAAGGACTATGCCATACCCCCTATGGATGCATGTATGTATGTATGTATGCATGTTTGTATGTATGTATGTATGTATCCAGCACCCTAAATCTCTGCCATTTATTCTGTATGTTAATTGGATTTTGCAAAATGTTATTCACAATGTGACCATTCAGCCAGCAAGCGGACATTTAAGACATTGGACATTTTCCTGGCCACTGATAGGGTCATTCCTTGGACCAATCAAAACGTTCCAAAATCTGACAGATAAATAGACCATTATACTGTACATCTCTGGTAAAAGGAACAGGGTTACTAGGCACAGATACAATTAGTAACAAACTAATAGTAATACAGGTGGAAAGGAAATTGTCATGTGCAGAAATATGGATTTTGCTTTATTTCCCCTTTAAATAGCTGGCCTGCTTATGTCACATATACCATTAGCAATAAGAGAAAACGGTATAAAAACAAAGGTGGACAATTGTTCTAATAGTAAATGTCAGATAAATACATTCTAGTGCCATTTGACGTATGTAGAAATGTACACCTATTATACTTATCTATCCTAATCCTCCATGACTTCCATGATAAACTGTCAGTGAAATATGTAAGGCATGTGCACAGCTTGACGTGACACGTAAATACCTGTTCTTACAGCAGCATTTCTCCCTGTATTAATCATCTATATAGAGATCAATGGCCAACCGATCACCAATCATGTTTCTCGCTGTTAACACCGAGCCTCCAATTCTACTGGCAGACAATATGGCAGCTCTCAGCAAAATAGAAAAAGTACCAAACAAAAGTATTTAGAACAGAGTTTCCCTACCTCCATTTGTAGAGCAGCATTAAGAAGAGCACTTCATGGGATCCCTTTATAGAACTGCAGATCTTTATAAAATCAAAACTTGTAAAAAGGGACATCTTGGAAATGGAAGCAGTTCAGAGAAGGGCAACTAAATTAATAAGGGGAATGTAGGGTCTTGGATATGCAGGCAGATAAGACAAGTTAGGGCTGTTCACAATGGAATAGCGACGTTTGCGTGGGGATATGATCACTTTATATAAATATATTAATGGGCCATACAGTGAACTCTCTGGTGCATTGTTCACTAATAGGTCATATCAGAGGACACGTGGACATCCTTTAAGGTTGGAAGAAAAGAAGTTTCATCTTCAGGTTAGGAAAGGTTTCTTTACAGTGAGAACGGTGAAACTGTCTTCAGGCAGATGTGGTAATGGCAAGTTCATTGAGGTTCTAGGCCCCACTTACGCGTTTCTTAAGCTTTTACGCACACGTTTTGGGCTTGCGAAAGCGCATGCGATTTGGTTATAATGGAAATCGCGGGAACGCAAAAACCCCCGCGATTTCCCATGCAATTACGCATACGTTTCCTTTTTGGTAACACATGCGTTCACCATTTTTGGTGCGATAACGCTTGCGATTGCGTTGCGCGATTTAGTGCGTTGTAGTGGGGCCATAGCCTGAATAGCTATAAAAGTGGGCTGGATACATTTCTAAACTAAAAAATATTAATCCAGGGATACTGTTATCCTACACACAATGATCCTAAACACAATTTATCCCAGAAGGAGGACGAATCTCTGTCCAGACTCCCATGTAAAACAAACAAAACATTGTTTATCATATTTCTAAATGAAATGTTGATTCTGTAGCTGAATGACCTCACCCTTCCTGTCCTGTGAGGTCACTCATCCTGTGATATCATTTGAAATGTCAACCACATAAATATTATTTTCTAACAGACAAACACCGGATCTTTATAATCAGTACAGGTTATAACATGTACAATGAAATAGACAGAATATATGGCACCCATACCAATGCGACTGTAGCTTGTCAATTACTTTATTCCAACATTCAGTTTTGCCACTTTACACTGATGGGATTTACCGAGTATTGGCAATGTGTATGGCAACCTTTATAGGTAAACATAGAGGTGACCCTAGAAATCTCCTTATTGTAATAAATATTCAGCAAGACACAGCCAATGTAATGAGGGAAGGGCCATAGAGTTCATATGTATGAAAGGTTGTAGATAAGATAATGTAAGTGTGTTCCTATGGCGATTTACATTCTTATGTCACTGTTATAACGTTGCCTTTAATCTCCAGGCTGAAATCCACGAGATTGTGTCGGAATACGAATGGAAACTGAAATCTGCTGAAACTGCAATTGAGAAACTGGACGCAAACACCACTTCAATACAGGTTGCGGAATATTTAATATATTGGTTTAGCACACAATAGTCCATTGAATAGATATGTTAAAACGTGCTACAGAATTACCAGGCAGAGGGGAGTTCACTTGGACTAAATGCAGGAATATCTTTGTTTAGGATTAACAGAAAGTCAATTACGGTAATACATTAATTATATACTTAAAGGGCAATTTTGGCAACAAGTTATGTATAAATAAAAGCCTTTCTATTGAACCTCAGATCACATCTCTAGGTAAAACATGTGATAAGTTATATTGCTGGAAAGGTTTAGCAATATAACTTCCTGAACACTTTTTTCTTTCAGCAGCTTGTAGCAGTGTGACCAGTTTCTGCCTGTATTAATAGGCCCCTCTCTCAAATGTCATTATTTTATTATAAACGTCTATGTGGGTACTTCATATATTTCTCAGCATTAAGTCTGAAGTGAGCATGCTCTGCCCCAGGGGTGGAGGGGGAGGAGCCAAGGACTGAGATATTTACTGAGATACTGTCCTTTCAGTAGCTTGAGTGACCTCACCTGACCCTTGGCTCCTCCCCTCCTCCCCTGGGGCAGAGCATGCTCAGTTAAGAATTAATAGGTAAGTAACGTTTGTAGTGTCAGTGTTTTCATTGGTGAGGAAGGAAAGTATATATTCTTGTAGAAGGGTTGGACTTGTCCTATAATTATCAGTTTCTGAGCTAAGAAAGCAAAGCGAGTTTTAACATGAACTCTGTCATTTCTGGAAGGTATTTGAGTCCTGGCTCTATCCCCTGCCCAATAAATACAACAGAATAAGATAGTTTATCCTGGAACATAAACGGGGAAATTTGATAAAAGTTCTTATCGTTAAAAATGGTGCTAAATTTGCCCCAACCAATCAGATGTTAGCTTTCAAATGTTAAATAAGATCTGATTGGTTGGGGCAAAATTAGCACCATTTTAATTTACAGTGCACCTGGACATTTATCATTTTATAGGCAGATTATTTATAATTCGTCTCTGTCCCTCTCTAGAATTCTGTTACAGACGCTAGAAAGTCCATTGATCTGCAGTTTGAAGATCTTCACAGCAGCGTCAAGAAAGCCCATTCCAAGGTTCTGGAGTTCTTGGAACAGAGAGAACAGGCGGCTCTGAGTCAGTCCGGTGGGATTAAGACTCACCTGGAGCAGAAATGTAATGAAATGAAGAAGTGTAAAGAAAAGGTGGAGAAAATCACAAGCTATAGCAATGAATTCTCTTTTCTCCAGGTAATAAAGAAAACGTCCACATCCTGTAAATAATATTAGGTAGTTCAAACAGCTTATAAAGAACTGTATTACTGTACATAGAGAGAGAGAGAGAGAGAGAGAGAGAGAGGAGAGAGAGAGAAGAGAGAGAGAAGAGAGAGAGATATCCTCGAGCGGCGACTACGATATAAGAACGACGTATACAACGCTCTAGCATGCGACGCTTGAATGACGCGCTACGCTTCGCGCGAGCCTAGCTAAAATCCGTCGAATAGCTCGACATCGCCGCGATCGCTCTTCGACACGATCTGCATCTCTCTGCGACTCTCACTCGCCGCTATATCTCTACCACTTCTACTACTAGCCTCGCAGAGTTCTTATCTCGATAAGGCGAGCTAAAGAGCGCGATAAAGAGAGCGAGGAAGCTAGATAGACATAAAAGAGAATATAGAATGTGATAATGATCTACTGATTTCATCTGTATAGAGATAAGAATAGACTGAGGCTACGATTGCCTTGAGGCGTTAACAGTATAGATCTCTACGAGACGTATAGAGAAATATGTAGCAGATAGAGATAGAGATAGAAAGATCGATCTAGCTAGACGACATAGAAGAAATCGATTCAGAGAATATACTAATGATCTCCGTTCGCTAGCGACCGCATAGCTATTCGATTCTGTCTCATTATCGACCCTGCGGCTATCTGTCGCTCTCGCTCTCGCGCTACTTCTCTTTGTCTCCGCCTCGCGGTCTCGCTCCCCCTCTGCGTCCCGTCGCCTCGCCTGCCCTCGCTTTCTGCGTCTATCTTCTCGCCCTTTGCGCGCCGCTGCGCGCGCTCGCCGCCGCGTGCCCGAGCAGCGTCGACGCCCGCCACGCGCGCGCGACGCGCGCCCGACTACCGCGACGCTCGCGATCGACGCGCGCCCGCACGAGCGAGCCGCGCGCGCGCTCGGCGCTGCGGCTCTCTCGTCCGCTCGCTCGCGCCCCCCTCGCGCCGCGCGCGCTCTCCTTCGCGCCCCTCTCGGCCCCAGCCCGCCGCTCCCCCGCGTGCGCTTCCTGCTCTCCCCTGCGCGCTCCGGCTCGGCTCGCGCGTTGCTCGTCTCCCGCGCGCGGCCGCCGCGCCGCCGCGCGCGGGCCTCTCGCGCGCGCCGCCCGCCCGGTCGCCCGCGCGGCGCCCCCCCCCCTGAGGAGAGGAGAGAAAGAGTGAGAGAGAGAGAGTAGAGATTTTCCACAGTTCGACCTTTTACCTGCACTTCTCCTGTTCATATAACCAAGTAACATAGGAACAGCATTTTATGGCAAAATATATTCCCTATATACCCAGTTCATTATAAATGTGATTACCTGCATGAGGTTTATGGTATCTCCGTAAACTTGAACTTTATTAAACGATACTGTATATAAAACATCTTCGGCTGAGCGTTTCGGTGCCAACGTAGTAAGGGAGACAATGTGGTTCTATATATCTGTTTAATAAAGTTCAAGTTTTTACGGGAGACTGGTGTTAAGTCTGATGCGAGAGACCGGTGTTTAAGTCTGAGTGCAGAGACCGGTGTTAAGTCTGAATACAGAGTGCGAGAGACCGGTGTTAACTCTGAGTGCGAGAGACCGGTGTTAACTCTGAGTGCGAGAGACCGGTGTTAAGTCTGAGTGCGAGAGACCGGTGTTAACTCTGAGTGCGAGAGAACCGGTTTTAAGTCTGAGTGCGAGAGAACCGGTGTTAAGTCTATATGCGAGAGACCGGTGTGTTAAGTCTGAATACGAGTGCGAAGACCGGTGGTTTAACTCTGATGTGCGAGAGACCGGTGTTGTCGGAGTGCGGAGACCGGTGTTAACTCTGGTCGAGATACCGTGTTACTCTGAGTGCGGAGACTGGTGTAAGTCTGAATACAGAGTGCGAGAGACCGGTGTTAACTCTGAGTGCGAGAGACCGGTGTTAACTCTGAGTGCGAGAGACTGGTGTTAAGTCTGAATACAGAGTGCGAGAGACCGGTGTTAACTCTGAGTGCGAGAGACCGGTGTTAAGTCTGAGTGCGAGAGACCGGTGTTAACTCTGAGTGCGAGAGACCGGTGTTAAGTCTGAGTGCGAGAGACCGGTGTTAAGTCTGAGTGCGAAGAGAACCCGTTGTGTTAACTCTGAAGTGAGAGAGACCGTGTTAAGTCTGAATACAGAGTGCGGGAGACCGTGTTAACTCTGAGTGCGAGAGACGGTGTTAACTCTGAGTGCGAGAGAACCGGTTTAAGTCTGAATACGAGTGGCAGAGACCGGTGTTAACTCGGTGCGAGAGACCGGTTTAAGTCTTAATACAGTGCGAGAGACGGTGTTACCTCTGAGTGCGAGAGACCGGAGTTAAGTCTGAATACAGAGTGCGAGAGACCGGTGTTAAGTCTGAATACAGAGTGCGAGAGACCCTATTGCAGCAGAGCAACGAGAGATGACCAAGCAATGGGTCTGCAGGAACCTCAGCACCGTACCACCCTAATGTATGGGGTGAGTTGTGCACCCAAACATTACTTATGCTATATACACATATGTGTTTATGGATTGGATTTATATGTGAAGTGCCCCAAGAGGACACACGGACTATTGCGAGTGGTCCAGGTTTTACATACCTGGAATACCCACAGGTTCCAAGTAGGAGCTTAGTTCCTAGAGTGGTCACATGAACAAAGGGTGGAATCTGTTAGCAAAAAACTTTTTTTTTATAACATATATAACGTATATAGTGGATAATGCTCCCCAACTGTAAATTATAAGGATATTAGTTATATAGTGGATAATGCTCCCCAACTGTAAATTATAGGGATATTAGTTATATAGTGAATAATGCTCCCCAACTGTAAATTATAAGGATATTAGTTATATAGTGAATAATGCACCCCCAACTGTAAATTATAAGGATATTAGAAGTCACCGAGGAGTTCCGTGACCATATAAAAGCACGAGGCCGCAGGCCGAGTACCTTTTATACAGGGAACGGAATTCCAAGGTGACTTCTAATATCCTTATAACTTACAGTTCGGGGTGCATTATTTATTATAACCTACCCCTTTGTAGCTTCTGGTTTCCTTCTCCTCCTGGAACTGTTAGATTATAAGGCTATAATCTTACAGTTCCTCCCATAGAAATTTATTACAGGGGTAGGTTATATAACACCATAAAGTTGTGTGGATTTGGAGTGGTGATTACCCAGGCCTTCAGAGGACTCACATGTAGACTGGATCTGCTAACACATGGGGAACAATAGATCATGGAAGATGAATCTATTCTTTATGTTATAGTATTAGTATTTGCTTATCCTTCTATGTAGAACTAGTGCATTCCAGGCCATCCGACTCCTGCCTCTGGGGTGTGTACCCAGTAAATATGAACACACTGATGAGTTTTGTTTGGACAGGTTGGGGAATTTTTCAGAGGAACATTTCATACTTTCATTCATCCATTCAATCTCGATTGGATTTCATTTCTACAGGAATACTGTGAATTTAAAAAGTCCTCCAGGGATGACACCCTTCCCAGTGTGTATATCGGGTTAAAGGACAAGTTGTCTGGCATTCAAAAGTTAATATCGGATTCAACCACAGAAATAATGGAACTGTTGAAAACATCATACACGGATTCGCTGCAAGAGTTCGCTAAGGAAGGTGAGCGGGTTTGGGAAGGGGGTTTGGGTGGAAATACAGGGATTTGTAATCATTTTCACAACTGCACAAAAAAAATATCGCCAAGTAAAAAATGTCTACGATACGGAGGGTTTGCAGGCAGAAAACCCTTGCTAACCCGACAGCAATTGTTGTTTTTGCACTTGTTTTCCCATTAGCACACAGGATATTGCATCTTCCTGATAGGGCGGAAGATAATAGCCCTGCCCAGTATTGTAATATAGAGGTTTCTAAAAATAAATATCAACATGAAATTAAAGTAATTAATACGTGCAGGATTTATAGTGTGGTTGGTAACTTATATTGGCAGGGGGTTGGTACTTATATTGGCAGGGGGTTGGAAACTTATATTGCAGGGGGTTGGAAACTTATATTGGCAGGGGGTTGGTAACTTAATTGGCAGGGGTTGGTAACTTATTGGCAGGTGGTGACTTTATATTGGCAGGGGGTTTGGTAAACTTATATTGGCAGGGGGTTGGTAACTATATGGGGCAGGGGGTTGGTAACTATATGGCAGGGGGTTAGTATTTATATTGGCAGGGGGTTGGTAACTTATATTGGCAGGGGGTTGGTAACTTATATTGGCAGGGGGTTGGAAAACTTATATTGGCAGGGGGTTGGAAACTTTATTGGCAGGGGTTGGAACTTATATTGGCAGGGGGTTGGAAACTTATATTGGCAGGGGTTGGTAACTTATTGGCAGGGGGTTGGTAACTTATTTGGCAGGGGTTGGTAACTTATATTGCAGGGGGTTTTAATTTATATTGGCAGGGGGTTGGAAACTTATATTGGCAGGGGGTTGGTAACTTATATTGGCAGGGGTTGTAACTTTATTGCGGGGTTGGTAATTTATATTGGCAGGGGTTGGTACTTATATTGGCAGGGGTTGTATCTTATTTGCAAGGGGTTGGTAACTTATATTGCAGGGGGGTTATTAATTTATATTGCAGGGGGTTGGTAACTTATATTGCAGGGGGTTGGAAACTTATGGCAGGGGTTAGTAATTTATATTGGCAGGGGGTTGGTAACTTATATTGGCAGGGGGTTGGAACTTATATTGGCAGGTGTTTGGTAAAAATAAATATCAACATGAAATTAAAGTAATTAATACGTGCAGGATTTATAGTGTGGTTGGTTAACTTATATTGGCAGGGGGTTGGTAACTTATATTGGCAAGGGGTTGGTAACTTATATTGGCAGGGGGTTAGTAATTTATATTGGCAGGGGTTTGGTAACTTATATGGCAGGGGGTTGGTAACTTATATTGGCAGGGGTGTAGTAATTTATATTGGCAGGGGGTTGGTACTTTTTGGCAGGGGGTTGGAAACTTATATTGGCAGGTTTTTGGTAAAAATACATATCACATGAATAAAGTAATTAATACGTGCAGGATTTATAGTGTGGTTGGTAACTTATATTGGCAGGGGGTTGGTAACTTATATTGGGCAAGGGGTTGGTAACTTATATTGGCAGGGGGGTTAGTAATTTATATTGGCAGGGGTTGTACTTATTGGCAAGAGGGTTGGTAACTTATATTGGCAGGGGTTAGTAATTTATATTGGCAGGGGTTGGTAACTTATATTGGCAGGGGTTGGTAACTTATATTGGCAGGGGTTGGAAACTTATATTGGCAGGTGTTTGGTAAAATAATATCAACATGAAATTAAAGTAATTAATACGTGCAGGATTTATGTGTAATTAAAGTGATGTTTAAACTATTTTTAAAAAGGTGCTAATCCATAATTGGAATGTAGCAACACCGAACAGGTACTTCTAATTTTCAATTGGCCGCCATTTGGGAAATCCAATTGGTGATATTTGTGCTCTCTTGCTGCGTCAGTGAGTGGGACACGTTCTATTGACTTATATTGGCAGGGGGTTGGTAACTTATATGGCAGGGGGGTTGGTAACTTATATTGGCAGGGGGGTTGGACTATATTGGCAGGGGGTTGGAAACTTATATTGGCAGGGGGTTGAAACTTATATGGCAGGGTTGGAAACTTATATTGGCAGGGTTGGAAACTTATATTGGCATGGTTAAACTTATATTGGCAGGGTTGGTAACTTATATTGGCAGGGGGTTGTAACTTATTGGCAGGGGGGTTGGTAACTTATATTGGCAGGGGTTGGAAACTTATATTGCAGGGGTTTGAAAACATAATTCCAGGGGGTTAGTATTTATATTGGCAGGGGTATATTTTATTGGCGGGGGTTGTTAACTTATATTGGCATGGGGGTTGGTACTTATATGGCAGGGGATAGTAATTATATTGGCAGGGGGTTGAAACTTATATTGGCAGGGGTTAGTAATTTATATTGGCAGGGGGGTTAGTAATTTATATTGGCAGGGGGTTGAAACTTATATTGGCAGGGGGTTGGTAACTTATATTGGCAGGGGGTTGGTAACGCAGATGGCAGGGGGTTGTAATTTATATTGGCAGGGGGTTGAAACTTATATTGGCAGGGGGTTGGTACTTATATTGGCAGGGGGTTTGGTACCTTATATTGGCAGGGGGTTGTAACTTATATTGACAGGGGTTGGTAACTTATATGGCAGGGGGTTGGTAACTTAATTGGCAGTGGGTTTACTATATTGGCAGATGGTTGGTACTTATATTGGCAGGGGGTTGGTAACTTATATTGGGCAGGGGTTGGTAACTTATATTGGCAGGGGGTTGGTAACTTAAATTGGCAGGGGGTTGGAAAATTATATTGGCAGGGGTTGGAAACTATATTGGCGGGGGGTTGAAACTTATATTGGCAGGGGGTTGGAAACTTATATTGGCAGGGGTTGGTAACTTATATTGGCAGGGAGTTGGTAACTTATATTGGCAGGGGTTGGTAACTTATATTGGCATGGGTTTGTAACTTATATTGGCAGGGGGTTTGGAACTTATATTTGCAGGGGGGTTGGAAACTTATATTGGCAGGGGGTTGGAAACTTATATTGGCAGGGGTTGAATTATATTGGCAGGGGGTTGGTAACTTATATTGGCCAGGGGGTTGGAACTTATATTGGCAGGGGGGTTGGTAACTTATATTGGCATTGGGTTGGTAACATATTGGCAGGGGGTTGGAAACTTATTGGCAGGGGGTTGGAAACTTATATTGGCAGGGGGTTGGAAACTTATATTGGCAGTGGTTAGTAATTTATATTTGGCAGGGGGTTGGTAACTTATTGGCGGGGGTTGGAACTTATTGTCGGGGTTGGTAACTTATATTGGCAGGGGGTTGGAAACTTATATTGGCAGTGGGTTAGTAATTTATATTGGCATGGGGTTGGTAACTTATATTGGCAGGGGGTTGGAAACTTATATTAGCAGGGTTGGTAACTTTATATTGGCAGGGGGTTGGTAACTTATATTGGCAGGGGGTTGGAACTTATATTGGCAGGGGTTAGTAATTTATATTGGCAGGGGGTTGAAAACTTATATTGCAGGGGGTTGGTAACTTATATTGGCAGGGGTTGGTAACATATGGCATGGGGTTATAATTTATTTGGCAGGGGGTTGAAAACTTATATTGGCGGGGGGTTGGAACTTATATTGGCAGGGGGTTGGTACTTATATTGGCAGGGGGTTGGTAACTTATATTGGCGGGGGTTGGTAACTTATATTGGCAGGGGGTTGGTAACTTATATTGGCAGGGGGTTGGTAACTTATATTGGCAGGGGGTTGGTAACTTATATTGGCAGGGGGTGGTAACTTATATTGGCAGGGGGTTGGTAACTTAAATTGGCAGGGGTTGGAAAATTATATTGGCAGGGGTTGGAACTATATTGGCAGGGGGTTGGAAACTTATTTGGCAGGGGGTTGGAAACTTATTGGCAGGGGTTGGAAACTTATATTGGCAGGGGTTGGAAACTTATATTGGCAGGGGTTTGGAACTTATATTGGCAGGGGGTTGGTAACTTATATTGGCAGGGAGTTGGTAACTTATATTGGCAGGGGGTTGTTAACTTATATGGCAGGGGGTTGGTAACTTATATTGGCAGGGGGTTGGAAACTTAATTGGCAGGGGGGTTGGAAACTTATATTGGCAGGGGTTTGGAAACTTATATTGGCAGGGGTTGGTAACTTATATGGGCAGGGGGTTGGTAACTTATAATTGGCAGGGGTTGGAAACTTATATTGGCAGGGGGTTGGTAACTTATATTGGCATTGGGTTGGTACATATTGGCAGGGGGTTGTAAACTTATATTGGCAGGGGTTTGAAACTTATATTTGCAGGGGGTTGGAACTTATAGTGGCAGTGGGTTATAATTTATATTGCAGGGGGTTGGTAACTTATATGGCAGGGGTTGGAAACTTATATTGGCAGGGGGTTGGTAACTTATATTAGCAGGGGTTGGAAACTTATATTGGCAGTGGGTTAGTAATTTATATTGGCAGGGGGTTGGTACTTATATTGGCAGGGGTTGGAATTATATTGCAGTGGTAACTTATATTGGCAGGGGGTTGGAAACTTATATTGGCAGGGGGTTGGTAACTTTTGGCGGGGTTGAACTTATATTGGCAGGGTGGTACTTATTTGGCATGGGGTTGGTAACTTATATTGGCAGGGGTTGGTACTCTTATATTGGCAGGGGGTTGGTAACTTATATTGGCAGGGGTTGAAAACTTATGGCAGCGGGTTATACTGTATTTGCAGGGGGTTGTAATTTTATATTGGCAGGGGGTTGGTAACTTATATTGGCAGGGGGTTGGTAACTTATGGCAGGGGGTTAGTAATTTATATTGGCAGGGGGTTGGAAACTTATATTGGCAGGGGTTGGAAACTTTATTGGCAGGGGGTTGGAAACTTATATTGGCAGGGGGTTAGTAATTTATATGGCAGGGGGTTGGTAACTTATATTGGCAGGGTTGGAAACTTATATTGGCAGGGTTGGTAACTTATATTGGCATTGGGTTGGTAACATATTGGCAGGGGTTGGAAACTTATATTGGCAGGGGGTTGGAAACTTATATTGGCAGGGTGGTTGGAAACATATTGGCAGTGGGTTAGTAATTTTATTGGCAGGGGGTTGGTAACTTATATTGGCAGGGGGTTGGAAACTTATTTGGCAGGGGTTTGGTAACTTATATTGGCAGGGGTTGGAAACTTATATTGGCAGTGGGTTATAATTTATATTGGCAGGGGGTTGGTAACTTATATTGCAGAGGTGGCGGTTGGAACTTATATTGCAGGGGTTGGTACCTTAATTGGCAGGGGGTGGAAAACTTATATTGGCGGGGGGTTGGGTAACTTATATTGGCAGGGGGTTGGTAACTTATATTGGCAGGGGGTTGGAAACTTATATTGGCAGGGGGTTGGTAACTTATATTGGCAGGGGGTTGTTAACTTATATTGGCAGGGGTTGTAATTATTGCAGGGGGTGTGAACTGATTGCAGGGGTTAGTAACTTATATTTGCAGGGGTTAGTAATTTTATTGCAGGGGGTTGGTAACTTATATTGGCAGGGGTTTGGTAACTTAATATTGGCAGGGTGTTGTACTTTAATTGGCATGGGGTTGGAAATTATATTGGCGGGGGTTGGAAACTATATTGGCAGGGGGTTGGAAACTTATATTGGCAGGGGGTTGGAAACTTATATTAGCAGGGGTTGGTAACTTATATTGGCAGGGGGGTTGGAACTTATATTGGCAGGGGGTTGGTAACTTATATTGCAGTGGGTGTACTTATTGGCAGGGTTGGAAACTTAATTGGCAGGGGGTTGAAACTTATATTGGCGGGGGTTGGTAATTATATTGGCAGGGGTTAGTAATTTATATTGCAGGGGTTGGTAATTATATTGGCAGGGGGTTGGAACTTATTTGGCAGGGGGTTGGTAACTTATATTGGCATTGGGTTGGTAACATATTGGCAGGGGGTGGAAACTTATATTGGCAGGGGGGTTGGAAACTTATATTGGCAGGGGGTTGGAAACTTATATTGGCAGGGGGTTGGAAACTTATATTGGCAGGGGGTTGGTAACTGATATTGGCAGGGGGTTGGAAACTTATATTGTCAGGGGGTTGGTAACTTATATTGGCAGGGTTTGGAAACTTATATTGGCAGTGGGTTAGTAATTTATATTGGCAGGGGGTGGTAACTTATATTGGCAGGGGGTTTGGAAACTTATATTAGGCGGGTTGGTAACATTATATTGGCAGGGGGTTGGTAAACTTATATTGGCAGGGGGTTGTGATTTATGGTGGTAACTTATATTGGCATGGGTTAGTAATTTATTTGCGGGGTTGAAACTTATATTGGCAGGGGGTTGGTAACTTATATGGCAGGGGGTTGGTAACATATGGCAGGGGGTTAGTCATTTTATATTGGCAGGGGGTTGAAAACTTATATTGGCGGGGGGTTGGTACTTATATTGGCGGGGGTTGGTAACTTATATTGGCAGGGGGTTGGTAACTTATATTGGCAGGGGGTTGGTAAACTTATATTGGCAGGGGTTGGTAACTTATATTGGCAGGGGTTGTAACTTATATTGGCAGGGGTTGACTTATATTGGCAGGGGGTTGGTAACTTAATTGCAGGGGTTGGTAACTTATTTGGCAGGGGGTTGGGTAACTTATATGGCAGGGGGTTGGTAACTTATATTGGCAGGGGGTTGGAAACTTATATTGGCAGGGGGGTGGAAACTTATATTGGCAGGGGTTGGAAACTTATATTGCAGGGGGTTGTACTTATATGGCAGGGTTTGGTAACTTATATTGGCGGGGTTGGAACTTATTTGGCAGGGGTTGGTACTTAATCATTGGGTGTATATTGGCAGGGGGTTGGAAACTTATATTGGCAGGGGGTTGGAAACTTATATTGGCAGGGGTTGGAACTTATATTGGCAGGGGGTTAGTAATTTATATTGGCAGGGTTTGGTAACTTATATTGGCAGGGGGTTGGAAACTTATATTGGCAGGGGGTTGTAACTTATATTGGCAGGGGTTGGAAACTTATATTGGCAGTGGGTTAGTAATTTATATTGGCAGGGGGTTGGAAACTTATTTTGGCAGGGGGTTGGAAACTTATATTGCGGGGTTGGTAACTTTAATTGGCAGGGGGTTGGAAACTATATTGGCAGGGGGTTGTAACTTATATTGGCAGGGGTTGGTAACTTATATTTGGCAGGGGGTTGTAAACTTAATATTGGCGGGTGTTGGTAACTTATATGGCAGGGGGTTGGTAACTTATATTGGCAGGGGTGTTGGTAACTTATATTGGAGGGGGTGTGAAACTTATATTGGCATGGTTTAGTAACTATATTTGCAGGGGTTAGTAATTTATATGGCGGGGTTGGTAACTTATATTGGCAGGGGGTTGGTAACTTATATTGGCAGGGGGTTGGTACTAAATGGCAGGGTTGGAATTTGGCAGGGGGTGGACTTATTGGAGGGGGTTGGAAACTTTTGCAGGGGTTGAAACTTATTAATTGGCAGGGGGTTGGTAACCCTTATATTGGCAGGTTGGTAACTTATATTGGCAGGGGGTTGGTAACTATATGGCAGGGGGTTGGTAACTTATATTGGCAGGGGGGTTGGAAACTTATATTGCAGGGGGTTGGAAACTTATATTGGCAGGGGGGTTGGAACTTATATTGGCAGGGGGTTAGTAATTTATATTGCAGGGGGTTGTAACTTAATTTGGCAGGGTGGTTGTAACTTATGGCGGGGTTGGTAACTTATAGGTGCATGGTTGGTAACTATTTGGCAGGGGGTTGGAAACTTATATTGGCAGGGGTTGGAAACTTATATTGGCACAGGGGGTTGGAAACTTATATTGGCAGGGGTTAGTAATTTTATTTGGCAGGGGGTTGGTAACTTATATTGGCAGGGGGTTGGAAACTTATATTGTCAGGGGTTTGGTAACTTATATTGGCAGGGGGTTGGAACTTTATTGGCAGGGGTTAGTAATTTATATTGGCAGGGGGTTGGTAACTTATATTGGCAGGTGGTGGAAACTTACATTAGCAGGGGTTGGTAACTTATATTGGCAGGGGGTTGGTAACTTATATTGGCAGGGGGTTGGTAACTTATATTGGCAGGGGGTTAGTAATTTATATTGGCAGGGGGTTGAAAACTTATATTGGCAGGGGGTTGGTACTTTATTGGCAGGGGGTTGGAACAATGGCAGGGTTAGTAATTTATATTGGCAGGTGGTTAAACTTATATTGGCGGGTGTTGGGAACTATATTGGCAGGGGGTTTGGTAACTTTTATATTGGCAGGGGGTTGGTAACTTATATTGGCAGGGGGTTGGTAACTTATATTGGCGGGGGTTGGTACGGTTCTATATTGGCAGGGGTGGTAACTTATTGGCAGGGGGTTGGTAACTATATATTGGCAGGGGGTTTGTACTATATATTGGCAGGGGTTTGTAATTATATTGGCAGGGGGTTGGTAATTAAATGGCAGGGTTGGAACTTATTGCTGGGTGGCAGGGGGTTGGAACTTATATTGGCAGGGGTTGGAAACTTATATTGGCAGGGGGTTGGTAACTTATATTGGCAGGGGTTGGAAACTATTTGGGCAGGGGGTTGGAAACTTATATTGGCAGGGGGTTGGAAACTTTAGATATTGGCAGGGGGTTGTAACTTATTGCAGGGGTTGTATTATATTGGCAGGGGGTTGGTAACTTAATATTGGCAGGGGGTTGGTAACTTATATTGGCAGGGGGTTGGAACTTATCATGGGCAGGGGGTTGGAAACTTATATTGGCAGGGGGTTGGAAACTTATATTGGCAGGTGGTTAGTAATTTATATTGGCAGGGGGTTGGTAACTATATTGGCAGGGGGTTGGTAACTTATATTGGCAGGGGTTGGAACTTATCTGGGCAATTGGGTTGGTTAACATATTGGCAGGGGGTTGGAAACTTATCATTGCGGAGGGGGGGTTGGAACAACTTATATTGGCAGGGTGGTTTGGACGTTATTTGGCATGGGTTATAATTATTTTATATTGGTGCCGGGGGGGTTTTGGTAACTTATATTTGGCATGGGGTGGGGTTTGAAACTTATTATTGGCAGGGGGGGTTGAGTAACTTATATTGGCCAGGGGGTGGCAGGAGGGGTTGTGAAACTTATATTGGCAGGGTTTGGTTTAGTAAGTGTTGTACTATTGGCAGGGCGGGGGGTTTGGTAACTTATATTGGCAGGGGGTTGGAAACTTATATTGCGAGGGTGTGGATACATAGCCGGTTGTAACTTATTGGCAGGGGGTTGAACTTATTTTGGCAGGGGGTACTTAATCAGTTGGCAGAGGGGGAAATTATTTGGCAGGGGGTATATCTGGGCAGGGGGGGGGGTTGGAGCTTATAGGCAGGGGTTGGGTAACTTATATTGGGCAGGGGTTGGTAACCTTATAATTGCAGGGGGTTGGTAACTTATATTGCTACAGTGTTAACTTAATAATGGCGAGGGGTGGATGAGGGGTGTACTTATTGGCAGTGCTGAGGGGGTTGTAAACTTATATGGCAAGGGGGGTGGGTTATTAGTTGGCAGGGAGGTTGTAAACTTATATTGGCAGCGGGGCGGTGTAGGATATATATTTGCAGGGGGTTTAGTAATTTATATTGCAGGGGGTTGGTAAACTTATAATTTTGGCAAAGGGGGTGTTGGTAACTTATATTGGCAGGTTGGAGTTGGTAACTATATATTGATAATTGGCAGGGGGTTGGTCTTATATAGCAGGGGTTGGTAACTTATATTGGCAGGGGGTTGGAAACTTATATGGCAGGGGGTTGGTAACTTATATTGGCAGGGGTTGGGTTAACTTATATTGCAGGGGGTTGGTAACTTCTATATTGGCAGGGGGTTGGAAACTTATTTGGCAGGGGGTTGCGTAACGTTTAAATTGGCAGGGGTTGGTAACATATTGGCAGGGTGGGTGGAACTACTTATTGGAATTGGGCAAGGGGGGTTTGGAAACTTATTTGGCAGTGGCGGGGGTTGGAAATCTTATATTGGCATGTGGCTTGTACTTGATTTGGCCTGGGGGGGTTGGTAACTTATATTGGCGGGTGGTTGGGGAACTTATATGGCAGGGGTGGGGTTGTACTTATATTGGCAGGGGTTGGAAACTTATATGGGCAGTGGTTAGTAATTATTGGCAGGGGGGTTGGTAACTTATATTGGCGGGGTTGGAAACTTATTATAGCAGGGGGTTTGGTAACTATTGCAGGGGGTTGGAAACTTATATGGCAGGGGGTTGGTACTTATATTGGCAGTGGGTGGTAACTTATATGGCAGGGGGTTGGTAACTTAATATTGGCAGGGTGTTTGTAACTTATCATTTTGGCAGGGGGTTCGGTAACTTATACTGGCAGGGGCGTTGGTAACTATATGTGGCAGGGGCGTGATTGAGGTATAACTTATATTGCAGGCGGGTTAGTAATTATATGCAGGGGTGTATTAATTGTGCGGGGTTATGGTATTTAACTTTATTGGCAGGGAGGTCTTGGTATACTTATATTGTGCAGGGGGTTGCTCTTATAGCGTGGGTGAAACTATATTGGCAGGGGGTGTGTGCGATAACCTTATATTGGCAGGGGGTTGGTAACTAGTCATTGGTGGCAGTGGGATTGGTAGCCTTATATTGCAGGACCTTATATTGGCAAGGAGGGGGAGAGTGAGTGAGGGGAAGCCGGGCCTCGGCAGTTGGGAGGTGGGCATGAAGGGGCAAGGGTGTGGCCGGAAGGGGGAGGTTTTGCAAACTTATAATTTTGGGGCAAACAGTGAAGGGGAGGGGGGGGCCAGGGGGTTTTGGGGGTTTTACCTCCTATAATTGCCGAGGGAGGCGGGAAGGGAGGGCGGGGCGACGGGGGGTTGGCAAAAACTTAATAATGTCCGTTTGTGGGTGGTCACTCTTATAATTATATGGCAGTTGGGGTTTGTTTGTTGGGTTGGCCCACTTATATTGGCACGTGGGTGTCTTTGGCCCCGGGGTTGTGTAACTTAATTTGGCAGGGCCGGCAATGGGTTGGTACATCTCCTTTATTTATATCATATCCAGGTCAAGCAGATTATCCGGGGAAATCAGGGTGTTGGTACTTATGATTGGCAGGGGGGGGTTGGAACCTTATATTGGCAGTTGGGTTGTGTAACCTTAGATTGGCGGGGGGTTGTGAACTTATATGGCAGTGTGTCAGTAGTTGGGCGTATATTGGCAGTATGGGTCTAGTGGGTTGGTAACTTTATATTTGGCAGGGGGGGGTGTTAGTATTTGATTTCGCAGGGGAAGTTGGGTGTTTGAGGAAACTTATATTGGCAGGGGGTTTGGTAACTTATATTGGCAGGGGGTTTGGTTACTTGGTACATGAGAGCATCGCCTGTAGTTGTTGCTGTAACTTTTTACAGGAGAAACAGGGAGAGGGAGGGTTGCTTGGAAGGAAAGAAAACACCTTTAAGGTGTTCAGTAGAGACTAACAGGCCTATATAATAGAATAGAAGTTCTTCTCTTTAAAAACGGTGCTAATTTTGCCCCAACCAATCAGATGTTAGCTTTCAAATGATACACAACATCTGAGTGGTTGGGGCAAAATTAGCACCATTTTTAACGATAAGAACTTTTATTACATAGGCCTGTAAGATGCTTGTGTAAAGTAATGCTCATTTTACAGAACAGAACAACTTTCTACATTTTACTAAATTCAGGGCTCATTTAGAATTCATTACTGGACTAGTTTTTAATGACAACTACACACAAAAGTCATTTTCTAAATCGAAAACCCCTATTTAACAGGGAGGTAGGAAATAGTTCTCCTACTTCTTATAATGCTTTCTAACCTCAGCAGTGTGCTGTCAAAGGGGCCTGCTCATTATTAGCTGACAGTTTTTATGTTAGAGAGTCAGAGAAACAAACAGGCTCTAAGCCATGGACAGGCAGCATCTTTGACAACTCACCAGTGTAGAGATGTTCAAAACTGTTGAGTTTTGTTCCGTTTTCGAACTTTCGAAATTTTCGGCAAGTTTGAAAGTTCGAAAATTCGAGTTTCGATAATCATCTACTTTCGATTTAGCTAAAATTCGAAAAATCCAGGTTCTGTGAAATTCGGGTGTTCTGAAAGTTTCTAACAGGGAGATTCAATAAAAGTTCTTATCCTTTAAAATGGTGCTAATCTTGCCCCAACCAATCAGATCGTATTTACCATTTGAAAGCTAACATCTGATTGGTTGGGGCAAAATAAGCACCATTTTTAACAATAAGAACATTTCTTAAATCTCCCTGAATGTCCCTTTCCCAGGAAAAATCCTATTTCATTTCCTACATCTTTGGACGGCCGTTAAAGTGGTGAGTTGGTAAAGCGGCTGACAGTCCAGCACTTGCTGCATTTTGCAAGCATTCTTATTGATTATCTCTGTAAATTTCCCTGTGCATCTCTTGGAGTTTTACTTTTATCTTTCATTATACAGAGGGTGTTGGAATAAAAACAATGGTTTCTGCCATTGTCCCTGCAAACCACCGAATTACTGCCCCAGAACCAACATCAAGGGAGGACTTCTTACAATGTAAGTAGAAACATTACAGCATCTCTGGATGTATTGGGATGTAGACATGCAGAGCACCAGGGAAGCTAACCTCTCTGCACAACGTCCTGTTCGAGGGATGAATCAGGACCATGCCCCTATTCTATGCAATACGTGCTCAAACTTTCAGAGATGGGAAACCAATGGTTTAATATAAAGGATTAAATGCTTTGAAAATGAGACCGGATTTTCAGGGTGATGAAACAAATCCCAGCCCAATGTCTTTCCCTTGTGCAGAACCTAGTGAATAATTGGAGACAATTATGGATGTAGGTCACTAATGCTGATTCAGTCATTATCCATTGCAAACTGTTCCAAGGTGTGGTTCCAAACAAACAGGGCTGTTTCTAGGCATAGACGAACATCTAGGGTACTGAGATGGTGGAAGGTGCCATTCATAGATCAATGTGTTACTAATCTAGTTCCCAGTAGCCTCCCTGTCTGCATCCAGTACAACCAAACATTGGCAAATACATGATGATTCACTATCATTGCAGGTTTTCTAATCTAAATAAAGACCAATGCAAGAGGTGGTAAGGGAAGTGAGTTGGGAAGAGGGAACCAAAATGGCCAGAATTAGCCCTACAAACAAAGAGCCTATTTACTAACCTTGGGCTGTCTGATGATTGGTCAGAGCTAGGAGCATATTTCTATCTCTGGACCAAACAGAAAGGCTCATGGAAAGGACTATTAAAGTGAATAACAGAATTATAATTCTTTAGCAACTGATTTCACTAGGTGGCCGACATTGCTTTGCAGTTTACCTGTTTAGTTTACCATGAGACAGAATCTGTGTTTATCTGCTCTCTAATTTTCCACCAATTTCCCCAACGCAGCAGGTAGATTATGGTCAGTAAAGAATCTAAAATTCCAAACACATGTTTAACATCCCTACTTTTGTGGGCATAGTTGGCAATACTAGATCTAAAATGATACATCATCTTTTTTTCCCTTATACTTGTAGATAAATCCCCCATAACCTTGGACCCGGTGACGGCCCATGTATTTTTGAGGTTGTTAGAGGACAACCGTAAAGTGTCCAACACTGCTCCTTGGCAACATCCGTACCCGAATGACCCTCAAAGGTTCGAGAACTTCAGACAGGTGTTAAGCGCTGAGAGCTTCTACATGGGACGTCATTATTTTGAGGTTAAGTTTAAAGGGGATGATTTCCATGTTGGCATGACATATAAATGCATCGATAGGAAGGGGTCAGAGAGCAACAGCAACATTACAGGAAATGATTTCTCCTGGACACTGAAATGGAACGGAAAGGAGTTCTCTGCCTGGCACAGCGACGTAGAAACTTCCTTGAAGACCGAAAAATTTTCCAGGATTGGCGTCTATGTGAACTATCAAAGCGGCTCAATATCTTTTTACGGGGTTACGGACAAGATGACTCTCCTCCACCACTTTGAGGGCAAGTTTGCAGAACCCCTTTACGTGGCCTTTTGGCTTCCCAAAAAGGAGAGTTCAGTGGTGGTTTTAAGCCCAGATGAAATGTCTTTGCCCCTGCAGTCATCTTCTACAGTGGTGACCACTCCTTGACCAATCTTACTCACCGTTCAATAAAACAGAACCCTGCATGGCTTAATTCTAGACTAATATGAGGCAGTATACATACCCTTTAAGGATATCTCTCTCTTATTTGGAGTGATTTAGGACTATTTATTTGACATTGCAGCTTGCGTAAGCCTGAAATTTTACTCTCTACACAAGAGATCTTACACTATAGGTTCACATGGACATTTTAAAAGCACTCTTAATAAAAGACCATTTTATTACTCTCCTGGATGTCCATCTTATATTTATGGGAATTTGTATACGATTTAATTTTTTTTTTAGAAATATTCAAATATTTTAATAATTGTGTGTGGTAAAGAAATGAATCCATTACCTACTTACAGTTTAACAGCTAAGAAATTGCTTAATTATGTTGTATTGCTGTTTGCCTTCTGGGAGGTGTTATGTAACGTGCAACTCTAATTTCCCAGTAACACTACCTTCCCTAAAAGTGAGCGTTTTTGGTGCTGTATATTGGTTAGAAAATTTAAAGTTAAGTGCAAATTTTACAATAAATTCACTTTAGGGGTCTATTTACAGTGTCTTGGAATGTTTTTACTCCAAGTTTCAAACTGGAATAACACAACACATTATTGATTAAACTGATGTCATCTTCTCCATATCTACAGATTGGGAAATTTCAATGTGATTCCCATTTTATGGGAAAAAGTTACAATTTGTAAAACCCACCAGGGGGATTAGAGTAAGTCATTTGTTTCTGCAGCAAAAAACAATTTCGAAAGGATTTCCTAACTCTTGTCAAGGCTGTAAACCTGTTAAACCAGTTAACTTACTTGGACTTGTAACCTGACACAGATACCACGTCTTTCATTTTTTATACTTAGATAGTCATGTAAAAAAACAAACAAAATTATTGGCCGAAACCGGGCGTATTTTATAATCGAATTAATTTTATTTTTTTATTGATACATTAATAAATCTACTTTATTTAATATTTTTATTACAGGTATTTAGAAGTATGCTTGTGAAGGTTCTCATTCATCCAGGTCATGGTATATCTGTTGTATTCAATTAGATTAACTGGACTTGAAATGTGTCTGAAGACGTTTCGCTAGTCATCCGACTGGCTTTCTCAATTCAGAATGACTTGTACAAGAATCTGTGGCAATTATGTACCCTGGAAAATCCCAATTAGCATATCACAGCCAGGTGTTAAGGGTGTGATTAGATAGTGGCTAAGAGGTGTTATAGGAACGCCCAGAGTAAGGTGTTAAAACAGCATTGTACATGGCAGACAGTTGGTGTCGAACCCCCCCCCACCTCTATTTAGGCTTGGTTTCTTTATTTTCACATAAATGGCCTCCTTAACACCTCTCTTGAACCAGTCACGTTCCTTCGCCAGTATGTTAACATTACAATCTTCAAAGGTATGTCCTTTATCCTTAAGATGCAGATACACGGCTGAGTCCTGACCCGAGGAATTGGCTCTTCTGTGCTGGGCCATACGTTGATGCAGTTGCTGTTTGGTCTCCCCCACATACAAATCAGAGCATTCTTCACTGCACTGCACTGCACTGCATATATGATGTCGCTTTTCTTGTGTTTTGGTATTGGGTCTTTCGGATGTACCAATTGCTGCCTCAGTGTGTTGTTCGGTATTTAGAAGAATTTATTCAGCATTTTTTTACTGGTTGCATTATCTGTATATTATATTATATCATTTGAAATTTCATTTTTGGATCTTCGAGTTGTTCCTGAGTTCCGTAAATCCGAAAACGGAACGGAACTTGAAGTTTCGGACATCTCTAGTGGTAGGTAATCTTCGATACAGGGGCCAGTAAACGCGGCTGTCAATATATGGGAGTAAATGCTGCCAGAAATAAATATAAATCAGTATATGTTGGGCCGATAAATGTCATTAATATATAAAAAATAATATATTCAATAAACCGATATTAAATGTATATGGACCAATAAACGTTTGTCAACACTACTGATGATTATCGATTTTACAAATAACCTGGATTCAAGGTAAAAAGCACCAGTATAGAATCTTCATGGATCCAGCAGAACATTCGGAATTTCTTCCCAGCAGAACTTAACCGAAATTCAAAGACAAAAAGTCGAACTTTCAATGATATTTAGAAAGGAGAAAAGTCAAAAATTCTGTGTTGTAAAATCCAAAAGTCAGAAACCCAGTGGCGAAAGCAGTGTTCCCTCTAAGGTGTGCGTTCATGCGCACACACGACTCTCAATTCATTTTGTATGCGCACAGAAAATGTATATCTGCGCACACATACAATTTCCAATTAGAGGGAACGTTGGGCGAAAGGTGAAAATTGGTGTTGAATTTCAATAATGTTTTTTTTTATGTGTTTACTAGCGATAAATCCCGGTATTGAAACGAAAGACTATGTCCCAATTTGGCAATGTTCCAAAAAACTTGTAATGTCATTTTTTCGTCGAAAAGGCGACAATTTAAAAATCGAAAATGTAAAAATTCAATTTTGAAAATTGTCAATTCCTAGCAAAAACGTGAAAAACGCTAATTCCGAATCAGGTTTTCATCTAATTTCTGGATTTTCGATATGTTTTGTGGAACCGCTGTCGGAAAAAAATAGCCAGTTTCGTTCATCTCTAATGTTTACCTGCTTGGTTTTGTTTTCTGCTGTGATTCTCAATGGTGGCTGTATATTGTGCTTTGTCAATAAAGAAATCCTAGGGGCTATTAGTGGAACTTTAAGATGCCGCCCAGTTCTTGGATACGACCCGAAACAGTAATTATTTCTGATAGATGTGTATGCAAGAGTGACGCCCTCTGGATCTGCATTCCATTACCGGTGGGAACCATAACTGTTGTGTTTTTAATCTTCAAAATACTATTTAGTTACTCAAAAATTGATGTGTTGTTTTGTACTGTTCCTCTTCTTCTAGTATAGTTATAGTATCTGAGGTTGAATAAAGACATATGTCCATCCAGTCAACCCATCTAGCAATATCCTAATTTGATCCAGAGGAAGGCAAAAAAACCCACCAAATTTATGAAGGGGAAAAAAATGTGGAAAACTTCCCTGGATCAACTCTACTTTATGTATTCTTAGCAAGATATTCTGCTTCTGGTTACACCTCCCATCCAAATCTTTATTAGGCACCAGCCTAACAGACATGAATAGAGCTTACATCAGTACCAAAGGACTATGGCAAAACATTTAGAAAGGGAGAATAAAATATTGTACCGCTTGTAAGGTATGTAAGCTTTCAAGTAATTAAAAATAAAAGATAAGGTCCTCATTACATGTAAAATCACCTGGTAATCACCTTAAAGGACAACTATCATGTGTATAAAGTTTTTTTAAAACACAGTTAAAATGAAAAGTACCTGGGACAGGGATATAGGATTGGTAATTCCTACCTCCCAATATTGTTTCTGTGAGGAGCACCAGCCCAAAGAAAACTGATTCTGCCAGTCTTCCTCCTGGCTTCAGCAGTATCTTTAATAAGGAATTAGTCCAGTACTAAACTGGCAAATGAATATTGTGAGGTAGGAATAATCAATCCGACCTCCCTGTCCCAGGTACTTTCCATTTTTAAATAGTTACATTTTAGAGTCTAGTTATCCTTAAACTTTTTAGACTCCTTTAAGTATTTGTAAATAATGTGAAAATCTTTGTGCAATATAAAAGGACATTACCTTTTGTACTATTATGTTCTCTCTACTCTCCTGTTCTCCTCTCTTATCTTCGCTTTTGTTCTCTAGTATGCTCTTCTCTTGTTTTAGGTTTTAGGACAACCGCACACACCAGACTTGATAACAATGTGTAATCCCTCACACCATTATCAGACTACAAATTTACACAGAAAGTTCTTTTTACATCAAGCAGACTTGTAACCCACTATAGCCCTCTAGAGGCTTAAACCGCTTATACATTTCAACCATAGGAACACAAACATTTGCTTTTCAAATAATAACTTATACAGTATACATTTTACATAAATAATAAAAATATAGACTAAGTATAAATGTATATCCCGGGGACAAAACATTTTCAACCAAGGAAGACCTTTAAACCTTTAGTTAGTACTATATCCAAGATAAATATCCAAAATGCCTCTATGCGCAGTAAAGCAAACCTCTAGCCAGTGATGGGATACGATCTTTGACCATGCCCCTAAGCTCAGAAACAGCATTTTCTGCTGTAACAAAATGGCTGCCAATTGGATCATTGTCCTGCAAGGTGTAATATTTAAAGTCCTTATGAATCTTAGGGAGACAATATACCACCGGTCTCCTAGGATGGGTTAAATAATAAATTCATAGGTCTGCTCATCAAACCAATTGTTATACAGTGCTAGATCAGAAAGCTTTTTAACTTTATCACTGATGAGAATAGTTGGTTCTCTGTCCAGATTGTTTTATAACCGCTAGACCGCAGCAAATGATCTCTCACCGAACAATCCATCAAGGCTATTGCACCACCCAACACCCAAAGTAATCCTTTTATTTGGTGGCAAGTTACCATTTTTTACCGAAAATATTCTATATGATTTGGGTTTTATATGCCTATACACGAACTGACCAATCCGCGGGCAGTATCGCATCTACCAATCACTGAGCAGTAAAAGAAGACGCACGCTCCACCAATCGCATACTTTCCCCATCCATCTGGCCAATAAAATAGCACTATGCATGATCTAAGTACAGATCAGCAAGAGGTGCATTTTGCAGGGCAATACACATATGTATTATATTCCCCAATAATTGTTATATTGATTTACATGATCGATATTCCCTGTGCACACACACAAACACCCAACATTTGATAAAGATATATACCATTTTATTTCTGTAATGTCAAAAGACAAAATGTGCAGGAAGGTTAGTTACAACCGCAAGGTGATTTCACTGACATCCACTCCTCGCAGGTATACATGTCTTGTTGTTCTTCCGTGTCACGTATTCAGAAGTGGAGCTACCACATGTGGAAAATAGTGCCAGCTTTTCTTGTGGGAGATTTCAGTCTCTTACTACTAAAACACTACTGCATAAACAGAGAAAAACCCATCTAGCAATATCCTCATTTCCTGCCTAACTGTTGATCCAGAGGAAGGCAAAAAAAACACCAAATTTATGAAGGGGGAAAAAATTCCTTCCTGACTCCAAGTGGCAATGGGGAATTTCCCTGGATCAACTCTACTTTATGTATCAATCTCAGTAACTTGTAACATTCCTTGTTTGTAGAAACTCATCCAGCTTTTTATTAAACTGACCAATGAACCTGCCATGACAACGTCCACTGGAAGACAGTTCCATAGCTTTACCGTTCTCACAGTGACAAACCCTTTCCCAACTCTACTTTATGTATCAATACCAGTAACTTGTAACATTCCTTGTTTGTAGAAACCCATCCAGCTTTTTATTAAACTGACCAATGAACCTGCCATAACAACGTCCACTGGAAGACAGTTCCATAGCTTTACCGTTCTCACAGTGACAAACCCTTTCCCAACTTGAAGCCTAAACCTTTCCTCTTCAAGTCTTAAGGGATGTCCTCGTGTCCTTTGACATGTTCTATTGGTGAACAATGCCCCAGATAGTTTATTGTATGGCCCGTTAATGTATTTATACACAGTAATCATATCCCCACGCAGTCGCCTTTTCTCCAGCGTACATAATTGTAACTTATCCAGTCTCTCTTCATATTCAAGCTCCCCCAATCCCCTTATTAATTTAGTTGCCCTTCTCTGAACCCTTTCTATTTCTAAGATGTCCTTTTTGTACACAGGATTCCAAAATTGCACTGCGTATTCCAAATGAGGCCTTACCAATGCTTTGTAGAGAGGGAGAATTACATTTTCCTCCCTTGAATCCATACCTTGCTTTATACAAGACAATACCATGCTGGCTCTAGCTGTTGCCGCCTGGCACTGCTTGCTACCTTTAAGTTTGTTATCCACCAAAACTCCAAGATCCCTTTCCAACAGGGATTCTGTATAGAGTTATTATTTCCGCTTGCAAATGTCCCTTTTTGGGAAAAAAACTGTGGTTATCTCTCTTCGCAACACAAATTCTCCATTCCAGTTATGAGTTGTTACCCACCTCTTCACTCATTCTAATTAGTTTACATCCTTTCTGTAGACTGGTGCCCAAAACTGCCCCAAGGCCTTACAAGGGCTCCGTACATAGGCAGACTTACACCGTCCTTATAGGAAATCATTGTATTTGCTTTAGCAGATTCTGTAGCTGTCACTCATTTCCACCTATTTTATATGAACAAATGACAAATATTAATTGGAATGTTAGTTCATTAGACATTAGGACTCAATAGATAGAAATATCTTAACACTGTTAAGAAAGTTACCTTTATTGGTTCGTACACACGTGCGATTGAGGGTGCCGACCTAATAATTGGCCTGTGTATGGGCACTAAGGTTCGTGCACGTGTGTTACGAACCTTAAGAGCGGGATTATCCATTAAGGCTACCTGGGCAGCTACCAGGGTCCCAGCAGTTCTGCAGCTGATCGATGGATCACTAAGAGATGCTGGGAAAAGTGATTGTAGCTCTTGGTAATGGTAAATCGTCCCACATGTCTTGTTGTCATAGAGAAGAATTTAAATGATAGGACGACAATGACCTCCCCAACCTTTCACACTCACCATCACCTGTATGTGGGTTCAATATCGACCAATTTCCAGCAACCTCATGTTACCCCAAACTCCTCAACGTGCAACACATTATATTTTACGAGAGACCCCAGCCAGGTGAGGGATCCATTGGGGGGGTCACCATGAAGGGGGGGCATCAGGGTGGCACTAGGGTTTAGTCTGTGACCTGCTGGTGGGTGCCTGGCAATGTGCAATGGTTAATTTCTCGTTTATGTTCTTTATTCCCATCTCAATCTGCCCCCCACGTCTCTCCCTTTACCCCCCTCTGGTTTTATTCTCTTTCCCCTTTCCTTCCTCTTCTTCTCCCACTTCCCCTCCTCCCCCAACTCTGATTCTCTCCCTGTCCAATTCCTAATTTCCCTCCTCTCCCTCCATCTCTCTGTCCTTCTCTCTCCGTCTCTCCTTCCCTCCTCCCTCCCTCCTGCCCCTGATGTCACACACTGGATGATGCTGCTGATGATGGTGGCTGAATCCAGGCAGAGCTGTGCAGGGGAAACCAGTTAGTCTCCCTGATGGAGACGGGAGGCTGCTCTGGGGGGGACCAGGGACATTTGTTGCTGTTTCTGCACAAGCTCAAGCAGGTGTTTGATGTGTGTGATGAGGATGCTGATGGATTTATCACATTGGAACATTTCACAGACCTGGGTTTGCAGTTTGCTAAAGGAGATGAGGTGAGTTCACATTCCCTGGGGATTATCTAATTCTCCTGATTCTGGTCCCTCGGATTCCAACAAGCAGCCCTGGTCACCTTGTGGGACATCAACTCCGTCTGCTGATCCAGATACAATGTCACAGATCCTTTATTGGATCTGGGTGAAATCTGTTTAATGTGACTTGGTCTTTACATTCCAGGGAGGTGAGCGAATCTATTGGTTTATACAGTGTGACAATAAACATCTGTGAATAAAGGTGATGTCATCAATCCCTTTAATTGGATGTTTGTATCTCAAATATAACACACACACACTCACACACTCACACACACACTCACACACTCACACACACACACTCACACACACACATTTTTGGAAGGAATGAAGGGGAAGGAGAAAATGGTGGGAAAGCTGGATGCTATATAATGGGACAGACAGATGTGATACGGTAGGTACAGGTGGTTGTGATACGGTAAGTACAGGTGGTTGTGATATGGTAGGTACAGGTGGTTGTGATATGGTAGGTACAACCCTATCCCCTCATCCCCGTCCCACACCCGTATCTCATCCCCCATCCCACCCCGTATCTCTCATCCCACCCACCCCACCTTATCTCGTCCACCCGTCCCACTATCTCATCCACCCGTCCCACCGTATCTCATCCACACCACCACTCCCACCGTATCTCATCCACCCACCCCATCTCTCCACCCGTCCCCATATCTCATCCAACACCGTCCCACCGTATCTATCCACCATCCACCTATCTCGTCACCCACACACCATCTCACCACCCCCCCACCGTATCTCATCCACCCATCCCACCGTATCTCATCCACCCATCCACCGTATCTCATCCACCCCCTCTCATCATTTCACTTCTCATTTCATTCTCTTTCACCACGAAATCCCACCTGTACCTACCATATCACACCTTATACCAATCACAACCACCTGTCCAAATCACAACCACCTGTACTTACCATACACAACCAACCTTACCTACCATATCACAACACCTGTACCATACCATAATCACACCACCTGCTACCATATCACAACCACCTGTACCTACCATATCACAACCACCTTGTCTACCATATCAACAACCACCTGTACCTACCATATCAAACCACCTGTACCTACCGTATCAAACACCTGTACCTACCATATCACAACCACCTGTACCTACCATATCCCACCCCGTACCTACCATCAATCCACACCACCCCCTACCATGTCCAACAACCACCCGTACCTACCAGTATCACAACCACACCGTATCACCACCGTACCTCAACAACCACCCTGTACCTACCGTATCACAACCACCTGTACCTACCGTATCACACCAACCTGTACCCTTACCGTACACAACCACCTGTACTACCGTATCACACCCTGTACCTACCGTATCATCAACCCCTGTACCTACCGTATCACAACCACCTGTACTTACCGTATCACAACCACCTGTACCTACCGTTCACACCACCTGTACTACCGTATCACAACACCTGTACCTACCATATCACAACCACCTGTACTTACCGTATCACAACCACCTGTACCTACCGTATCACAACACCTGTTACCGTATCACAACCACCTGTACTTACCGTATCACAAACCCTGTACTTACCGTTCACAAACCACTGTACCTACCATCCATCCAACCACCCCTGTACTTACCGTATCACAACCACCTGTATTTACCGTATCACAACCACCTGTACCTACCGTATCACAACCACCTGTACCTAACCAATTCACAAGACCACACCTGTACTACCCCGTATCACAACCCGACCTATGGACGACTAGCAGGATAGAGGAGCCTGTCCATTACACTTAGGCCGCGATTGAGACCCATGATATGAGGAGTCTATCTCGACGACTTAGGGACCTGATTGGAGACCCAGGGAATAGAGGAGTTTGTCCGGACACTTCGGGCCCGGCGATTGGACGACTCTGCAGGATAGAGATGTCCTGTCCGACACTAGGGGGCGCCCGATTATAGACCCAGGTAGAGTAGCCTGTCGCCACATCTTAGGGTCTGCTATTGGAGACACGTATAGAGGAGCCATTCGCTTCATCTTAAGGCCCGATTGGAGACCCTTAGGAATATGGAGGAGTCTGTCAGCGATCACTAGGACGGCTGATTGTAGACCGTCAGGATAGTTAGAGTTTGTCCGACACTTAGGGGGGCCCCGATTGGGGAGACGCCAGGATAGAGGATCTTCGCGACACTGTAGGGCCCCGATTATAGCCGTGCCAGGGTTGAGTAGTCCTGTCCTCCCATTATGGTCCGCGCTTGGATACCCCCTGTATATAGTATGCCTGTCCGGCACTTAGTGGCATGCAATGGAGACCTCATGATAGATGGATCTGTCGCCACTTAGGTCGCTGATTGGAGACCTGCCTAGGATAGAGGAGGCTGTCCGACCCTAGGGGGCGCCGCGATTGGAGACTCAGGGATAGATGAGTATGTCGGGCGACACTTAGGCCGCGGATTGGAGACCCAGATAGAGATGAGGCCTGTCTGACACTTAGTGGCCCCTGCGATTGGATACCAGGATAGTAGGAGTCTCTATGCCGACACTTGAGGGCGCCGATTGAGAAACGAGGAATAGAGGAGGGCCTGTCCGGCACTTAGGGCTCTCAAATATAGGACAAGGATAGAAGAGCCTGTCCGACACTTTGAGGGCCCTGCCGATTGAGATCTCATTATAAGAGTCTGTCTCGAGCACTTAAGGCTGCACCGCGATTGGAGGACCGCAGGATAGAGGTATCTGATTCCGACACTTAGGGCGCGCCCTATTGGAGACCCTAGGAATAGGAGAGTCCTATACCGACAGCTTAAGGGGCTGCCGGCCGATGGGAGAGGCCTGCAGGGATAGGGAGTCTGTCCACACTTATTGCCACTCACGATTTGGAGACCCAGGATAGATGAGACCTATCGACCTTATGGGGCCCGATGGGAGACTCGCTTTAGATTAGTTAGAGCCTATCCGAGGTCACTTTAGGGCCCGCATTGGAGACCGCGGTTAGAGTGAGCCTGTCCTGACATCTTAGGGGGCGCCCTGGATTGGAGATTCCCAGGATATAGAGGAGTCCTGGTGCCGACACTTAGTGGCCTCCGATGGAGACCGTCAGGATATAGGAGTCCTGTCCGACGCCTTAGGTCTCCCGATTGGATTACCCTGGATATAGGTAGCCTGTGCGGCTTCAACTTAGGGCCACCGATTGGAGACACACCAGGATAGGAAGCTGTCCTTCACAGGGGTCGCCTCGTATTGGAGTACAGCAGGATAGAGGAGCCTGTCCTTCCATTAGGGGCCCGATTGGAGACCCAGGATGAGAGGAGTCTTTCGCGTTACACTTAGGAACGGGCTGATTAGACCCTAGGATAGTAGGTAGTTTGTCTGCGACACTTATGGGCCGTCTCGATTGGAGACCCAGGATAGTTAGGAGCTCTGTCCGACCATTAGGGCTTCCCATTATAGACGGCCGAGTTATGAAGTAGGGCGCTGTCCGATCACTTAGGGCCGCGATTGGAGACTACAGGATAGATGAGCGCTGTCGCTTCACTTAGGGCCGCCGATTGGAGACGTTGCAGGATAGATGAGTCTGTCCGACACTTAGGGACCTGATTTGGAGATCGCCAGGATAGAGGAGTTGTCCACACTCGTGTCCCGATTGGAGTACTGCCAGATAGAGGAGTCTGTCTCGACACTTAGGGCCGCGTTATTAGATCGGCCAGGGTATAGTAGCCTGTCCACACTTAGGGAGGGGGCCGCGATTGGAGACCCGCGGATAGAGAGCCTGTCCGGCACTTTTGGCATCAAATGGAGAGGCCGAGGATAGAGGTAGCCTGTCCGACACTAGGGCCGCTGATTGGGACCCAAGGGATTAGAGGAGGCCTGTCCGACACTTAGGGCCCCGATTGGATGACTCAGGTATAGAGGAGTCTGTGTCCGACACTTAAGGACCCGAGCGATTGGAGACCGCAGGATCGAGGAGCCTGTGCTGACGCTTAGGGCGCTTCCGATTTGGTAGACCGTGGCAGGAGTAGAGGAGTCCTTCCGAACGTAGGGCCTGGACCGATTGGAGAACCCCCCCCATGGATAGAGAGTCTGTCTCATCACTTAGGTCCTCAATTGGAGACCCGTTGATAGAGGACTGCTGTACGACTTGAGCCCGGAGCCCCGATTGTAGTACCCCAGGAAGAGGTAGGGCCTTCTCCGACACATAAGGGGCCCCCAAATTGAAGAGACTCAGGACTATAGAGGGGCTGTCAACAGGTTAGGGTCCCGATTGAGACTCCAGATAGATGGAGGCGTCTGGGGCAGCTTAGGGTCCGCGATTGTAGGACCTAGGATAGAGGAGTCTGTCGTGCGACACTTAGGGCCACCAATTGGAGACCCTTCAGGTATAGGGAGGAGTCTGTCTTCGACTAACTTAGTGTCCCCCCCCGTGGGGCACCCGATGGAAAAAGACCCAGATAGAGGAGTCTGTCTGACACTTAGGGCCCTGAATTTGAGACCCAGGGGGAAGGATAGAGGTAGCGGCTGTCGACAAATTAGGGCCCCATTTGGAGACCAGGATAGAGGAGCCTGTCTGTACTACTTTTGAGCCCCGATTGGAGACCCCAGGATAAAGTTAGTAG
Source organism: Hymenochirus boettgeri (assembly GCA_019447015.1). Classification (NCBI taxonomy): domain Eukaryota; kingdom Metazoa; phylum Chordata; class Amphibia; order Anura; family Pipidae; genus Hymenochirus; species Hymenochirus boettgeri. The sequence goes on along the minus strand of CM033476.1, from coordinate 10,672,315 downwards.
TCTGTCCACAATTAGGGCGCCTCGCATTGGAGACCCTGGATAGAGGAGTCTGTCCGACACATTAGGGCGCCGGGGATTGGAGACACATGTATTATAGGATGCCTGTCGACAGATTAGGGCCCGCGATTGGAGACGTCCAGGATAGGAGGGAGTCTGTCCGAACACTTAGGGCCGCGATTGGTGACCCAGATTAGTATGACGTCTGTCCCGACACTTAGGGCCCTTATTGGAGACGCCAGGATATGAGGAGTCTGTCTCAGAGTCAATTAGGGCGCTGCTGGCATTTGGAGACGGCCAGGTATAGAGAGCCTGTGTGACACTTTGAGGCCCCGATTGGAGATCCAGGCAAGGGATAGAGGAGTCGTCCAACATTAGGGCCCGCCGATTGGAGACCCAGGATAGAGAGTCTGTCCGACACTTGAGGCCTCAATTGGAGAGCGGGCCTCAGGATAGGTTAGGAGGGCCTGTCTGACTCATTTGAGCCCCGATTGGGAGGACCTGCATAGGATAGTAGGAGTCTGTCCAACATTAGGGCCCCGATTGGAGCTCTAGGATAGAGGAGTCCTGTCGACACTAGGGCCGGCTGATTGGAGTACCGCAGGTATAGTAGAGCGCTGTCTGACACCAATTGAGGGGCTCCTCGTTGAGACGCTCAGGATAGAGGATCGCTGTCTGACACTTTGAGCCCTCTGACTGTAGAAGTACGGGGCGCAAGATATGAGGAGTCTGTCCTAACATTAGGGGCCCCCGATTGGAGACCCCGGGTATAGAGGTTAGTCTGTCCGACACTTAGGCTCCGCGGGGGGGGGTGATTGGAGGGAGCGCCAGGATAGAGGAGCCTGTCTGACACGTTGAGCCCCGATTGGAGCATACAGATAGAGGAGCCTGTCCCTTACAGGTTATGGGCGGCTCTCGATTGAGACCTATAGAGGAGTCGCTCCACAACTTAGGGAGCCTGATTGGTAGACCGGGTTCCTGATATAGGTAGTTTGTCCGAATTAGGTGGGCGCCGATTGGTAGACCCAGGATGTAGGATTCTGTCCGACACTTAGGGCCCCGATTATAGACCCTATGGGTAGAGTAGTCCTGTCCGCCACCTTAGGGGCGCGATTGGAGACTCCAGGATAGAGGAGGCCTGTCCGGCAGCTTAGGGCGCTCAACTGGAGAGCAGGATAGAGTCAGTCCTGTCCGACTATCTTAGGGCCGTATGATTGGAGACCCGGCTGAGGAGGCCTGTCCGATCACGTTAGGTAGGGCCCGATTGGAGACTCAGATATAGGAGTCTGTCGGCCGACACCTTAGGACCGCGATTGGAGAACCAGGTAGAGGAGCTGTCTGTCACTTAGGGCCGCCGATTGGAGACCCATGGATAGAGGAGTCTGCGCGACACTTAGGGCCCCGATTGAGACCAGGATAGAGGAGTCTGTGCCGACAGCTTAGGGTCCCATTGGAGCCCGGGGATAGAGGAGCTTCTGACCATCTTAGACCCCATTGGAGACCGCAGGATAGAGAGCGCTCTCCGACACATAGGGCCGCTCTAATTGAAGACGCTGTCAGGATATCAGGAGTGCTGTCCAACACCTTAGGTTAGGTGTTCCGATGGAGACCGCAGGAGATAGAGGAGGGCCTGTCTGGCACTTAGGGTCCCGATGGAGACCTAGGATAGTGGAGTCTGTCCGATACACTCTAGGGCTTCCTTCAAATTGGAGTACCAGGTATAGAGGAGTCGTCCGAACTTAGTTGGGGTCCCGATTGGAACGGCCGGATAGAGGAGTCTGTCTGACATTAGGCCCTGATTGGAGTACCCGGCAGGATAAGAGCCTGTCTGATCAATTAGGGCGTCCGCATTTGGAGAACCATGATAGAGGGAGCCTGCTGACCAGCTTTTGAGCCCCGATTGGAGTACCCAGGATAGAGAGGAGTCCTGTCCAAAATTAGGGCCCCGATTGGAGACGGCCTAGGATAGAGAGGTCTGTGCGCGACACTATAGGCTCCGGATTGGAGAGCAACAGATCGAGGAGCCTGGCGCGAAATTATGGGCCCCGATTGTAGACCCCTAGGATAGAGGAAGTCTGTCCGACACTTGGGCGCGGCGCGTTGGAGACCCAGGATAGATGAGTCTGTCCATCACTTGGGCTCCTGATTGGAGACGTCAGGATAGAGTGAGGATTTTCCGCAATAGGGCCGCCATATTGGAGACTCCAGGATAGAGAGCTGTGTGACCTTTGAGGCGCACCGATTGGAGACCGCAGGTGATAAGAGGAGTACTGTCCAACAATTAGGAGGTCCGCCGATGGAGATCCCCGGGATAGAGAGTCTGTCGCGACATCTTATGGCCCCAATTGGAGGACCAGGATAGAGGAGCCTGTCTGACAGCGTTGAGAGGCCCCGATTGGATAGCCCAAGATCGTAGGAGTCTGTCAACAATTAGGGCCCTCTTCCTGATTGGAGACCGCAGGATAGAGGGAGTCTGTCCGACACTTGAGGGGCCCTGATTGGAGACCCTAGGATAGAGGAGGCCTGTCTGAGCAGCTCTTGAGCCTTCCGGGGGAAAGATTTGGATACCTCATGGATAGAGGAGATCTTTCCAACAATTAGGTCCGCGATTGGAGACCCGAGGATAGAGGTTTTAGTCTGTTCCGAGCCCTTAGGGCCCCGATTAGGAGAACCCTGATAGAGGAGCCTGTCTGACCTAGGGCCGCCGATTGGGACCGCAGGATAGAGGAGTCTGTCCGACACTTATGGCGGCGCTGATTGAGAATCCAGGATAGTAGGATTTCTGTCGACAAATTAGTGGCCATCGCATTTGAACCCAGGATAGAGGAGCCATGTCGGACACTTTGGGCCGCCGATTGGACCTATGATAGAGGAGGTCTGTCCAACTCATTATGGGACTCCTATCTGGATACCCAGTATAGGAGGAATCTGTTCCGACACTTTAGGCCGGCCGAATTGGAGACCGCGGATAGAGGATGCCTTCTGACACTTAGGGTCCCCCGATTGGAGACGCCAGGATGTAGAGCCTTTTCTGACACTTTAGGGCCCTGCGATTGGGACGGCCAGGATAGAGGAGTCTGTCGGCTGACAATATAGAAGTGCCTTCGCGATTGGTAGACGGCTGGCAGGATAGAGTAGTCTGTCTGAGCAGACTTAGGGCCGGCGATTGGAGACCCATGGTAGAAGTGCCGTGCCGACAATTGATTCCGAACACGTGGAGACCTCAGGATAGAGGTAGTCTGTCTGACCTTAGGGGCCCCCGTTGGAGACCCAGATAGAGGAGTCTGTCCGACACTTAGGGCCCCTATTGGAACCAAAGGGATAGAGGAGTCTGTGCACAATTATAGGGTTCATGAGCGCCTATTTGGAGACCGGCAGGATGAGGAGGCCTGTCGACAACTTTGAGGGTGCCCGGCGATTGGAGACCACATGAAGATAAGGAGTCTGTCCAACAATTGGGGCCCTCGATATGGAGACCCAGGATAGTTAGGAGTCGTCTCGAGGCACTTAGGCTCGCCGATTGGAGACCGGGATAGTAGGGAGCCTGTCCTGAGCACTTTGAGCCCCGGATTGGAGACCCGGATAGTAGGAGTCTGTGGCAACAATTAGGGTCCCCGTTGGAGACCCCAGTATAGAGGTCTTTCCGCACTTAGGGGCGGTCCGCGATTGGAGACGCAGGGATAGGGAGACTCCTGTCCGACAATTAGGCCCTGCCCCGATTTGGAGACCGCTAGGATAGAGGTTAGTCTGTTCCGACACTTAACTTAAAAGTATCAAGGCGTGCTAGGAAGCAACAGCAGAGCCTATATTAATCACCAATTTAACATGTCAGAAGCACTGTGGACATCCGTCCTTAGACTTGAAGAAAAAAGGTTTAGGCCTTCAAGTTGGGAAGGGTTATTCGTACTGTGAGAACTGTAGAAGCTATGGAACTGTCCTTCCCCGTGGACTTTGTTTTTGGTCAGTTTCATTGGTCAGTTTTAATAAAAGCTGTATATTTTCTACAAAGCAAGAATGGTTTACAAGTACTGGTATTGAACATAAAGTAGAGTGTAAAGGGTTTGTCACTGTGAGAACCGGTTAAAGCTATGCACTGTCTTGCCAGTGGACGTTGTTGATGGCAGGTTCATTGGTGCAGTTTAATAAAAAGCTGGATGAGTTTCTACGAGAACAAGGAATGCTTACAAAGTTACTGGCTATTGATACTATAAAGTATTTAGTTGGGAACGGGTTTGTCACCTGTGAGAACAGGTACAGCTATGGAACTGTCTTCGCAGTGGACGTTGTTGTGGCCTGGGGTTCATTGGTCAGTTTAATAAAAAGCTGATGAGTTTCTACCAACATAAGGATTGTTAGCAAAGTTCCTTGGGATTGATACAATAAGTAGTATTTGGGAAAGGGTTGTCACTGTGAGAATGGGGTAAAGCTATGGAACTTTCCTTCTCAGGTGGCGTTGTTATGGCAGGTTCATTGGTCAGTTTATAAAAGCTGGATGAGTTTCTAGCAAACATTAATTTACAAGTTACTGGTAGTTGATTATATAAGTAGAGTTGGGGGAAGGGTTTGTCCTGTGAGAACGTGAAACGCTATGGGACCTGTCATCCGTGGACATCGTTGTTTTGCAGGTTGCATTGGTCATTTTAATAAAAAGCTAGGATGAGTTCTACAAACAAGGACTGGTTACTAAGTACTGGATTGATATATATAGTAGAGTTGGGAAAGGGTTTGTCATCTGTGAGACTTTGAATGTAATAGCTATGGAACTGTTCTTCCGCAGTGAAACGTTTTTATGGCAGTTCAGGCCTATCCGACACTTAGGGCCCCGATGGGAGACCCAGGATAGAGGAGTCTGTCCAACACTTAGGGCCCCGATTGGAGACCCAGGATAGAGAAGCCTATCCGACACTTAGGGCCCCGATGGGAGACCCAGGATAGAGGAGCCTATCCGACACTTAGGGCCCCAATTGGAGACCCAGGTTAGAGTAGCCTGTCTGACACTTAGGGCCCCGATTGGAGACCCAGGATAGAGGAGCCTGTCCGACACTTAGGGCCCCGATTGGAGACCCAGGATAGAGGAGTCTGTCCGACACTTAGGGACCAGATTGGAGACCCAGGATAGAGGAGCCTGTCCTTCACTTAGGGCCCCGATTGGAGACACAGGATAGAGGAGCCTGTCCTTCACTTAGGGCCCCGATTGGAGACACAGGATAGAGGAGCCTGTCCTTCACTTAGGGCCCCGATTGGAGACCCAGGATAGAGGAGTCTATCCGACACTTAGGGACCTGATTGGAGACCCAGGATAGAGGAGTTTGTCCGACACTTAGGGCCCCGATTGGAGACCCAGGATAGAGGAGCCTGTCCGACACTTAGGGCCCCGATTATAGACCCAGGGTAGAGTAGCCTGTCCGACACTTAGGGCCGCGATTGGAGACACAGGATAGAGGAGCCTGTCCTTCACTTAGGGCCCCGATTGGAGATCCATGATAGAGGAGTCTGTCCGACATTGCTGGGAGTTGTACTGCAACCAGGAATGCTGGGAGTGTGTTTACTGCAACCAGGGAATGCTGGGAGTTGTTACTGCAGCCAGGGAATGCTGGGAGTTGTTACTGCAGCCAGGGAATGCTGGGAGTTGTTACTGCAACCAGGGAATGCTGGGAGTTGTTACTGCAACCAGGGAATGCTGGGAGTTGTTACTGCAGCCAGGGAATGCTGGGAGTTGTTACTGCAGCAAGGGATGCTGGGAGTTGTACTGCAAGCAGGGAATGTGGGAGTTGTTACTGCAGCCAGGGAATGCTGGGAGTTGTTACTGCAACCAGGGAATGCTGGGAGTTGTTACTGCAGCCAGGGAATGCTGGGAGTTGTTACTGCAGCCAGGGAATGCTGGGAGTTGTTACTGCAGCCAGGGAATGCTGGGAGTTATTACTGCAACCAGGGAATGCTGGGAGTATTACTGCAACCAGGAATGCTGGGGTTGTTTACTGCAGCCAGGGAATGCGGGAGTTGTACTGCAGCAGGGAATGCTGGGAGTTGTTACTGCAGCCAGGGAATGCTGGGAGTTGTTACTGCAGCCAGGGAATGCTGGGAGTTATTACTGCAACCAGGGAATGCTGGGAGTTATTACTGCAACCAGGGAATGCTGGGAGTTGTTACTGCAGCCAGGGAATGCTGGGAGTTGTTACTGCAGCCAGGGAATGCTGGGAGTTGGTAACATCTAGAGCTGTACAGGTTGGACATTGTAATTTCGTCTGTTTCCATTTAGATTTCAATTGAGGTTTTGTCCCAATTTTTAGCCAAAAAGCCCTTCATTGTAAAATATAACATTATTACAAGTCTCCAAGGAGTTACATTTTATTAAAACACAAGGTCACAGGTCATGAAACTTGCTTACTTTTAATATCTTTATATTTTAAAGTGGAAACATTGTTTCCTATAACACACAGTAAGTCATGTGACACTGATGACATATCTTAACACTGATTATAACCAATGACATCTAATCACCGATAAACTATTACATAGCTAATCACCGATTATAACTATTACATAGCTATCACCGATTATAACTGTTGACATAGCTAATCACCAATTATAACTGATGACATAGCTAATCACCAATTATAATGATGACATGCTATATCACCAATATAACTGATGACATAGCTAATCACAATTATAACTGAGACATAGCTAATCCAATTATAACTGATGACATAGCTAATCACCAATTATAACTGATGACATAGCTAATCACCAATTATAACTAATGACAGCTAATCACCAATTATAACTGATGACATAGCTAATCACCGATTATAACTGATGACATAGCTAATCACCAATTATAACTGATGACATAGCTAATCACCAATTATAACTGATGACATAGCTAATACAATTATACTGAGACATAGCTAATCACCAATTATAACTGATGACATAGCTAATCACCGATTATAACTAATGACATAGCTAATCACCGATTATAACTGATGACATAGCTAAACACCGATTATAACTGATGACATAGCTAATCACCGATTATAACTGATGACATAGCTAATCACTGATTATAACTGATGACATAGCTAATCACTGATTATAACTGATGACATAGCTAAACACTGATTATAACTGATGACATAGCTAATCACCGATTATAACTGATGACATAGCTAATCACTGATTATAACTGATGACATAGCTAATCAATGATTATAACTGATGACGTATTGCTAAATATCTAATATATGGATATTATTTACTGGATAGTTTTTGGTATAATCACTAATATATGAAATCTCCGTCTGCTGTTGGCCCAATTGGCTCCTTCTGTTTATGGGGGTGTCACCCTACACCCTCCCCAATGCACTAAGTGTGTTACATTTGCAGCTATTACCATGTGCCTTATGGTGTATGATGAAATGCTGGTTGGGTAGGGATTCACCTTTAGTTTGTCACCGCAGCAGCCAATAGCTACGTTCAGTTGGTCGCCTATAGGACCCTCAATGGCTGTTAAATAAAGATGGAACCTTTAAAGGCCAAGTTCACTTTTACTGAATTATAGTAATTACATTCTTGGTGGCACCCCAGGTGTTTCCTTGATATATTTTAATTTTTACCTACAACTACCAGCGCCCTCTACTACATGAACGTTTACAGGGACTTATGGGATATCCGTTTATGTGCAGTGAGACCATAATTCCATAATATAGAACATGTACTTGGAGCCAATGTTATAAAATACTGCTATGTGATATGTTTATTGAACGATTGTAAAGGAGAAGTTAACCCAGACTGGGTTACTAATAAATTACTAAACTTATTTTCTGTTGGTTGTGTTGTTCTTTCTCTCAGAAATGTAAAGCTGTAGATGGTATAGTATAGTATATAGAATTATATATAGTACAGTTATAGTATAGTATATAGAATTATTATAGTACAGTATATAGTATAGTATATAGAATTATATAGTACAGTATATAGTATAGTATATAGAATTATATAGTACAGTATATAGAATAGTATAGTAGAGTAAATAGTATATAGAATTATATAGTACAGTATATAGAATAGTATAGTACAGTATATAGTATATAGAATTATATATAGTACAGTTTATAGTACAGTATATAGAATAGTATAGTACAGTATATAGAATGATATAGTACAGTACAGTGTATAGTATATAGAATGATATAGTACAGTATATAGAATGATATAGTACAGTACAGTGTATAGTATAGAATGATATAACAGTTATAGTATATAGAATAGTATAGTACAGTATATATTACAATAGTGTATAGTATATAGAATTATACAGTAAGTATATAGAATAGTACCGTACAGTGTATAGTATATAGAATGATATAGTACAGTACAGTATATAGTATATAGAATGATATAGTACCGTATATAGTACAGTACAGTGTATAGTATATAGAATACCGTACAGTATATAGTACAGTACAGTATAGAATTATATAGTACAGTACAGTGTTAGTATATAGATGATAGTACAGTATATAGAATAGTATAGTACAGTATATAGTACCGTACAGTGTATAGTATATAGAATGATATAGTACCGTACAGTGTATATATTATAGAATGATATAGTACAGTACAGTATATAGTATATAGAATGATATAGTACAGTATATAGTACAGTACAGTGTATAGTATATAGAATACCGTACAGTATATAGTACAGTACAGTATATAGAATTATATAGTACAGTACAGTGTATAGTATATATAAGATATAGTACAGTATATAGTATATAGAATAGTATAGTACAGTATATAGTACAGTACAGGTGTATAGTATATAGAATTGTACAGTACAGTGTATAGTATATAGAATAGTACAGTACAGTGTATAGTATATAGAATGATATAGTCAGTATATAGTACAGTACAGTGTATAGTATATAGAATATCGTACAGATATAGTATATAGAATATATAGTACAGTACAGTGTATAGTATATAGAATTGTACAGTACAGTGTATAGCATATAGAATAGTACAGTATATAGTATATAGAATGATATAGTACAGATATAGTACAGTACAGATATAGTATATAGAATTCGTACAGTATATAGTATATAGAATTATATATTACAGTGTATAGTATATAGAATATTGTACAGTATATAGTATAGTATATAGAATTATAATGTACAGTACAGTGTATAGTATATAGAATAGTACAGTACAGTGTATAGTATATAGAATGATATAGTACAGTACAGTGTATAGTATATAGAATATCGTACAGTATATAGTACAGTACAGTATATAGTATATATAATTATATAGTACAGGGTATAGTATATAGAATATCGTACATTAATAGTATATAGAATTATATAGTAAAGTACGATTATAGTATAGATATGATATAGTCAGTACAATTATAGTGGTATATAGAATGATTAGTACAGTTATAGTACAAGTAGATAGTATATAGAAATCGAATTCTATGATATAGAATAGAAATATATAGTACAGTACAGTGTATAGTATATAGAATTGTACAGTACAGTGTATAGTATATAGAATAGTACAGTACAGTGTATAGTATATAGAATGATATAGTACAGTTCAGATATAGTATATAGAATATCGTACAGTATATAGTATATAGAATTATATAGTACAGTGTATAGTATATAGAATATTGTACAGTATATAGTATAGTATATAGAATTATATAGTACAGTACAGTGTATAGTATATAGAATAGTACAGTACAGTGTATAGTATATAGAATGATATAGTACAGTACAGTGTATAGTATATAGAATATCGTACAGTATATAGTACAGTACAGTATAAGTATATATAATTATATAGCACAGTGTATAGTATATAGAATAACATACATTATATAGTTATAGAATTATATAGTACAGTACAGTATATAGTATATAGAATGATATAGTACAGTACAGTTTATAGTATATAGAATGATATAGTACAGTATATAGTACAGTACAGTGTATAGTATATAGAATTATATAGTACAGTATATAGTACAGTACAGTATATAGAATGATATAGTACAGTACAGTTTATAGTATATAGAATGAGTATAGTACAGTATATAGTACAGTACAGTGTATAGTATATAGAATTATATCGTACAGAACAGTTATAGTATATAGAATAGTATAGTACAGATATAGTACAGTACAGTTTATAGAATAGTATAGTATAGTATATTGAATGATATAGTACAGTATATAGTACAGTACAGTGTATAGTATATAAATTAAATAGTAAAATATAGTACAGTATATAGTATATAGAATTATATAGTACAGTACAGTGTATAGTATATAGAATGATATAGTACAGTACAGTGTATAGTATATAGATAGTACAGTATATAGAATATAGTATAGTACAGTATATAGTATATAGAGTGATATAGTACAGTATATAGTACAGTACATGTATAGTATATAGAATTATATCGTACAAAACAGTTTATTAGTATAGAATAGTATAGTACAGTATATAGATGATATAGTACAATATATAGTACAGCAGTGTATAGTATATAGAATTATATCATACAGTACAGTTTATAGTATATAGAATAGTATAGTACAGTATATAGTACAGTACAGTGTATAGCATATAGAATTATATAGTACAGTGCAGTGTATAGTATATAGAATAGTACAGTGTATAGTATAGTACAGTACAGTATATAGTATATAGAAAAGTATAGTACAGTATATAGTATAGTATATAGAATTATATAGTATAGTATATAGAATTATATAGTATAGTATATAGTAGTGTAGTACAGTATATAGTATAATTAAGTATAGTATGTACATAGTAAAGTATAGTACAGTATATAATATATATTATAGGATATAGAATAGTATAGTATAATATACAGTGTATAGTGTAGTGCAGTATATAGTATATTATAGTACAGAATAATATAGTACAGTTTATAGTACAGTATAGTATAGTATAGTATAGTACAGTATAGTACAGTACAGTATAGTATAGTACAGAGTAGTACAGTACAGTATAGTATAGTATAGTACAGTACAGTACAGTGTAGTAGTACAGTACAGTACAGTATAGTATAGTACAGACAGTTAGTACAGATAGTACAGTACAAGTAATAGTACAGTATATTGTACAGTACAGTATAGTACAGTATAGTATAGTATTTGAGGTTGAATAAAGACATAGTCCATCCAGTCCAACCCATCTAGCAATTCTCATTTCCTGCCTACTGTTCATCCAGAGTAAGGCAAAAAAAACCCACCAAATTATGAGGGGAAAAAATCCTTCATGACTCAGTGGCAATGGAATTTCCCTGGATCAACTCTACTTTATGTATCAATACCAGTAACTTGTAACATTCCTTGTTTGTAGAAACTCATCCAGCTTTTTATTAAAATGACCAATGAACCTGCCAAACACGTCCACTGGAAGACAGTTCCTAGCTTTACCGTTCTCACAGTGACAAACCCTTTACCAACTCTACTTTATGTATCATACCGTAACTTGTAACATTCCTTGTTTGTAGAAACTCATCAGCTTTTATTAAACTGACCAATGAACCTGCCATAACAACGTCCACTGGAAGACAGTTCCATAGCTTTACTGTTCTCACAGTGACAAACCTTTCCACTCTACTTTATGTATCAATACCAGTACTTGTAACATTCCTTGTTTGTGAACTCATCCAGCTTTTTATTAAACTGACCAATGAACCTGCCATAACAACGTCCACTGGAAGACAGTTCATAGCTTTACCGTTCTCACAGTGACAAACCCTTTCCCAACTCTACTTTATGTATCAATACCAGTAACTTGTAACATTCCTTGTTTGAAACTCATCCGCTTTTTTATTAACTGACCAATGAACCTGCCATACAACGTCCACTGGAAGACAGTTCCATAGCTTTACCGTTCTCACAGTGACAAACCCTTTCCACATCTACTTTATGTATCAATACCAGTAACTTGTAACATTCCTTGTTTGTAGAAACTCATCCAGCTTTTTTATTAAACTGACCAATGAAACTGCCATCATAACAACGTCCACTGGAAGACAGTCCATAGCTTTACCGTTCTCACAGTGAAAACCTTTCCCAACTCTACTTTATGTATCAATACCAGTAACTTGTAACATTCCTTGTTTGTAGAAACTCATCCAGCTTTTTATTAAACTGACAATGACCTGCCATACAACGTCCACTGGAAGACAGTTCCATAGCTTTACCGTTCTCACAGTGACAAACCTTTCCAACTCTACTTTATTATCAATACCAGTAACTTGTAACATTCCTTGTTTGTAGAAACTCATCCAGCTTTTTATTAAACTGACCAATGAACCTGCCATAACCACGTCCACTGGAAGACATTCCATAGCTTTACCGTTCTCACAGTGAAAAACCCTTTCCAACTCTACTTTATGTATCAATACCAGTAACTTGTAACATTCCTTGTTTGTAGAAAACTCATCCAGCTTTTTATTAAACTGACCAATGAACCTGCCATAACAACGTCCACTGGGGACAGTTCATAGCTTTACCGTTCTCACAGTGACAAACCCTTTCCCAACTCTACTTTATGTATCAATACCAGTAACTTGTAACATTCCTTGTTTGTAGAAACTCATCCAGCTTTTATTAAACTGACCAATGAACCTGCCATAACAACGTCCACTGGAAGACAGTTCCATAGCTTTACCGTTCTCACAGTGACAAACCCTTTCCCAACTCTACTTTATATATCAATCCCAGTAACTTGTAACATCCTTGTTTGTAGAAACTCATCCAGCTTTTTATTGAACTGACCAATGAACCTGCCATAACAACGTCCACTGGAAGAAGTTCCATAGCTTTACCGTTCTCACAGTGACAAACCCTTTCCCAACTCTACTTTATATATCAATACCAGTAACTGTAACATTCCTTGTTTGTAGAAACTCATCCAGCTTTTTATAAACTGACCAATGAACCTGCCATAACAACGTCCACTGGAAGACAGTTCCATAGCTTACCATTCTCACAGTGACAAACCCTTTCCCAACCTTACTTTATATATCATCCAGTAACTTGTAACATTCCTTGTTTGTAGAAACTCATCCAGCTTTTTATTAAACTGACCAATGAACCTGCCATAACAACGTCCACTGGAAGACAGTTCCATAGCTTTACCGTTCTCACAGTGACAACCCTTTCCCAACTCTACTTTATATATCAATACCAGTAATTGTAACATTCCTTGTTTGTAGAAACTATCCAGCTTTTTATAAACTGACCAATGAACCTGCCATAACAACGTCCACTGGAAGACAGTCATAGCTTTACCGTTCTCACAGTGACAAACCCTTTCCCAAATCTACTTTATGTATCAATCCCAGGAACTTGTAACATTCCTTGTTTGTGAACTCATCCAGCTTTTTATTAACTGACCAATGAACCTGCCACACAACGTCCACTGAAGACAGTTCCATAGCTTTACCGTTCTCACAGTGACAAACCCTTTCCCAACTCTACTTTATGTATCAATACCAGTAACTTGTAACATTCCTTTTTGTAGAAACTCATCCAGCTTTTTATTAAACTGACAATGAACCTGCCATAACAACGTCCACTGGAAGACAGTTCCATAGCTTTACCGTTCTCACAGTGACAACCCTTTCCCAACTCTACTTTATGTATCAATACCAGTAACTTGTAACATTCCTTGTTGTAGAAACTCATCCAGCTTTTTATTAAACTGACCAATGAACCTGCCATAACAACGCTCCACTGGAAGACAGTTCCATAGCTTTAACCGTTCTCACAGTGAAAAACCCTTTCCCAACTTGAAGCCTAAACCTTTTTTCTTCAAGTCTTAAGGGATGTCCACGTGTCCTCTGACATGTTCTATTGGTGATTAATACCTAGGCTCTAGCTGTTGCTTCCTAGCACTGCTTGCTACTTTTAAGTTAAGTGTCGGACAGACTCCTCTATCCTGGGTCTCCAATCGGGGCCCTAATTGTCGGACAGACTCCTCTATCCTGGGTCTCCAATCGGGGCCCTAAGTGTCGGACAGACTCCTCTATCCTGGGTCTCCAATCGGGGCCCTAATTGTTGGACAGACTCCTCTATCCTGGGTCTCCAATCGGGGCTCAAAGTGTCAGACAGGCTCCTCTATCCTGGGTCTCCAATCGGAGCCCTAAGTGTCGGACAGACTCCTCTATCCTGGGTCTCCAATCGGGGCCCTAATTGTTGGACAGACTCCTCTATCTTGGGTCTCCAATCGGGGCTCAAAGTGTCAGACAGGCTCCTCTATCCTGGGTCTCAAATGGGGCCTAATTGTCGGACAGACTCCTCTATCCTGGGTCTCCAATCAGGGCCCTAAGTGTCGGACAGACTCCTCTATCCTGGGTCTCCAATCGGGGCCCTAAGTGTCAGACAGACTCCTCTATCCTGGGTCTCCAATCGGGGCAATAATTGTCGGACAGACTCCTCTATCCTGGGTCTCCAATCGGGGCCCTAAGTGTCAGACAGACTCCTCTATCCTGGGTCTCCAATCGGGGCACTAATTGTCGGACAGACTCCTCTATCCTGGGTCTCCAATCGGGGCCCTAAGTGTCAGACAGGCTCCTCTATCCTGGGTCTCCAATCGGGGCCCTAAGTGTCAGACAGGCTCCTCTATCCTGGGTCTCCAATCGGGGCCCTAAGTGTCGGACAGATTCCTCTATCCTGGGTCTCCAATCGGGTCCCTAATTGTTGGACAGACTCCTCTATCCTGGGTCTCCAATCGGGGCTCAAAGTGTCAGACAGGCTCCTCTATCCTGGGTCTCCAAATGGGGCCCTAATTGTCGGACAGACTCCTCTATCCTGGGTCTCCAATCAGGGCCCTAAGTGTCGGACAGACTCCTCTATCCTGGGTCTCCAATCGGGGCCCTAAGTGTCAGACAGGCTCCTCTATCCTGGGTCTCCAATCGGGGCCCTAAGTGTCGGACAGACTCCTCTATCCTGGGTCTCCAATCGGGGCCCTAATTGTTGGACAGACTCCTCTATCCTGGGTCTCCAATCGGGGCTCAAAGTGTCAGACAGGCTCCTCTATCCTGGGTCTCAATCAGGGCCCTAATGTCGGACAGACTCCTCTATCCTGGGTCTCAATCGGGGCCCTAATTGTGGACAGACTCCTCTATCTGGGTCTCCAATCGGGGCTCAAAGTGTCAGACAGGCTCCTCTATCCTGGGTCTCCAATTGGGGCCCTAAGTGTCGGACAGACTCCTCTATCCTGGGTCTCCAATCGGGGCCCTAATTGTTGGACAGACTCCTCTATCCTGGGTCTCCAATCGGGGCTCAAAGTGTCACACAGGCTCCTCTATCCTGGGTCTCCAAATGGGGCCCTAATTGTCGGACAAACTCCTCTATCCTGGGTCTCCAATCAGGGCCCTAAGTGTCGGACAGACTCATCTATCCTGGGTCTCCAATCGGGGCCCTAAGTGTCGGACAGACTCCTCTATCCTGGGTCTCCAATCGGGGCCCTAATTGTCGGACAGGCTCCTCTATCCTGTGTCTCCAATCCGGGCCCTAAGTGTCGGACAGACTCCTCTATCCTGGGTCTCCAATCGGGGCCCTAATTGTTGGACAGACTCCTCTATCTGGGTCTCCAATCGGGGCTCAAAGTGTCAGACAGCTCCTCTATCCTGGGTCTCCAAATGGGCCCTATTGTCAGACAGGCTCCTCTATCCTGGTCTCCAATCAGGGCCCTAAGTGTCAGACAGACTCCTCTATCCTGGGTCTCAATAGGGGCACTAAGTGTCGGACAGACTCCTCTATCCTGGGTCTCCAATTGGGGCCCTAAGTGTCGGACAGACTCCACTATCCTAGGTCTCCAATCGGGACCCTAAGTGCCAGACAGGCTCCTCTATCCTGGGTCTCCAATCGGGACCCTAAGTGTTGGACAGCCTCCTCTATCCTGGGTCTTCAATTGGGGCCCTATGTGTCGGAGAGGCTCCTCTATCCTGGGTCTCCAATCGGGGCTCTAAGTGTCAGAGCTCCTCTATCCCGGGTCTCCAATTGGGACCCTAAGTGTCGGACAGACTCCTCTATCCTGGGTCTCCAATCGGGGCCCTAAGTGTCGGACAGACTCCTCTATCCTGGGTCTCCAATCGGGGCCCTAAGTGTCAGACAGGCTCCTCTATCCTGGGTCTCCAATCGCGGTCCTAAGTGTCGGACAGACTCCTCTATCCTGAGTCTCCAATCGGGGCCCTAAGTGTCGGACAGGCTCCTCTATCCTGGGTCTCCAATCAGGGCCCTAAGTGTCGGACAGGCTCCTCTATCCTGGCTCTCCATTTGAGGCACTAAGTGCCGGACAGGCTCCTCTATCCTGGGTCTCCAATCGCGGCCCTAAGTGTCGGACAGGCTACTCTACCCTGGGTCTATAATCGGGGCCCTAAGTGTCGGACAGACTCCTCTATCCTGGGTCTCCAATCGGGGCCCTAAGTGTCGGACAAACTCCTCTATCCTGGGTCTCCAATCAGGTCCCTAAGTGTCGGACAGACTCCTCTATCCTGGGTCTCCAATCGGGGCCCTAAGTGAAGGACAGGCTCCTCTATCCTGTGTCTCCAATCGGGGCTCAAAGTGTCAGACAGGCTCCTCTATCCTGGGTCTCCAATCAGGGCCCTAAGTGTCGGACAGACTCCTCTATCCTGGGTCTCCAATCGGGGCCCTAATTGTTGGACAGACTCCTCTATCTTGGGTCTCCAATCGGGGCTCAAAGTGTCAGACAGGCTCCTCTATCCTGGGTCTCCAATCGGGGCTCAAAGTGTCAGACAGGCTCCTCTATCCTGGGTCTCCAATCAGGGCCCTAAGTGTCGGACAGACTCCTCTATCCTGGGTCTCCAATCGGGGCCCTAATTGTTGGACAGACTCCTCTATCTTGGGTCTCCAATCGGGGCTCAAAGTGTCAGACAGGCTCCTCTATCCTGGGTCTCCAATTGGGGCCCTAAGTGTCGGACAGACTCCTCTATCCTGGGTCTCCAATCGGGGCCCTAATTGTTGGACAGACTCCTCTATCCTGGGTCTCCAATCGGGGCTCAAAGTGTCACACAGGCTCCTCTATCCTGGGTCTCCAAATGGGGCCCTAATTGTCGGACAGACTCCTCTATCCTGGGTCTCCAATCAGGGCCCTAAGTGTCGGACAGACTCATCTATCCTGGGTCTCCAATCGGGGCCCTAAGTGTCGGACAGACTCCTCTATCCTGGGTCTCCAATCGGGGCCCTAATTGTCGGACAGGCTCCTCTATCCTGTGTCTCCAATCCGGGCCCTAAGTGTCGGACAGACTCCTCTATCCTGGGTCTCCAATCGGGGCCCTAATTGTTGGACAGACTCCTCTATCCTGGGTCTCCAATCGGGGCTCAAAGTGTCAGAAAGGCTCCTCTATCCTGGGTCTCCAAATGGGGCCCTAATTGTCAGACAGGCTCCTCTATCCTGGGTCTCCAATCAGGGCCCTAAGTGTCAGACAGACTCCTCTATCCTGGGTCTCCAATCGGGGCACTAAGTGTCGGACAGACTCCTCTATCCTGGGTCTCCAATTGGGGCCCTAAGTGTCGGACAGACTCCTCTATCCTAGGTCTCCAATCGGGACCCTAAGTGCCAGACAGGCTCCTCTATCCTGGGTCTCCAATCGGGACCCTAAGTGTTGGACAGCCTCCTCTATCCTGGGTCTTCAATTGGGGCCCTATGTGTCGGAGAGGCTCCTCTATCCTGGGTCTACAATCGGGGCTCTAAGTGTCAGAGCTCCTCTATCCCGGGTCTCCAATTGGGACCCTAAGTGTCGGACAGACTCCTCTATCCTGGGTCTCCAATCGGGGCCCTAAGTGTCGGACAGACTCCTCTATCCTGGGTCTCCAATCGGGGCCCTAAGTGTCAGACAGGCTCCTCTATCCTGGGTCTCCAATCGCGGTCCTAAGTGTCGGACAGACTCCTCTATCCTGAGTCTCCAATCGGGGCCCTAAGTGTCGGACAGGCTCCTCTATCCTGGGTCTCCAATCAGGGCCCTAAGTGTCGACAGGCTCCTCTATCCTGGCTCTCCATTTGAGGCACTAAGTGCCGACAGGCTCCTCTATCCTGGGTCTCCAATCGCGGCCCTAAGTGTCGGACAGGCTACTCTACCCTGGGTCTATAATCGGGGCCCTAAGTGTCGGACAGGACTCCTCTATCCTGGTCTCCAAATCGGGGCCCTAAGTGTCGGACAACTCCTCTATCCTGGGTCTCATCAGGTCCTAAGTGTTCGGACAGATCCTCTATCCTGGGTCTCCAATCGGGGCCCTAAGTGAAGGACAGGCTCCTCTATCCTGTGTCTCCAATCGCGGCCCTAAGTGTCGGACAGGCTACTCTAACCCTGGGTCTATAATCGGGGCCCTAATGTCGGACAGGCTCCTCTATCCTGGGTCTCCATCGGGCCCTAAGTGTCGGACAAACTCCTCTATCCTGGGTCTCCAATAGGTCCCTAAGTGTCGGTACAGACTCCTCTATCCTGGGTCTCCAATCGGGCCCTAAGTGAAGGACAGCTCCTCATCCTGTGTCTCCAATCGGGGCCCTAAGTGAAGGACAGGCTTCTCTATCCTGTGTCTCCAATCGGGGCCCTAGTGAAGGAACGGCTCTATCCTGGGTCTCCAATCGGGGCCCTAAGTGTCGGACAGACTCCTCTATCCTGGGTCTCCAATCGGGGCCCTAAGTGTCGGACAGGCTCCTCTATCCTGGGTCTCCAATCGGGGCCCTAAGTGTAAGACAGGCTCTCTAACCTGGGTCTCCAATTGGGGCCCTAAGTGTCGGATAGGCTCCTCTATCCTGGGTCTCCCTCGGGGCCCTAGTGTTCGGTAGGCTCCTCTATCCTGGGTCTCCAATCGGGGCCATAGGTTGGACAGACTCCTCTATCCTGGGTCTCCCATCGGGGCCCTAAGTGTCGGATAGCTCCTCTATCCTGGGTCCATAGGCCCTAAGTCGATAGACTCCTTATCCGGGTCTCCAATCGGGGCCCTAAGTGTGGATCAGACTCCTTATCAGGTCTCCAATCGGGGCCCTAAGTGTCGGACAGGCTCTTCTATCCTTGGTCTCTATTTGAGGCCCTAAGTGCCGGACAGGCTCCTCTATCCTGTTTCTCCAATCAGGGCCCTAAGTGTCGGATAGGCTCCTCTATCCTGGGTCTCCAATCGGGGCCCTAAGTGTCAGACAGGCTCCTCTATCCTGGGTCTCCAATCGCGGTCCTAAGTGTCGGACATACTCCTCTATCCTGAGTCTCCAATCGGGGCCCTAAGTGTCGGACAGACTCCTCTATCCTGGGTCTCCAATCAGGGCCCTAAGTGTCGGACAGGCTCCTCTATCCTGGGTCTCCATTTGAGGCACTAAGTGCCGGACAGGCTCCTCTATCCTGGGTCTCCAATCGCGGCCATAATTGTCGGACAGGCTACTCAACCCTGGGTCTATAATCGGGGCCCTAAGTGTCGGACAGACTCCTCTATCCTGGGTCTCCAATCGGGGCCCTAAGTGTCGGACAAATCTCATCATGGTCTCCATCAGGTCCCTAAGTGTCGGACAGACTCCTCTATCCTGGGTCTCCAATCGGGCCCTAGGAAGGACAGCTCCTCTATCCGTGTCTCCAATCGGCAGCCCCTAAGTGTTGGACAGGCTACTTTAACCTGGGTCTAATCGGTGCCCTCCCTAGTGTCGGACAGGCTCCTCTATCCTGGGTCTCCAATCGGGGCCCTAAGTGTCGGACAAATCCTCTATCCGGGTCTCCAATCAGGTCCCTAAGTGTCGGATAGACTCCTCTATCCTGGGTCTCCAATCGGGCCCTAAGTGAAGGACGGGCCTCCTCTATCCTGTGTCTCCAATCGGGCCCTAAGTGAAGGACAGGCTCCTCATCCGTGTCTCCACGGGGCCCTAAGTGAAGGACAGGCTCCTCTATCCTGGGTCTCCAATCTGGTCCCAATGTGTCGGACAGACTCCTCATAATCCTGGGTCTCCATCGGGGCCCTAAGGTATCGACAGGCTCCGCTATCCTGGGTCTACATCGGGGCCCTAATGTCAACAAATATATTCTCCTCCAAGCTTTACCAACCTTTGCGCACTCGGGTAGGCATCATTTGGAATATGCGGTGCAGTTTGGATCACATACACAAAAGGGACATCTGGGAAATTGAGCAGTTCAGAGAAGGGAAACTAAATTAATAAGGGAACAGAGGGTTGACTATAAGGTATTAGGGCTGTTTACAGCAATAACAGTTAGGGACTTTTACATTGAGAAGCGGACGTTTGCATGGGGATATAAACCTTATATAAATATATTAATGGGGCCATACAGTATTTTTAGTCTGTAAAAATTGCTGTTTCTCTTTTAAAAATACAACATCTTACCCAAGAAACAACTCCACAACACTAGGAGAGGTTGATCTATATAGTCTGGAAGGTTAAGGGCAGAGAGAGACAGGAGGTAGATAGGAGAGGGGTAGATACAAAAGTAACGGTAAAGCTATGACACTGTCTTACAGTGGACTGTTGTTATGGCAGGTTCATTGGTCAGTTTAATAAAAAGCTGGATGAGTTTCTACACACAAGGAATGTTACAGTTCACTGGTATTGATACATCAAGTAGAGTTGGGAAGGGTTTGTCCACGTGAGAACGGTTAAAGCTATGGAACCGTCTTCCAGTGGACGTTGTTATGGCAGGTCATTGGTAGTTTAATAAAAGCTGGAGTGAGTTTCTAAAACAAGGAATGTTACAGTTACTGGGATTGATACATAAAGTAGAGTGGGAGAGGGTTTGGTCACTGTGGAACGGTAAAGCTATGGAACTGTCTTCCAGTGGACGTTGTTATGGCAGGTTCATTGGTCAGTTTAATAAAAATCTGGATGAGTTTCTACAAACAAGGATGTTACACAGTTACTGGTATTGATACATAAAGTAGAGTTGGAAAGGGTTTGTCACTGTGAGAACGGTAAAAGCTCATGGAACTGATCTTCCAGGGACGTTGTTATGGCAGGTTCATTGGTCGTTTAATAAAAGCTGTGAGTTTTCTACAACAAGGAATGTTACAAGTTACTGTGTATTGATATAAAGTAGAGTTGGGAAGGGTTTGTCAGTGGAGAACGTAAAGCTATGAGACTGTCTTCCGTGGACGTTGTTATGGCAGGATCATTGTCAGTTTATAAAAACGTGGATGAGTTTTCTACAAACAAGGACTGTTAAAGTTACTGGTATTGCATACATACAGTAGATGGTGGAAAGGGTTTATCACGGTGAGAACGTACCGCTCTGGACTGTCTTCCAGTGGACGTTGTTAGGCAGGTTCATTGGCTTAATAAAAGCTGGATGAGTTTTACCACCAAGAGAATGTTACAAGTTAACTGTATTGATAATAAAGTAGAGTTGGGAAAGGGTTTGTCACTGTGGAACGGTAGCTATGGAACTGTCTTCCAGTGGTGTGTGTTGAGGTTTCCTTGGTCAGTGCATTTTCTACAACGAAGCGGCGTGAGTTGCTATCAACGACTCTCGGGGCGTCCTCGAAGGCAATGTTTTACACTGTTACTGATATGTTACATTAACAGTAGAGTTGGGAGGGTTTGTCACTGTGAGAACGTAAAGCATGGAGACTGTCTTCCCGTGGACGTTGTTATGGCGTTCATTGGTCGTATACAAATGCTGGAGAGTTCTACAACACGGATCTGGTTCAAAGTTCTGGTATTGTTCATTCAAGTAGAGTTGGGGAAGGAGTTTGTCACTGTGAGAAAGGTTAAGAGCGCTGGAACGTCTTCCAGGGACGTGTTATGGCCGGTCAGTGGTCCGTTAATAAACAAGCGTTGATCTGGGTTTCTACAACACAGTGAGCGGAGTTGTGCGCGAATGTTACATTAGGTTTCACTTCGGTATTGATACCTCATAAAGTAGAGTTGTGGAAGGTTTCATGTGCGAACAGGGAACAGGCTAGAACTGTCTGTCACGTGGGACAGTGTGTCTTGGGCAGGTTCAATGGTCAGTTACAATATAACATAGATGGGTTTTCTACAAACAAGCAAGACGAACTGGACACTGTCCTACAAGTTACAGGGGTAGGATGGTACACAAGTAGTTTAGGGGAGCGGTGCGAGCGGAAAGCTAAAGCGAGGATGTTTATAGTGGCATGTTAATACGCTGCGTGATGCCTGAATGTACCAAGTGACGCGTGGATACATAAAGTTGCGTTTGGGAAGTTGTTTCCTCAGTGAGACGGTAAAGCTATGGAACTGTCTTCCTATGTGATAGGTTCATTGGTAGTTTAATAAAAAGCTGGATGAGTTTCTACAAACAAGGAAGTGCTTACAAGTTACTGGTATTGATACAAAAGTAGCAGTTGGGAAAGGGTTTGTCACTGTTGAGAACGGTAAAAGCTATGAACTGTCTTCCAGGAGACGTTGTTCATGGCAGGTTCATTGGTCGTTTAATAAAAAGTGTGATGAGTTTCTACAAACAAGGAATGTACAGTTTTACTGGTATTGATACATAAAGTAGGTTGGGAAAGGGTTGTCACTGTGAGAACGTAAAAGCTATGGAACTGTCTTCCAGTGACGTGTTAGGCGGGTTCATTGGTGCAGTTTTATATAAAGCTGGATGAGTTTCTACAAAACAAGGAATGTTACAAGTTACCTGTATTGATACATAAGGAGAGTTGGGAAGGTGTTTGTCACTGTGAGAATGGTAAAGCTATGAACTGTCTTCCAGTGGACGTTGTTATGGCAAGTTCATTGGTAGTTTATAAAAAGCTGGATGAGTTTCTACAAACAAGGATGTTAAAAGTTACTGGGATTGATACACTAAAGCTAGAGTGGGAAAGGGTTTGTCACTGTGAGAATGTAAGCTATGGAACTGTCTTCAGTGGAGTTGTTATGGCAGGTTCATTGGTCCGGTTAATAAAAAGCTGGTGAGTTTCTACCAACAAGGAATGTTACAAGTTACATGTATTGATCATAAAGTTGAGTGGGAAAGGGGTTGTCACGTGAGAACGGTAAAGCTGGAACTGTCTTCCAGTGGACGTTGTTATGGCAGGTTCCATTGGTCAGTTTAAAAAGCGGATGAGTTTCTACAAACAGGAAGTTACAAGTTACTGGATTGATACAAGTAGAGTTGGGAAAAGGGTTTGTCACTGTGAGAACGTAAAAGATATCGGAAGCTGTCCAGGGACGTTGTTATGGCAGGTTCATTGGTCAGTTTAATAAAAAGCTGGATGAGTTTCTACAAACAAGGAATGTTTACAGTTACTGGTATTGATACATAAATAGAGTTGGGAAGGGTTTGTTCACTTGAGAACGGTAAAGCTATGGAAGTCTTTCCAGTGGAGTTATATGGCAGGTTCTTGGTCAGTTTAATAAAAGCTGGATGGTTTTCTACAAAACAAGGAATGTTTACAAGTACGTGTGATGATACATAATAGTAGAGTGGGAAAGGGTTGTCACTGTGAGAATGGTAACAGCTATGGAACTGTCTTCCAGTGGTCTTGTTTTATGGCAGGTTTTTGGTCAGTTTAATAAAAAGGGCTGAGTTTCTACAACACAGGAATGTTACAAGTTATCGGTATTGATACATAAAGTAGAGTTGGGAAAGGGTTTGTCACTGTGCAGAACGGTAAAGTATTGAACTGTCTTCCAGTGACGTTGTTCATGGAGGTTTCATTGGTCATTCTAAAAAGTCGGATGAGTTCTACACACCAGGAATGTTACAGTTACTGGTATTGATACATAAAGTAGAGTTGGGAAAGGGTTGTACTCGTGAGAATCGGTAAAGCTAGGAACTGTCTTCCAGTGGACGTTGTGTATGGCAGGTCATTGGTCAGTTTAATAAAAAGCTGGATGAGTTATTCTACACAAACAGGAATGTTACAGTTATGGTATTGATACATAAAGTAGAGTGGGAAGGGTTTGTCACTGTGAGAAGGCATAAGCTATGGAATGTCTTCCAGTGGACGTTGTTTATGGCAGGTTATTGGTCAGTTTAATAAAAAAGCTGGATGAGTTTCTACAAACAAGGAATGTTTACAAGTTACTGGTATTGAGTACTATAAAGTATGAGTTGGGAAAGGGTTTTGCATGTGAACGGTAAGCTATGGAACTGTCTTCCGATTGGACGTTTGTTATGCAGGTTCATTGGTCAGTTATAACAAATGTGGATCGATTCACAAACAAGAGATGTTACAACGTACTGGTATTGATATAAAGTAGAGTTGGAGGGTTTCACTGTGAGAATCGGAAAAGCTATGGAAACTGTTTTCATTTTATGGCACGGTTTGGCAGGTTCATTGGTCACGTTAATAAAAGCGTGGATGGTTTTACAAACAAGGAAGTTCACATGTACTGGTATGATACTCCTAAAGTAGAGTTGGGAAGGGTTACGGTCATCTGCGTGAGATCGTATAAGCTATGGAACGTCTTCCAGGGACGTGTTATGGTCAGGCTCTCTGGTCAGTTAAAAAAAGCTGGATGAGTTTTATACTACACGGATGTTTCAACGTTCTGGTATTATACATACAAGTAGAGTTGGGAGGGTTTGTCAGTGTGATGACGGTAAGCTATGGAACCTGTCTTCCAGTGGACGTTGTTATGGAGGTTCATTTGGTCAGTTTTATTAAAAACAGCTGGATGAGTTTCTACAAACAAGGAATGTTACAAGTTACTGGTATTGATACATAAGTAGAGTTGGGAAAGGGTTGTTCACTGTGAGGCGGTAAAGCTATGGAACTGTCTTCACCGTGGTACCTGTGTTATGGCAGGTTCATTGGTACGTTTATAAAAAGCTGGATGAGTTTCTACCAACAAGGAATGTTCAAGTTACTGGTTTGATAATAACCATGATACGTGAGGGGAGTTGGGAAAGGGTTTTTCACTGTGGACAGGTAAAAGCTATGGAACTGTCTTCCAGTGGACGTTGTTATGGCAGTTCATTGGTCAGTTTAATAATAAACGTGGATGAGTTTTTACCCACACAGGAATGTTTACAAGTTACTGAGTATTTGTCATACAACGAGAGTTTGGGAAAGGGTTTGTCACTGTGGGAGAACGGTGTAAAGTATGGAACGTTGTTCAGTGGAGTTGTCGATGGCAGGTTTCATGGTCACGTTTACATAAAGCTGGATGGGTTTCTACCACAAGCGTAATGTTACACAGTTCGTATGAGATTGCATACATAAAGTAGCAGTTGGGAAAGGGTTTGTCATGTGCGAATGTAAAGTCTTGGGGAACTGCTTCTTCAGTGGATGTTGTTATGGCAGGTTCATTGCGTCAGTGTTAATAAAAAGCTGAGGAGTTTGCTACAAACAAGGAATGTTACAAGTTACGGGTATGTATACTAAGTAGAGTTGGGAAAGGGTTTGTCATACTGTCGAGAAGGTAAAGCTATGGAACTCGTTCTCAGTGGACGTTGTTTGGCAGGTTCATGGTCAGTTTAATAAAAAGCTGGATGAGTTTTCTACAAACAAGGAAGTTACAAGTGTACTGGTAGATGATACATAAATTAGAGTTGGGAAAGGGTGCACATGAGAACGGTTAAAGCTATGGAACCGTGTCTCCAGTGGACGTTGTTATGGCAGGTTCATTGGCGCAGTTTAATAAAAAGTGGATGAGTTTCTACAAAACAAGGAATGTTACAAGATTACTGTATGTACATAAAGTAGAGTGGAAAGGGTTGTCACATGTCGAGGAACGGTAAAGCTATGGAACTGTCTTCCAGTGGAGATTGTTATGGCGTAGGTTCAGTGGTCACCAGTTTCATAAAAAGCTGATAGAGTTTCTTACAAACAAGGAATGTTACAAGTTCCTGAGATTGATACATAAAGTAGGAAGGGTCTTGACTTGAACATGGAACGTCAGGGTTTCAAGGTTGTATCACTAAAGCTGATGAGGCAGTCCAACGGAATGGAATTTATTCCCTCAAAAGTTCTGGGATCTTTTTGTCCAAGTACTGAGTTGGATCAACGAGGGTTGGCACGTGAAAGAGGCATAATAGATGAATGTTGCCGACGTGTTATGGAGTTCAAATTGTAGTATAATGTTGTTTATGACACAGATGTTACTCAAAGTTCATGGTATGAACATAAATGTAAGAGTGGGAAACGCAGATGATACCACTGTGAGAACGGTTAGCATGCATGTCTTCGTGACGTGTTAGGATTCATGGTTGCAGTTAAAAAAGCTGGATGAGCTACCTCTTCTTATAAAGGAATGTCCATATTACATGGCTTAGTTGATATAATAGAGTGCCGAATTAGCCCGGGCCATATCACACGTGCGAACTTAAGCTTATGGACCCCGCAGGGCAACTCTTATTTCGTGGACATTACTTTATTCATTGACTGCTTGTTGGCGATAAGCATATGTTTAATAACAGAAACGTACAGCTGGACTTATCATAAGTGGGCAAGTTGGATTTCCATTGCCCACATATGGAAAGTCAGAACGGAATTTTTTACCATGGCTAATATCCTGGTACAGGGTTGCTTCCCTGGAAATCTTAGCAGGAAGGGTGGCTGATGGGTGCTGTTGTATGGTTTATTACAAATACTTTAAACTATTCAAGTGATCACAGCAGGGGAAGGTACAGCAGGTATAATACAAGCCTAGACCAGTGAAGATCTCTGGGGGAGGGTATTTCAACGGCATAAATCTGGTCTGTCATCTCTTTATCAAACTCCCTTCCAGGGTGATTTAGGTGAGTAAGTGACATATAAAATCGAGCCGCAGAGACTCCAGGGTGCTTAGAATATCAATAATGACATTGGTCCATGGATTGATAGTTTATACACGGCTCGGCTTCTCCCAGAACCTAAATATACAAATTACAGTCCTCCCACGGAAACTGCCCACAGGGGTAGGTCATAGGCTATTAATCTTACAGTTCCTCCCATATGCAATCCACTACAGGGTTAGGTTAATCAGGCTATCACTACTCTACATCTTATCATGGAAATCTCTACGGGGTAGGTTTATAACGGCATATCTTCATTTTCTAAATCAGTACAGGGTGGTTTAAGCTATAAGCTACAGTCCTCCTCATAGATTCTACATCGGTATTAATAGTTAGTTACAGTTCTCCAAGATCCCCTTCAGGGGAAATAACAGGCTATAATCTTACAGTTTCCCTCCATAGAAATCCTCTCCAGGAGTAAGTTATACGGGCGACTAATCGTACAGTTCCTCCCAGAGGATAACCTCACTCAGGCGGTAGGTTATAAGGTTTCATATATTACAGCTCCTCCCAATAGCAAATCCTATACAGGAGTAGGCTTATAAAGGACTATACCATTCTTACTAGCTTCTCACCAATAGAAATCCTCTTACAGGGAGTAAGTCTATAAGGCTATAATCTTACGGTTCTCCCAAGAAATCCACTACAGGG
Organism: Hymenochirus boettgeri; assembly: GCA_019447015.1. Taxonomy (NCBI): domain Eukaryota; kingdom Metazoa; phylum Chordata; class Amphibia; order Anura; family Pipidae; genus Hymenochirus; species Hymenochirus boettgeri. The sequence continues at coordinate 10,644,897 of CM033476.1, read as the reverse complement.
GTGAGGTTTATAAGGCTTATTAACTATACAGTCCTCCAATAGAAATCCTCTACAGGAGGTAGGTATAAGGGCTATAATCGTACAGTGCCTGCCCATAGGAAAATCCAATCACAGGCGTGGTGGGAAGGGTGGGAACAGTGGGGCTGACTAAGTCTTACCGTCCTCCCTAGCAAGTCCGCGCACTACATGGGTAAAGCCATACTGTAGCAGTCGCTACTCAAGTATGAAGCTCTCGGAGTACGGACTTAAGCGGTGGATAATGCTTAAGTCCATAGAGAGACCACTAAGGAGCGTATATTGGATTTGTTCCGGCAATGTATTGACCACTTTACATACTCATGCAACAATGAGGTTATCACCTGAATTGTGTAAAACTTTTATTATGACAGGTGTGCCGCACTATTATTTATGTTTGGGAAAATGGCCCCACAATAGGCCATCACCATAAAGGCAAAACTGTACCAACAGGCCGATATTCAAACATATTTCAAAGGGACTGTCCTAATATTGCCAAAGTTAAGGGCTGAAAATGACCAACGAGGATGCCAAATAAAACCAGGCAATGTGGTCCGAACCTTTGGGTTGGTATGGTCTCCCTTTACCCAAGTTATTTCTTAGTGTCCATTAATGTTAACCTGGTAATAGTATGCTGGTATACGGTCTCATAATGGGGGGATTATATACGGCTGTTAACACTTAGAATTCCTTTCAGCAGGTCACTGCACCCTAAACAGACAGAGAAGCGTTGGAAATGATTCTGTGCAACCACCTAAACAGAAAGTGATGTGGGACTATGGTGAGATCTGTAATCATGGCAAAGGGAGGTTTGGGGATTCATGGTACCCACCAGATTCTGCCAAATGATTGTGTAAACCTTACCTTTTATTGCAAGGACTCCATGGCAAAATCCTGAAATCCGAATTTACCCAGATGGTTGGGATCCAAGTATTTATGCAAGTTCCCCACGGACCGTGCGAACGACGAATTCAGTTTTAAAATTGCGAATGACGATAGTTCAAAGCGTCTTGTCGTCACAGGGAGGAGAGAAGCAGGGTTTTCAAGGGAGGGATTCTTTAAAGGACTATTATGCGCAGTGGGTTGGGCATCTCCACCATTTAGCCCCCCCTCTTAAAGTTCATCCCATGTTACAGTATACCCATCACTTTACATTTTTGAATAATTGTTCCACTTTATTAAAGTGGAACATATAATATAATTATATTATTAAAAAAAAGGATATTAGAAGTCGCCAAGTTCCGTGAGGAATAGGTATATATATATAGTATCACAAAATGGAAACATATTTCAAATCCATGTTACAGGGGCCAATCTGTTACTTTCTGGAGTCCCAGGTAATATGAATTCTCTACCCCGGGTATCCCGAGGTACAATTACAGAATGAAAGGAGTCTCCCATTTTGTACAATGTGTTGTCCCTTTATTCGTACTTGTGGTCAGATTTACACCTGTTCCCAATGAGTACTACTGTAATGGGTCTGTATCGTATTCTTGGCTCCCATTGATATTAATCTCCCTTTTCACGTCTTGATGGTCTGAAGGCTGCCTACAGCCTAACAAGACTGAAACTTACTTAACACTTTGGCAAAGGACGGGAGGATTCGGGGCACCGTGTAATGCTCCGCCTCCAAGTCTTTGATTAATCAGTTCACACGAATCGACTGAGTTTTGTGGCATTCTATTGATATAGATTTGCCATGGTGGATTCTGGGTATCTTTATTGTTATGAACCACTGCCCACGCTAGGTCTGCAGCATGGACAAATGGCCTGTACTTTAGGGACCCCATGGATGTCCAATGGCTGCACATCATGGTAAGTACCAATCCAACGACAGTCGCCTTCGGGCACCATATCTTGGGCCAATGATACAACTAAAGCCCAGAGAGCCTGTTAGTTTATTCTCATATTCGACCTATAGTTGCGTTGTAATAACCTCCCTGTTTCCCTGTGCTCCCTTCTACACTTATTTTGAGAGACGAGAGTTTGTATAGATAACAAGAGATTCGAAGAACAGGACATGTTTTCTCCCAAATGAGTTGAGCTGTCTGTGGCTTTTTTTTTGGGCAGTAAACCGCGGGAGTAGATCTCCAATGACATGCCAGCTTGAGGGGAAGCCGTGTGGCAATTCAGCTTCGGGGACGAAAGAAAGATTGTCTATAGGATAAGACGACTCTACAGAATTCATTCTCTGCCAATCGCGAGGGCTTGGCTGGTTTAGGGGAGGCCCTAATGTTTGAAATTTATCTGTTTGCAAGACCGTGACTTCAGGGTTAAATGGATTATTGTGGGCTTGATGGAATGTCCAGGAGTCAGCATTCTTTACCCATAATAGTTCACATGGCGTGAAGTGCAGCTGAAAATTCCTTTGTTGGAGGATAATCCCAATACTAAAGTTTTTATCTAAACTGTGCAGATTAAACACTATATCTGCCTACCAGTTCTGGCAGCGTCGTTCACATTTTCCGTCCAAGCCTTCTGATCTCGTCCACCCCATATCCACATCTTCTACATCCTCACTTACACACGTGTCCACCGTTACTCATCCACCCGTCACACACCTTATTGCTTTTTGTCAATATCTCATCCACCCCACCACTTATCTCATCCACCCCTATTGCCGCACGTACGGTATGCATCTTACGGCACATGATCACGCCACCGAATATCTACGTGGGGGTTAGCAGACGTCACAGCGTTGCCACAGCTATTCTAATCCAAGGTGCCATGTCCACATGTCCGTGAGTCTTCCGAGCCCACTACACCACCCTACCTTATGTTCATCCACCTCTCCACCCGGTATGCTCATCCCGCCACCCACTTATCTCGTTCCAACACCATCCCAACCGCATGTTCTACATGCTCGATCACGTCCTACCGGTATCTAGCTACACAAATCGCACCAGGTATATCAACACACACCAGCCACTTATTCTTCGTCTACCCGTCCCACCGTATACCATACACCCGTCCCCACCGTATCCATCACCCCCCATCCCACCTATCTCATCCACCACGTCCCACCATATCAATCCACTCGTCCCCACCGTATCTTATAAACCTCCCACCATTGTCCACCCATCAACTGAGTATCTCACTACCCAACCATCGCCCTACGCGTATTCACGCCACCCCGAACAAATCGCCACGTAGTCTCAATTCCAGCACCAACCAAAGCCGCTCGTCATTCATGCCCAAGCGGATATCACTTTCAGCTTTGTTCACCACATAAATCCCTACTGTATCTGTTACGTCAAGCACAACTGTATAGTGACTGTTTGTTGCTATCCTATTGTGCCCTTCTGCGTTTTGCTCTCTCTTTTTTCTAGCTAGATTCTGCGAGTCTGAAGCGAGGTTTTTTTTTTCTTGCTCCTTGATTTTTTTTTTGAGTTCTCGGTTACTACCCATATAACACCCCCCCTGTGCCTTCCCAATATCACAACCCACCCACCTGTACTTAACCAGATCAACAACCACCTGGACTACAATATCACAACCACCTGTACCTAACCATATGTTACAAAAACACCTGTACTTATCACCACACGGTCAACCCACCTGTTACTTTTACCATACAATCCAACCAACCTCAGAGAACCTACCATATCAAAAACCACCTGTACATACCTATCAAAACCACAGTACTCTCCGTAACACACCAGTGTACCACCATATCACCCCCCAACACCTGTACCTACCATATCACAACCACCGTACCTACCATATCACAACCACCCGTACCTACCAATCAAAACCAACAAGTACCATACCATATCACAACAACCCGTACCGACCGTATCAAACCACCGGTACCTTACCGTATCACAACCACCTGTAACCTACAGTATTCACAACCAACTGTTACTTACCGTTTATCACAACACTGTACCGACCGTACAACAACAGCCTGTAAATAACCGTATCACAACCAACCGGTACATACCGTATCACCCCCACAACCACCTGTATTACGTATCACAACACACTGTACCTACGTAATCACAACCACCGTAATACGTATCACAACCATTTCTGCTACCTAACGTATCACAACCAACTGTACTCACCGTATCACAACACCTGTATTCCTAAAGTTATCCACAACACCCACCTGTATACCGTATCACAAACACCTAATTTACCGTATCAAAACACCTGTACTTACCGTTCACAACCATGTAACCTACATATCACAACCCCACCACTTCGGGACTTACCGTATCACAAACCACCGGTATTTACAGTATGCACAACCATCCTTACCTACGTCATCACAAACCAACGTGTGGGATGGGTGGACGAGATAAGGTGGGGTGGGTGGATGAGATACGGTGGGATGGGTGGATGAGATAAGGTGGGATGGTGGATGAGATACGGTGGGACGGGTGGATGAGATACGGTGGGATGGGTGGACGAGATAAGGTGGGGTGGGTGGATGAGATACGGTGGGATGGGTGGATGAGATAAGGTGGGGTGGGTGGATGAGATAAGGTGGGACGGGTGGATGAGATACGGTGGGACGGTGGATGAGATAAGGTGGGATGGGTGGACGAGATAAGGTGGGATGGGTGGACGAGATAAGGTGGGACGGGAATACCCTGGCAGAATGTAGGCAGATATAGTGTTAATCTGCACAGTTTAATACTTAGTATTGGGATTTACCTCCAACAAAGGAATTTGCAGCTGCATTCAGCCATGTGACCTATTTGGGAAAGATGCTGAATCCTGGACATTCCATCAAGCCCACATAATCCATTTAACCCTGAAGTCACGGTCTTGCAAAAATAAATTCAAACATTAGGCCCCTCCCTCAACCAAGCCCTCGCCCGATTGCAGAGACTGAATTCTGTAGATCGTCTTTTCCTATAGACATCTTTCTTTTTTCGAAGCTTGAATTGCCACACGGCTTCCTCCTCAAGCTGCACTAGTCATTGGAGTCTCTGCCGTCTGGTTTACTGCCCAAAAAAAAGCCACAACAGCTCAACTCATTGGGAGAAAAATGTCCATTGTTTCTATCAAACTCTCTTGTGCTCATCAACAAATATAAGTAGATGGAGAAGGAGCAGGAACAGGAGGTTAAAACGCAACTATAGTTAAATATGAATAACTAAAGCTCCTCTGGGCTTTAGTTATTCATTGGCCCAAGATTGGTGGCCCAAGGTGATGTCGTTTGATTGGTACTTTCCAGTTGAGTGCAGCCATTGGACATCCATGGGGTCCCTAAGAGACAGAGCCATTTGTCATTGTGCAACCACTGGGCAGTGTATACATAAAGTACCCAGAATCCCCGGCAATCTATAGAATAGATGGCACAAAACTAGTCGATTCGTTTGACTGATTAAATCAAATATTTTGGAGGCGGAGATTACAGGTGCCCAGAATCCTCCCTTTCTGCTGGTTTATAGTCAGTTGTGGTTATGGGACCTTCAGACCATCAGAAAGTGAAAGGGGATTAAATCAATGGGAGCCAAGATACAGACATGAACAGTTAATGTTACTCATTTGGGGAAAGGTGTAAATCTGACCACAGACAATAAAGGACACACATTGGTACAAATGGAGACTTTTCATTCTTATTGTACTGGTACCAGAATTCATATTAAACTGGACTCCAGAAAGTAACAAGATTTGCCCCTGTAACATGGATTTGAAATATGTTTCCATTTTGTGATACTATATATATATACCTATTCCTCACGGAACTTGGCGACTTCTAATATCCTTTTTTTTAATAATATAATATATATATTATATGTTCCACTTTATAATAAAGTGGAACATTATTCAAAAAAATGTAAATGAGGGTATACTGTAACATGGGAGTGAACTTTAAGAGGGTGGGGCTAAAATGGGTGGAGATGCCCAACCCACTGCGCATAATAGTCCTTTAAAGAATCCCTCCCTTGAAAACCCTGCGTCTCTCTCCCTGTGTGACACAAACGCTTTGAACTCTCAGTTTCGCAATTTTTAAAACTGAATTGTCGTTTCCAGGTGGGGAAACTTGCTAAATACTTGGATCCCAACCATCTGGGTAAAATCGGATTTCAGGATTTTTGCCATGGAGTCCTGGCAATAAAAGGTAAGGGATTTACACATCCATTTGCAGATCTGGTGGGTACCATGAATCCCCAAACCTCCCTTTGCCATGTTACAGATCTCACCATAGTCACCATCACTTGCTGTTTAGGGTGTTTGCACAGAATCATTCCAACGCTTCTCTGTCTTTTAGGGTGCAGTGACCTGCTGAAAGGAATTCTAAGTGTTAACAGCTCGATATCCCCCCATTATGAGACCGTATATCCAGCATACTATTACCAGGTAACATTAATGGACACTAGAGAAATAATTGGGTAAAGGGAGACCATACCAACCCAAAGGTTCGGACCACATTGCCTGTAGTTTATTGGCATCCTCGTTGGTCATTTTCAGCCCTTACACTTTGGCAATATTAAGACAGTCCCTTTGAAATATGTTGAATATCGGCCATGTGTGTACAGTTGCCTTTAAATGGTGATTGGCCTATTGTGGGGCCATTTCCCAAACATTAAATAAATAGTGCGGCACACCTGTCATAATAAAAGTTTTACACAATTCAGGGTGAGAACCTCATTGTTATGCATGAAGTATGTAAAGTGGTCAATACATTGCCGGAACAAATCCAATATAACCTACCCCTGTAGTGGATTTCTATGGGAGGAACAGTAAGATTATAACCTTATAACCTACTCCTGTAGAGGATTTCTATGGTAGGAACTGTAAGATTATAGCCTTATAAACTACCACTGTAGTGGATTTCTATGGGAGGAACGGTAAGATTATAGCCTTATAACCTACTCCTGTAGAGGATTTCTATGGGAGGAGCTGTAAGATTATAGCCTTATAACCTACTCCTGTAGAGGATTTCTATGGGAGGAGCTGTAAGATTATAGCCTTATAACCTACCCCTGTAGTGGATTTCTCTGGGAGGAACTGTAAGATTATAGCCTTATAACTTACCCCTGTAGAGGATTTCTATGGGAGGAACTGTAAGATTATAGCCTTATAACCTACTCCTGTAGAGGATTTCTATGGGAGGAGCTGTAAGATTATAACCTTATAACCTACCCCTGTAGAGGATTTCTATGGGAGGAACTGTAAGATTATAGCCTTATAACCTACTCCTGTAGAGGATTTCTATGGGAGGAACTGTAAGATTATAGCCTTATGACCTACCCCTGTAGTGGATTTCTATGGGAGGAACTGTAAGATTATAGCCTTATAAACTACCGATGTAGAGGATTTCTATGGGAGGAGCTGTAAGATTATAGCCTTATAACCTACCCCTGTAAAGGATTTCTATGGGAGGAACTGTAAGATTATAGCCTTATAACCTACCCCTGTAGAGGATTTCCATGGGAGGAAACGTAAGATTTAGCCTATAAAACTTACCCCGTAGGGATTTCTATGGGAGGAACTGTAAGATTATAGCCTTATAACCTACCCCTGTAGAGGATTTCCATGGGAGGAACTGTAAGATTATAGCCTTATAATCTTACAGTTCCAGGGGGAGAAGGAAACCAGAAGCCACAAAGGGGTAGGTTATAATAAATAATGCACCCCCAACTGTAAATTATAAGGATATTAGAAGTCACCTTGGAGTTCCGCCTGCGGCCTCGTACTTTTATATGGTCACGGAACTCCACTATATAATCACCTGAGCAGCAGGAGGAGGTTGGATAAACAGAGAAGACAGGGAGCCAGCAGCTTTAATGCCCCCTCCACACCATCATCACTTTCTCACTGGTGTGTTTATCCTGCTGTTTCCCTCTCTCTACACTTTATAGTTTAAAGTATTTGAGGTTGAATAAAAACATACATCCATCCAGTCCAACCCATCTAGCAATATCCTCATTTCCTGCCTAACTGTTGATCCAGAGGAAGGCAAAAAAAACCCCACCAAATTTATGAAGGGGAAAAAAATTCCTTCCTGACTCCAAGTGGCAATGGGAAATTTCCCTGGATCAACTCTACTTTATGTATCAATACCAGTAACTTGTAACATTCCTTGTTTGTAGAAACTCATCCAGCTTTTTATTAAACTGACCAATGAACCTGCCATAACAATGTCCACTGGAAGACAGTTCCATAGCTTTACCGTTCTCACAGTGATAAACCCTTTCCCAACTCTACTTTATGTATCAATACCAGTAACTTGTAACATTCCTTGTTTGTAGAAACTCATCCAGCTTTTTATTAAACTGACCAATGAACCTGCCATAACAACGTCCACTGGAAGACAGTTCCATAGCTTTACCGTTACTTTTTTATCTACCCCTCTCCTATCTACCTCTCTGTCTCTCTCTGCCCTTAACCTTCCAGACTATATAGATCAACCTGCTCCTATGTTTGTGGAGTTGTTTCTTGGGTAAGAGGTTTTATTTTAAAAGAAACAGCAATTTTGTACAGACTAAAAATACTGTATGGCCCATTAATATATTTATATAAGGTTATCATATCCCCATGCAAACGTCGCTTCTCCAATGTAAACAGCCCTAACTTGTCTAATCTGTAAACAGCCCTAACTTGACCTGTATAGTCAAGACCCTCTGTTCCCCTTATTAATTTAGTTTCCCTTCTCTGAACTGCCTCAATTTCCAAGATGTCCCTTTTGTATATGGGATTCCAAAACTGCACCGCATATTCCAAATGAGGCCTTACCAGTGCCTTGTAAAGCGGGAGAATAATATTTTTCTCTCTTGAATCGATTCCCCTCTTTATACAAGACAATATCTTGCTAGCTCTAGCCGTTGCTACCTGGCATTGTTTGCTATAGCTAAGTCTGTTATTTACCAGAACCCCCAAATCTTTTTCCATTACAGATGAACTTAACACAGAGTTATTTATGGTGTAGGGGGCACAGGGATTATTAAATCCCAAATACATCACCTTACATTTATCAACATTGAATCCCATCTGCCATTCTGCTGCCCATGATAATCTATCTAGGTCTGCTTGCAGCACTTGCACATTGAATGAAGTTTCCAAAGCTCTGCATAGTTAAGGGTCTATCCAATGCTTTATTTTAAAGGCACAACACCTTACATACAATAGAGGGACTAGAAGAACTTTCCTTGGCAAAAGTTTTAGCTTTATATACAATACTGTACAAAAGTTTTAGGTAGGAATGAAAAATTAAAATAGTTTCTTATTTATCAAATATAAATGCAAATATAAAGTAAATTAAGAAACATCTAAACCAATAATTGTGTGATCACCCTTTACCTTTGAATTGCTATTCTTCTAGGAACACTTGGCAGAATTTGGCAGGTGGCTTTTTCTACAAATTTTGGAAAACTAACCAAAGATCTGTGAATACCGTCTGCCCTGAAATCCTCCTGAATCTTCATGTAACTCCTGATACAATTGATAATGAAGCTTTGTGTGGATCTTACACTATCACTTGGGGTTGTGGTTCTGCTTCTGAATAAATTTGGGGGAAGTTAGATGTCTTCCTTAATGGTATTGCATGAGGATGATGATTTATATTTGTCCTGATCAAATCACCCTCTAACATTTACAGAAATGCAGCCTCACACTTTCAAGGAACTTGATTCCCCGTTGCCTCAGGGCCACATCTAACATTAGGCAGAGTGAGACACTTGTCTCAGGCGGCACCCCTGCACTGAGCAAGAAAGGCGGCAGACAGCCAGCTGCGGAAAAAAATATGGTAGTGGCAACACAAGTTGTTTGAGAAAGAGATGTAATATCTGTTTCTATTAATTTACATTATTGCTAATTGACTGTCTGAGGAACTGTATAAATAGCTATGTGATAAGTTCAAAATCGTAAAACTTTAGCCATCCACAAAGCCACTGCCACTTTAACGCGGTGGCGTGTGAAAGGGCATAAATAAAAGTTTGGCTCAGGCAGCAAAAACCCTAGAAGTGCCCCTGCATTGCCTGCAGACACTTATTGTACCACTCTCTACCATATCTGTTGTTTTCAATTAGATCAACTGGGCTTGAAGTTTAGTTCTTGAAGACGTTTCGCTTACCAAGCCAGTCGGATGAAATGCTTCAAAGAGAAAGGGCTGTAATGTCCCTTGTAAGTTCCAAGGGGAGCTGTTTGGAATGATTTTCCATGATTCTCAGGTCCCTGAACAGGCTGCATTCTCATTCTCTTCCACTTGGTGGCAATTTTCTTACATAGCGCAGAACATAATCCACTGCACATTACAATAATTGTATACCGTACATTCACATCCGGCCTTCTCCCAACAACCTTACATTCCAAATACACACAGGCAGAACATGTGAGTGCAATGAGCGCTGGTTGGATATTGGTGAAATCTCCTTCCTGCTCTCCTAAAACACCACTCCGTTAGAAGCTTACCTGTCGGACTTTTAATAGGGTCACATAGCACAGGCTACGCCACTGCCATATTAAATAATGTATGTATGTATGCATGTATGTATGTATAATTTTATTTATAAAGCGCCACTTGGGTACCCAGGGCTGTACATTATAACAATACAGATTATACAGTATGTATGTATATGTTTATTTATATAGCGCCACTTGGGTACACAGCGCTGTACATTATAACAATACAGATTATACAGATTGTATGTATATGTTTATTTATATAGCGCCACTTGGGACACCAGCGCTGTACATTATAACAATACAGATTATACAGTATGTATGTATATGTTTATTTATATAGCGCCACTTGGGTACACAGCGCTGTACATTATAACAATACAGATTATACAGTATGTATGTATATGTTTATTTATATAAGCGCCACTTGGTACACCGCGCTGTACATTATAACAATACAGATATACAGTATGTATGTATATGTTTATATAGCGCCACTGGGGTACACAGCGCTGTCATTAACAATACAGATTATACAGTATGTATGTATATGTTTTTTATTAATGCGCCACTTGGGTACAAAGCGCTGTACATTATAAACAATACAGATTTACAGTATGTATGTATATGTTTATTTTATAGCGCCACTTGGGTGACACAGCGCTGTACATTATAACAATACGATTATACAGTATGTATGTATATGTTTATTTATATAGCACCACTTGGGTACACAGCGCTGTACATTATAACAATACAGATTATACAGTTGTATGTATATGTTTATTTATATAGCGCCACTTGGGTACACAGCGCTGTACATTATAACAATACAGATTACAGTATGTATGTATATGTTTATTATATAGCGCCCACTTGGTACACAGCGCTGTACATTATAAACAATACAGTAACAGTATGTATGTATATGTTTATTTATATAGCGCCACTTGGGTACCCAGCGCTGTACATTATAACAATACAGATTATACAGTATGTATGTATATGTTTATTTATATAGCGCCACTGTGGTACCCAGCGCTGTACATTATAACAATACAGATTATACAGTATGTATGTATATGTTTATTTATATAGCGCCACTTGGGGACACAGCGCTGGTACATTTAACAATACAGATTATACAGTAGTATGTATATGTTTATATATAGCGCCACTTGTACACAGCGCTGTACATTATAACAATACAGATATACAGTATGTATGTATAGTTTATTTATATAGCGCCACTTGGGGACACAGCGCTGTACATTATAACAATACAGATTATACAGTATGTATGTATATGTTTATTTATATACGCCACTTGGGTACACAGCGCTGTACATATAACAATACAGATTATACAGTATGTATGTATATGTTTATTTATATAGCGCCACTTGGGGACACAGCGCGTGTACATTATAACAAACAGATTAACAGTATGTATGATAGGTTTATTATATAGCGCCACTTGGGTACACAGCGTGTACATTATAAACAATACAGATTATACAGTATGTATGTATATGTTTTTATTATATGCGCCATTGGTACACAGCGCTGTACATATAAACAATACAGATTATACAGTATGTAGTATATGTTATATTATAACGCCACTTGGGTACACAGCGGTACATTATAACAATACAGATTATACAGTATGTAGTAGATGTGTATTTATATAGCGCCACTTGTGGACACAGCGCTGTACATTATAACAATACAGATTTACAGTATGTATGTTATGTTTTATTTATATAGCGCCACTTGGGACACAGCGCTGTACATATAAACAATACAGATTATACAGTATGTATGTATATGTTTATTTATATAGCGCCACTTGGGGTACACAGCGCTGGACACTATAAACAATACAGATTATACAGTTGTATGTTATGTTTATTTATTATAGCGCCACTTGGGGACACAGCGCTGTACATTATAACAATACAGATTATACAAGTATGTATATGTTTATTTATATAGCGCCACTGGGGACACACGCTGTACATTATAACAATACAGATTATACAGTATGTATGTATATGTTATTTATATAGCGCCACTGGGGGACACAGCGCTGTACATTATAACAATACAGATTACATACAGTATGTATATGTATATTTATATAGCGCCACTGGGGACACAGCGTGTACATTATAAAAATACAGATTATACAGTATGTATGTATACGTTTATTTATATAGCGCCCTTTGGGGACACAGCGCTGTGCATTATAACAATACAGATTATACAGTATGTATGTATATGTTTATTTATATAGCCACTTGGGGATAGCGCTGTACATATAAACAATACAGATTATACAGTATGTATGTATATGTTTTTTTATAGCGCCCTTGGGTAACACGCGCTGTACATTATAACAATACAGATTATACAGTGGATGTATATGTTTATTATATAGCGCCACTTGGGGACACAGCGCTGTACATTATAACAATCACAGATTATACAGTATGTATGTATATGTTTATTTATATAGCGCCACTTGGGGACACAGCGCTGTACTTATAACAATACAGATTATACAGTATGTATGTATATGTTTATTTATATAGCGGCACTTGGGGACACAGCGCTGTACATTATAACAATACAGCTTATACAGTATGTATGTATATGTTATATATAGCGCCACTGGGTACACAGCGCTGTACATTTAACAATACAGATTATACCGTATGTATGTGTATGTTTATTATATAGCGCCACTTGGGTACACAGCGCTGTACATATAAACAATACAGATTATACGTATGTATATGTTTTTATATAGCGCCATTGGGTACCCAGGGCTGACATTATAAACATACAGATATACAGTATGTATGTATATGTTTATTTATATAGCGCCACTTGGGTACACAGCGCTGTACATTATAACAATACAGATTATACAGTAGATGTGTATGTTTATTTATTAGGCCACTTGGGTACACAGCGCTGTACATTATAACAATACAGATTATACAGTATGTATATGTTTATTTATATAGGCCACTTGGGTACACGCCTGTACATTATAACAATACAGATTATACAGTATGTATATGTTATTTATATAGCGCCACTTGGGTACCCAGGGCTGTACATTATAACATACAGATTATACAGTATGTATGTGATATGTTTATTTATAGCGCCACTTGGGTACACAGCGCTGTACATTATAACAATACAGATTATACAGTATGTATGTATATGTTTATTTTATATGCGCCACTTGGGTACACAGCGCTGTACATTATAACAATACAGATTATACAGTATGTATGTAATGTTTATTTATATAGCGCCACTTGGGGACAAAGCGCTGTACTATAACAATACAGATTATACAGTATGTATGTATATGTTTTTATATAGCGCCACTTGGGACGCAGCGCTGTACATTATAACAATACAGATTATACAGTATGTATGATATGTTTATTATATAGAGCCACTGGGTACACAGCAGCGTGTACATTATAAACAAACAGATTATACAGTATGGAGTGTATGTTATTTATATAGCGCCACTTGGGTACACAGCGCTGTACATTATAACAATACAGATTAACAGTATGTATGTGTTGTTTATTTATATAGCGCCACTTGGGTACACAGCGCTGTACATTATAACAATACAGATTATACAGTATGTATGTATATGTTTTTTATTTATATAGCGCACTTGGGTGACACAGCGCTGTACATATAAACATACAGATTATACAGTATGTATGTATATGGTTATTTTATAGCGCCACTTGGGTACACAGGCTGACATTATAACAATACAGATTATACGTATGTATGTATATGTTTATTTATATAGCGCCACTTGGGTACACAGCGCTGTACATTATAACAATACAGATATACAGTATGTATGTATATGTATTTATATAGAGCCACTTGGGTACACAGCGCGTTACATTATAACATACAGATTATACAGTAGTATGTATATGTTTATTTATTATAGCCGCACTGGGTACACAGCGTCGTACATTATAACAATACAGATTATACAGTACGTATGTATAGTTTATTTATATAGCGCCACTTGACGTACACAAGCGCTGTACATTATAACAATACAGATATAAAGTACTATGTATATGTTTATTTTATATAGCGCCACTTGGTACACAGCGCTGTACATTATAACAATACAGATTATACAGTATGTATGTATATGTTTATTATATAGCGCCACTTGGGTACACAGCGCTGTACATTATAACAATACAGATTATAACAGTATGTATGTATATGTTTATTTATATAGCGCCACTTGGGTAACAGCGCTGTACATTATAACAATACAGATTATACAGTATGTATGTATATGTTATTTATATAGCGCCATTGGGTACACAGCGCTGTACCTTATAACAATACAGATTATACAGTATGTATGTATGTTTATTTATATAAGCGCCACTTGGGTACACAGCGCTGTACATTATAACAAACAGATTATACAGTATGTATGTATATGTTTATTTAATAGCGCCACTGGGTACACAGCGCTGTACATTATAACAATACGATTATACAGTATGTATGTATATGTTTTATTATATAGCGCCACTTGGGTACACAGCGCTGTAAATTATAACAATACAGATTATACAGTAGTAGTATATGTTTATTTATATAGCGCCACTTGGGTACACAGCGCTGTACATTAACAATACAGATTATACAGTATGTAGTATAGTTTATTTATATAGCGCCACTTGGGTACACAGCGCTGTACTTAAACCATACAGATTATACAGTAGTATGTTATGTTTATTTATATAGCGCCCCTTGGGTACACAGGCTGTACATTATAACAATACAGATTATACAGTAGTATGTATATGTTTATTATATAGCGCCACTGGGTACACAGCGCTGTACATTATAACAATACAGATTATACAGTATGTATGTATATGTTTATTTATATAGCGCCACTGGGTACACAGCGCTGACATTATAACAATAACAGATTATACAGTATGTAGTATAGTTTTTTATTTATATAGCGCCACTTGGGTACACAGCGCTGTACATTATAACAATACAGATTATACAGTATGTATGTATATGTTTATTTATATAGCGCCACTTGGGTACACAGCGCTGTACATTATAACAATACAGATTATACAGTATGTATGTTATGTTTATTTATTATAGCGCCACTTGGGTACACAGCGCTGTACATTTATAACAATACAGATTATACAGTATGTATGTATATGTTTATTTATATAGCGCCACTTGGGTACACAGCGTGTACATTATAACAATACAGATTATACAGTATGTATGTATATGTTTATTTATATAGCGCCCCTTGGGTACACAGCGCTGTACATTAAACAATACAGATTATACAGTATGTATGTATAGTTTATTTATATAGCGCCACTTGGGTACACAGCGCTGTACATTATAACATACAGATTATACAGTATGTATGTAATGTTTATTTATATAGACGCCACTTGGGTACACAGCGCTGAATTATAACAATACAGATTATACAGTATGTATGTTATGTTTATTTATATAGCGCCACTTGGGTACACAGCGCTGTACATTATAACAATACAGATTATACAAGTATGTATATGTTTATTTATATAGCGCCACTTGGGTACACAGCGCTGTACATTATAACAATACAGATTATACAGTAGTATGTATATGATTATTTATTTATATAGCGCCACTTGGGTACACAGCGCTGTACATTATAACAATACAGATTATACAGTATGTATGTATAGTTTTTATTTATATAGCGCCACTTGGGTACACAGCGCTGTACATTATAACAATACAGATTATACAGTATGTATGTATAGTTTATTTATATAGCGCCACTTGGGTACACAGCGCTGTACATTATAACAAATCAGATTATACAGTATGTATGTATTGTTATTTATATAGCGCCACTTGGGTACACAGCGCTGTACATTATAAACAATACAGATATACAGTATGTATGTATATGTTTATTTATATAGCGCCACTTGGGTACACAGCGCTTACATTATAACAATACAGATTATACAGTATGTATGATATGTTTTTATTTATATAGCGCCACTTGGGACACAGCGCTGTACATTATAACAATACAGATATAAGATGTATGTATTATGTTATTTATATAGCGCCACTTGGGACCAGCGCTGTACTTATAACAATACAGATTATACAGTATGTATGTATATGTTTATTTATATAGCGCCACTTGGGACAACGCTGTAATTATAACAATCAGATTCTACAGTATGTATGTATGTTATTTATATAGCGCCACTTGGGACAAGCGCTGTACATTATAACAATACAGATTATACAGTATGTATGTATATGTTTATTTATATAGCGCCACTTGGGGACACAGCGCTTACATATAACAATACAGATATACAGTATGTATGTATTATGTTTATTATATAGCGCCACTTGGGTACACAGCGCTGTACATATAAAATCAGATTATACAGTATGTATGTATATGTTTATTTATATAGCGCCACTTGGGTACCAGCGCTGTACATTATAACAATACAGATTATACAGTATGTATGTATATGTTTATTTATATAGCGCCACTTGGGGACACAGCGTGTACACTTATAACAATACAGATTATACAGTATGTATGTATATGTTTATTTATATAGCGCCACTTGGGTACACAGCGCTGTCATTATAACAATACAGATTATACAGTATGTATGTATGTTTATTTATATAGTGCCACTTGGTACACAGCGCTGTACATCTATAAACAATACAGATTATACAGTATGTATGTATAATTTATTTATATAGCGCCACTTGGGTACACAGCGCTGTACATTATAACATAAGATTATACAGTATGTATGTATATGTTTATTTATATAGCGCCACGTTGGGGACACAGCGCTGTTACATTAAACAATACAGATATAAAGTAGATTGTATATGTTTATTTATATAGCGCCACTTGGGGCCACGCCCATTCACAGCGTTCTTGTAAATCTTATAACCTATATAACTAATACAATTTTAAATACTAGTCACGTATATTGCATTGCTATTAGTTTTATTTATATTAGGCACTTGCAACCCCGGATGCAGCGCTTTATTATAGTTTTGTCCTTTTTATTATGTCTTTTTTTATGTTTATCCACTTGGGTTACAGTATCTTTACTAGTTTATAACAATACAGATTATACAGTATAGAGGTTAGTTTATTTATATAGCGCCACTTGGAGACGCGCTGTACATTATAACAATACAGATTATACAGTATGTATGTATATGTTTATATAGCCCACTTGGGACCACAGCGCTGTACATTATAACAATACAGATTATACAGTATGTATGTTATATGTTATTTAATAGCGCCACTTGGTACACAGCGCTGTACATTATAACAATACAGATTATACAGTATGTATGTATATGTTTATTATATAGCGCCACTTGGAATACACAGCGCTGTACATTATAACAATAACAGATATACAGTTGTATGTATGTTAGTTCTTTATAGCGCCACTTGGGTACACAGCGCTTGTACATTATAACAATACAGATTATCAGTCTGTAGGTAATGTTTAGTTATATATAGCGGCCACTTGGTACACAGCGCTGTACATTATAACAATACAGATTATTACAGTGATGTATATGTTCTTTATATAGCGCCACTTGGTACACAGCGCTGTACATTATAACATACAGATTATACAGTATAGTATGTAAATGTTTATTTATATAGCGCCACTTGGATACACAGCGCTGTACTTATAACAATACAGATTATACAGTATGTATGTATATGTTATTTATAAAGCGCCACTTGGGTACACAGCGCTGTACATATAACAATACAGATTATACATATGATGATAGTTTATTTATAAAGCGCCACTGGTACACAGCGCTGTACATTATAACAATACAGATTATAACAGTATGTATGTATATGTTTATTTATATAGCGCCACTGTGGGACACAGCGCTGTACATTATAACATACAGATTATACATATGTATGTATATTTATTTACGAATTCTTGGGCGTACCAGCGCTGTACATTATAAACATACAGATATACAGTATTGTATGTATATGTTATTTATAAGGCCACTTGGGTACACAGCAGCTGTACATTATAACAATACAGATTATACAGTATGTATGTATATGTTTATTTATATAGCGCCACTTGGGTACACAGCGCTGTACATATAACAATACAGATTATACAGTATGTATGTATAATGTTTATTTTATAAGCGCCACTTGGGACACAGCGTGTACATTATAACAATACAGATTATACAGATGTATGTATAGTTTATTTATATATAGCCCACTTGGGTACACAGCACGTGTACATTATTAACAATACAGATTATATAAATGTTCAATGTAGTATATGTTTTATATAGCGCCACTTGGGGACACAGCGCTGTACATATAAACATACAGATTATACAGTATGTATGTATGTATTTATATAGCGCCACTTGGGGAAACAGCGCTCGTACATTTATAACAATACAGATTAACAGTATGTATGTATATGTTTATTTATATAGCGCCACTTGGGTACACAGCGCACCTGGTACATTATAACAATACAGATTATACAGTATGGTATATGTTTATTATATAGCGCACTTGGGGACACAGCGCTGTACATTATAACATACAGATTATACGCATGATGTATATGTTTATTATATAGCGCCACTTGGGTACACAGCGCTGTACATTATAACAATACAGATTTACAGTATGTATTATATGTTTATTATATAGCGCCACTTGGGTACGCAGCGCTGTTAATATAACAATAAAGATTATACAGTATGATGTATAATTTTATTTTAAAGACCACTTGGGTACACAGCGCTGTACATATAACAATACCAGATTATACAGTAGTATGGTATATGATTATATAGCGCCACTTGGGACCAAGCCGCTTACAATATAACATACAGATTATACAGCATGTAGTATATATTTATTTATTAAGCGACCAATTGGGTACGCAGCGCTGTACAATTATAAAACAATATACAGATTATACAGTATGTATGTATATGTTTATTTATATAGCGCCACTTGGGGACGCAGCGCTGTACAATATAACAATACAGATTATACAGTATGTATGTATAATTTTATTTATAAAGCACCACTTGGGTACGCAGCGCTGTACATTATAAAATACAGAGCATACAAACGGGGATAAGTTCAATTATATAGATAAATTACATTTACATAAAGTTTCGAAGGAATACATATATCTATATATCTATATATAAAATAAGTGAGGTGTACCTTGACTTGTGGCATGCCCTTCCTACCATCCGGCCCCCCACGCAGTGGTACTTACACCACTGGTCTAATCAGCTTTTTTTCAATACACTGCCCACTTTGATCTTTTTGATTGAACCAATCAAATGTGTAAAATAAATGGCCTGTGCCCTTTAGGCCTGGTACACCCAAGCCAATAGCTTATGAACGATGTAATTATTGCATTGATAATTCACTGAAACTGTACAAGCTTTACCTTGGGGTTGACTGGGTGCAGTAATGTTGGGTTATAATAAATAGAAGTAATGGCTAAATAATCTTTAAAACCCCTTTGCATAAACACAAAATGAACATTTCCCTTTTGAGTAGAAGATACCAGACGGGGGGGGTCCCTCTGTCAGGAGCACAGGAGGTTTTTATTGGACAATGGCCGGGAAGCCGAGTGCTTGACAGATTGCTCTTTGCTACTTAGCAACTGGGAGGTTAAAGGGACCAATCCGATATCTTCGATAGAAGCTTCTTTCAGCTTCTTACCTATTTAGCTGACCAGTGGGTTCCTTTTAATGCCATTTTATACAAATAAAACACTATAATAATAAGTGTCATAGCTGTGTAATAACTAAATTGCTAAATATCCCCTTCTTCTTCTTTTGCAGAAATGGCAATCTGCGAATTTTTATTTTTTTATGTAACATCTTTATCCTCAGTCACAAAGTATTTGCCCACATTCAGAATAATGTGAAACGCGTTGAGCTCAGACAAATCCCTTCCTGGTGCCTCTCTAGACTCTACCATGTCTGTGAAAACATGGCGGAGACCTGACTAAACATCTGAGTATTTACATATTATGCATCTCACTACCACTATTTGTTATCCATGGCCAGTGTTTTTTTATTTCTGCACTTGTGATTCAGTTTTATCCAGGGGCGTCTCTAGGGTTTTTGCCACCTGAGCCAAACTTTTGAATGCTGCCCTTATGTACCACTAGGCGCCATGAAGTGCGCCACCGCAAACCACTGTTAGGTGTGTGTGGCTTCCAGGAATGGGTGTGGTTAAACATTTGGTCTTTTTAAACTGCACATCACAGCGGTATTTATACAATTCCACAAAAAGACATTTATCCATACCATAATTCCTGCTGTTTTTCTTAAAACAGCACTGCCTGCCGCCTCTCTGATGCCTCTCTGATGTTTATCAGGTGTGCTTCCCTGAGCATTTTGCTCATATTGCCTCATTAGAGAGACACCCCTGGTTTTATCTGATGTTAACCTTCTACTGATGCTAGATATAGGTCACCTGACATTCTTTTCCTTTTAATTATACATAACATCTTGTTAATTTAAAAAAAACTCCAAGCAGCTTATTATAAACAACTAATCACCTGCAATCACGGCCGTGCAATGTAAAGTCCAAATACAGATAATCCAATAAGTATTATGTGCGTTATAGAAAAATGTAAAATTAGTTCATATAAGCCTTAATAGAATCCGATAATCAATATTGATAAAATTCATAGATTGCAATCTTAAAAGTATACCAAGGAAGAGTCCATGTAAAACGGTGATTTAAAAGATATGTATAAATAATATCTCTTTATAGTGGGGACATGTGGAGCAAAAAGAGAGCGCATAAAGATTTGCCTCAATACAAGGTTCTTCTGGTGCAAACAGCAAAAGGTACTGTGTTAAAGGGCGCTATTTTGAGTAAGGGTATTACTAACCCTTAACGTATGACTCCACTTTCCTTAATTAGGTTATCCCTCAATGATGAACGGAGGCCGCAATATATAATATAGAGTACTGGAGTTTTTCAGGAAAGGTATGATGTTGATATTTACCCATAAAGCCTTACATTTTCATGGGAAAATATTCCCACATCCTAGGTATGGCTATGGGAACGTTTTTTCCCCCCGAGTTTTGCCTGACTGTATATTGGACTATGGGAGAAAAATGACATCTGTAATAATAGCCCCTTTATAGATGACAAAACTCTACAAATGTTATATACTGGTAGATTATGTCATAATTGGACCCATTGATTTTTATATCTGGGATGATGCTTTCCAGGGTGAGTAAATTTTGCACTTTGCCCATCTAGTTCGTATAAGCTTAGTATGTTATGCAAGTGTTTTTTAAAACTGTTGCTTGTATTAGATAAGCTGCATATTTAATTTTATTTTATTTTGTGTATAATATGAAGTTTTATATGTATTTTTATTTAATTTACGTCCCCCCCTGTTATGTTAATATCTTGTTGTCTTGTTAGAGTGTACAGCTGGGTACACACAGTAACCGTTGGATCCGTCACTATCTGTACTGTGTGTAAGTAAAAGGTATTATGTTTATGTTTCTGATAAACAGATGCATATAAGTTGCTTTGTTTCAGATAATTAGTGAGCTTGGCCCCTCAATCTATATGTGTTAGTAGGTGATAAGGGTCAGTTATTTTTAGTTATTATTGTATAGCCAGGTAAGCTCCTTTTAGTTCCCTTATTTTCTGTTCCCTTATGTTTCTGTTTTCTGTCTGTTTTACTTTAAGGCAAGAAATGTGTGTTATTAGAGAAGGACACAAAACTGAACTCAGGTTCGAATTAGTTTGTTTTTCCGGACTTGCTGTTGTTTTTTTCGATAATTATCGAATTTACGGACCGTTCGCTAACTCTAGAATATATTCAGGGTTATTCAATAAAAGTTCTTATCGTTTAAAATGGTGCTAATTTTGCCCCAACCAATCAGATGTTAGCTTTCAAATGTTAAATGATATCTGATTGGTTGGGGCAAAATTAGCACCATTTTAAACGATAAGAACTTTTATTGAATCTCTCTGATTGTTCGCTTAATGTACGGATCATTTTCGCTAACCCTCGAATGTATCGTTTGTTAACCCTTGAATGTAGCCTTCGATTTTCAGTACTTCTCGAAAGTATTGTTCAAATTCGGTAACCCTCGAATTTATGGTTCTATTTTCGGTAACGCTTGAAAGTATCGTTCGGTAACCCTCAAATTGGCCATAACCCTTGAATGAAGCTTGTGCAAGACCTGACAATTCCCCGCTCGTGTTTAAGAAGTGTTTTAAAAAGTTTTGGTGACAGTGACATGTTCCCCTGAACATTTCCCAAGTGCCACAGCCATTTACAGTAAGTTACCATTGTTAGTTTAGCTGTAAATCACCTGGACTTTTCGAACTATCACTCTCCCAATGACTTTAATGGGTCCGAATTTGAACTTTTGAACTTTTATTGACTTTATGAAGTTCAGCCATCTCTATGTGTTATTATTTTCTAAAACAAAATCTGAAGTCAAGATTGTTTATTCTTATTTTTTCTTTTTCGTGATACTTTTTTATATCAATTTATTCTATATAGTATTTTCATGTTTAGTTTTGATTGTTTTTTATTGTGTGAAATCTTTGTAGCTTGTTTAATAAACTCTTATACAATGTATTTACAATTTGGGGGGGGTTCAGAAGTAAAAACTCATCTTTTTAGAATTTATAAACATCTCAATATTTAAGTTTTCAATTCACACATAGCCAAAATGTAATAATAGAAAATAATAATAGTACCCTGGCTTCTAAAACTTGTTATGATATACCTATCATATGATATACCTATATTGATTATTTAATCCATTATCAAAATATGGCTTAATAATATACCAGCAGGTCAACTATCCCGAATTAAAATGAATTGCTCTAATGATGAATCGTTTCAATTCAAACTGATTTACTTCGGACGAAAAGAAACCACATTTTTTTTGACTCAGAACCACCAAATGTGGAGAGACCTTGTCTTCCTGTCTGTAATGTAGCGATCAGTCTTTATGGTAGGGAGACCTTGCCTTCCTGTCTGTAATGTAGCGATCAGTCTTTATGGTAGGGAGACCTTGCCTTCCTGTCTGTAATGTAGCGATCAGTCTTTATGGTAGAGAGACCTTGTCATCCTGTCTGTAATGTAGCGATCAGTCTCAATGGTAGAGAGACCTTGTCTTCCTGTCTGTAATTTAGCGGCCAGTCTCTATGGTAGAGAGACCATGTCATCCTGTCTGTAATGTAGCGATCAGTCTCAATGGTAGAAAGACCTTGTCTTCCTGTCTGTAATGTAGAGGTCAGTCTCTATGGTAGAGAGACCTTGTCTTCCTGTCTGTAATGTAGCGGTCAGTCTCTATGGTAGAGGGTCCCTTCCTGTCTATAATGTAACGGTCAGTCTCTATGGTAAGGAGACCTTGCCTTCCTGTCTATAATGTAGCGATCAGTCTCTATGGTAGGGAGACCTTGCCTTCCTGTCTGTAATGTAACGATCAGTCTCTATGGTAGGGAGACCTTGCTTTCCTGTCTGTAATGTAGCAATCAGCCTCTATGGTAGGGAGACCTTGCCTTCCTGTCTGTAATGTAACGATCAGCCTCTATGGTAGGGAGACCTTGCCTTCCTGTCTGTAATGTAGCGATCAGCCTCTATGGTAGGGAGACCTTGCCTTCCTGTCTGTAATGTAACGATCAGTCTCTATGGTAGGGAGACCTTGCTTTCCTGTCTGTAATGTAGCAATCAGCCATTATGGTAGGGAAACCTTGCCTTCCTGTCTGTAATGTAGCGATCAGCCTCTATGGTAGGGAGACCTTGCCTTCCTGTCTGTAATGTAACGGTTAGTCTCTATGGTAGGGAGACCTTGCCTTCCTGTCTGTAATGTAGCTATTAGTATCTATGGTAGAGAGACCTTGCCTTCCTGTTTGTAATGTAATGGCCAGTCTCTATGGTAGAGAGAGTTTGTGTTCCTGTCTGTAATGTTGGGGTCAGTCTCTATGGTAAAGGGTCCCTTCCTGTCTGTAATGTAACAGTCCAGTCTCTATGGTAGAGGGTCCCTTCCTGTCTGTAATGTAATGGTCAGTCTCTATGGTAGAGGGTCCCTTCCTGTCTGTAATGTAACGTTCAGTCTCTATGGTAGAGGGTCCCTTCCTGTCTGATATGTAACAGGCAGGAATGCAGCATTTTCCTCTTCCTATGTTAGAGGGTCCCTTCCTGTCTGTAATGTAACAGTCAGTCTCTATATTAGAGGGTCCCTTCCTGTCTGTAATGTGACAGTCAGTCTCTATGGTAGAGGGTCCCTTTCTGTCTGTAATGAAACAGTCAGTCTCTATGGTAGAGGGTCCCTTCCTGTCTGTAATGTAACAGTCAGTCTCTATATTAGAGGGTCCCTTCCTGTCTGTAATTACATGTCCAGTCTGTAAGATTAGAGGTCCCTTCCTGTCTGTATGTAACAGTCAGTCTCTATTGTAGAGGGTCCCTTCCTGTCTGTATGTAACAGTCAGTCCTCTATATTAGAGGGTCCTTCCTGTCTGTAATGTAACAGTCAGTCTCTATATGGTAGAGGGCCCCCTTCCTGTCTGGTAATGTAACAGTCAGTCTCTATGGTAGAGGGTCCCTCCTGTCTGTAATGTACAGTCAGTCTCTATATTAGAGGTCCTTCCTGTCGTAACGTAACAGTCATTCTCTATGGTAGAGGGACCCTTCTGTCTGTAATTTAACAGTCAGTCTCTATATTAGAGGGTCCCTTCTGTCTGTAATGTAACAGTCAGTCCTCTATGGTAGAGGGACCCTTCCTGTCTGTAATGTAACATCGTCTCTATGGTAGAGACCCTTCCTGTCTGTAATGTAACAGTCATGTCTCTGGTAGAGGGAGCCTTCCTGTCGTAATGTAACGTCAGTCTCTATGGTAGAGGGTCCCTTCCTTTCTGTAATGTACAGTCAGTCCATATTAGAGCGCCCTTCCTGTCTGTAATGTAACATCAGTCTCTATGGTAGAGGGACCCTCTTGTCTCGTATGTATACAGTCAGTCTCTATGGTAGAGGGACCCTTCTTGTCTGTAATGTAACAGTCAGTCTCTATGGTAGAGGGACCCTTCTTGTCTGTAATGTAACAGTCAGTCTCTATGATAGAGGGTCCTTTCCTGTCTGTAATGTAACAGTCAGTCTCTATGGAGGGTCCTTCCTGTTTTCTGTATGTACATGTCAGTCTCTATGGTAAGGACCCTTCTTGTCGTAATGTACAGTCTTCTCTATGGAGAGGACCCTTCCTGTCTGTAATGTAACAGTCAGTCTCTATGGTAGAGGGACCCTTCTTGTCTGTAATGTAACAGTCAGTCTCTATGGTAGAGGGACCCTTCCTGTCTGTAATGTAACAGTCAGTCTCTATGGTAGAGGGACCCTTCTTGTCTGTAATGTAACAGTCAGTCTCTATTTAGAGGGCCCTTCCTGTCTGTAAGTAACATTCAGTCCTATGGTAGAGGACCCTCCTGTCTTACATGTACAGCAGTCTCTCTATGGTAGAGGGCTTCCTGTCTCTGTAATGTAACGTCAGTCTCTATGGTAGAGGCCCTTCCTGTCTGTAATGTAACAGTCAGTCTCTATGGTAGAGGGACCTTTCCTGTCTGTAATGTAACAGTCAGTCCTCTATGGTAGAGGGACCCTTCCTGTCTGTAATGTAACAGTCAGGTCTCTATGGTAGAGGACCCTTCCTGTCTGTAATGTAAACGTCAGTCTCTATGGTAGAGGGACCCTCCTGTCTGTAATGTAACGTCAGTCCTCTATGGTAGAGGGACCCTTCCTGTCTGTAATGTAACGGTCAGTCTCTTAGGGTAGAGGGACCCTTCCTGTCTGTAAATGTAACAGTCAGTCCTATGGTAGAGGGACCCTTCCTGTCTGTAATGTAACGTCAGTCTCTATGGTAGAGGGACCCTTCCTGTCTGTAATGTAACGTCAGTCTCTTGGTAAGACCCCTTCCTGTCGGTAATGTAACAGTCAGTCTCTATGGTAGAGGTGACCCTTCTGTCTGTAATGTAACATCAGTCTCTATAGTAGAGGTCCCTTCCTGTCTGTAATGTAACAGTCAGTCTCTATGGTAGAGGGACCCTTCCTGTCTGTAATGTACATCAGTCTCTATATGTAGAGGGTCCCTCCTGTCTGTAATGTAACAGTCATGTCTCTATGGTAGAGGGACCCTTCCTGTCTAATGTAACAAGTCATTCTCTATGGTAGAGGTCCTTCTGTCTGTAATGTACAGTCAGTCTCTATGTTGAGGGCCCTTCCTGTCTGTAATGTAACAGTCAGTCTCTATGGTAGAGGGTCCCTTCCTGTCTGTAATGTACAGTCAGTCTCTATGGTAGAGGGTCCTTCCTGTCTGTAATGTAACAGTCAGTTCTCTATTGTAGAGGGCCCTTCCTTTCTGTAATGTCAGTCAGTCTCTATGGTAGAGGGTCCTTCCTGTCTGTAATTGTACAGTCATTCTCTATGGTTAGAGGTCCCTTCCTTCTGTAATGTACTCAGTCAGTCCTCTATGGTAGAGGACCCTTCCTGTCTGTAATGTAACAGTCAGTCTCTATGGTAGAGGGTCCCTTCCTTCTGTAAATGTATCAGTCAGTCTCTATGGTAGATGCCCTTCCTGTCTGTAATGTAACAGTCAGTCTCTATGGTAGAGGGACCCTTCTCTGTAATGTACAGTCAGTCTCTATGGTAGAGGGACCCTTCCTGTTCGTATGTAACAGTCAGTCTCTATGGTAGAGGGTCCCTTCCTTTCTGTAATGTATCAGTCAGTCTCTATGGTAGAGAGACCCTTCCTGTCTGTAATGTAACAGTCAGTCTCTATGGTAGAGGGACCCTTCCTTTCTGTAATGTAACAGTCAGTCTCTATGGTAGAGGGACCCTTCCCTGTTGTACTGTACAGTCAGTCTCTATGTAGAGGGACCCTTCTGTCTGTATGTAACAGTCAGTCTCTATGGTAGAGGACCCTTCCTTGTCTGTAATGTACAGTCAGTCTCTCGGTAGAGGACCCTTCCTGTCTGTAATGTAACAGTCAGTCTCTATGTAGAGGGACCCTTCCTGTCTGTAATGTAACAGTCAGTCTCTATGGTAGAGGGACCCTTCCTGTTTGTAATGTAAGTCAGTCTCTATGGTAGAGGGCCCTTCCTGTCTGTAATGTAACAGTCAGTCTCTATGGTAGAGGGACCCTTCTTCTGTAATGTAAACAGTCAGTCCTCTATGTAGAGGGACCCTCCTGTCGTATGTACAGTCGTCTCGTTCTATGGTAGGGGACCCTCCTGTCTGTAATGTAACAGTCAGTCTCTATGGTAGAGGGACCCTTCTTGTCTGTAATGTAACAGTCAGTCTCTATGGTAGAGGGACCCTTCCTGTCTGTAATGTAACAGTCAGTCTCTATGGTAGAGGGACCCTTCCTGTCTGTAATGTAACAGTCAGTCTCTATGTAGAGGGACCCTTCCTGTCTGTAATGTAACAGTCAGTCTCTATGGTAGAGGACCCTTCCGTCTGTAATGTAACAGTCAGTCTCTATGGTAGAGGGCCCTTCCTGTCTGTAATGTAAACGTCCAGTCTCTATGGTAGAGGGACCCTCCTGTCTGTAATGTAACGTCAGTCTCTATGTAGGGGGACCCTTCCTGTCTGTAATGTAACAGTCATTCCTATGGTAGAGGGCCCTTCCTTTCTGTAATTATCAGTCGTATTCTCTATGGTAGAGAGACCTTTCCTGTCTGTAATGTAACAGTCAGTCTCTATGGTAGAGGGTCCTTCTTTCTGTAATGTATCAGTCAGTCTCTATGGTAGAGAACCCTTCCTGTCTGTAATGTAACAGTCAGTCTCTATGGTAGAGGGCCCTTCCTTTCTGTAATGTATCAGTCAGTCTCTATGGTAGAGAGACCCTTCCTGTCTGTAATGTAACAGTCAGTCTCTATGGTAGAGGGACCCTTCCTTTCTGTAATGTATCAGTCAGTCTCTATGGTAGAGAGACCCTTCCTGTCTGTAATGTAACAGTCAGTCTCTATGTTGAGGACCCTTCCTTCTGTAATGTACCAAGTCAGTCTCTATGGTAGAGGGTCCCTTCCTGTCTGTAATGTAACAGTCAGTCTCTATATTAGAGGGTCCCTTCCTGAACCCTTCCTGTGTAATAACACGTCAGTCTCTATGTAGAGGGGACCCTTCTGTCTGTAATGTAACAGTCAGTCTCTATGGTAGAGACCCTTTGCTGTATTTAACAGTCATACTCTGGTAGAGGACACCTTCCTGTCTGAAGTAACAGTCAGTCTCTATAGTAGAGGGACCCTTCCTGTCTGTAATGTAACAGTCCGTCCTCTATGTAGAGGGACCCTTCCTGTCTGTAAGTACAGTCGTCTTCTATGGTAGAGGGAGCCCTTCCTGTCTGTAATGTAACTGTCAGTCTCTATGGTATAGGGTCCCTTCCTGTCTGTAATGTAACAGTCGTCTCTATGGTAGAGGGACCCTTCTGTCTGTAATGTAACAGGTCAGTCTCTATGGTAGAGAGGACCCTTCCTGTCTGTAATGTAACAGTCAGTCTCTATGGTAGAGGGACCCTTCCTGTCTGTAATGGTAACAGTCAGTCTCTATGTAGAGGGACCCTTCCTGTCTGCTGTATGTAACGGTCAGTCTCTATGGTAGAGGGACCCTTCCTGTCTGTAATGTAACGGTCAGTCTCTATGGTAGAGGGACCCTTCCTGTCTGTAATGTAACAGTCAGTCTCTATTGGTAGAGGGACCCTTCCTGTCTGTAATGTAACAGTCAGTCTCTATGGTAGAGGGTCCCTTCCTGTCTGTAATGTAACAGTCAGTCTCTATGGTAGAGGGACCCTTCTTGTCTGTAATGTAACAGTCAGTCTCTATATTAGAGGGTCCCTTCCTGTCCGTAATGTAACAGTCAGTCTCTTATGTAGAGGGTCCCTTCTGTCGTAAGTAACAGTCAGTCTCTATGGTAGAGGGACCCTTCCTGTCTGTAATGTAACAGTCAGTCTCTATATTAGAGGTCCCTTCCTGTCTGTAATGTAACAGTCAGTCTCTATGGTAAGGGACCCTTCCTGTCCGTAATGTAACAGTCAGTCTCTATGTTAGAGGGTTCCTTCCTGTCTGTAATGTATCAGTCAGTCTCTATGTTTAGAGGGACCCTTCCTGTCTGTAATGTAACAGTCAGTCTCTATGGTAGAGGGTCCCTTCCTGTCTGTAATGTACAGTCAGTCTCAGGTTAGAGGGCCCTTCCTGTCTGTAATGTAACGTCAGTCTCTATGGTAGAGGGACCCTTCTTCTGTATGTCATCAGTCTCTATGGTAGGGGTGCCTTCCTGTCTGTAATGTACAGTCAGTCTCTATGTAGAGGGTCCCTTCTTTCTGTAATGTATCAGTCAGTCTCTATGGTAGAGAGACCCTTCCTGTCTGTAATGTACAGTCAGTTCTATGGTAGAGGCCCTTCCTTTCTGTATGTACAGTCAGTCTCTATGGTAGAGAGACCCTTCCTGTCTGTAATGTAACAGTCAGTCTCTATGGTAGGGACCCTTTTCTGTAATGTACAGTCAGTCTCTATGGTAGAGAGACCCTTCCTGTCTGTAATGTAAATCAGTCTCTATGGTAGAGGGTCCCTTCCTTCTGTAATGTATACAGTCAGTCTCTATGGTGAGAGACCCTCCTGTCTGTAATGTAACAGTCAGTCTCTGGTAGAGGGACCCTTCTTTCTGTAATGTACAGTCAGTCTCTATGGTAGAGAGACCCTTCCTGTTGTAATGTAACAGTCAGTCTCTATGTTAGAGGGACCCTTCCTGTGTAATTAACAGTCAGTCTCTATGGTTAGAGGGTCCCTTCCTTTCTGTAGAATCAGTCAGTCTCTATGGTAGAGGACCCTTCCTGTCTGTAATGTAACAGTCAGCTCTATGGTAGAGGACCCTTCCTGTCTGTAATGTAACAGTCAGTCTCTATTGGTAGAGGGACCCTTCCTGTCTGTAATGTAACAGTCAGTCTCTTAGGTAGAGGGTCCCTTCCTGTCTGTAATGAACAGTCAGTCTCTATGGTAGGGAGGACCTTCCTTGTCTGTAATGAAAGTCAGTCTCTATATTAGAGGGCCTTCCTGTCTGTAATGTAACAGTCAGTCTCTATGGTAGAGGGAACCCTTCCTGTCTGTATAATAACGTCCAGTCTCTATGGTAGAGGGACCCTTCCTGTCTGTAATGTAACAGTCAGTCTCTATGGTAGAGGGTCCCTTCCTGTCTGTAATGTAACAGTCAGTCTCTATGGTAGAGGGACCCTTCCTGTCTGTAATGTAACAGTCAGTCTCTATGTAGAGGGCCCTTCTGTCTGTAATGTAACAGTCAGTTCTATGTAGAGGGGACCCCTCTGTCTGTAATGTAAAGTCAGTCTCTATGGTAGAGGGACCCTCCTGTCTGTATGCGTCAGTCTTTGTAAGGACCTTCCGTCTGTAATGTAACGTCAGTCTCTTGGTAGAGGACCCTTCGTGTCTGTAATGTAACAGTCAGTCTCTATTTAGAGGGACCCTTCCTGTCTGTAATGTAACGTCAGTCCTATGGTAGAGGGACCTTCTGTCTGTAATGTAAACAGTCAGTCATATTAGAGGGCCCTTCCTGTCTGTAATGTAACAGTCAGTCTCTATGGTAGAGGGACCCTTCTTCTGTATAATGTAACAGTCAGTCTTCTATTAGAGGGTCCCTTCCTGTCGTTAATGTAACAGTCAGTCTATGGTAGAGGGACCCTTCCTGTCCTGTAATGTACAGTCAGTCTCTATATTAGAGGGTCCCTCCTGTCTGTAATGTAACAGTCAGTCTCTATGGTAAAGGGACCCTTCCTGTCTGTAATGTAACAGTCAGTCTCTATGTA
This sequence comes from Hymenochirus boettgeri, assembly GCA_019447015.1. Taxonomy (NCBI): domain Eukaryota; kingdom Metazoa; phylum Chordata; class Amphibia; order Anura; family Pipidae; genus Hymenochirus; species Hymenochirus boettgeri. Next base: position 10,613,481 of record CM033476.1, on the reverse strand, counting down.
GAGGGTCACTTCCGTCTGTAATGTATCAGTCAGTCTCTATGTTAGAGGGACCCTTCTGTCTGTAAGTAACAGTCAGTCTCTATGGTAGAGGGCCTTCCTGTCTGTAAGTATCAGTCAGTCTCGATGGTAGAGGGTCCCTTCCTGTCTGTAATGTAACAGTCAGTCTCTATGGTAGAGGGACCCTTCCTTTCTGATAATGTATCAGTCAGTCTCATGGTAGAGGGTCCCTTTGTCTGTAATGAACAGTCAGTCTCTTGGTAGAGGGTCCCTTCCTTCGTAATGATCAGTCAGTCTCTATGGTAGAGACCCTTCCTGTTGTAATGTAACAGTCAGTCTCTATGGTAGAGGGTCCCTTCCTTTCTGTAATGATCAGTCAGTCTCTATGGTAGAGGACCTTCCGTCTGTAATGTAACAGTCAGTCTCTATGGTAGAGGGACCCTTCTTTCTGTATGATCAGTCAGATCTCTGGTAGAGGACTTCCTGTGCTGTAATGCGAACAGTCAGTCTCTATGGTAGAGGGCCCTCGTTCTGTAATGTATCAGTCAGTCTGTGAGGTAGAGGAGACCCTTCCTGTTGTAATGTAACATCAGTCTCTAGGTAAGAGGGACCCTTCCTCTTCTGTAATGTATCAGTCAGTCTCTATGGTAGAGAGACCCTCTGTTGTAATGTAACAGTCAGTCCTCTATGTAGAGGGACCCTTCCTGTCGTAATGTAAAACAGTCAGTCCTCTAGTAGAGGGTCCCTTCCTTTCTGTAATGTACAGTCAGTCTCTATGTAGAGAGGGACCTCCTGTCTGTAATGTAACAGTCAGTCTCTATGTGTAGAGGGACCCTTCCTGTCTGTAATTGTAACGTCACGTCTCTATGGTAGAGGGACCCTTCTGTCTGTAATGTAACAGTCAGTATCTATGGTAGAGGGTCCCTTCCTGTCTGTAATGTACAGTCAGTCTCTATGGTAGGAGACCCTTCTTTCTGTATGTACAGTCAGCTTTTTAGAGGGACCCTTCCTGTCTGTAATGTAACAGTCAGTCTCTATGGTAGAGGGACCCTTCTGTCTGTAATGTAAACAGTCAGTCTTATGGTGTAGAGGGACCCTTCCTGTCTGTAATGTAACAGTCAGTCTCTATGGTAGAGGGTCCCTTCCTGTCTGTAATGTAACAGTCAGTCTCTATATTAGAGGGTCCCTTCCTGGTTTATATATGTGTGTTATATGTATGTATGTTATATGTATGTATTTTATTTCTTATATAGCGCTACATATTCCCTGCCCCGAAGAGCTTACAATCTAATCACTTTATGTACACATACAACTTATCAGTATGTCTTTATGATTGTGGGGGAAACCCACACAAGCACCCAGTTTGGTTTCTCTATCCCTTTAAAAGGACAAACCATCGATAGGATAAAGGCTTGGCAGTAAATTGGTTAAGTTATTCCTGTGGTGTGATTGGCCATTACCAGGCAGAGGTTGGGAAACTTCTCCCCTCCTCTTACAGCCTGTGACATCAGTGTAGAAAGGCATCTGCAGCCTTAGCTTGTCTCCTAGCAACAAGGGGGAGAGGGAGGGGCTGGACAGGGTTGTTGGTTCTCTTTTTCTTCCTTATTCCCAGTCATCGCCTGGGGCCCGTGGGTGAAGGAGGCCCACTCCCTTGCAGGGTGAATGGCAGCCTCTCAACCACGGTAAGACTACAACTGTGACAGTATATTGAACTATAGCTGGGACCGAGACAGTCCTTTCAATTATAACTAGTACTGTGCCAGTTCATTCGATTATAACTAGTACTGTGACTGTTTAATGCTAACTAGTACTGTAAGAGTCTGTTCAACTATAACTAGTACTGTAAGAGTCTGTTCAACTATAACTAGTACTGTAACGGTCCATATAGTTATAACTAGTTCTATGGTAGGCTGTTCAATTTTAACTAGTACCGTAAGTCTGTTCAACTCTAACTAGTACTGGAACAGTCCATTCAACTATAACTAGTACTGTAGTAACAGTCAATATAGTTATAACTAGTACTGTAACAGTCTATTCAACTATAATTAGTAATGTAACAGTCCATTCAGATATAGCTAGTACTGTAACGGTCTATTCAACTTTAACTTATTACCGTGACAGCTTATTTATGCGACAACCCAATTACCGTAACTTTAGTTCAGTGACAGTCTAATTACACCTAGTGCTGTGACAATTAATCTTGCTCCAAGCGGTGACTTTCAAATCATCCACAGTTAGTGCTGTGACAGTTTATATCTATATCTCAAAACAATGAGCCCTGTCTATACCTCTCGTTTCCTTACCTGGTATATGGATACTGGGATGCAATACAGTCTTTCCAGATTTACTTCTCAATGAAGTAATTGAAAGCCCCATTTATATTCCTAAATGGTGGTCTGCCCTTAAAGATTCTGCTTCAGTTCATACAGAGGGTTAACTTGCAGTTAAAGGTGTGAGGTTCCATTTTTGTGTTCATGGGGGGTAACAGCTATTTTGTAATCATTTCAGTGCCAAGAGTGCCAGAGTGCCAAGAGTTCAGTGCCAGTAATGCTTCCATCTTTATGCACCAGGCCCTCCATATATTACCCTTTTAGTCCCCTACATATGCAGAAAGGAGGAGTAAGTAGAATGATAGTCAGAATAAAATGGTTAAATGAACCCCCTTATATCTGCTGTACACAGGGTGTGGACCTGGACCTTGGAAATTCAGCAGATCGGGAGATGTTACCCAAAAGTTTTAGCTCCAATTATATTAACTGTAACTTCATTCAGTGGTCAGGTGAGCTAACCTATGGGAAAACCACAAGAGTAAAATTTCCAAGGGTAAGGCTGTTTTATTTCCTCACTCTGGGTACAGCAGATAGGCAGTTGTTAAATTAACCCTTTACTTCCTCTATAGGAAGTATAGTATAGGCGCATAGGGGGAGATTTACCCAGAGCCGCTATCGCTCTGGGCAAATCTCCCTTCCGTGATTTAATATCGCTTTAGCGCACGTGGGTAAATCCCTTTTGGGATCTACCCCCGGCATGATTTTAACGCCAGCTATTAGCGCAAACGGGATATTAAATTGCGAGCGCCTGATGCCTGGGTGTCTTTTGCATAACCCTCACATCTGGCGCAAACATGGAGTTAAAGTTGCACTAGCCGATAGCGAATCGGGTATCGCGACTAACTCCATATTATTGCCCAGCGGCTCTGGGTAAATGAGCAACATTGACTTTAAAAAATTGAACATCAAATCATGTGACTATTGAGCAGTTCTACTGCAGTAAAGCTTGTGCCAGGGGCCAGATACTCATCCCACCACTCAGCTTATTTAACCCTTTGAAATTCACTCTCTTTCACAACAAATCTTGCAACTCTATGAAAGAATAGAACACATTTCAATATGTAGAGTAACTTTATAGATTCATACAGACCTACAAAGTCCTAAAAGGAAGACATTGTATATGTGCATATCCATATGGGCTAGTATTCCAGTTCTAGGGCTTTTTCATGGTAACCCAAATAGGCTTGTGGAGAACATCATGTGACACAGGCATTAACCTTGTAAAAGAACAGGAGGGGTCTTCTCTCCTTCCTAAAAGATGCTAAAGGCCAAGGAATGTCTTGTGACCTTTTGCAGGACGGGGGCTGTTTAGTACAGGAACAGGAAGCCCCCCGCAGAGAGTTACTAGTTATTGAATGTCAGGTTACAATTTTTAAAAATCGTATCATAACTGATCTTTAATTATACAGTAGAATGGCTGTAAGTCCACCTCCTGTTTCCTTTGGGAGCACCTGTCACTGTTCCCCATTTGGTGAAATTAACTGGAGACATCCTGTAATGTGATGTTTAACAAAGATGGAAAGTGAAAAGAAAGGTCATTTCATATTCTAGCCCTTGGTACCCTATGCTGCTCCTGGGGTTGTGATGTTGCACCTCCCCTGTAACTAAATACCGTGTGGTTTATTTGCAAGGATTTAGATTGGCTTGGACCTTAGCAAATGTACTAAAAAGCCTTGAAGGAGGTGGGAGGTAAAAGATGGTCTAGGACACAGGACAGGAATTGATAAATCCCCTCTGGGAATTCCCTTAGGGAGACCCTATTATAATTCTAACAACTCACATCTTGGGTGGTCTGGATAATCCATCAATAGGTGACACTTTTACAGCTTATCTGCATCTCACTGGTGGAATAAAGAGTCAGGAATGGAATTCTCGGCACAAGTGTCCGCATTAGAGACCCAATGACTAATAAACAGGGATATTTACCCAGAGCACAAAAAGATTCACCAGAAAAAAGTTTCATTCATTTTAAGGCAAACACCTTAAATTGCAGTATTAGCTATTTACTTTATTTTATAATAACTTGTGTTTTTAGTGCAGCTCTGATAGCTAATAAGCTTATTCACCAATATCCCCTATGGCCCAACACAACCAATATACTGAATAATCCCCTATTGTACACCGATTGGTATGGCCCAACACAACCAATATACTGAATAATCCCCTATTGTACACCAATTGGTATGGCCCAACACAACCAATATACTGAATAATCCCCTAGTGTACACCAATTGGTATGGCCCAACACAACCAATATACTGAATAATCCCCTATTGTACACCGATTGGTATGGCTCAACACAACCAATATACTGAATAATCCCCTATTGTACACCAATTGGTATGGCCCAGCACAACCAATATACTGAATAATCCCCTAGTGTACAATGATTGGTATGGCCCAACACAACCAATATACTGAATAATGCCCTAGCATAACATACTAAATAATAAATTCTGTTATTTTAATGGTATTTACAATATAAGTTAGGGACTCACGTTTATATATATATCTAGATAATCATTCCGACAAACAACAGGTGTACATATTGTAGTTTTTTGGTTTTTAAATTAAGTAAAAAGGAGAAAACTTACTCCAACCACCTTATGTTCTCTCCCAGTATAAATAGTAAATTATGTAAAAACACTGTTGCCATGACAGTGTCAGGAAAATCTTTAATGAAAGTTTGTGGCACATTTTCCAGTTTGTCACAGCCGCTATACAGTCCTATGCACGTAATCCCGGACCAGCCTATCAGCGGGGGGCAGGTAGAACGGGTATCTTTATATAATTCCAGGTGCCCCCAGTGTAACATTTAGCTCAGCAGGGCTTTGTAGTAGCTCAAAATTCCCAACAGAAAGAAAAACACACACCAGCCACTAACATTACAAAAATGACCCTTTATTTCCCCTTTCTGAAAAATAAACAAGTTAGTTGGCAGCTTCCTCTAACTGTGACCACTAATGTGCTCATCGGATCTTATGAAAGACTTGCTACAAGAATGACAAGATATTGTACCATTTAGCATCTAACACTAAGGATGAGCTAATAGTTGTGATAATTGTGTCAGTGATTTGCATGCTTTTTTGCATTGCAAAGAGTGAGAGGGTGAAGCATGTCCAACGCCACTTCCCTTTATTTTGTGAACCAGAAATTCTGTTCCCTTTAATCCGCACACAAAGGCTGACGATTTGAATGTGTGTTCTAAGAACAAAACTGAACAAGAAGTCAGGACACCTTGATATAAAACCAATAATCTGTGTCTTACCTCTCATTTTGATATGGGCGTTGGGAAATTTACCTAAATAACATATGGTTTGTGCTTTACTTCTCAGCATTCTAATATCAGACAGTTGGGTCAACGACCATTATATGTTCTGCACATGCTCAGTCCTTAGCTATGGCAGAAACTTGTTACAGTTGGTCACACCCATTAATAATCTCTAGCCAATCCTTTTACAGGACAGATAAAGCAAGGAAGCATGTGACTGAGGTCAGGAGGTGTGGTCTGATACTGCCCATACACACAGATACTTCATCCAGTTCTGAACAGGCTTTGATTTACTTTAACAGAGTTTACTAAAGTGGCATTTTATAGTTTATTGGTGTATTTAGGGGGGTTGTTTTTAGATTCTGGAGTATAAAAAATTGGGTTTAGTTCTCCTTTAAATTTTAGGTTCCACAGAATTTCGTCACATTCCACTGGTGGAACAAAACTTTCCGGTTGGTGAACAAGAAAAGCAGTTAGGACTAAGACAAAGGGACCCCCACCAGCACTGAACGCTTGCACGTTTAGAGTGACTGTGTTGGCAGCATGGGTATTGAAGAGGTTACCCCATGCATCCACTGCAATCGATCTGACCCAATGGCAGTTAACCATCAATTGATCCAGCCCATGGCCGACAATGGTCTATTGGCTGCAGGATTGGTGAATACATACTAGAAATAATATTTCAGCCCTGTAAGAGTTTTTCTGCTGGTTTTCTGACCGATTGAGCGTGCTGGTATATAACAGCCAACCATGGGTCTAAATATTGTGTCACTAGTTCTTGACCGATCAATTACTATTCGATATATCGATCAGTAAATTTGTCGGGGACAATATCAGGTCAACATTGACCATGTGTGCCATGTTATAGCCTTGGCGGTATTGCAGTTAATTGTACTGGGCCAAGGCCAGCACTGTTATAGGTCAGTATAATGAGCTTACCCTGAATTTAAAAGGCTTGTATAAAATTGACTGTTTATCATTGAGTGTTACCTAACATCCATATTAATACTTCTTATTACCTGAGCATTTGGGGAACAGTCACGTTTCTGTTTCCTTGGCGAATGAAGTAAATTTAGCCTGCGCTGCTCCTCGGCCTAGATATTGCAGTGTTCCCAGGGGAATGTGCAGTGCAGTGAGCTGAACAGAAAGATTCGGAATAATTCTACATAGCAATGTGCCTGGCCTTTAAACAAAGCGGTTTAACCTAAAGTCTGCATTGTTCCCTATTATAGTGTACACAGTAATTACATTAACATGGAGAGGGGGGCTTGTTAGCAGATGCACTAACCAGTGTTTGAATGGAACTGTACACAGTTTACAAGATAGTTTGATGTTTTCCATAAATTATTAAAGGGTATGTCCACCCCCCAAAAATATTTATAATTGGTTGGCAACCCCCCAAAACCTCGACCTCACAAGGTTTACAAAATCCAAAGATGCTTCTAACAGTAGTTACCCAGCCATCTTTCCCCCGGCACGCTTCTGCTTGCTTCCGTGACTTTATCGTGCACAGAAGCAAGTAAAGGAGGCCGGACCAGCAGCGTCTCCTGTGATTGGCTGAGACAAGTACTGTTAGAAGCATCTTTTATAAACCTCGTGAGGTTGAGGTTTTGGGGGGCTGCCAACCAAATAAAGTGTTTTTGGGGGTTGGACATACCATTTAACAAGGACATTTTACATGGGGATGGACGGTTTCAGACCCTATGGGGAAGCACACACTGGGACCTGCCCTAGTACATAGGGCGATAAACACAAAGGGGTAGATGCAATAAATTTCCCTATCACAACTGACCTGCACCAGTTCCCACAATGCTTGTGAAGGTTCTCATTCATCCAGGTCATGGTATATCTGTTGTATTCAATTAGATCAACTGGACTTGAAATGTAGTTCTTGAAGACGTTTCGCTAGTCATCCGACTGGCTTTCTCAATTCCCACAATGTTTTCGACTTTAAAGCCACAGTTAAAAAAAGGCTTTAATTTTGGTGCAAAAAACCTGTGCAATTGCCTTACAGTCAGACCATAAGAGAGGGGTTGAGTTCTGTAGCCATTTACATTCGGTTTTCCATTGTTACAAACGAATAGGGTTATTCAATAAAAGTTCTTATTGTTAAAAATGGTGCTAATTTTGCCCCAACCAATCAGATGTTAGCTTTCAAATGTTAAATAATATCTGATTGGTTGGGGCAAAATTAGCACCATTTTAAAGGATAAGAATTTATTGAATCTCCCTGTAAGTGCTGGAATTTGGAATTCCCCTAATGCTGAAGAGTTTTAGACCCCACGTATCCGTAAATCTGGGGATCTACCTGCTAATGTTACTATAATGGGAGTTTTCTGTTGGCAGTTTGTCTTATTATGATCAGTGAGAAATAGGAGGAAATTAGAGAATTTATTTTTGTTCATAAGGTCAGGGGAGTGTTAGGACAGATTAGGATTAATGTTACACCTGCCAACCTTTAACAGAATGGTAATAGTCTCTATTTGTGTTGGTAACGTATTGTGCCACCAGCAGCCTCCCCCGGTACTAACCAATCAGATGTTAGCTTTCAAATGTTAAATCTAATTGAGATCTGATTGGTTGGGGTAAAATTAGCACCATTTTTAACGATAAGAACTTTTATTGAAACACACACACACACACACACACACACACACACACACACACACACACACACACACACACACACACACACACACATCCCCTCACACACACACCACACCCCCCCCCCCACAACAACACCCCCCCCCCCCCCCCCCCCCCAAAGTCTTGGGTTTCAATTGCCATTTATTATTAGTGCCAAAGATAAGCAATAATTTCGGGAGTATCCCCTTCCTTCGTCAGGTAACCCCCAAAGAGAAACCTATTAGAGGGCCAGAGTGGAGCTGGGATCTAGTTTATCCCCTGTCCAAAATAATACAGGATTTCAATGCTCATCCCCTTAATGTTCTAATCATTAGATGGTGCAGAATGCTATGAATTAAGCAGCGTCCACCCTGTCCCAGCTGTAAGTTTGGAATACTGTATGCAGGTTCACACCACAGGGAGAGGGGCAGTGTAGTAGGTGCTGGTGACTTTACTATAGCTACTCACTGGATGCGATTAAACCTGTGATCCAGGTAGGACTTATCCTTAACCTTACTTTGGTTCCCCATTATCTTTTTATTGCCTACTAAGTACCGAAGTAGTAAACAAAATGGCGCTACTCCTCCCCTCTATAGCCCTTTACTAAGCATTATGCTGTTTGCACTTGCAGAGCTCTGAGGTCATGGAAGGGGGATTTGTGGACGTGGAAAGCACATACAGCGACACTGAACTCTTCCAAGATGAGGATGGAATTTCTCTAACTCACAGAGATGCTCAACACGAGTCAGATCCAGACAGCGCCATCGAGAGCAGCCAAACGTCAGAGACATCGGAGGACAAGGCAGGAGAATTAGAGGGACTTTACCTATCAGCGGATCAGTGAGTGTCAACTTGATCCATCTGCAGGTGTAATTCCCTCACTTTACAAGAATGTACATTAAACAGGTTTGGAACCAATATCAGAAGACCGTGTTCTACTGTGGTATACGACACGTATACAAGATGGACCAGTAGCCTTAAAGACATATACCACAGTTAGGGTAGAAAGTCTTACACACTGCCCTATAGACCATAGATTCATGAATGACGCCTGTTTCCTTTACCCCTTCAGCTGCCATCTTTTTAAAATGTATATTGTATCCATGCACACAACACAGTATTCCCAGATGTTGCACAGTAATGGACCATCTTTGTGTTAATATTCTGCTTTATCCCATAGGAATCTGTTGGCCCCATCAGCAGCAGTGGATTTCTCCACGCACTCCACCGCCTCCTTAATCAGCAATGAGGAGCAGTTTGAAGATTACGGAGAAGCGGACGAGGTTGATTACATCCCAGGCAGCCCGTGTCCTGATGATGAGAGTCGGACCAACGCCTTCTCTGACTTGGGCTCCTCTGTTCCTTCTAGGTAGGTATACGCTGCCCCTCATTACTATTGCGGGGATATGGAAAGATTCAATAGGTCTAGGAGACACGTGAATGCCTTCCTGTACAGTATGATAGTGTCTCACATGTATGATAGATAGTGTCTCACATGTATGATAGATAGTGTCTCACATGTATGATAGATAGTGTCTCACATGAATGATAGATAGTGTCTCACATGAATGATAGATAGTGTCTCACATGTATGATAGATAGTGTCTCACATGTATGATAGTGTCTCACATGTATGATAGTGTCTCACATGTATGATAGTGTCTCACATGTATGATAGTGTCTCACATGTATGATAGATAGTGTCTCGCATGTATGATAGTGTCTCGCATGTATGATAGTGTCTCGCATGTATGATAGTGTCTCGCATGTATGATAGTGTCTCGCATGTATGATAGTGTCTCGCATGTATGATAGTGTCTCGCATGTATGAGTGTCTCACATGTATGATAGTGTCTCACATGTATCATAGTGTCTCACATGTATCATAGTGTCTCATATGCATGATAGTGTCTCACATGTATGATAGTGTCTCATATGTATGATAGTGTCTCATATGTATGATAGTGTCTCATATGTAGCAGGCTTCCAACATGCAGGTCTGGAGATGAGGGGATCACAGCTGTGAGATTGCTGCTTTGTATACATCACACAAATGGCTTAGTTCTTCTTAAATATTGTGGTTTCATTGCGTTAGTAAATAATCCCAGACTTTTCATATTTCAATGGAATCTGTCAGTAATTAGCAAGAAGAATCACGTATGTATTGAGTGCTTGATGTGATTTTAACGATCAACATCCCTTTCACACAGCGAAGGCCAAACACCTCAAAAATCCAGACACGTGTACAACAGCGAATTACTGGACATCTACTGCGCCCAATGCTGCAAGAAGATAACCCTGCTCAACGATCTAGAGGCTCGGTTAAGAAATCTGAAAGCCAACAGGTAAAAACTGCATTTACTTGGGATCTTGGTATTTAAGACCTGCAAGTCTTATAAAATCCCACTAAGGGCTCATTCATACGATGCCCATTTTAGTAACACACACACAGGGAGATTCAATAAAAGTTCTTATCGTTTAAAATGGTGCTAATTTTGCCCCAACCAATCAGATCTTATTTAACATTTGTAAGCTAACATCTGATAGGTTGGGGAAAAATTAGCACCATTTTAAACGATAAGAACTTTTATTGAATAACCCCCAACAGTGTGATATTGAGTGTTGTAACCTGCAGAGTGCGATATTGAGTGTTGTAATCAGAGGTAGATTGTTCCCCCGCACATCTATAGTATATTGTTGAAGTTGCTGGGTGCTGCTCCAAGAACCATAGCCAATGGTCTGAGGAAGGTGTCGCACGGACACCGAAACGTCACGTGTTTAATAAATTGATTTGAATGTTTAAGACTGGAGTGCGCTCTGAATTGCTTCTGATTGAGTGTTGTAACGCGTAGAGTGTGATATTGAGTGTTGTAACGCGTAGAGTGCGATATTGAGTGTTGTAACGCATAGAGTGCGATATTGAGTGTTGTAACAGGGAGAGTGCGATATTGAGTGTTGTAATGCGCAGAGTGTGATATTGAGTGTTGTAATGCGCAGAGTGTGATATTGAGTGTTGTAACGTGGAGATTGCGATATTGAGTGTTGTAACGCGGAGAGTGCGATATTGAGTGTTGTAACGCGGAGAGTGCGATATTGAGTGTTGTAACGCGAGAGTGCGATATTGAGTGTGTAACGCGGAGATTGCGATATTGAGAGTTGTAACGCGCAGAGTGCGATATTGAGTGTTGTAACGCGGAGAGTCGATATTGATGTGTAACGCGAGAGTGCGATATTGAGAGTTGTAACGGGCAGAGTGCGATATTGATGTTGTACGCGGAGAGTGCGATATGTTGTTGTAACGCGGAGAGCGTATTGAGTGTTGTAACGCAGATGGCGATATTGAGTGTTGTAACGCGGAGAGTGCGATATTGAGTGTTGTAACGCGGAGAGTGCGATATTGAGTGTTGTAACGCGGAGAGTGCGATATTGAGTGTTGTAACGCGGAGAGTGCGATATTGAGTGTTGTAACGCGGAGAGTGCGATATTGAGTGTTGTAACACACGGGTATACTGCTCCCATGCATGTGTTGAATATGTTTGCAATAACGCACAGCTGCATGCATTTTTAGTTTTGCCGACACCAATGAACACCAATAGAAGTCAATGGGACTGTGGAGAAAATTGTGTTAATAAATTATTATTGTGCGGTTTGTTTGTGATGTTTTCACAATTTTCAGTTTTTTGGGGGTAAAAAACACACAGCCTAAACATGGTTAAAGATGTGCAAGCTGTACAGTGTGATTTTAACACAACATTATGTTACTGCTGTCTGTGAATCCCCCATTAGTGTACTGGTTTACATGTTTTCCTAAAAGTACTTGTGATATATCTCTTTACAAGATTGACATATGTTTGTACATCTCTTACAGCCCCAACAGGAAGATTTCCAGCACAGCCTTTGGAAGGTAAGAGCCCGAAAAATACAAACTTGCATTGTATATACTGGGGCCACTTCTATTCAACATTTTCCTAAATGACCAAAGCCATGTACACACAGAGTAAGCCTCATACACACGTTGGATAATTGTCGTACGATGCAGCCAACGAACGAGCAATCGCACGATATTCGTACGGAAATATTGCATCACCGATCTTCAAAGACTAACGACCGTCACCTATGTCGGCTTTTTCCAACGATCAGCCTGGCGGATTTGTTCTGCCGATGATCGTATTTTGTACATGGTCGGCAGATTATCGGTAACGTTCTACAAAAAAATATATAAAAGGCGCATGCGCTGCTTTCGTATTGCGCGAAGATACAAACGTTACGTTACGTACGGACACTACATCTAACGACATCGTGGTGACTATGGTTGGTGTGTGTACAGATGTCGTTTCAATTATAAGGATTAGCGATAATGTCGTTAAACGTTCGTCGGCGTGCATCGTACGGAAATGATCCACGTGTGTACGAGGCTTAACGGTTTCAAACAGGATTTATCACCTGACCCCAGACAGAATGGCTACTTCTAACTGAGACGAGCAGCCTGTACTGCTCTATGGGGAGAAGAGGGGAATATTAATCTTCTACACAGTGGGAGAACAATGCTATCTTCCCCTGTTATCAGGAAGTCGTCCGTCAGGACTGATCACTAAACAACACTATCTGGTGCCCCCTCACTCTGGTGCCCCCTCACTCATTAGATTGGTGCCCGAAACGGTTGTTTCGGGCACCAATCATTTAACGTGTCTACAGGCCAAGTGGGTATTGAACCAAGCCTCTGGTGACTGATAAAACAAATCTATGTAAGCACTGGAGACTTCAAATGAAGTGCAATTGCTGCAATATATATCTATACAGAACAGAACAGGCTGCTCGGCTACTGTCAACTAGCCAGTCTGTAGGGGAATAGTAGGTAAGATTGATGGAGTAATGGCCTTCCAATCATAGCTTTAGTTACATAGCTTTAGTTGATTGTATAGCATAGCCACTGTTTTACTTATGTACAGATTTAGGAAAGCAGCATGGCAGCTTAATTTGCACACATACATCATATATTGCTGAGAATCATGACTGTCCAGTATAAAGAATGCTCAAAAACCCAGAAACTTGGTTCCAGTAGAGTAATCTTTACCCAGAGTTCCTTTAACATGGCTATGGTGACACTGACAACTTATTGCAGGCAACTTTTTCACAACAGCAATTTAAGCAGCAGCAACGGGAGTACAGAGGATCTGTTCAGGGACAGTGTGGACTCGTGTGAAATGATATCACAGAGAAGGTAAGTGCGAACTACCAATACTCTGACAGCAGGGGGAGCTGTGGTCACTAAATCCACATGGGGAGCAACTCTAATATCAGACTGTGAGGGCTACTGTCTGGGTAACTACAAGCCCCACCATCCAGTTATTGTAATGGGTTGTAAGCCCAGAAGTGCAGTAAGTGCCCGCCCTCTGACTAGACCAGCAGACCAACACTGCACTGAGCGCAGGTTCTCGTAAGTCAGGGATGTCAACCATAGATCCCAGATGTTTAAAGCTCCAACTCCCAGAATTCCTTGTCTGCGGAATGTTTATAGGGGAGTTGGAGTTTTCAAACATCTGGAGATCTAGTGGTTGCTTATCTCTCCTGCAACTGGACCTACTTCTGGATTCACCGATGTGTCCTGTATAGTCCAATGATAAAGGCACAGGCCTGTGTGAACACTGAGTTTGTGGCTATTAACATTTTACCATGTGCCCTTTTTACAGGTGAGTTATCTAGAGAAGAAGGTGTCAGAGCTAGAAAACGATAATTAACTAATGGAGACGTGAATCCAAACTGAAGCACGAGAACACACAGCTTGTACATCGGTAAGTAACTGATGGGTGGAGTATGGAACAGATACCATCATCCCCATATTAACACTTTGCCACATGTCCCATATCAGAAGATTAACCTTGGGCATCGACAGAGGAAATCATCTAGACATGTTTCATGGGCCTTGTGGTACTTTCCAGGACTTGACATTAAATCTTTAGGTTCTGTAAACTTGATACGTCCCTAGAATTTGTGATTTCCTTTACAGGGTTCATGAACGGGAGAGCTATTGAAAGACCAGAGACAAGGTCAGAGCAGATTTTGGACGAGGAGCTCAAACGCACCGAGAAACCTACAGTAACTGGAGAAGAGAAGAGCACGGAGATTGAGCTCCTGAACTCGAGGTATAGATTAAAGGGTAACTCCACACAGAAAAACAGCTTTGTAACCTTTAATGTTAAAAATTTCCAGACTGACATTTCTGCTAATGAAGGTAGGCCTCACTTCATATTTCTTGGAGAACTTTGATGAATCTATAGACCTGAAAGTGTTATGGGAAACATGTCAGTATCTAGGACACACAGAGCCTGGAAGGGTTTCTTTATGGTCAGGGTCAAGATCGGACCTAAGCCAAGAGGTACAAGCAGGGTTCAAATGGATCTCCTTGCCCAATGGTAGAGACAGCATAGGAGATCCATTTGAATGTGGGTTAAGTTCTCTATTGGGATTCAACTGTTACATCATAGAATTAATGAACTTAACCATTGTTCATTATTGTTCAATATTTGCTATAGAGATCTCAAAAGCACTAGTTTTGAGGACGATAATAACTGATAAATAAGCAGAAAATGTCCTTCTAGACCAGGCCTGGGCAAAGTAAGACCCAGAGGCCCCTAATACTAGACCTGTACCCCAAAAAATCTTATTCATTGTTTCAGGCTGTAATTGTTTTATTTTTATTAAGTTTATTTAAAAAAAAAAAAATGTATTGAATTTGATGGAATGGATCAAATATATTACACACCTATTAAAAATTGCAACAATAATATAAAAACATCCAGGGAACCAGGGATATTACCGTATATACTCGAGTATAAACCCAGGTTTTTACTCGAGTATATACGGTATTAAATATTTTTATAAAATACAGTTTTGCCATCTCTATGAGAATTGAGTTGAACATATTGGTCCGGCCTTTCATGACAATCCAAGTTTCTCATGCGGACCCCTGGAAATAATTGCCCACCCCTGTCCTAGATGGCTGTATCCTGATAATGTGTAGTCCATGTATAACATTTGTCCATGCTAATGCCCTCTTGCTTATGCATTTGTTCAATTTAGTACATACACCCACTAGCCCAACAATAGGACTCAAACACCACACAAGTCTTTACCTGCTTCCCTACTGGTCTTACTTGCATTTAATAGGCAACATTTCATGTTAGTGTCTTACTGGTGCACATTGTTTAGGTCTCGAACACCTTTCACCAGGCTGGGAGATTTGAAAGTCAAGTCCCTCCCCCATACTATGAACAGGCTCCACAAGGGCTTCGCCAACGTTTTCACCAACATCATTAATATCACACATTTGAAGAGATATGGCTCCAAATCAAGCCCACACGGTTCTAGTGTCTACCCCTTATAACCATCATACATCTTCTCTGACCCTTGTCCCGTTGTCACCAAGCAATTCTGATCTGAATCCATAAATTCCATTTCCTCCTTTGCTTCTGCTTTCCAGGGTTCAAAACTGGAAGAAGAAAATGAAGATTTACTGACCTCGATCGCAAGGCTGAAGTCTCAGACAGAGAAGATTGATGAGGTGAGAATACTGTCTACGTGCTGATAACCTTGCCTGTGGCTTTGAATTAGAATTCCCAGACCAGGGCCCGTTATTGTCGGATAAGCTCCATCATAATGTCTTTTAGAGATCTGCCAGGACAGATCATAAGGACGTTGGCCATTGAAGCCAACAACACAAGGTTTTGAGTGGCACCAACTTGATACCCAACTCCTCAATCTTTCTATCTGCTATAGGATCCTGGAGTTTGGGAAAAACATAAAATACACTTCCTTTTGTTGTTTCTACAGCCAATCACTGTGCTCCTTTTGGTCGTCCATAAATAAAATTGACACCTTAATATTATATCAGTGCACACCAGCTCTGTCCTGTCACACCTGTGCAGGCGTGGCATCCTGCAGCCAATCACCAGCTTCATTTGGTAGTCCAGAAACATTGCCTTTCTCCAGTGTTATGATGTTTTAACCTCTGTGGTCCAGGTGATAATGTAGGGAGATTATAAACATCTGTATACTGTACTGTACCTATTGTTTGGTAGGAAAGACAGAGAGTGTCGGATAAACTGGAAGATACCAATATTCGGCTTAAGGACGAGATGGATTTATATAAGAAATGATGGACAATAGGGCAAAGCCGCCTGATTTCCAGAAAGAGAGAGAAGCTACCCATGAGGTTTGTGTTCTATCCTGTTCCCTCCTCATCCAGCACTAGGGGGCGACACAAATAGATTCAGGTAGAACGTTAATAGGAAGTTTTCCTCTGTCCATTATGGCTTCAGCTGATTGAAGACCAAAAGGAACTGGAACACCTACAGATCTACAGGCTGGTTTTGAGAAGTCAGGTCGGGGAAGGGGCTCATCCTCTGGGCTCAGTGAATTCAAGACGAGAGAGGCAGAACTGGAACACGAAATCAGAAGTTAAAACACGTAAGTGAACCGATTGCACAATGATAATAAAGCTGATGGTTTATTAACTTGCACAAACTCAGAGGAGCCGCTAGGTAATAACATTCAGTCATGGGCTGTGATGTCATCTGTTACATCACTGACTGACAGTTTAACCATAGGACATCTAAGCCTAATTTCAGTGTGTTCAGGATTTTGCCAACACTACATTATTAGGTAGAACATAATCCACCCAGTAGTTGTAAATGGTTGGCATTGTCTGTGAGTCAAGTCTTGATACAGATAATACTAACCATTTATAACTCCCAGCATTCCCCTACAAAAGCTCTGCAGACAGGGGATGTTGGGAGTTGTAGTTGCACTGCCACTGAGCAACCTAAAAGGAAAGCTCCAGACTCCAGGTGCTAACAGCAGTGGCTAAAGCTGGGTACACACGATGAGATATTTCGGTCCGATCGACCGATAGTTCAGTGTATCGGTCGATCGGACCGAAATTTCGCATCCGAAAGTGCCCATGTCCGATCGACCGTTCGTCCGAATCGACGAAAGGACGATCGGACAGGGTGGAAAACCTCATCCATCGTGCAGTCCTCTATGGACCACACGATCGGTCGCGGTGACTATCGGACGCGGCTGCTTTTGCCGCGACCGACAGTCCTTCCTCCTGGCCGACCGTTCGAAAGTATCGAACGGTCGGTCAGAGAAAAATCGATATGTGTTACCCAGCTTAACACTCCTTTCTCTCCACCCCCTCCGGACAAACAGACCTCGGGCTCAGGTTCACCTTGCACTCTATGAGTGGACAGGCAGTTAGGCTCCTCCTTATTAGGCACACACGGATTGGCTCGTTTTTTTCTGGCCCTGCCCACCTTCTCTGCTGTATCCGGCAGAAGGTGGAGCCACGCATGCGCTGAGGTTATTACCACTGAATTACCGCATGCTAGCCAGCAAAAATGTGTACCGTGCTAACCAGCAGGCAAAGTGTGGTGTACCGTGCTAGCCAGCAAGAAAAGGGTGTACCGTGCTAACCAGCAGGCAAAGGTTGTGTACCGTGCTAGCCAGCAGGAAAAGGTGGTGTAACCGTGCTAGCCAGCAGGAAAAGGTGGGTGTACCTTGCTAGCCAGCAGGAAAAGGTGGTGTACCGTGCTAGCCAGCAGGAAAAGGTGGTTGTACCGTGCTAGCCAGCAGAAAATGGTGTGTACCGTGCTAGCCACAGAAAAGGTGGTGTACCGTGCTAGCCAGCAGGAAAAAGGTGGTGTACCGTGCTAGCCAGCGGGAAAAGGTGGTGTACCGTGCTAGCCAGCAGGAAAAGGTGGTGTACCGTGCTAGCCAGCAGAAAAGGTGGTGTACCGTGCTAGCCAGCAGGAAAAGGTGGTGTAAAACCCGTTGTAATGCGCAGAGTGTGATATTGAGTGTTGTAATGCGCAGAGTGCGATATTGAGTGTTGTAACGCGGAGAGTGCGATATTGAGTGTTGTAACGCGGAGAGGTGCGTATTGAGTGTTGTAACGCGGAGAGTGCGATATTGAGGTTGTAACGCAGAGTGCGATATTGATTGTTGTAACGCGGAGAGTGCGATATTGAGTGTTTGTAACGCGGAGAGTGCGAGATTGATGTTGTAACTGGCAAGTGCGATATTGAGTGTTGTAACGTGGAGATTGCGATATTGAGTGTTGTAACGCGGAGAGTGCGATATTGAGTGTTGTGCTTGCCTGCCGGTAGTACAATCACCCGATGTAGGAGACCTTGGCCTTCCTCGTATGTAACGATCACCTCTAGGGTAGGGATACTTCCTTCCTTCTGTCTGTGCTAGCACCCTATGGGGAGCCTTGCCTTCCTGTCTGTATGTAACATCATCTCATGTAAGGGAGACCTTGCTTTCCGCGTATTAGCAAGCAGCCAGTAGGTAGGGCCCTTGCCTTCCTTCGTATGTAGCGATCAGCCGCTAGGGATGGAGCCTTGGCCTGCCTGTCTGGTGTACTGTTGTCTCTATGGGGGAGACCTTTCCTTCCTCGTCTGTATGAGCATTTAGTAGCTATGGTAGAAGACTTCCTTCCCTGTTTGTAATGAATTGCCTCCTATGGGAAGAGAGTTTGGGTTTTCCGTCTGGTTCAATGGTGGGGGCGGCTCGAGGGGAAAGGTCCCTTCCTGTCGGGATGGCAAGTCCAGGCGCTATGGTAAGGTCCCTTCCTGTCTGTAAGTAATGGTCAGTCTCTATGGTAGAGGGGCCCTTCCGTCTGTATTTAACTTCATCTCTATCTTGAGGGTCCTTCCGGCTATAGTAACAGCAGGAAGCAGCATTTTCCTCTTCCGATGTTAGAGGGTCCCTTCCTGTCTGTAATGTAACATTCATTCCTCTATATTAGAGGGTTCCCTTCCGGTCGGAATGTGACAGTCATCTCTAATGGTAAGGGTCCCCCCCTTTTTTCGGTGCTGTATGAACAGGCCTCTCTCTGTAAGAGGGTCCCTTCCTGTCTGTAATGTAACAGATCAGTCTCTATAAGTATGGTCCCTGCCTGTCTTATGTGAACAGCAGTCTGTATATTAGGGGTCCCTTCCTGTCTGTAATGTAACCTCAGTCGCTAGGGTAGAAAGTCCCTTCCGGTCTTGAATGTAACAGGCATCTCTATATTAAGGGTTCCGTCCGGGCTGTACCGGAACATCATCCTCTATATTAGCGGGTCCCTTCCTGTCTGTAATGTAACATCAGTCCCTCTATGGTAGAGGGCCTTCCTGTCTGATAATGTAACCGTCAGTCTCATATTAGAGGTGCCCTTCCCTGTCTTCACGTACCAGTCGTCTCTATGGTAGAGGGTACCTTCCTGCCCGTAATTTAACAGTCAGTCGCTATATTAGAGGGTCCCTTCCTGTCTGTAATGTACCAGTCATCTCTAATTGTAAGAGGGACCCTTCCTGTCCCTGTAATAGTAACAGTCGTCTCATGGTAGGATCCCTGCCTGTCTGTAATGTAACGTCGTCTCTATGGTAGAGAGCCTTACCTGTCTGTAATGTAACTGCAGTCTCTCTGGTAGAGGGTTCCCCTCATCCTTTCTGTAATGTAACATCAGTCTCTATATTAGAGCGTGCCCCGTCCTGTCTTGTAATGTAACATCCCAGTCTCTAATGGTAGAGGGACCTCTGGCCGTAATGTACACAGTCCGTCCCCTCTATGGTAGAGGGACCCCCCCCTTTTTTTTCCTGTCCTGTAATGTAACAGTCAGTCTCTATGTAGATGGGACCCTTCTTTGTCTGTATTTACATCCGTCTCTATGCTTAGAGGGACCCTTCTTGTCTGTATGTAACGTCAGTCTCTATGAGAGGGTTCTTTCCTGTCTGTAATGTACAGTCCGTCTCTATGGTATAGGACCCTTCTTGTCCGTAATGTAACAGTCCGTCTCTAGTTGATGATTGGACCCTTCCTGTTGTAATGAACAGTCAGGTCTCTATGGTAGAGGGACCTTTTGTCTGTAATGTAACAGCATCTCTATGGTAGGATGACCCCTTAATCTGTCTGTAATTTAACAGTCAGTATCCTCTTGTTAGAGGCCCTTCCTGTCTGTCAGTAACAGTCAGTCCTCTATATAGAGGCTCCCTTCTGTCTGTAACGTAACAAGTCCGTCTCTTGTAGAGGGACACCTTCCTGTCTGTAAGTAACAGTCAGTTCTATGGTAGGGGAGCTTACTGTCTGTAATGTAACTGTCAGTCTCTATGGTAAGGGTCCCCCTTTCCTTCCTCTGTAATGTAACAGTCAGTCTCTATGGTAGAGGGACCCTTCCTGTCTGTATTAACCAGGTTCAGTCTCTATGGTAAGGAAGACCCTTCTGTCCTGTAACTGTACAGTCAGATCTCATGGTGAGGACCCCCTTCCTGTCTGTAATGAACAGTCAGTCGCTATGGTAGAGGGACCCTCTGCTGGACTGTAATGTAACGGTCAGCGCTCGATTTTTTTGGGGTAACAAAGAAGGGACCCTTCTCTGTCTGTAATGTAAGTCAGTCTTCTATGTAGAGGGACCCTTCCTGTCTGTAGTCAGTCATTCATTAGGGACCTCGCTCAGTCAGGTCGTCTCTATGGTGAGAGACCCTCCTGTCTGTAATTAACAGGTCAGTCCTATGGAGAGGGACCCTTCTGTCTGTATTAAACAGCGTCATGTAGACCTTGTGATGTAACAGTCTCTCTATGGGTAGAGGGACCCTTTTGTCTTTAATGTACAGTCAGTCTCTATATTAGAGTCCCTTCCTGTCCGTAAGTAACAGTCAGTCTCTATGGGTAGAGGGGACCCTCCTGTCTGTACTGTAAATCTAGTCTCTATATAAGAGGTCCCTTCCTGTCTGTAATGTAACAGGTCAGTCTCTATGGTAGAGGTGGACCCTTCCTGGCCTAAAGGTAACAGTCCAGTCTCTATGTTAGAGGGTTTCTCACTGTCTGTAATGTATCAGTCAGTCTCTATGTTTAGGCGGACCCTTCCTGTCTGTAATGTAAACAGTCGTCTCTATAGTAGAGGTACCTTCCGTCCTGTAATGTATCAGTCAGTCTCCATGGTAGAGGTGTCCCTTCCTGTCTGTACATGTTAACGTCATCTCTTGGTAGAGGGACCCTTCACTTTCTCGTAGATCAGTCGTCTCTATTGGTAGCAGGGGTCCTTCCTGTCTGTAATGTAAACAGTCCAGTCTCTATGTAAGGGTCCCTTATCCTTCTGTATGTATCGTCAGTCTCTATGGTAGAGAGACCCTTCCTGTCGTATGTACAATCAGGTCTCTATGGTAGAGGGCCTCCTTTCTTTATGTATCAGTCAGTCGCTATGGTAGAGAGACCCTCCTGTCCTGTAATGTAACAGTCAGTCTCTATGGTCAGAGGACCCCTTTTTTCTGTAATGTAGTCAGTCAAGTCTCTATGGTAGAGAACCTCCTGTCTGTAATGTAAAGGTCCAGTCTCTATTGTAGAGGGTCCCTTCCTTCTGTAATGTAAGCAGCTCTCTATGGTGAGAGACCCGTCCTGTCTGTAATGTAACAGTCGTCTCTTGTAGACGGGAACTTCCTTTCCTGTAATGTATCATCAGTCTCTATGGTAGAAGAGACCCCCTTCCTGTACTGTAATTGTACAGTCAGTCCTCTATGTTAGAGGGACCCTTCCTGTGTAATTAACAGTCAGTCTCTATGGTTAGAGGGTCCCTTCCTTTCTGTAGGGAATATCAGTCAGTCTCTATGGTATAGAGACCCTTCCTGTCTGAAGAACGTCATCTCTATGGTAGAGGGACCCTCCTGTCGTAATGTACAGTCACTCTATGTAGGGGACCCTTCTGTCTGTAATGTAACATCAGTCTCTAGGGTAAGGGTCCCTTCCTGTCTGTAGAACAGTAGTTCTATGGTAGGGAGGACCCTTCCTTTCTGTAATGTAACAGTCAGTCTCTATAGTTAGAGGGACCATTCACTGTCTTAATGCTAACATCAGTCTCTATGGTAGAGGGAACGCTTCCCTGTCTGTAAAAACAGTCATGCCTATATGGTAAGGGACCCTTCCCTGTTGTAATGTAACGTCAGTTCTATGGTAGAGGGTCCTTCCTGTCTGTATAACAGTCAGTCTCCTATGGTAGAGGGACCCTTCCTGTCTGATGTAACAGTCAGTACTCTATGTGAGGGACCCTTCTGTCTGTAATGTAAGCAGTCAGTCCTCTATGGTAGAGGTGACCCTCCTGTTGTAATGTACATTCAGTCTCTATGGTAGAGGACCCTCCTGTCTGTAATGTAACGGTCATCCTCTATGGTAGAGTGACCTTCCGGTCTGTAATGTAACGGTTCAGTCTCTCATGGTAGAGGACCCCGCCATTCTGTAATTGTAACAAGTCAGGCTCTATGTGTAGAGGGACCCTTCCATGGTCTGTAATGTAAACGGTCATCCGCATGTACGGGGACCCTTCTCGTCTGTAATGTAACAGTCAGTCATCTATGGTAGAGGACCCTTCCCTGTCTGTAATGGTAACAGTCAGTTTCTCTATGGAGCGGGGGCCTTCTTTCTGATGAATGTAAACATCAGTCTTATATTAGAGGGTCCCTTCCTGTCCGTAATGTAACGTCAGTCTATGGTCGAGTGGACCCTTCCTGTCTGTAAGTACAGTCAGTCTCTATACCTTGAGGGTCCCTCCTGTCTGTAATGTAACAGTCAGTCCTTATGGTAAGGACCTTCCTTACCGTAATTGTAACAGTCAGTCTCTATGTTAGAGGGTCCTTCCTGTCCTGTAATGTATCAGTCAGTCGCTATGTTAGAGGGACCCTTCATGTCTGTAAGTAACAGTCAGTCTCTATGTAGAGGGTCCACTTCCTGTCGTAAATGTATCAGTCAGTCTCTATGGTAGAGGGTCCCTTCCTGTCTGTAATGTAACAGTCAGTCTCTATGGAGAGGGACCCTTCCTTTCTGTATAATGTATCAGTCAGTCCTCTATGGTAGAGTCCCTTACTGTCTTAATGAACAGTCAGTCTCTATGTAGAGGGTCCCTTCCTTCGTAATGGATCAGTCATTCTATGGTAGACGAGACCCTTCCTGTCTGTAAGTAAACAGTCGGTCTCTATGGTAGAGGGTCCCTTCCTTTCTGTAATGTATCCGTCATCCAGTCTCTATGGTAGAGAGACCACCCCTTCCTGTCTGTACTGTAAACAGTCAGTCTCTATGGTGAGGGTACCCTTCTTTTCTGTATGATCATCAATCTCTCTGAAGAGAGACACCTTCCTGTGTATTGTAACAGTCAGTCTCTATGGTAAGGGTCCCTACGTTCTGTAATGTATCAGTCATCCCCTATGGTAGCATTGTTAGAGGCCCTTCCTGTATCGTAATGTAACAGTCAGTGCTCTAGGTAGAGGGCCCTTCCTTCTGTGGAATGTATCCGTCAGTCTCTATGGTAGAGAGACCCTATCGTTGTATGTAACAGTCAGTCCTCATGTTAGAGGGACCCTTCTGTCGTAATGTAAAACAGTCCAGGGTTTTTCCTCTATTGTATAGGTCCCTTCCTTTCTGAATGTATCAGTCAGTCTCTATGGTAGGAGGGACCACTCTGTCTGAATGTAACAGCAGGTCTACTATGGTAGAGAGGACCCTTCCTGTCCCTGTAATTGTAAACGTCCTCTCTTGGGTAGAGGGACCCTTCTGTCTGTAATGTAACAAGTCGTATCTATGGTAGAGGGTCCCTTCCTGTCTGTAAATGTAACAGTCAGTCGCTATGGTAGGGAGACCTTCTTTCTGTAAGTAACAGTCGTCTTTATATTAGAGGGACCCTTCCTTTGTAATGTAACAGTCACTCTATGGTAGGGAGAGAGCCCTTCATGTCCTGTAAGTAACATCCAGTCTCTATTGGAGAGGGACCCTCCTGTCTTAATGTAATCAGTCAGCTCTATGGTAGAGGGGTCCTCCTTCTGTAAATGTAACATCATTCTCTATGGTAGAGGGACCCTTCCTGGCTGTAATGTAACCGTCAGCTCTATTAGGCGGGTCCCTTCCTGTCTGTAATGTAACAGTCGTCTCTATATTAGAGGGTCCCTTTCCTGGTTTATATACTGTTGGTATATGTAGTATGTATATGTTAATGTATTGTATTTCTTATATAGCGCTACATATTCCACTGACCCGAAGAGTGTTACATTCTAATCATTTATGTACACATACAACTTATCAGTATGTCTTTATGATTGTGGGGAAACCACACAAGCACCCAGTTTGGTTTCTCTATCCTTTAACAGGACAAACCACGATAGGATAAAAAGGGCTTGGCAGTATAATTGGTTAAGTTTTTCCTTGGTGGTGTGATTGGCCATTACCAGGCTAGATGGTTGTTGAACTTTCTCCCCTCCTCTGTACAAAAGCCGGTGACATCAGTGTAGAAAGTGCATCTCCCCCCTGCCCCCTCAGCTTGGATCTTCTCCTGCAACAACAGGGGAGAGGAGGGGCTGGAACGGGTTGTTGGTTCTCTTTTTCTCCTTATTCCCAGTCATCGCCTGGGGCCCAGTGGTGAAGGGGCCCACTCCTTGCTTCAGGTCGTGAAGGCAGCCTGCTCAGCCACGTTCAAGACTACAACTGTGACAGTATATTGAACATAAGCTGGGACCGAGACAGTCCTTTCAATTATAATAGTTACTGTGCAGTTCATTCGATAAAACTAGTACTGTGACGTTTAATGGCTAACTAGTACTGTAAGAGTCTGTTCAAGCTTAACAGTACGTAAGACGTTAACAAGTACTGTAACGTAATAACATTCTAGGTAGGCTTTCAATTTACGTACCTGTCTTCAAACTATACTAGTACTGGAACGAGTCCATTCAGCTATAACTAGTTACGTTATGTACGTCAATATGTTTAACTAGTACGTAAGTTGATTCAACTCATAATAGTACTGTAACAGCCATTGACCTATCTGACTAACGTCACAACGTAACTATAGTGACATATGCTACAACCATCGTAATTTATAGTATTATAACATAGTACGTGATAATCGCCTCAAGCGTGACTTAATAACTCAACTTCACAATCATATCATCAAAAATCATCACCCCTCAAGATATACAAACCCCTACAATATAATGCAATAACATTCCACCAATCTACATAGCATAGAGTCAACATGCAATCACGGAACATCAACCAAACTAGTCACTATTAACTTCATTCTCACACAGATAATCAGCTATAATAATCTCGAAAACACAATACAATTCACACCCAACCCCTCACACATAAACAGTAAACAATAATCTCAGACATCTAATAACTACACATCATATGGGGGGTGGGACAAACATCATTGCTTCAAGTACTCAGATCATCCCCAGTTAGTGCTGTGACAGTTTATATCTATATCTCAAAAACAATGAGCCCTGTCTAACCTCTCGTTTCCTTACCTGGTTATGGATACTGGGATGCAATACAGTCTTCCAGATTTACTTCTCAATGAAGTAATGAAAGCCCCATTTATATTCCTAAATGGTGGTCTGCCCTTAAAGATTCTGCTTCAGTCATACAGAGGGTTACTTGCAGTTAAAGGTGTGAGGTTCCATTTTTGTGTTCATGGGGGGTCAAAGCTATTTTGTAATCATTTCAGTGGCCAAGAGTGCCAGAGTGCCAGAGTTCAGTGCCAGTAATGCTTCCATCTTATGCACCAGGCCCTCCATATATTACCCTTTTAGTCCCCTACATATGCAGAAAGGAGGAGTAAGTAGAATGAGTAGTCAGAAAAAATGGTTAAATGAACCCCCTTATATCTGCTGTACACAGGGTGTGGACCTGGACCTTGGAAATTCAGCAGATCGGGAGATGTTACCCAAAAGTTTTAGCTCCATTATATTACTGTACTTCATTCGGGTCAGGTAGCTAACCTATGGAAAACCACAAGAGTAAAATTTCCAAGGGTAGCTGTTTTATTTCCTCACTCTGGGTACAGCAGATAGGCTTGTTAATTACCCTTTACTTCCTCTATAGGAAGTATAGTATAGGCGCATAGGGGAGATTTACCAGAGCCGCTATCGCTCTGGGCAAATCTCCCTTCCGTGATTTAATATCGCTTTAGCGCACGTGGGTAAATCCCTTTTGGGATCTACCCCGGCATGATTTTAACGCCAGCTATTAGCGCAAACGGGATATTAAATTGCGAGCGCCTGATGCCTGGGTGTCTTTTGCATAACCCTCACATCTGGCGCAAACATGGAGTTAAAGTTGCACTAGCCGATAGCGAATCGGGTATCGCGACTAACTCCATATATTGCCCAGCGGCTCTGGGTAAATGAGCAACATTGACTTTAAAAAAATTGAACATCAAATCATGTGACTATTGAGCAGTTCTACTGCAGTAAAGCTTGTGCCAGGGCAGATACTCATCCCACCATCAGCTTATATTAACCCTTTGAAATTCACTCTCTTTCACAACAAAATCTTGCAACTCTATGAAAGATAGAACACATTTCAATATGTAGAGTAACTTTATAGATTCATACAGACCTACAAAGTCCTAAAAGGAAGACATTGTATATGTGCATATCCATATGGGCTAGTATTCCAGTTCTAGGGCTTTTCATGGTAACCCAAATAGGCTTGTGGAGAACATCATGTGACACAGGCATTAACCTTGTAAAAGAACAGGAGGGGTCTTCTCTCCTTCCTAAAGATGCTAAAGGCCAAGGAATGTCTGTGACCTTTTGCAGGACGGGGGCTGTTTAGTACAGGAACAGGAAGCCCCCCGCAGAGAGTTACTAGTTATTGAATGTCAGGTTACAATTTTTAAAAATCGTATCATAACTGATCTTTAATATACAGTAGAGGCGTAAGTCCACCTCCTGTTTCCTTTGGGAGCACCTGTCCACTGTTCCCCATTTGGTGAAATTAACTGGAGACATCCTGTTAATGTGATGTTTAACAAAGATGGAAGTGAAAAGAAAGGTCATTTCTATCTAGCCCTGGTACCCTATGCTGCTCCTGGGTTGTGATGTGCAGCCTCCCCTGTAACTAAATACGTGTGGTTTATTTGCAAGGATTTAGATTGGCTTGGACCTTAGCAAATGTACTAAAAAGCCTTGAAGGAGGTGGGAGGTAAAATGGTCTAGGACACAGGACAGGATTGATAAATCCCCTCTGGGAATTCCCTTAGGGAGACCCTATTATAATCTAACAACTCACATCTTGGGTGGTCTGGATAATCCATCATAGGTGACACTTTTACAGCTTATCTGCATCTCCACTGGTGGAATAAAGAGTCAGGAATGGAATTCTCGCACAGTGTCCGCATTAGAGAACCCAATGACTAATAAACGGGATATTTACCCAGAGCACAAAAAGATTCACAAACAAAAAGTTTCATTCATTTTAAGGCAAACACCTAAATTGCAGTATTAGCTATTTACTTTATTTTATAATAAAACTTGTTTTTAGTGCAGCTCTGATAGCTAATAAGCTTATTCACCAATATCCCCTATGGCCCAACACAACCAATATACTGAATACTCCCCTAGTGTACACCGATTGGTATGGCCCAACACAACCAATATACTGAATACTCCCCTAGTGTACAATGATTGGTATGGCCCAACACAACCAATATACTGAATAATCCCCTATTGTATAATGATTGTATGGCCCAACACAACCAATATACTGAATAATCCCATTGTACACCAATTGGTATGGCCCAAACACAACCAATATACGAATAATCCCCTATTGTACACCATTGGTATGGCCCAACACAACCAATATACTGAATAATCCCCTATTGTACACCGTTGGTATGGCTCAACACAACCAATATACTGAATAATCCCCTATTGTACACCAATTGGTATGGCCCAACACAACCAATATACTGAATAATCCCCTAGTGTACACCAATTGGTATGGCCCAACACAACCAATATACTGAATAATCCCCTATTGTACACCAATTGGTATGGCCCAGCACAACCAATATACTGAATAATCCCCTAGTGTACACCGATTGGTATGGCCCCACACCAACCAATATACTGAATATCCCCTATTGTACACCGATTGGTATGGCTCAACACAACCAATATACTGAATAATCCCCTATTGTACACCAATTGGTATGGCCCAACACAACCAATATACTGAATAATCCCCTATTGTACACCGATTGGTATGGCTCAACACAACCAATATACTGATAATCCCCTAGTGTACACCAATTGGTATGCCCAACACAACCAATATACTGAATAATCCCTATTGTACACCGATTGGTATGGCTCAACACAACCAATATACTGAATAATCCCCTATGTACACACCAATTGGTATGGCCCCACACAACCAATAATACTGAATAATCCCCTATTGTACACCGATTGGTATGGCTCACACAACCAATATGAATAATCCCCTATTGTACACCAATTGGTATGGCCCAACACAACCAATATACTGAATAATCCCCTATTGTACACCAATTGGTATGCCCAACACAACCAATATACGAATAATCCCTATTGTACACCGATTGGTATGGCTCAACACACAACCAATATACTGAATAATCCCCTATGTAACCCAATTGTTATG
This sequence comes from Hymenochirus boettgeri, assembly GCA_019447015.1. Classification (NCBI taxonomy): domain Eukaryota; kingdom Metazoa; phylum Chordata; class Amphibia; order Anura; family Pipidae; genus Hymenochirus; species Hymenochirus boettgeri. Next base: position 10,584,765 of record CM033476.1, on the reverse strand, counting down.
GCCCAACACAACCAATATACTGAATAATCCCCTATTGTACACATTGTATGGCCAGCACAACCAAATACTGAATAATCCCCTAGTGTACAATGATTGGTATGGCCCACACACAACCAATATACTGAATAATCCCCTTGTACACCAATTGGATGGCCCAACACAACCATAATACTGAATAATCCCCTATTGTACACCAATTGGTATGGCCCAGCACAACCAATATACTGAATAATCCCCTAGTGTACAATGATTGGTATGGCTCAACACAACCAATATACTGAATAATCCCCTATTGTACACCAATTGGTATGGCCCAGCACAACCAATATACTGAATAATCCCCTAGTGTACAATGATTGGTATGGCCCAACACAACCAATATACTGAATAATGCCCTAGTGTACAATGATTGGTATGGCCCAACACAACCAATATACTGAATAATCCCTAGTGTCAATGATTGGTATGGCCCAACACAACCAATATACTGAATATCCCCTAGTGTACAATGATTGGTTGGCCCAACACAACCACAATATCTGAATAATGCCCTACATAACATACTATAATAATTCTGTATTTTAATGGTATATTCAATAAGTTAGGACTCACGTTATATATAATCTAGATAATCATTCCGACAAACACAGGTGTACATATTGTAGTTTTTGTTTTTAAATAAGTAAAGGAGAAAACTTACTCCAACCACCTTATGTTCTCTCCCAGTATAAATAGTAATTATGTAAAACACTGTTGCCATGACAGTGTCAGGAAAATCTTTAATGAAAGTTTGTGGCACATTTCCAGTTTGTCACAGCCGCTATACAGTCCTATGCACGTAATCCCGGACCAGCCTATCAGCGGGGGGCAGGTTAACGGGTATCTTTATATAATTCCAGGTGCCCCCAGTGTAACATTTGCTCAGCAGGGCTTTGTAGTAGCTCAAAATTCCCAACAGAAAGAAAAACACACACCAGCCACTAACATTACAAAAATGACCTTTATTTCCCCTTTCTGAAAATAAAACAAGTTAGTTGGCAGCTTCCTCTAACTGTACCACAATGTGCTCATCGGATCTTATGAAAGACTTGCTACAAGAATGACAGATATGTACCATTTAGCATCTAACACTAAGGATGAGCTAATAGTTGTGATAATTGTGTCAGTGATTTGCATGCTTTTTTGCATTGCAAAGAGTGAGAGGGTAAAGCAGGTCCAACGCCACTTCCCTTTATTTTGTGAACCAGAAATTCTTTCCCTTAATCCGCACACAAAGCTGACGATTTGATGTGTGTTCTAAGAACAACATGAACAAGAAGTCAGACACCCTTGATATAAAACCAATAATCTGTGTCTTACCTCCATTTTGATATGGGCGTTGGGAAATTACCTAAATAACATATGGTTTGTGCTTTACTTCTCAGCATTCTAATATCAGACAGTTGGGTCAACGACCATTTATGTTCTGCACATGCTCAGTCCTTAGCTATGGCAGAAACTTGTTACAGTTGGTCACACACCATTAATAATCTCTAGCCATACTTTTACAGGACAGATAAGCAAGGAAGCATGTGACTGAGTCAGAGGTGTTGGTCTGATACTGCCCATACCCACAGATACTTCATCCAGTTTCTGAACAGGCTTTGATTTACTTTAACAGAGTTTACTAAAGGTGGCATTTTATAGTTTATTGGTGTATTTAGGGGGGTTGTTTTTAGATTCTGAGTATAAAAAATTGGGTTTAGTTTCTCCTTTAAATTTTAGTTCCACAGAATTTCGTCACATTCCACTGGTGGAACAAAACTTTCCGGTTGGTGAACAAGAAAAGCAGTTAGGACTAAGACAAGGGACCCCCACCAGACTGAACGCTTGCACGTTTAGAGTGACTGTTTGGCAGCATGGGTATTGAAGAGGTTACCCCATGCATCCACGTGCAATCGATCTGACCCAATGGCAGTTAACCATCAATTGATCCAGCCCATGGCCGACAATGGTCTATTGGCTGCAGGATTGGTGAATACATACTAGAAATAATATTTCAGCCCTGTAAGAGTTTTTCTGCTGGTTTTCTGACCGATTGAGCGTGCTGGATATCAGCCAACCATGGGTCTAAAATTGTGTCACTAGTTCTTGACCGATCAATTACTATTCGATATATCGATCAGTAAATTTGTCGGGGACAATATCGGTCAACATTGACCATTGTGCCATGTTATAGCCTTGGCGGTTTGCAGTTAATTGTACTGGGCCAAGGCCAGCACTGTTATAGGTCAGTATAATGAGCTTACCCTGAATTTAAAGGCTTGTATAAAATTGACTGTTTATCATTGAGTGTTACCTAACATCCATATTAATACTTCTTATTACCTGAGCTTTGGGGAACAGTCACGTTTCTGTTTCCTTGGCGAATGAAGTAAATTTAGCCTGCGCTGCTCCTCGGCCTAGATATTGCAGTGTTCCCAGGGATGTCAGTGCAGTGAGCTGAACAGAAAGATTCGGAATAATTCTACATAGCAATGTGCCTGGCCTTTAAACAAAGCGGTTTAACCTAAAGTCTGCATTGTTCCCTATTATAGTGTACACAGTAATTCATTAAACTGGAGAGGGGGGCTTGTTAGCAGATCACTAACCAGTGTTTGAATGGAACTGTACACAGTTACAAGATAGTTTGATGTTTTCCATAAATTATTAAAGGGTATGTCCACCCCCCAATATTTATAATTGGTTGGCAACCCCCCAAAACCCCGACCTCACAAGGTTTACAAAATCCAAAGATGCTTCTAACAGTAGTTACCCAGCCATCTTTCCCCCGCACGCTTCTGCTTGCTTCCGTGACTTTATCGTGCACAGAAGCAAGTAAAGGAGGCCGGACCAGCAGCGTCTCCTGTGATTGGCTGAGACAAGTACTGTTAGAAGCATCTTTTATAAACCCGTGAGGTTGAGGTTTTGGGGGCTGCCAACCAATAAAGTGTTTTTGGGGGTTGGACATACCATTTAACAGGACATTTTACATGGGGATGGACGGTTTCAGACCCTATGGGGAAGCACACACTGGGACCTGCCCTAGTACATAGGGCGATAAACACAAAGGAGAATGCAATAAATTTCCCTATCACAACTGACCGCACCAGTTCCCACAATGCTTGTGAAGGTTCTCATTCATCCAGGTCATGGTATATCTGTTGTATTCAATTAGATCAACTGGACTTGAAATGTAGTTCTTGAAGACGTTTCGCTAGTCATCCGACTGGCTTTCTCAATTCCCACATGTTTTCGACTTTAAAGCCACAGTTAAAAAAAGGCTTTAATTTTGGTGCAAAAAACCGTGCAATTGCCTTACATCAGACCATAAGAGAGGGGTTGAGTTCTGTAGCCATTTACATTCGGTTTTCCATTGTTACAAACGAATAGGGTTATTCAATAAAAGTTCTTATTGTTAAAAATGGTGCTAATTTGCCCCAACCAATCAGATGTTAGCTTTCAAATGTTAAATAATATCTGATTGGTTGGGGCAAAATTAGCACCATTTTAAAGGATAAGAATTTATTGAATCTCCCTGTAAGTGCTGGAATTTGGAATTCCCCTAATGCTGAAGAGTTTTAGACCCCACTTATCCGTAAATCTGGGGATCTACCTGCTAATGTTACTATAATGGGAGTTTTCTGTTGGCAGTTTGTCTTATTAATACAGTGAGAAATAGGAGGAATTAGAGAATTTATTTTTGTTCTAAGTCAGGGGAGTGTTAGGACAGATTAGGATTAATGTTACACCTGCCAACCTTTAACAGAATGGTAATAGTCTCATTTTGTGTTGGTACGTATTGTGCCACCAGCAGCCTCCCCCGTACTAACCAATCAGATGTTAGCTTTCAAATGTTAAATCTAATTGAGATCTGATTGGTTGGGGTAAATTAGCACCATTTTAACGATAGAACTTTATTGAAACACACACACACACACACACACACACCACACACACACACACACACACACACAAACACACACACCACACACACACACACACACACACACACACACACACACACACACACACACACACCACACACACACCACACACACCCACACACACACCACACCCCCCCCCCCCCCCCCCCCCCCCCCCCCCCCCCCCAAAGTCTTGGGTTTCAATTGCCATTTATTATTAGTGCCAAAGATAAGCAATAATTTCGGGAGTATCCCCTTCCTTCGTCAGGTAACCCCCAAAGAGAAACCTATTAGAGGCCAGAGTGGACTGGGATCTAGTTTATCCCCTGTCCAAAATAATAACATTTCAATGCTCATCCCCTTATGTTCTAATCATAGATGGTGCAGAATGCTATGAATAAAGCAGCGTCCACCCTGTCCCAGCTGTAAGTTTGGAATACTGTATGCAGTTTCACACCACAGGGAAGGGGCATGTAGTAGGTGCTGGTGACTTTACTATAGCTACTCACACTGGATGCGATTAAACCTGTGATCCAGGTAGACTTATCCTTAACCTTACTTTGGTTCCCCATTATCTTTTTATTGCCTACTAAGTACCGAAGTAGTAAACAAAATGGCGCTACTCCTCCCCTCTATAGCCCTTTACTAAGCATTATGCTGTTTGCACTTGCAGAGCTCTGAGGTCATGGAAGGGGGATTTGTGACGTGGAAAGCACATACAGCGACACTGAACTCTTCCAAGATGAGGATGGAATCTCTAACTCACAGATGCTCAACACGAGTCAGACCAGACAGCGCCACGAGAGCAGCCAAACGTCAGAGACATCGGAGGACAAGGCAGGAGAATTAGAGGGACTTTACCTATCAGCGGATCAGTGATGTCAACTTGATCCACGCAGGTGTAATTCCCTCACTTTACAAATGTACATTAAACAGGTTTGGAACCATAATCAGAAGACCGTGTTCTACTGTGGTATACGACACGTATACAAGATGGACCAGTTAGCCTTAAAGACATATACCACAGTTAGGGTAGAAAGTCTTACACACCGCCTATAGACCATAGATTCATGAATGACGCCTGTTTCCTTTACCCCTTCAGCTGCCATCTTTTTAAAATGTATATTGTATCCATGCACACAACACAGTTTCCCAGATGTTGCACAGTAATGGACCATCTTTGTGTTAATATTCTGCTTATCCCATAGGAATCTTGTTGGCCCCATCAGCAGCAGTGGATTTCTCCACGCACTCCACCGCCTCCTTAATCAGCAATGAGGAGCAGTTTGAAGATTACGGAGAAGCGGACGAGGTTGATACATCCCAGGCAGCCCGTGTCCTGATGATGAGAGTCGACCAACGCCTTCTCTGACTGGGCTCCTCTGTTCCTTCTAGGTAGGTATAACGCTGCCCCTCATTACTATTGCGGGGATATGGAATATCAATAGGTCTAGGAGACACGTGAATGCCTTCCTGTACAGTATGATAGTGTCTCACATGTAGTATAGATGGTCTCACATGTATGATAGATAGTTCTCACATGTATGATAGAGTAGTGTCTCACTGAATGATAGATAGTGTCTCACATGATATAGATGTCATGATGTAGATATGTCTCACATGTGATAGTGTCTCACATGTATGATAGTGTCTCACATGTATGATAGTGTCTCACATTATGATAGTTCTACATGTATGATAGATAGTGTCTCGCATGTATGTAGTGTCTCGCAGATGATAGTGTCTCGCTGTATATAGTGTCTCGCATGTATGTAGTGTCTCGCATGTATGATAGTGTCTCGCATGTATGATAGTGTCTCGCATGTAGAGTGTTCACAGTATGATAGTGTCTCAATGTATCATAGTGTCTCACATGTATCATAGTGTCCCATATCATGATAGTGTCTCACATGTTATGATAGGGTCTCACATGTATGATAGTGTCTCACATGTATGATAGTGTCTCACATGTAGGATATGTCCTCACATGTATGATTGATCTGTCTCACATGTATGATAGTGTCTCACATGTATGATAGTGTCTCCAGTGTAGTGTTGATGTATGTGTCTCGCATGTATGATAGTGTCTCGCATGTATGATAGTGTCTCGCATGTATGATAGTGTCTCACATGTATGATAGTGTCTCACATGTATGATAGTGTCTCATATGCATGATAGTGTCTCACATGTATGATAGTGTCTCATATGTATGATAGTGTCTCATATGTATGATAGTGTCTCATATGTAGCAGGCTTCCAACATGCAGGTCTGGAGATGAGGGGATCACGCTGTGAGAGATGCTGCTTTGTATACATCACACAAATGGCTTAGTTCTTCTTAAATATTGTGGTTTCATTGCGTTAGTAAATAATCCCAGACTTTTCATATTTCAATGGAATCGGTCAGTAATTAGCAAGAAGAATCACGTATGTATTGAGTGCTTGATGTGATTTTAACGTCAACACCCTTTCACACAGCGAAGGCCAAACACCTCAAAAATCCAGACACGTGTACAACCGAATTACTGGACATCTACGTGCGCCCAATGCTGCAAGAGATAACCCTGCTCAACGATCTAGGCTCGGTTAGAAAATCTGAAAGCCAACAGGTAAAAACTGCATTTACTTGGGATCTTGGTATTTAAGACCTGCAGTCTTATAAAATCCCACTAGGCTCATTCAACGATGCCCTTTAGTAACACACACACAGGGAGATTCAATAAAAGTTCTTATCGTTTAAATGGTGCTAATTTTGCCCCAACCAATCAGATCTATTTAACTTTGTAAGCTAACATCTGATAGGTTGGGGAAAAATTAGCACCATTTTAAACGATAAGAACTTTATTGAATAACCCCCAACATTGTGATATTGAGTGTTGTAACCTGCAGAGTGCGATATTGAGTGTTGTATCAGAGGTAGATTGTTCCCGCACATCTATAGTATATTGTTGAAGTTGCTGGGTGCTGCTCCAAAACCATAGCCAATGGTCTGAGGAAGGTGTCGCACGACACCGAAACGTCACGTGTTTAATAAATTGATTTGAATGTTTAAGACTGGAGTGCCTCGAATTGCTTCTGATTGAGTGTTGTAACGCGTAGAGTGTGATATTGATTGTTGTACGTGAGTATATGTTATTGAGTTTAACGCATAGATGCGATATGAGTGTTTAACAGGAGAGTGCGAATTGAGTGTTGTAATGCGCAGAGTGTGATATTGAGTGTTGTAATGCGCAGAGTGTGATATTGAGTGTTGTAATGCGCAGAGTGCGATATTGAGTGTTGTAACGTGGAGATTGCGATATTGAGTGTTGTAACGCGGAGAGTGCGATATTGAGTGTTGTAACGCGGAGAGTGCGATATTGAGTGTTGTAACGCGGAGAGTGCGATATTGAGTGTTGTAACGCGGAGAGTGCGATATTGAGAGTTGTAACGCGCAGAGTGCGATATTGAGTGTTGTAACGCGGAGAGTGCGATATTGAGTGTTGTAACGCGAGAGTGCGATATTGAGAGTTGTAACGGGCAGAGTGCGATATTGATGTTGTAACGCGGAGAGTGCGATTGTTGTTGTAACGCGGAGAGCGTATTGAGTGTTGTAACGCAGAGGCGATATTGAGTGTTGTAACGCGGAGTCGATATTGAGTGTTGTAACGCGGAGAGTGCGATATTGAGTGTTGTAACGCGGAGAGTGCGATATTGAGTGTTGTAACGCGGAGAGTGCGATATTGAGTGTTGTAACACACAGGGTATACTGCTCCCATGCATGTGTTGAATAGTGTTGCAATAACGCACAGCTGCATGCATTTTTAGGTTTTGCCGACACCAATGAACACCAATAGAAGTCAATGGGACTGTGGAGAAAATTGTGTAATAAATTATTATTGTGCGGTTTGTTTGTGATGTTTTCACAATTTTCAGTTTTTTGGGGGTAAAAAAACACACAGCCTAAACATGGTTAAAGATGTGCAAGCTGTACAGTGTGATTTTAACACAACATTATGTTACTGCTGTCTGTGAATCCCCCATTAGTGTACTGGTTTACATGTTTCCTAAAAGTACTTGTGATATATCTCTTTACAAAGATTGACATATGTTTGTACATCTCTTACAGCCCCAACAGGAAGATTTCCAGCACAGCCTTTGGAAGGTAAGAGCCCGAAAAATACAAACTTGCATTGTATATACTGGGGCCACTTCTATTCAACATTTTCCTAAATGACCAAAGCCATGTACACACAGAGTAAAGCCTCATACACACGTTGGATAATTGTCGTACGATGCAGCCAACGAACGAGCAATCGCACGATATTCGTACGGAAATATTGCATCACCGATCGTCAAAGACTAACGACCGTCACCTATTGTCGGCTTTTTCCAACGATCAGCCTGGCGGATTTGTTCTGCCGATGATCGTATATTTGTACATGGTCGGCAGATTATCGGTAACGTTCTACAAAAAAATATATAAAAGGCGCATGCGCTGCTTTCGTAATTGCGCGAAGATACAAACGTTACGTTACGTACGGACATCTACATCTAACGACTATCGTGGTGACTATTGTTGGTGTGTGTACAGATGTCGTTTCAATTATAAGGATTAGCGATAATGTCGTTAAACGTTCGTCGGCTGCATCGTACGGAAATGATCCAACGTGTGTACGAGGCTTAACGGTTTCAAACAGGATTTATCACCTGACGCCCAGACAGAATGGCTACTTCTAACTGAGACGAGCAGCCTGTACTGCTCTATGGGGAGAAGAGGGGAATATTAATCTTCTACACAGTGGGAGAACAATGCTATCTTCCCCTGTTATCAGGAAGTCGTCCGTCAGGACTGATCACTAAACAACACTATCTGGTGCCCCCTCACTCTGGTGCCCCCTCACTCATTAGATTGGTGCCCGAAACGGTTGTTTCGGGCACCAATCATTTAACGTGTCTACAGGCCAAGTGGGTATTGAGACCAAGGCCTCTGGTGACTGATAAAACAAATCTATGTAGAGCACTGGAGACTTCAAATGAAGTGCAATTGCTGCAAGTATATCTATACAGAACAGAACAGGCTGCTCGGCTACTGTCAACTAGCCAGTCTGTAGGGGAATAGTAGGTAAAGATTGATGGAGTAATGGCCTTACAATCATAGCTTTAGTTACATAGCTTTAGTTGATTGTATAGCATAGCCACTGTTTTACTTATGTACAAGATTTAGGAAAGCAGCATGGCAGCTTTAATTTGCACACATACATCATATATGCTGAGAATCATGACTGTCCAGTATAAAGAATGCTCAAAAACCCAGAAAACTTGGTTCCAGTAGAGTGAATCTTTACCCAGAGTTCCTTTAACATGGCTATGGTGACACTGACAACTTATTTGCAGGCAACTTTTTCACAACAGCAATTTAAGCAGCAGCAACGGGAGTACAGAGGATCTGTTCAGGGACAGTGTGGACTCGTGTGAAAATGATATCACAGAGAAGGTAAGTAGCGAACTACCAATACTCTGACAGCAGGGGGAGCTGTGTGTCACTAAATCCACATGGGGAGCAACTCTAATATCAGACTGTGAGGGCTACTGTCTGGGTAACTACAAGCCCCCACCATCCAGTTATTGTAATGGGTTGTTAAGCCCAGAAGAGTGCAGTAAGTGCCCGCCCTCTGACTAGACCAGCAGACCAACACTGCACTGAGCGCAGGTCTCTGTAAGTCAGGGATAGTCAACCAGTAGATCTCCAGATGTTTAAAAGCTCCAACTCCCAGAATTCCTTGTCTGCGGAATGTTTATAGGGGAGTTGGAGTTTTCAAACATCTGGAGATCTAGTGGTTGCTTATCTCTCCTGCAACTGGACCTACTTCTGGATTCACCGATGTGTCCTGTATAGTCCAATGATAAGAGGCACAGGCCTGTGTGAACACTGAGTTTGTGGCTATTAACATTTTACCATGTGCCCTTTTTACAGGTGAGTTATCTAGAGAAGAAGGTGTCAGAGCTAGAAAACGATAACTTAACTAATGGAGACGTGAAGTCCAAACTGAAGCACGAGAACACACAGCTTGTACATCGGTAAGTAACTGATGGGTGGGAGATATGGAGACAGATACCATCATCCCCATATTAACACTTTGCCACATGTCCCATATCAGAAGATTAACCTTGGGCATCGACAGAGGAAATACATCTAGACATGTTTCATGGGCCTTGTGGTACTTTCCAGGACTTTGACATTAAATCTTTAGGTTCTGTAAACTTGATACGTCCCTAGAATATTGTGATTTCCTTTACAGGGTTCATGAACTGGAAGAGCTATTGAAAGACCAGGAGACAAGGTCAGAGCAGATTTTGGACGAGGAGCTCAAACGGCACCGAGAAACCTACAGTAAACTGGAGAAAGAGAAGAGCACGGAGATTGAGCTCCTGAACTCGAGGTATAGATTAAAGGGTAACTCCACACAGAAAAACAGCTTTGTAACCTTTAATGTTAAAAATTTCCAGACTGACATTTCTGCTAATGACAAGGTAGGCCTCACTTCATATTTCTTGGAGAACTTTGATGAATCTATAGACCTGAAAGTGTATATGGGAAACATGTCAGTATCTAGGACACACAGAGCCTGGAAGGTGTTTCTTTATGGTCAGGGTCAAGATCGGACCTAAGCCAAGAGGTACAAGCAGGGTTCAAATGGATCTCCTATGCCCAATGGTAGAGGACAGCATAGGAGATCCATTTGAATGTGGGTTAAGTTCTCTATTGAGGATTCAACTGTTACATCATAGAATTAAATGAACTTAGACCATTGTTCATTATTGTTCAATATTTGCTATAGAGATCTCAAAAGCAGCTAGTTTTGAGGACAGATAAATAACTGATAAATAAGCAGAAATATGTCCTTCTAGACCAGGCCTGGGCAAAGTAAGACCCAGAGGCCCCTTAATACTAGACCTGTACCCCAAAAAATCTTATTCATTGTTTCAGGCTGGATAATTGTTTTATTTTTATTAAGTTTATTTAAAAAAAAAAAAATGTATTGAATTTGATGGAATGGATCTAAAATATTACACACCTATTAAAAATTGCAACTAATAATAATAAAACATCCAGGGAACCAGGGATATTACCGTATATACTCGAGTATAAACCCAGGTTTTACTCGAGTATATACGGTAATTAAATATTTTTATAAAATACAGTTTTGCCATCTCTATGAGAATTGAGTTGAACATATTGGTCCGGCCTTTCATGACAATCCAAGTTTCTCATGCGGACCCCTGGAAAATGTAATTGCCCACCCCTGTCCTAGATGGCTGTATCCTGATAATGTGTAGTCACTGTATAACATTTGTCCATGCTAATGCCCTCTTGCTTATGCATTTGTTCAATTTAGTACATACACCACTAGCCCAACAGGATAGGACTCAAACACCACACAAGTCTTTACCTGCTTCCCTACTGGTCTTACTTGCATATTAATTAGGCAACATTTCATGTTAGTGTCTTACTGGTGCACATTGTTTAGGTCTCGAACACCTTTCACCATGCTGGTGAGATTTGAAAGTCAAGTCCCTCCCCCATACTATGACAAGGCTCCACAAGGGCTTCGCCAACTGTTTCACCAACATCATTAATATACACACATTTGAAGAGATATGGCTCCAAATCAAGCCCACACGGGATTCTAGTGTCTACCCCTTATAACCATCATACCATCTTCTCTGACCCTGTCCCCGTTGTCACCAAGCAATTCTGATCTGAATCCATAAAATTCCATTTCCTCCTTTGCTTCTGCTTTCCAGGGTTCAAGAACTGGAAGAAGAAAATGAAGATTTACTGACCTCGATCGCAAGGCTGAAGTCTCAGACAGAGAAGATTGATGAGGTGAGAATGACTGTCTACGTGCTGATAACCTTGCCTGTGGCTTTGAATTAAGGGAATTCCCAGACCAGGGCCCGTTATTGTCGGATAAGCTCCAATCAATGTCTTTTAGAGATCTGCCAGGACAGATCATAAAGGACGTTGGCCATTGAAGCCAACAACACAAGGTTTTGAGTGGCACCAACTTGATACCCAACTCCTCAATCTTTCTATCTGCTATAGGATCCTGGAGTTTGGGAAAAACATAAAATCACTTCCTTTTGTTGTTTCTACAGCCAATCACTGTGCTCCTTTTGGTCGTCCATAAATAAAATTGACACCTTAATATTTATATCAGTGCACACCAAGCTCTGTCCTGATCACACCTGTGCAGGCGTGGCATCCTGCAGCCAATCACCAGGCTTCATTTGGTAGTCCAGAAACATTGCCTTTCTCCAGTGTTATGATGTTTTAACCTCTGTGGTCCAGGTGATAATGATATGGAGATATATAAACATGCTGTATACTGTACTGTACGCTATTGTTTGGTCAGGAAAGACAGAGAGTGTCGGATAAACTGGAAGATACCAATATTCGGCTTAAGGACGAGATGGATTTATATAAGAAAATGATGGACAAGCTGAGGCAAAGCCGCCTGAATTTCCAGAAAGAGAGAGAAGCTACCCATGAGGTTTGTGTTCTTATCCTGTTCCCTCCTCATCCAGCACTAGGGGGCGACACAAATAGATTCAGGTAGAACGTTAATAGGAAGTTTTCCTCTTGTCCATTATGGCTTCAGCTGATTGAAGACCTGAAAAAGGAACTGGAACACCTACAGATCTACAGGCTGGATTGTGAGAAGTCAGGTCGGGGAAGGGGCTCATCCTCTGGGCTCAGTGAATTCAAGACGAGAGAGGCAGAACTGGAACACGAAATCAGAAGGTTAAAACACGTAAGTGAACCGATTGGCACAATGATAATAAAGCTGATGGTTTATTAACTTGCACAAACTCAGAGGAGGCCGCTAGGTTAATAACATTCAGTCATTGGCTGTGATGTCATCTGTTACATCACTGACTGACAGTTAATAACCATGAGGACATCTAAGCCTAATTTCAGTGTGTTCAGGGATTTTGCCAACACTACATTATTAGGTAGAACATAATCCACCCAGTAGTTGTAAATGGTTGGCATTGTCTGTGAGTCAAGTCTTGATACAGATAATACTAACCATTTATAACTCCCAGCATTCCCCTACAAAAGCTCTGCAGACAGGGGATGTTGGGAGTTGTAGTTGCACTGCCACTGAGCAACCTAAAAGGAAAGCTCCAGACTCCCAGGTGCTAACAGCAGTGGCTAAAGCTGGGTACACACGATGAGATATTTCGGTCCGATCGACCGATAGTTCAGTGTATCGGTCGATCGGACCGAAATTATCGCATCCGAAAGTGCCCATGTCCGATCGACCGTTCGTCCGAATCGGACGAAAGGACGATCGGACAGGGTGGAAAACCTCATCCGATCGTGCAGTCCTCTATGGACCACACGATCGGTCGCGGTGACTATCGGACGCGGCTGCTTTTGCCGCGACCGACAGTCCTTCCTCCTGGCCGACCGTTCGAAAGTATCGAACGGTCGGTCAGGAGGAAAAATCGATAGGTGTGTACCCAGCTTAACACTCCTTTCTCTCCACCCCCTCCGGACAAACAGACCTCAGGCTCAGGTTCACCTTGCACTCTATGAGTGGACAGGCAGTTAGTGCTCCTCCTTATTAGGCACACACGGGATTGGCTCGTTTTTTTCTGGCCCTGCCCACCTTCTGCTGCTGTATCCAGGCAGAAGGTGGAGCCACGCATGCGCTGAGGTTATTACCACTGAATTACCGCATGCTAGCCAGCAAGAAAAGGGTGTACCGTGCTAACCAGCAGGCAAAGGTGGTGTACCGTGCTAGCCAGCAAGAAAAGGGTGTACCGTGCTAACCAGCAGGCAAAGGTGGTGTACCGTTGATAGCAGCAGGAAAAGGTGGTGTACCGTGCTAGCCAGCAGGAAAAGGTGGTTGTTGTACCGTGCTAGCCAGCAGGAAAAGGTGGTGTGTACCGTGCTAGCCAGCAGGAAAAGGTGGTGTACCGTGCTAGCCAGCAGGAAAAGGTGGTGTACCGTGCTAGCCAGCAGGAAAAGGTGGTGTACCGTGCTAGCCAGCAGGAAAAGGTGGTGTACCGTGCTAGCCAGCAGAAAAGGTGTTGTAACGTGCTAGCCAGCCGGAAAAGGTGTGTTGTACCGTGATAGCCAGAAGGGAAAAAGGTGGTGTACCGTGCTAGCCAGCAGGAAAAGGTGGTGTACCGTGAAAGCCAGCAAGAAAAGGTGGTCTACCGTGCTAGCCAGCAGGAAAAGGTGGTGCACCATGCTAGCCAGCAGGAAAAGGTGGTGTACCGTGCTAGCCAGCAAGAAAAGGTGGTGTACCGTGCTAGACAGCAGGAAAAGGTGGTGTACCGTGCTAGACAGCAGGAAAAGGTGGTGTACCGTGCTAGACAGCAGGAAAAGGTGGTGTACCGTTTTAGCCAGTCAAAATGTTTACAGGGTAACCCTTTTGAAATAAGAAAAATAAAATAGATACCACTTTTTTTATTTTTTTTATTTCAAAAGGATTACCCTGTAACCCCTCATATAAATATATTCCTGTCCTGCTGCAGACTGGAACACAAATTTGAGTGATAACCTGCTCTGGTCCTGTTACATTTCCTATTCTTAATTCTTCTTTACCAGGTTCTTGTGTCCATACTTGTGGCACGTTCAAGAACCCAGACCCTCCACTCCGTACATCTTTGTCCAGAACCACAACCCCCCATCCCTTCTTACAGAAATGGGCATCATCCTCCCTCACCTGTTTCGCACCCCCTTAGTGCTGCATTTCCTTTGGCCCCAAGTTTGATACCGGGTTTGACTTTTCTGGTTCGTTCTCAGTTGGCGTCTGCGATATGCACGCCAGGAACTGCTCGTTCTCACTCAAGGGAAATGCCAGAGCCCACTGGTATTTTTATGCTTCTGTCCTGCTGGTTTGTAATAATTGCTGTTCTACCACGAAGTAGCGTGACTATTATAAGGTTATTTCATAAGGATCCATGGTTTATTCCATTAATACAGATGGGTCCTTCCTCACCCTCCACATTGAAATGAAAATGTGTTCTGTGTAAATTGGCTGTGATGTTGTATTTGAGCTGTTGTGTGCTCACAGGATAACCAGAGATTTCGGGACCAGAATGACGATCTGAACGGGCAGATTCTCAGCCTGAGTTTGTACGAAGCAAAACATCTCTTTTCTACCCAGACTAAAGCTCAGTGTCTGGCAGCCGAAATTGACACAGCGTCACGGGATGAGGTGAGATTCAGGTTTATTCCATTCGTCCAGCTTCTGTGTTTGTATCAGTTACAGTCCATGTGCTATTCACAAGTGACCAATTTCATTGTATTTCTAGTCCAGCAATGTCCTTAGCAGTGTAGTCAGGATAACATATGGAGCCTTTAGCCTAGAGGGGCCAGCAGGATGTAACAGCCAGAGAGGGCTGCATAATATTATAGGAGCTGCAGTGAAATCTTATAATAATCACTAATTATTAAACCAATCCTCCCTTATCTGGGAGCTCGATTTATCCCCATTCAGCAAATTCTCCCATGGAGCTGTAACAAGAATCTGACATTTAAATGAAAGAAATAGACTAATTTACTTTTCGTTCCCTCCACCTCTACTGCTACTTCCTGGGAACTTCCTGGTCCGGCAGCCAATCGGAGACACGGCTGCCGGTTAGTAGAGAGAGCAGAGGGAGGTTGGGTAAGTATCACCAAGGGATCCAGAGGGGGTGGGTGGGAAGAGAGCTCCCCTGCGCATGCCAGAGTCCTACAGGAAGACACGGAGGAGGCAGATACTGGATAACACTCTTCGCTTCGGTTTCCTGGACTCCCAACAGCCACTGCAAGAGAACCATAAGGAACAGAGGAGAAATAAAAGGATTTGATAACACTTCACAATGGGGCAAGTTTTAGTTTTAGGGGTGGACATGCCCTTTAAGTCAGTATACTAGCAGTATAAACTCACAGGAAAAGCATGTAAATGGGGCCTATACATATATGGTATCTGTAAATATCAACATGGGAACAAAATAAATAAACACGTACAGTATTTCTGCAGTATATATGTGGCCCTTTTTAAATAGGCCCCATCATCTGACCAGGCTAATAAGAATTATCCACAATTTGTTTGTTTTCAAAAATGTCTAAAAGACCTGAGGATCTGGTATCACCAACAGGAACAGAAATGGAGGAGCGCACTATAATAGATTAAAATTTTATTGCATAAACAACATACAACGTTTCGGGACACCTTGTCCCTTCCTCAGGTATAACCAGTGTGTCCACTGGTATCACCAATTCCTGTCTGCGGCATCTAAAGTAAAGTACACACCATGCAACCTTTCCTCCTGACCGACTGTTCGACTGTCAGTCACAGCAATAGTGGCCGAGCGTGCATTCCATAGAGGACCGCACAATTGGCTGTGGGTTTCCAACCTGTCCGATCGTGCATTCGTCCAAACTTTTCCAGAGTAGGAGCTGGGTGAAAGCAGAGATCTGCAGTATTGACCAATCATGTCGATTTACATCTATAGATGGCCATAGATATCACTGATAAATCAGCAAATCCTGTCAGCCAATTGTATAGACAACAATAGACAATCATCTAACAACCGCTGTTTGCATCAGGATTTATTGTTCTAAGAAATCCATTTTCCATTGTGTTGCTAATGGGTCCCATTGCTAATGTGGATGGAGCCAATGACTTTGTGGTGTGTGTGTGGCCACAAATGTCTAAACTTTTTGCTGTTTCTGATTTTTTTTTATTTAGTTGATGGACGCCTTAAAGGAACAGGAAGAAATTAACTTCCGCTTACGACAGTACATGGATAAGATCATTCTGGCCATCCTCGACCACGACCCTTCCATACTGGAAATTAAAAACTAGTCACCTCTCCCCAAGGGGAATTTTACACTGTCTATATTTATATATATCGTTTTACACATTTCCAGTTCTTCAAATCCTTATTTATATTGGTGGATTTAATAACACGAGGTTCTCTGTGATCAATAATGACAAAGGCATGGTATTGCAATATGCCCCATAATGTTATTTAATGCCTCCTATCTAAGCCACAAAACCTAAAATGATAGATTTTTAAATATAGCAAATTAATAATGATCCCTTCACACTGAATGTCGTCTATCGGGGCAGCGAACACTGTATAAATATCCAGCAGAGGGCACCACATATCCAACTGCTGTTCACGTAGCTGTGGGTATCTTGTATTGTGCATGGAATTTGTGCCTTCACACTGTTTAAGTCCCATTTTCTATGTTTTTCATGCGGTTTGGTAACATTTTTCACACCTTGTAAATATGTAAATAAATATATATATTTGTACTATTGGTTCCTCCCTATAAGTTTAATAAACCGCTCTGTTCTGACTGGTGCAATCAGGTACCATCCACAGAGTAGGGCATGTGTTTTTAATGAGAATGGAATTAGGAGGTCTCTAGGGTTAACCCTAGCAAGGGCAACCCTGATCCTTTGGTCCCTATACAAGGCACTGGTAAGGCCTCATTTGGAATATGCGGTGCAGTTTGGAATCCCATATACAAAAGGGACATCTTGGAAATGGAAGCAGTTCAGAGAAGGGCAACTAAATGAATAAGGGGAATGGAGGGGCTTGACTATACAGGCAGATTAGACCAGTTAGGGCTGTTTACACTGGGAGAAGCGACATTTGCGTGGGGATATGATCACTTAATATAAATATATTAATGGGCCATACAATAAACTCTCTGGTGCATTGTTCACTAATAGGTCATATCAGAGGACACGTGGACATCCTTTAAGGTTGGAAGAAAAGAAGTTTTATCTTCAGGTTAGGAAAGGTTTCTTTACAGTGAGAACGGTGAAACTGTGGAACTGTCTTCCAGCAGAGGTGGTAATGGCAAGTTCATTGAATAGCTTTAAAAAAGGCCTGGATAAGTTTCTAAAAGTAAAAAATATTGAGAATTACTGGTATTAATACATATACTGTAGTTCTGGTTGGTACAGGGACACTATATAATATTAAGAATTACTGGTATTAATACATATACTGTAGTTCTGGTTGGTACAGGGATACTATATACTATTGAGAATTACTGGTATTAATACATATACTGTAGTTCTGGTTGGTACAGGGATACTAGTGCCTATATAATATTGAGAATTACTGGTATTAATACATATACTGTAGTTCTGGTTGGTACGGGGATAATTTAAAATATTGAGAATTACTGGTATTAATACATATACTGTAGTTCTGGTTGGTACAGGGATACTATATAATATTTAGAATTACTGGTATTAATACATATACTGTAGTTCTGGTTGGTACGGGAATACTATATAATATTGAGAATTACTGGTATTAATACATATACTATAGTTCTGGTTAGTACAGGAATACTATATAATATTGAGAATTATTGGTATTAATACATATACTGTAGTTCTGGTTGGTACAGGGATACTATATAATATTGAGAATTACTGGTATTAATACATATACTGTAGTTCTGGTTAGTACAGGGATACTATATAATATTGAGAATACTGGTATTAATACATATACTGTAGTTCTGGTTGGTATGGGGATACTATATAATATTGAGAATTACTGGTATTAATACATATACTGTAGTTCTGGTTGGTACAGGGATACTATATAATATTGAGAATTACTGGTATTAATACATATACTGTAGTTCTGGTTGGTACGGGGATACTATATAATATTGAGAATTACTGGTATTAATACCGTACATATACTGTAGTTCTAGTTGAACAATCTTTTGGTGATCCTGCACACACCTGTCGTAATATAGCGGGTATATAGGCTGAGTGCAATGGAAGACCGTGGTTGGAGGCCAGATATCAACAGTAGAAAGAAACACCACGCACATCTTAAATGCTTCATACATAGGACACACAACAGTGTAACGTTTCGGTACACAAACTGTACCTTCATCAGACAACAAGTTACAAATCAAATGCACAGTTCACCTTATATAGATACAGGTAGTATGGCATGAGTGCCATCTAGTGGTAAACATGTAACAAAACAGTGAAAATAGAAAAATAAAAGAAATAAAGTAATACAATATGTCTGTACATATTCTATTTTCACTGTTTTGTTACATGTTTACCACTAGATGGCACTCATGCAATGATGGACGTATTCAACTTCAATTACTATGTTACTATTAATCTGAAATCACATCAACTCTAATGGAGACAAAATGTGGGGATTTTGTTTTTTACAATAAGGGGACAACCCACACAAGCTGGTGTAGAACACCAAACATGCAGGTTTTGCTACTAGGCCGGAACTGGAACCCTCCTCACCATTCCGAATGGAGACCCAAATCCTGGTTTACCTTTACGAGTGTTCCAATTCCTGTGGGCTCCAAAAGGATCCCCAAGTTTAAAAAGAAGATAAACATGTTTTTTCCCCCTCTTTTTTCTCTGTGTAATCCCAAATAAAATACACAATAAAACTGCTCAGTACAGAAGCAGTTACTGTCCCTCTCCCTTCCCAGTGATCTAATACATGCTCAGTTTCATTTACTCAGGAAGGACAAGGGAATTATCCAGATACTTACAGGGTTATTCAATAAAAGTTCTTATCATTTAAAATGGGGCTAATTTTGCCCCAACCAATCAGATCTTATTGAACATTTGAAAGCTAACATCTGATTGGTTGGGGAAAAATGGTGCTAATTTTGCCCCAACCAATCAAATGTTAGCTTTCAAATGTTCAATAAGATCTGATTGGTTGGGGCAAAATTAGCACCATTTTAAACAATAAGAACTTTAATTGAATCTCCCTGTTTGTATCTCCTTTTGCTAAAGGTGGTAGTAATAACGGGGGTTGAGAATTGCATAGAAAGACAAGTAAACTAAAGCCCCCAAACATTACTGAATCAGCTATTTGACTAGTCATGTTTCCAGGTCTCCTCCCACTAGAAGTATCTAGCCAATCATGTTACAGTTATGTTCATGTAAAGAGAAAATTACGTTTGGAATCTTCAAAAGGGAGCATGGCCAATAGGTGCACCGGCACATGTTTGTTTACAGGGCTAATATGGTGGCACGGACAGTAAAAATATAGGTAAATGCTATCTTAAAGGGAATGTCCACCCTTCCAGATAAAAATGAGTATGTTGTTCAAAACCCCCCTAAACCTAAAGTTTGTTTTATTTCCAATGAGTAAATCTGCTTCCAGCAAGAGATTTTATACTTACAAGTTCGAGATCAACCACCGCTTTTGGTCTCTTCACTGTGTGGGGTCTGTGTTCTTTTTCTGTTCCCGAGCAGTCGCAGTGGAGACTGCTCTGGGAATGTCAGTCAGTGATTGGCCGTGATGTCACAGTCATGGCCGACACTGACTGCCTTGCCCCGAAGTGGAGAGCGGATTGCAGAGCCGCTGTGGTGGATCGCGTGGAGCTTACAAGTATAAGATCTCTTGTTGGGAGCACAAAATACTCTACTACTATTTTTTCCTAGAAGGGTGGACATTCCCTTTAAAGGGACACTTATACTGAAAAAATGACTTTGCCTCATCTTAATCTATAATTGAATACATGTAAGTAGCACTTACTCTGATTTGCATGTGTTGCTGCATGCCTTCAATCCAGCACACATTTTGTTTTAGGACAGTTTTCCCCCCCTTCCTCTTTTAACCACTCCCACTTCCATCCGACCTGACTTTTTTCCCCACAAACCAACTGTCAAGCCTGCATACAGCATTCCAACTGTCATATCTCTGTCACCATTCCAGCTACAGTAAAACTGCTCACAGAAGAATAGTTTTTGAGAGCAAGGAACTTGATTGACAGCTGAAATATAAGAAGTTTTAGATTGGATATCTAAAGAAATAGGGGACAGATCAACAGAAAAATGATACAGTGGTGGTTGGGAAGAATTATAGTTTCCAGTTATGGTCAATTTAAAATAAACTTATTTTTCAGTGCCTCTAAGGTCTGCCTTACTACTTTTAGAAATGGTTCTAGATCCTGTAACGGAAAAAAATCCACATCATCAATTATTTCACCTTCATCGCTGGTGGATAAAATTCCTCTGTCTGAAGGAGCTGGATTTTCAGGATCCGACTCAGACCCAGCTGGGCTATTAGGTTTAGGAGAAGATGGACCTGCTGGTGCAATATTCTGAGCTGGTAATTTCCTCTGATTTTGAAAAGACATCATGGTCTCTTTAAAAAAACCAAAAAAGTCATTCATAGATGAATGGCTTGGTACAGGTGGCCCCTTAATTTTCTCCAACCAAGGTGAACATAATATTCCATTATGGTCTTTATCCAGCCTTGAATTACAGCCAGGGCATATTTTGCTTTTAGCCTTAGCTTTGCCTTTTTTCTCTGGAGGGTCAGGCAGGGACGGAATTTCAGACTGGTCCTGGGCAGACATCTGAAAAAAAAAACCCCATCAAACTCAATATAACTCTCTTGGTGTGTTTAAACCAGGCAGCAAGGGATTAGTAGGGTAATAGCCTTACTGAACCAAGCAGGGGATAGTACAGCGAGCAGCCAGTATACTGAGGGAAGCGGCCAGGAAAGGACGCCGGCGCTCCCTTTTTTGAATTTCCCAGGCTTGCGTAAGAAGCGTGATGACATCACACGTACGGCACGTAGCCACGCGGATCATCCCCCTGCAGAGGCAGAGTTCCGAACCTGGAAGTACCGGGTGATCGGCTTACCTTCTCGGCTGCAACTGGTTCTCTGGTTGAAGTGGGCAAAGTAGACCTGCTCCCCAGGGGGAATAACTGATCCCACCCTGCAGCCAGTCCTCACCCCCAGGGTTCAGACACCTGAAAAAGGAACTGTGCACCAGGTAGGACAGAAAAACACTAAGGGGCAGGATCAGGGAGGGCCTTTTTATGATTGGGTCTGTCCTACCAGGGTGGAGACTATCAGGGAGATTCAATAAACATTTTTTTCCTTTAAAATGGTGCTAATTGTGCCCCAGCCAATCAAATTTGAACATTCGAAAGCTAACATCTGATTGGTTGGGGCAAAATTAGCACCATTTTTAAGAATAAGAACTTTTACTGCATAACCCTGTATATCTCTTGGTTAAGGCTGCCTTTGGGGTGATATAGGAAAGGGGCAGGTAGGAATGCAAATGGGCGGTTAGGAGTGAAAAACAGGCTAATTGAATACAACAGATATCTTATCTCCATTGTTTCAAAAGTGCATCCAGTGTTCCCTAAAGCTGGGTACACACGATTAGATATTTCGGTCCGATCGACCGATAGTTCAGTGTATCGGTCGATCGGACCGAAATTATCGAATCCGAATGTGCCCATGTCCGAATCGGACGAAAGGACGATCGGACAGGGTGGAAAACCTCGTCCGATCGTGCGGTCCTCTATGGACCGCACGATCGGTCGCGGTGACTATCGGACGCGGCTGCTTTTGCCGCGACCGACAGTCCTTCCTCCTGGCCGACCGTTCGAAAGTATCGAACGGTCGGTCAGGAGGAAAAATCGCTAGGTGTGTACCTAGCTTTAGTCCCAAGTGCATCAATGTTTCAGTATCTTTTAAAATCCATGGTTTTCTTACTCAAAAAGATCCACTAGAGGGAGTTGAATTCTCTCGAGCAAAGTGTGTTTAAATAGATTCAATAAAAGTTTTCATCGTTAAAAATGGTGCTAGTTTTGCCCCAACCAATCAGATTTTAGCTTTGGAATGTTAAATAAAATCTGATTGGCTGGGGTAAAATTAGCACCATTTTTAACAATAAGAACTTTTATTGAATGTGTTGCTAATGTCAATAAGGCTATAAAAGATAGTGATTAAGAGCTTGGCCACACTAGCGCGTTTTTTCACGCATTTGCGCACGCGTTTTCGCTCATGATCGCACCCCTGACTTTTGCTAACATAGAAATCACAGGAATGCGAGCATGCGAATGTGCGTCCGCTCGCGTTTTGCGTTAAAGCATTTTTTCGTGCAATTGCATGCGTTTTCTCTTTTAAGAAAGTAAAAATGCATGCGCAAATGCCAAACAATGCGCACAAACGCGAAGAAATGGCGCACGATAAAGCTCACAATTTCATGCACGATTTGGTGTGTTGTTGTGTGTCCTCAGCCTAAAATGTGTTTCAAGTTTCTATACTTCATTATTTCTTAGTTATCACATAGATACTGAGATGCTGTGTCTGTGTTCTAACGTTTACTAAGGGCTAGGCCACACTGAAGAGCTTTTTAGCAACAGGCAAGATTCAGATTTCCCATGCTCTTCTCTTCCGCATGCGATTATATTAATAACGTGTGGTGTGCCCATTCGCAGGGTTGGTAGCTAGCCAGAGGAGGTCCGGTGAGGTACTAAAGGGGTGGGGGGTGCTTTGCGTACATCACACAGTAACTGCTGACACCTGCTGCGAATATCTAAGTGTGTGACATCACCTGCCCTAAGCCTCTTTCTCTGTGCTGTGGACATTGGTCAGTAGCTGCTGCCTGACTCAACTCTTTTGTTTGTTATTAGTTCTTTTAACTAGTGCTCATTATGCCAGCTGCCTGCCAACCAACCATAGTTATGCTTTACCATTGCCAATTTGCCAACTATATACCAATGACATTGGCATACTGACATTGGTAAAATGTGTGATCTGAGGAGGAAGAGGAGGAGCTGTGTGAGGAGCTGATCTGAGGAGGATGGGCTGTGTGATCTGAGGAGGAAGGGAGGGCTGTGTGATCTGAGGAGGAAGAGGAGGACTGTGTGAGGAGCTGATCTGAGGAGGATGGGCTGTGTGATCTGAGGAGGAAGGGGAGGGGCTGTGTGATCTGAGGAGGAAGAGGAGGAGCTGTGGTGAGGCTATCTGAGGAGATGGGCTGTGGTGACTGAGGAGGAAGGGGAGGGGCTGTGTGATCTGAGGAGGAAGAGGAGGGGCTGTGTGAGGAGATGATCTGAGAGGGAAGACAGTATCAGTCTGTACCTGGGATGACGTGTTGTGTCCTGTGCTGGGGGACTAGAGACACAGACATGACAGACCCTGTACTAGAGAGATGTTTCTGGATGGCCCTGCACTGGGATTCACTGTGAGATAATACAGATACAGATGCAGTTTACTGTCCCTGGATTCCCACCATGTTACAGAGATGGTAAGTGCCTACAGAGTCATGGGTCGGGTAATGAGAACTGTGTGATGGGTATCAGAATTAAAGTCTATAAATAAGAAAACAATCAGGGTTATTCAATAAAATTTCTTATCGTTTCAAATGGTGCTAATTTTGCCCCAACCAATCAGATGTTAGCTTTCAAATGTTAAATAAGATCTGATTGGTTGGGGTAAAATTAGCACCATTTTAAACGATAAGAACTTTTATTGAATCTCCCTGTTAGTTCCTGTCTATGAAGAGAGATCTGTCTGTAATAACTGGAACTGACAATACATTGTTATCAATCCAATACAATGTGCAGTGTGTATAGCACCTTACACTAAATCACACTATGGCAGATAAAGGGGAAATGTATCTACACGCAAAAGCTCCCAGCCTCTTACTGTGTTTGGCTCGGTAAATATTGAGTTATTAACAGCTCTAATGTCTTTAGAATGTTATACAGGATGGCATTGTGGGTAGGAATACAGGCAGCTATGTACAACTTTAACTCTTGTAGTGCCTGGGTAGGTATTACAGAGATCACTGGGTAATGTAGTTAGAATGTTATACAGGATGGCATTGTGGATAGGAATGCAGGCGGCTATGTACAACTTTAACTCTTGTAGTGCCTGGGTAGGTATTACAGAGATCACTGGGTAATGTAGTTAGAATGTTATACAGGATGGCATTGTGGGTAGGAATACAGACAGCTATGTGCAACTTTAACTCTTGTAGTGCCCGGGTAGGTGTTACAGAAATCGTTGGGTAATGTAGTTAGAATGTTATACAGGATGGCATTGTGGGTAGGAATACAGACGGCTATGTACAACTTTAACTCTTGTAGTGCCTGGGTAGGTATTACAGAGATCACTGGGTAATGTAGTTAGAATGTTATACAGGATGGCATTGTGGGTAGGAATACAGACGGCTATGTACAACTTTAACTCTTGTAGTGCCCGGGTAGGTGTTACAGAGATCGCTGGGTAATGTAGTTAGAACGTTATACAGGATGGCATTGTGGGTAGGAATACAGACGGCTATGTACAACTTTAACTCTTGTAGTGCCTGGGTAGGTATTACAGAGATCGCTGGGTAATGTAGTTAGAATGTTATACAGGATGGCATTGTGGGTAGGAATACAGACGGCTATGTACAACTTTAACTCTTGTAGTGCCTGGGTAGGTATTACAGAGATCGCTGGGTAATGTAGTTAGAATGTTTTACAGGATGGCATTGTGGGTAGGAATACAGACAGCTATATTCAACAATACCCCAAAAAAATCTCCCCCATTACATGTCCACAGTTCCAGCAGATGAAAAAGCTTATTCTCATTTACAACCGTGCTGCCTTCCCTTAGATATCACACAGCAAAGATGAGTGCTAAAAGCCCGCCTCATAGACAGCCCAGGGCCATGATTAACATAACACATGTCACTGGCTGATGGGAATGTCTGTTACAACCTCTCTCCTCCTCCTCTGCCAGTCAAACAAACTTGAACTGTTCGGTTGCTAGGATACAGCCTACATAATCAAGCTGATCAAGGATGGGTGGAGGAGCGTTTTCTCACATGCTAGTTTTGAGTGACAGTTACAGGCAGACAGAATTGTTACACCCCCTTCACAGCATGGCTAATTGCAGAGAGAAGCTCGAAATCAGTAAAAAAACATAAGGGGAGGGCTGCATACCTTTACTCTTTTGAAAGCAGTTTTAAAAAAACAATGCATTGAGGCAATACAGTTATCCTTTAACTCTTGTAGTGCCTGGGTAGCAGTGTGGTAACTAGGAATCACTGGGGCCCACAGCAAAACTATGACGGGGTCCCTATCCTTGCTTCATCCACAGTGGTTTTCTGGGAGGAGGTTATATCTGTCACAGGAAAAATAAATACATGGGGCCCCTTGGCTCCTGGGGCCCCATGCGGTTGCTCCCCCTGCACCCTGGTAGTTACACCCCTGCTTGGAAGGTTTTGTACCTATGCATTAGACCAAAGCAAGTGCCTGTATGGGAACAGATGACGTGTGATTTTATTAGTCTTTGCCGCACATGTGTGCAACATAATTGCACCGCACCATGTTTGGTCGCGGAGCGATTACATTACACGAGTAACATCATGTGTGATGTATTTCTCTATAGTGTACCTATTTAAAGGGGAATGTTGGAGGGTAGAATTGGAGATAATGAAGTGACCTGATCTTGCATAGCTCTGTTTAATGTATTTCTCTATAGTGTACCTATTTAAAGGGGAAGTTGGAGGGTAGGAAGTAGAGGATATGAAGTGAACATGATCTTAGCACAGCTCTGTGTATGTATTTCTCTATAGTGTACCTATTTAAAGGGGAATGTTGGTGGGTAGGAAGTGGAGAATAATGAAGTGAACCTGATCTTAGCACATCTCTGTGTAATGTTTTCTCAATAGTGTACCTATTTAAATGGGAATGTTGAGGGTAGGAAGTGGAGGATAAGAAGTATCCTGATCTTAGCACAGCTCTGTGTAATGTATTTCTCTATAGTGTACCTATTTAAAGGGGAATGTTGGTGGGTAGGAAGTGGAGAATAATGAAGTGAACCTGATCTTGGCACATCTCTGTGTAATGTATTTCTCAATAGTGTACCTATTTAAATGGGAATTTGGAGGGTAGGAAGTGAGGATAAGGAAGTGATCCTGATCTTAGCACAGCTCTGTGTAATGTATTTCTCTATAGTGTACCTATTTAAATGGGAATGTTGGAGGGTAGGAAGTGGAGGATAAGGAAGGATCCTGATCTGAGCACATCTCTGTGTAATGTATTTCTCTATAGTGTACCTATTTAAAGGGGAATGTTGGAGAGTAGGAAGTGGGGATAATGAAGTGAACCTGATCTTAGCACAGCTCTGTGTAATGTATTTCTCAATAGTGTCCCTATTAAAGGGAAATGTTGGTGGGTAGGATTAGTAGAGAATAATGTAGTGAACCTGACTTAGCACATCTCTGAGTAATGTATTTCTCAATAGTGTACCTATTTAAAGGGAATGTTGGAGGGTAGGAAGTGGGGATAAGGAAGTGATCCTGATCTTAGCACAGCTCTGTGTAATGTATTTTCTCATAGTGCACCTATTTAAAGGAATGTTGGAGAGTAGGAAGTGGAGGATAATGAAGTGAACCTGATCTTAGCACAGCTCTGTGTAATGTATTTCTCAATAGTGTACCTATTTAAAGGGAAATGTTGTGGGTAGGATTAGTGGGAGGTAATGTAGTGAACCTGATCTTAGCACAGCTCTGTGTAATGTATTTCTCAATAGTGTCCCTATTTAAAGGGGGAATGTTGGAGTAGGAATGGAGGATAATGAGTGAACCTGATCTAGTACTCCTCTGTGTAATGTATTTCTCAATAGTGTACCTATTTAAAGGAGAATGTTGGAGGGTAGGAAGTGGAGGATATGAAGTGAACAGATCTTAGCACAGCCTGTGAATGTATTTCTCATAGTGTACCTATTTAAAGGAGAATGTTGAGGGTAGGAAGTGGAGGATAATGAAGTGAACATGATCTTAGCACAGCTCTGTGTAATGTATTTCTCAATAGTGTCCCTATTTAAAGGGGGAATGTTGAGGGTAGTAGAGGAGCCAAACTTATAAAAAGCTCATTGGGGAGGCAGATACCTTTTACAGAACAGAAGAGATGTTATAATTAAATATCTTATTACAAATACATTGTACAGTAATTAAAGGGCATGTCCACCCCCAAAACTATAATCCCCCCAACCCCCAACTACTGGCCCAATTATGTAGTGTAGTGTAATCCTTACCCACATCCCAGCTCCATCTGGTTCTCCTGTAGTCCCCCCCAAAGTCCCAAAAACTGCCCCCCCAGGAGATAGCAGAGTCCATATAGGGCACTGCCTCCTACCTGGCCTCCGGGAGAAGTTTTGCCATGCGTACTGCTGCCCTTCTCCCCCTCCCTCTCCCTCCCTCTCCGGATTCCCTCCCCTAGCTTAAAATCCTTTAGTTATAAGATTCCCCATGCCTGCCCAGCCCCACCGCTATATTTCTATGTTTAGAAAGCTCCCCAAACTTTACTTACTCTCCTCTTTCCTCCACCGAAGTGAGCTGCCGCAGCCGCGTCCGAGATTGGCTGCCGCTCAGCCAATCACAGACGCGGCTGCCGGTCCCGCCCCTCTGCTTGCATTTTCTCGCAAGCAGAGGGCCGGGAGCGCGCGGAGGAAAGAGGGGAGGTAAGTAGAGTTTGGGGGAGTTTTCTTAAAATATAAATATAGCGGTTGGGGCTGGGCTGGCAGGGGGCATCTTATATCAAAAAATAAATTTTAGGGTGGACATACCCTTTAACTGGTAAAAATAGCAAACAACTGACAAGCAATCATTTTCTTTTGTTTTAAGGGTGGACATGCCTTTTAAAACTACTTCCCCAGGAGAGTTATTGTATGCCATTGAATACTGCTTTATACAGATCTGGGCCAATATGCAGTATCTAACCAGGGAAAATGAAATTTGGCACTAATTGAATATTTTATCAAAGTACAGTATGTTGAAAAACACTTAGTCATTACTTGCTGTTAAAAATGTTGCCCTCCAAATGTTTAAGCACTTTGTGAAAGCTTTTTATCTGAGTGCGCTTGTATCCCTCCGTTCCTCTCATCTTCTGTACCTAGCAGAAGGAGCGAAGCTGGCGGGCGCTGGCTGGCGTTTTAGTTAAACTAATGGGTAGAATTACCGGGAACACCTCTATCGTCTGATTCACTGGCACTGAATACAGAGCAATATCGATCCCTGCTGCTTGTTCTTTAACCCTTTACAGACCAGATTCTTCAGCTTGGTGTGTAGTCTACCTATGGGCTGCGGGATTGTCTATAGGGTGGGAGCACTGAGGGTGTGCGGCACGTGAACTCACAAGTGAATTGACTTAATCTTTGAAAGTGGGTTTGGCTAATAGTTAATGTTTTTCTAAGGTGTTGGGGGCTGGCTAACTGGTGAGCTGGACGGCTGGCTTAACACTGATGGGTGAACTAGACGGATGGCTTAAAGGAATAGTTCACTGCAAAGAAGACCTTTGATTGACGACCAGGAAGTTAAGAAATTTTCCTTTCACGCAATCCTCTGCTGTCACACTGACAGGTCCTGACCGTTCCTGTGTTCTGATCCTTGTATGTAAAATGTATTTTTCCTCATGTCTATTAACAACTGTGAAACTCCATGGAAATGTTGGCGCTATTAAATCTATAATAATAATAAAATGATAATGTTCATTGACAGTTGTACATACATTAGAAGGATTGTGGAAGCACTCCAATTAGCTAAATTATAACTACATTTTGCGGAAGTGTTACTGATCTGGTAAACATTTATACAGAGAAAAATATCAATGCACATTCCTGGGCCCCATACAATATCATAATACCTGCACACTGGCATACATTATAAACATAGAAAAGATAATCATGCACTTCCTGGCCCCATACAATACATAATACCTGCACACTGGCATACATTATAAACATAGAAAATAATCAATGCACATTCCTGGGCCCCATACAATATCATACCTGCACACTGGCTACATTATAAACATAGAAAGATAATCAAAGCACATTCCTGGGCCCCACACAATATCATATATCTGCACCTGGCATACATATAAACATAGAAAAGATAATCAATGCACATTCCTGGGCCCCACACAAAATCTATTATCTGCACCTGGCATACATTATAACAAAGGGTTTAGTATACATTACTGTGATCACATGAATGAAAGCCTTCCAAACACATCAGGTACCCCAGCTGGAAGGTCCTAACTCTCAACCTTTTACTTCGATTACCATTAGCAAACTTTGCATTTCTCATAGTTGCACATTTAAATTAAAGCACTGGATGGATGGCCTCTTCCCTCATTTAAAAAAGCCAAAGGGCTGGGGGGAAGTGAAAAAGCCTGTATATTGATCCATGTGCAAGTATGAGAAATGAAAAGTTTGCTAATGGTAATTGAAGTAAATAAGGTTGAAGTTAGGACCTTTCAGACTGTTGTTAGCTTGACGTGGTTGGAAGGCTTTCATTCATGTGATCACAGTAATGTATCTTAAACCCCTTTGTTTATAATTTATGCCAGTGTGCAGATAATGATATGTATGGGGCCCAGAATGTGCATTGATTATCTTTTCTATGTTTATATGTATGCCAGTGTGCATAATATGATATTGTATGGGCCTAGGAATGTGCATTGATTAACTTTTCTATCATTGACATTTGTACGTGAAGCTTGTACAGGTGAACTTGGACCCCACACAATGTACAATGCTGACGATAGGACCACTTTTTTATGGGTCACAATGCACAGTGATACTTCCAATCTCTGTTATTGTAGACTTTAAAGGATTCTCAACCACTGCCCTTCAGAACAGCAAAGACAAACCATGGCCATTTCTACACCCATAAGTTTTCTAGCTGGTAATTTAGTCATTTCCACACAAATCCTTTTCGCCACTGCCCTCACCCCTGTTCCCCCCCCCCCCCCCGTACTAGGTCTATTAAATTGTACTTGTGGACCATCTGACCAGATGGTCTATGAATACCCTACCTTCCTGCGGGTGCCTCTTTGCAATTGCACAAATCAACTGTGGAAAGGTAGGGCCATACAAACCACAAGTGCAACTTCAGAGACCTAGTACAGAGGATCTAGCCCAAATCCATAGATGAGAACCTAGTGGTTTTGGTCCTCACCCTGGGAAATCTTTAATATTCTCTGCAGTAGAAAACTCCTGCATTTGTATTGGGTTGTGTCTCGCTTGACACCAAGATATTCAACTTTAGAAACCAGCTGTAAATGTAAATAGTCTCTATAATTATCATGGGAACATTCCCTCCGACTTTATTCTGCAAGGCAGTTAAATACACTTGTTATATATCAAACCTTTGCTACAGAAGGCCGTGATTCTGCATGGAAATAGGTTACATATTTTTAGGAACCATTTTATTTTTTTCAGAGTATGATAAAGCATTAAATGAATGGGTCCGTCTTCTTTACAGAGAACACAGTCATTCAATCTCGCTGTCCTTGAAAAGTTATTATTCCTCAAGTCGTCTGTGACTCTGGCCTAATTAGAAAGCTATCAGAGTTTTTATTAGACTGATGTATATACATTTTAATCTCTTTTGCCACTCCATCGCTTCTATAGTGATCTGCCATACAAGCGTGTAATATAAATTTCAGCTAATCATTTTTAGATTGAGAAATTTAAATTACAATCCACAGAAACGGGAGGGGAAACTGCTAAAAACATTAAGTTAATTGGAATTTTTCCCCCTGCTAAATATAATTTAACCCCCCCCTCTCTATTTGCAGTATTAGCAAACAGATTAGTTAGGGAAACTATAATTCACCAGAGGTAGGAGATTTGTATTCCTACCTCCCTGTTTGCAGCGTTCAAAAGAGCGATCACAGTACCACCAAACACTCAATTAAAACAAACCGTTTTAAAGGCTTCTCATTTATTCTTTAAAGCTCAACAATGATAAAAGTTTGTGTTAAGGTGGATACAAACCATACACAATTTGCCCGATCGACCGACATTTCAGTGTAAGGCGGCTCCGCCAATCGCTGACGTTTCCTTCGTCCGGATTGGACGAATGCACGATCAGACGGGTCAGAAAACCATGACCGATCGTTCGGTCCTCTATGGACCGCAAGATCTGTTGAGGCTTACTGTTGACACGGCTGCTTTTGCGCGACTGACAGTTATTCCTCCTGGCCCACCAGTCGACCTCGATCGGTCGGCCAGGAGTGATTGTATGGTGTGTACCCACCTTTACACAATAAATAAGACTTATTTACCGCATGCCAATGAATTTGTTCGAATCAGTTATCGATTATGAAAAGCAGTTTTCTGATTGCATGCTGGACAATACTAAGTAGTTAATTGAAAGCGTATGTCGGGTCAGACAGAGGATTTTCCATCTGCCGAATCTTCCATCGTGGTATAAGGTGGGAAATTGACTGATTTTTCCTAGGAAGAAACACTTGTATTCTAAAGGGGATCAAACGAAATTGCAGATCCCATTTTGGGCAGAAGTATAAGTGAATTGTACGGCTCATTAATGTATATAAAGTACTTTTCCCCACTGATCATGTCTGTCCCACTGGATATCCCTGTCTGTGCAGGGATATATCTATATGTTTAAGATGGGTTCACACACTAATGATAAATGGCCGCCACCGTTGATATAGGGAGTCTGCCGTAGCTCAGGGAAATCTGCAGTTATGAGCGTTCTCCCTATGCAATGCTCAGGGCCGAGTAGCGCGATTGTTAGAAAACGACAGACAGAATCTTGCATATCATCCACGTGTGTATCCAGATTTACAGTTGTTAGGGATTCTTTTTATTATAAATCGGGAAATAATTTTTCTGATCCCTAGGCAATTAAACAACAAAAACTATAAATATGATTTGCAGAAACTTAACATTGAGTTTTCCCTCGAATATAAAGTATTTCTCATTAATAAATTCTCTGCTATTGTTTAACTTTGTTCAATATTTACTATATAATGATAATTCTAATCACCGCTAACTTATGGACTGAGCTTCATCAATTAATCTCACTGTTACTAGTACCACACAATGCAACCTGTGTCCTTGTACCTTTATATAGATACAGATCTCCTCAGTGACTTCTAAATCCTTATAATTACAGTAGGGATACATTATCCTTTATAATACAGAGCGGTACCCAGATGTTCCCTGTATAACTCGTCTGTGTCCTTGTACCTTTATATAGACCAAACTCCTCAGTGACTTCTAATATACTTATAGTTTACAGTAGGGGTATCATTATCCCTTATAATACATGAGTGTACCCAGATTCCCTGTATAACTCAGTCTGTGACCTTGTACCATTATTAGATACAGAACTCCTCAGTGACTTCTAATATCCTTATAATTACATTAGTGGATACATTATCCCTTATAATACATGAGTGGTACCAGAGTTCCCTGTATAACTCATTCTGTGTCCTTGTACCTTTATATGACACAAACTCCTCAGTGACTCTATATACTTATATTTTACAGTAGAGATACATTATCCCTTATAATACATGAGTGGTATCCAGAGTTCCCTGTATAACTCAGTCTGTGTCCTTGTACCATTATATAGATACAGACTCCTCAGTGACTTCTAATATCCTTATAATTTCAGTAGGGGATACATTATCCCTTTATATGATGGTACCCAGAGTTCCCTTGTATAACTTAGTCTGTGTCCTTGTACCTTTATATGGACACGGAACTCCTCAGTGACTTTTAATATCCTTATAATTACAGTAGGGATACATTATCCCTTATAATACAGTGATTGGTACCCAGAGTTCCCTGGATAACTCAGTCTGTGTCCTTGTACCTTTATATACACACACAACTCCTCTGTGATTTCTTATCTTAAATTTACGTAGGGGATACATTATCCCTTATAATACATGAGTGGTACCCAGAGTTCCCTGTATAACTCAGTCTGTGTCCTTGACCTTTATATAGACACAGAACTCCTCAGTGACTTCTAATATCCTTTAATTTACAGTAGGAGATCATTATCCCTTAATATACACGAGTGGTACCCAGAGTTCCCTGTATAACTGAGTCTGTGTCCTTGTACCTTATATAGACACAGAACTCCTCAATGACATCTTATACCTTATAATGTACAGTAGGGATACATTATCCCTTATAATACACGAGTGGTACCCAGAGTTCCCTGTATAACTGAGTCTGTGTCCTTGTATATTTATATGGACGCAGAACTCTCAGTGACTTCTAATATCCTTATAATGTACAGTAGGGGATACATTATCCCTTATAATACATGAGTGGTACCCAGAGTTCCCTGTATAACTGAGTCTGTGTCCTTGTATATTTATTAGACACAGAACTCCTCAGTGACTTCTAATATCCTTATAATGTACAGTAAGGGATACATTATCCCTGGACCCTGATAATACATGAGTGGTACCCAGAGTTTCCTGTATAACTGAGTCTGTGCCTTGTACCTTTATATAGACACAGAACTCCTCAGTGACTTCTAATATCCTTCTAATTTTACAGGAGGGTATCATTATCCTTATAATACATGAGGGTACCCAGAGTTCCCTGTGTAACTCAGTCTGTGTCCTTGTACTTTTATTGACCAGAACCCCTTTAATCTTTAAAACCCTTAAATTTACCCCTTCCGTGATTCTTATGGAATCCAACTTAAAACATTACTCTTATGCCACATTTACCCAACTTCTCTAACAGATTAACAGCTAATAATGGATGTTCTCCCTCCCCCAAAACTGGCACCCATGACTGTGGTGCAGCTGTTTTGGGGAAGATACAATGATATGCTTGTGTTTCCTCTCAATAGTATCTTGCGTTTTCTCATGCTGCAATTTCCTGTTTCTTCCAGAAGGTGTCAGCATGTCCTTCATTGTGAAGTATAGACCAGTTAGCAACATAAAGGTGATACCGTTTTTTGACTGGCTGAACCAACCATGCCAAGCTTCAGAACATTCCAGTTCCTTTTCCAGGCTAATTACATTAAAGCTTTTGTGAATTTTATTAATGAGGTTTAAAATGGCAGAACGTGAATTAGAAATGGTTTTTATAACACATAAGATTATTTTGACATTATTTATTAAATGGCCAAGATTTTAGTTTCTTTTTTTAAAGTAAAAACTGGTGACCTGTAGTTATGTGCCTGCAACCCCAACTTTTATTAAAATATTCCATGTATTTGTTACCAGATATTTGATCAGGTCCTTTTCAGTGTAAAAGGTATCCCCACCTCCCCCAAGAGCTCATAGCTTTTTTTATGAGTTTGAGCATGTGCGTGGGAGCAGCAGGGGATCGGCAGTTTTTTGTCTGTGATGTCAGCAGTCACAGCCTTGATTGACAGCATAGAGGGAGGAGCCAGAATGGAGGCATAAATTATACTTAAATATCTGGTTAATAAACTCTAATATGTGCTGAAACATCTGTTGAGGGCAGGTAACGGACAGTTCTTGTTTTAAGGGTGGACATGCCCTTTAGAGGGTATCTCCATTGAGGAAAAGCATTTTTTTAAAGGTTATTTTAAGTACACCATCCCCCAACCCTCCCCTACCCTTCTTTCCCCAGAATTCCCTTTCGCTTGCAGCAGCATGGGAAAGTTGTGGTAGCTCCTGGGGGTGTCTTCCCTGTGCGGGGGGTGCTGTCACTCAATGTGCATCATCATGGTAGCAGACCACCCACTTGGCTGCAGTTAGAAATCCTTTCCTCCCTGACCTCTCTAAGTTCATTTTTACAGCTGATCATGCGAGAGAGACAGGGGAGGAAAAGTTAAAACCCTCTTCCCACAACTGTAACAAAGGCAGGGGGATTGTGTTGTTTTTTAATAAAGATTTTTGTGTCTAACTCTGTGAGGGGGGTTGAAAAGGGATCTAAGATTGATTTCATAGGGGAGCTGGGAATATGAGGCAATCTGGTATGGGAGGGGCTGGGAGTGAGAAAAAAGTAGTACCTGACTACTCCTCCATTAATGTGAAGTCGCAAGCTGCTGTGTTGTGGAATCGAGCAACAAGTCGATCACACAGACGCAGTACTGACGGATCCTCTCACGTTCTTCGCATGCACTAAAGGAACACGCGGGTCGGACATTTCCCAGGCGCAGTCGCTGAAAGTGGGCGAACCTACACTATCCACAGCGTTCAAGAAGAAACTCATTGACTACTGCTCATCACACAGGATACTGCGGTACATTTCCACCTACACACATCTATCCTTACTATCCAGGTGACTTTTTCAGTGGGACATACCCGTTAATAAAGAGCTAAACCTGGCATTATGGCCTACCAGGGACAATACTAAATAGCTACTGTTACTGCTTCTATTGCATTTCTAGCAGAAGATAATATGTTGGTAACTAATTCTCTATTTTAAAAAGTCCAAACCCTGAGTTTTCATGTTCAAATCTTTAAATACACAATTTTTTTTGCAATTTTCTTTCGGCCATCGTGCTATAGTGTGTAATGTGAGTAATTGCGATGTTGACAGACAGACCATGCCACTTTAAGCAAAGCCAATCACATTAAAGGACACCTATACTCACCTCACCCTCGCTCCTCTTCCTCCATAGCCTCACTAGTACCCAGGGGGAGACCTAAAATCGCTAAGTCCTCACCCTGGGTACTTTCCCTAACTCCTGCACTACATACCGCAAATCTGCTTCGCCTCGCTCCATTCCTCCGCTCTTCCTGCTTCAGTGACAGATCGCGAGGCAGCCAATAGGAGATACGCTCTGCAAGGAGGCGTGTCTTCCAATTGGCTGCCTCGCGACTATCACTGACAGTAGAAGAGAGGTGGAACAGTGTGGATCGGCGAAGCAGATTTGCGGTAAGTAGTGAAGGAGTTGGAATAACCCAGGTTTAGGACTTAGCGATTTTAGTCCTCACCCTGGGTACTATGCTGCAGTGGATCGGGGAAAAGGTGAGTATAATTGTCCTTTAAACTTTTTTGGAACTTAAACCAAAATGTGTTCTGATTGCAGTTTATTTTCACAAACTACTTCCTGTCCCCATTATGATGGAATTCTATTTTTAGATGTGATTGAGCCTTTCAGTGATAGAACTGGGTTTTTTTTTTTGCCATTGTACAATTGGTCACATTTTATAGCTGCAGGACTAGACTGAATCTGTCTGTTAATAATTAATAAACTTATCACGGTAGAACTTTCGATACCTGAAACCGAACACACCAGAACCTGTCTCTTTGGCCTTTTGGAACAAGACAATTGGAACAAACGCACAATAACCCTAATAACAATAACTCCAATACATATTATTTTATGCCCGTAAGGCTAAAGTTCCTAAATGGATGTCCCCATGCAAAACAATGGATTAATCTGGCAAAATTCTCTACCACAAGGCGCTGTCCCACCAGATACGCAAGGTATGGGCTCATGGATCAATTCATACTCACACCTAATGGATAGACAGTGCTGGGATACGCCTCCCCCACCCTCTCAACCAGCTTCCTCTCCTTACCCCCATTATGCCAAGTTTGATATGACCAATAGAAAATAAGTATTTTAAATACGCATAAGGAACAAATAAACAAAATTTAAAAAACAGTCCTGGGTCCAGGAGGTAGGATTCATACTTTCTACCTTCCACTATAATGTCTATGAAGAAAACTGCATCTACCAGCTTCCAGAGTGCTCCAGCACTATCTTTAATACAGGCTTCCCACTCTAGAATTAGCTTTACCCCACAGGGTTTTCCCAGCTCAGTAGGTTCGTCTTCTTTTTTCTCCATTTACACCTATGGCCTTGGACTACTCATTAGTTCATTTGGATTCCAGAATCACCTGAATGCTGATGATACCCAGATCTCCTACAGACAACCAGTTCCCCGACTGCCTTAGTTCCGTCTCTGCCTTTTGTCCTCCCGCTCCTCAAACTGAACATGAATCCTCAGGATCTGTTCCCTTCCCTAGACTTATTATTAATATTAACGACAGATATTTTCATTCATCTGCCTGGGAATAACGCGAGATTCAGATCTTTCCTTTAAACCCCATACAATTTCCTTTTTAACCCCCCCACTTAACAACTCCTGTCGGTACCACTCAAAAGCATCTATTGCATTTGTCCCTTCCTCTCGCATGTCCGCTGGAGCCACTTCAATTCATCCTAAACTCTGCTGCCCGGCTCATTCATCTTTCTTTCTT
The DNA here is from genome assembly GCA_019447015.1 of Hymenochirus boettgeri. NCBI lineage: Eukaryota > Metazoa > Chordata > Amphibia > Anura > Pipidae > Hymenochirus > Hymenochirus boettgeri. The sequence continues at coordinate 10,547,013 of CM033476.1, read as the reverse complement.
CCTTCTGTAACGTCTCTCCTCTGTCAGTCCCTCCACTGGTTGCCCATCACGCAAAGGATCCAGTTCAATCTGCTGTCACTATCCAACACGCCCCTCCATATATCCCACCCATCCTATAAAGCACTATCCAACACGCCCCTCCATATATCTACCCTATCCTATAAAGCACTATCCAACACAGCCCCTCATCATATATCACCCTATCCAATAAAGCACTACCAACACACCCCTCCATAATATCTCACCCTATCCTATAAAGCACTATCCAACACAGCCCCTCCATATATCTCACCCTATCCTATAAAGCACTATCCAACACAGCCCTCCATATTCTTACCCTATCCTATAAAGCCTATCCAACACAGCCCTCCTATATCTTACCCTATCCTATAAACACTATCCAACACAGCCCTCCATATATCTCACCCTATCCTATAAGTATATCCAACACAGCCCTCCATATATCTCACCCTATCCTATAAAGTACTATCCAACACAGCCCTCCATATCTCACCCTATCCTATAAAGCACTATCCAACACAGCCCCTCCATATATCTCACCCTATCCTATAAAGCACTATCCAATCCACCCCTTCATATATCTCCGAGCTGATCCACAGTATCCATCCAGACGCAACCTCCGCTCTGCAAATTATAACCCTCCTCTCATCCACCTTGTCACCTCTTCCCATGCCTGCATTCAGTTTTACTTGGCTGCCCCTCTGCTCTGGAACTCCCTTCCTCTGTCTTTCTGTCACTCACCGTCCCTTAAGACCTTCAAACGTACCTCAAAAACCACCACTTCAGGCACCATATAACCTGGTCTAGACAGCACCCATCTCACTGACCCCCACCTGATCCTAACCGCCTCTCACACTCCACTGCTAATCTATCTACAGCTTACTGATTCTGTCACCTTTATGTCTCACCCCACATTTCCTCTAGACTGTAGCTCTTTGGCAGAGTCCTCTCTCCTATTGTATCACAGTATTGCTGTAAAAACTCATCACTCTGTTTACTTATATTATGTATTACCTGTGTATGTAATATGTATGACTTTGTACAGTATATATATTATACTCTTGTATGTAATGTATGTTATTATATAATATAATAATATAACCCCCCTGTATGTGATTTCTATGGGAGGAACTGTAAGATTTATAGCCTTATAATCTTACGTTCCAGGGGGAGAAGGAAACCAGAAGCCTCAAAGGGGTAGGTTATAATATATAATGACACCGAACTGTAAATTATAAGGATATTAGAAGTCACCTTGGGTTCCGTGCCCTGTATAAAAGGTACTCGGCCTGCGGCCTCGTACTTTTATATATGGTCCCGGAACTCCTCTGTGACTTCTAATATCCTTATAATTTACAGTTGGGGGTGCATTATCCACTATATAATAATAAAGGAAGGACAAGGGCACTAGCTGGCAGATGAAGCTCCTGCCAGAGGGTTTGTTACTTTTCTTTAGCTATTTATCTTAAACTACCCCATCGCAAATTTTTCATAATCTAATTGCACTGACAGGAAGGCTTTGGGAAGACATTTAGGAATAAGGTGACCAAGAAACACCACATACTCTCATATATTCATCTCTCACATATCAACCAACAAATATGAAGTTTTGCCGTTCCGCCGTTCCAATGGAGTAATGGAATATGCCGAAAGGAAAATCCTGTGTTCTAAGTAAATTATCTTTGGAAATAGGGTAGAAAGTAACAATCAGAAGCTTTTTTGTGCTATATTTCTATGGAACAGAATTTGGATTATTATGATCATTCCATTAGAGAGAGACGAGAAAACTGGATCTACAGTAAATATATCGGTATTCTACACATCCCTGTTATGTGCTGGGATTGTAGTTCAGCAGCATTTAAAGATAAATTGCTCTTTTTTTTTGTACTTTTTTATAGAATCTGGAAAAAGCAGTAACAGTGGTTGAACCTGGTGCATTTGGAATCTTCCCACAATTCTAGGTTGTCGCCTATGTCCAACTTAAACCCACTTGGCAACTTTTTGGATCCTGATTGATTGAGACGGTTCTATTCTAAACAAACCACATTGTGAGCCCAGTTCACACTCCTTGACTCGGTTCTGATATCCAGCATGTGTAGAGCCTGGATCTGATGTATCCAACATTATCATGCGGGCAGGTGTATAGAAAGTTTGGTTTTAGAGAGAAAGGTCACAATCTGCTGTTATAGACCAAAGACCTTTTACTGCACATGAACAATGGGAATATTGATTGGTTTATGTCTATCCACCTGTTACCAAGATATTTATTCTGTGGCCTTGAACTTTTCTACAGCACTGAGCCTCCTCGCTCGGCCGATACGCTGTTGTTTCCTTTTACCTCCTGTCAAAGCTGTGGTCAGCGTGTAGAGCTAGAGAGATGCTGTATGGTGTGTCGTATAGTACAGGGTTTCCCTATGGCACATTGTACTGGACATTCTGTGTTCTTCTACTAAGGTCAAAAGTATCCAAGTGCTATCAGAGACAAGAGAAAAGATTCAACTTCCTGGGGGGAAATCAACTTAATTCCGTCGTTGGGATTTTTACACAATGAATCCTGGGTATGCGGGCAGGACCGAGCTGCCAGAAAATCTTAAGCTCTGTTTCGGTAAGGACCTGGAATAAACTTCCCCCGGCGCTTGTACTTTTGATCACAGTGTTCATAGAAATAAACATCCAGAAATCCAACTACAAACTGTATTTCCCTCTAATTACCCCAATGTTCAGGATGGAATATTCTCCAACAGGTTTGTGGCCGCCTATAAAGAAAGGAAGAGCAGTATCCATCCACTCACATCTGACCACCCTTAGGGGATCTGGAGACCCACCTGTAACCTAAACACATCTCTGGTTATAGGAGCTAGAAATGACAGATTGCCCCAAACCACTCCTCCCAACACTAGATGGAGCCATGGAGTATTTGGTAGCAATGTCCAGTAATATTTGGTTATTGTGTGTGTTTATCATAAGCACAAACCTATACCCTCTTTGGATCTCTTCTCATATCTCCAGCCCCTGTGCTATGGTGGTCCCAGATTGTTGAGCTGATTTGTGAAATTATGTTGGTGGCAGAGGATTTATTGAGGCAAGGCTGCTGGCCAGGAAGTTCATTACCCTCTACAGCTGTGCAAGGAACTTCTATCCAAACAGGTAACTGAACAATCCCCTTATTAGGTACTACAGATCATCTAATTGAAGGGAAACTTTCTGTCTTCTGGACACTAGTTATTTAATGAACGATGTGGCCATTTCTTTTTCCCTTTGGACCAACGACCCCCTCTGTCCACCTCTTCCTTTCTCTGTATTTTTTTCATTCAGTACTATTAACTTTCCCTTTAACCTGGTTGGTATGGGCTCAGAGCAGCCATTACGAACACAGGCAGGTAGTTGCTTCCCATATATTACATCCAGGCCGTTCTCTGTCCTACAGCGAAAAACTCAATGTCAAACTGTAATTTAGCATTGCGCACAACCCTCGTTCCTTCCACGGCTCGCTGGGCGATCAGTCCTACCCTCTCCCACACAATGCTCTTTGTGACAAGGGGACATTGGGGTGAAGCAGCACTTTTGCAGGAGATATGTAAGCTGTTAGATGTTTTGAAGTGTAAAGATTCTAGCTTGACGGAAATCCAGTTGTGAACATAAAGGTGACACAGAAATAGGCGACGGTTCAAATACGTCTCACTGACTGTACCTCTATGGGTGGCACTTCATTAGAATGGCTCTGTACAATGCAGGGCCTTACATAGATGTGCATGGTACTTACCAATTATGGGCAGTGTTAAGCTGGGTACACCCAGTAACGATAAAGCCCCGATAACCATCGGATCCGACGCTCGTTCGGAAAGACCGAAAATTTTCATCGCTGCGCTAGACTCCCTATAGAGGAGTCTACGTGGCCAATTGAAACACACACGTCCCGAGCATTCTCCCTATGATGTGTATAAGGAGAACGCTCGGACTGTGTGTATGCAGATCTTTGAAAGATGACAGACAGGATCTTGCAGATCCGCCATCTTTCACTGATCTGTACTGTGTGTACCCAGCTTAGCTATCTACAGCACAAAGGAACAATTACCTTTTAGTTTCAAAGATTCTGTGAAGTAAGTTTGTTAGATTTGAATTTAAAGGCATCTATACCAAAAATCGGTTATTTTTAAATTGACTATAACTGGAAACTACCAAACCAGTTTTGTATCATCAATCCATGTACAGTGTGGAAGGATGGTAAATAACTCCTGCAATTCTATCACCAATCAGCACCAAACCTTTCCTGTCTCTACAATCCCTCTAATGTCTGTTGTTCCGTGTACCCAATCTCTGTTGTCACTTCATTAGTTCCCAAACTAGAACTCCCCCACTTGTTTCTATAACCCCCCCCAATAACCACAACATTAATCATTGTTCTATATAAACCTCCTGTAACTATAAACGCCACCTATGGTTCTATATAAACCTCCTGAACTATAACACCACCTATGGTTCTTATAAACCTCCTGTAACTTAAACACCAACTATGGTTCCATATAAACCTCTTGTAACTATAACACCACCTATGGTTCCTATAAACCTCCTGTAACTATAACGCCACCTATTGTTCATAACCTCCTGTAACTATAACGCCACCTATTGTTCCATATAAACCTCCTATAACTATAACGCCACCTATGGTTTCCATATAACCTCCTGTACTATAACGCCACCTATGGTTCCATAATAAACCTCCTATACTATAACGCCACCTATGGTTCCATCTAACCTCCTGTACTACAAACGCACCTATTGTTCCATATAAACCTCCTATAACTTAACACCACTATGGTTCCAGCTAAACCTGCCTGTAACTATAACGCCACCTATGGTTCCAATAAACCTCCTATAATTAATACACCAACCTATTGTTCCATCTAAACCTCCTATAATTATAACACCACCTATTGTTCCATCTAAACCTCCTATAATTATAACACACACCTATTGTTTCCATCTAAACCTCCTATACTATAACGCCACCATATGGTTCCATCTAAACCTCCTATAATTATAACGCCACCTATGGTTCCATCTAACCTCCTATATTATAACGCCACCTATGGTTCCATCTAAACCTCCTATAACTATAACGCCACCTATGGTTTCCATCTAAACCTCCTATAACTATAACGCCACCTATGGTTCCATCTAAACCTCCTGTACTATAACGCCACCTATGGTTCCATATAAACCTCCTATAACGATACGCCACCTATGGTTCCATATAAACCTCCTATAACTATAACGCCACCTATGGTTCCATCTAAACCTCTATAACTATAACGCCACCTATGGTTCCATCTAAACCTCCTGTATATAACGCCCCTATTGGTTCCTTATCTACACCTCCTGTACTATAACGTCACCTATGGTTCCATATAAACCCCCTGTAACTATAACGTCCACCTATGGTTCCATATAAACCTCCTGTTAACTATAACGTCACCTTGTTCCATATAACCTCCTTACTATACACCACCTATGGTTCCATATAAACCTCCTGTAACTAAACCCACCTATGGTTCTCTATAAACCTCCTGTAACTTAACTATAAGTCACCTATTGTTCCCATCTAAACCTCCTATAATTATAACACCACCTATTGTTCCATATAAACCTCCTGTAACTATAAAACACCTATGTTCCATATAAACCTACCTTAACTATAACACCACTATGGTTCCATCTAAACCTCCTGTAACTATAACGCCACCTATTGTTCCATATAAACCTCCTATAACTATAACACCACCTATGGTTCCAGCTAAACCTCCTGTAACTATAACGCCACCTATGGTTCCATATAAACCTCCTATAATTATAACACCACCTATTGTTCCATCTAAACCTCCTATAATTATAACACCACCTATTGTTCCATATAAACCTCCTGTAACTATAACACCACCTATGGTTCCATCTAAACCTCCTGTAACTATAACGCCACCTATGGTTCCATATAAACCTCCTGTAACTATAACGCCACCTATGGTTCCATATAAACCTCCTGTAACTATAACGCCACCTATGGTTCTATATAAACCTCCTATAACTATAACGCCACCTATGGTTCCATATAACCTCCTGAACATAACGTCACCTATGGACCCAGCTAAACTCCTGTACTATAACGTCACCTTGTGTCCCCAGCTAAACCTCCTGTAACTATAACACCACCTATGGTTCCATATAAACCTCCTGTAACTATAACCCCACCTATGGTTCCATATAAACCTCCTGTAACTATAACGCCACTATGGTTCCATATAACCTCCCTGTAACTATAACAGCCACCTATGGTTCCATATAAACCTCCTGTAAACTATAACGCCACCTATGGTTCCATCTAAACCTCCTGTAACTATAACTTCTCCTATTGAATTGTTCACATTAAATCCCCAGGCTGTCGTTGTACTTTATAGTTTCTCTTCTTACTGATCCCTTTCATAATTCCTTTTCTTAGGTTTTAATGGCAAGCCTGGTTGGGGATGTCTGTGTTTACTCTATTCTTGTATTACATGCCGTGTGTGTTACAGTCTATTTTTCCTCAATCATGCGTGATCTCTATAGTGTACCTATTTAAAGGGGAATGTTGGAGGGTAGGAAGTGGAGGATAATGAAGTGACCCTGATCTTAGCATAGCTCTGTGTAATGTATTTCTCTATAGTGTACCTATTTAAAGGGGAATGGTGGGTAGGAGTGGAGATAATGAGTGAACCTGATCTTAGCACATCTCTGGTAATGTCTTTCATAGTGTACCTATTTAAAGGGGAATGTTGGAGGGTAGGAAGTAGAGGATAATGAAGTGAACATGATCTTAGCACAGCTCTGTGTAATGTATTTCTCTATAGTGTACCTATTTAAAGGGGAATGTTGGTGGGTAGGAAGTGGAGAATAATGAAGTGAACCTGATCTTGGCACATCTCTGTGTAATGTATTTCTCAGTGTACCTATTTAAATGGGAATGTTTGGGGGTAGGAGTGGAGGATAAGGAAGTGACCTGATCTTAGCACATCTCTGTGTAATGTATTTCTCAATAGTGTACCTATTTAAATGGGAATGTTGGAGGGTAGGAAGTGGAGGATAAGGAAGTGATCCTGATCTGAGCACATCTCTGTGTAATGTATTTCTCTATAGTGTACCTATTTAAAGGGGAATGTTGGAGAGTAGGAAGTGGGGGATAATGAAGTGAACCTGATCTTAGCACAGCTCTGTGTAATGTATTTCTCAATAGTGTCCCTATTTAAAGGGAAATGTTGGTGGGTAGGATTAGTAGAGAATAATGTAGTGAACCTGATCTTAGCACATCTCTGAGTAATGTATTTCTCAATAGTGTACCTATTTAAAGGGGAATGTTGGAGGGTAGGAAGTGGAGGATAAGGAAGTGATCCTGATCTTAGCACAGCTCTGTGTAATGTATTTCTCTATAGTGCACCTATTTAAAGGGGAATGTTGGAGAGTAGGAAGTGGAGGATAATGAAGTGAACCTGATCTTAGCACAGCTCTGTGTAATGTATTTCTCAATAGTGTACCTATTTAAAGGGAAATGTTGGTGGGTAGGATTAGTGGAGGATAATGTAGTGAACCTGATCTTAGCACAGCTCTGTGTAATGTATTTCTCAATAGTGTCCCTATTTAAAGGGGGAATGTTGGAGGGTAGGAAGTGGAGGATAATGAAGTGAACCTGATCTTAGTACAGCTCTGTGTAATGTATTTCTCAATAGTGTACCTATTTAAAGGAGAATGTTGGAGGGTAGGAAGTGGAGGATAATGAAGTGAACATGATCTTAGCACAGCTCTGTGTAATGTATTTCTCAATAGTGTCCCTATTTAAAGGGGGAATGTTGGAGGGTAGTAAGAGGAGCACAAACTTATAAAAAGCTCATTGGGGAGGCAGATACCTTTTACAGAACAGAAGAGATGTTATAATTAAATATCTTATTACAAATACATTGTACAGTAATTAAAGGGCATGTCCACCCCCAAAACTATAATCCCCCCAACCCCCAACTACTGGCCCCATTATGTAGTGTAGTGTAATCCTTACCTCACATCCCAGCTCCATCTGGTTCTCCTGTAGTCCCCCCCCAAAGTCCCAAAAACTGCCCCCCAGGAGGATAGCAGAGTCCATATAGGGCACTGCCTCCTACCTGGCCTCCGGGAGAAGTTTTGCCATGCGTACTGCTGCCCTTCTCCCCCTCCCTCTCCCTCCCTCTCCGGATTCCCTCCCCTAGCTTAAAATCCTTTAGTTATAAGATTCCCCATGCCTGCCCAGCCCCACCGCTATATTTCTATGTTAGAAAGCTCCCCAAACTTTACTTACTCTCCTCTTTCCTCCACCGAAGTGAGCTGCCGCAGCCGCGTCCGAGATTGGCTGCCGCTCAGCCAATCACAGACGCGGCTGCCGGTCCCGCCCCTCTGCTTGCATTTTCTCGCAAGCAGAGGGCCGGGAGCGCGCGGAGGAAAGAGGGGAGGTAAGTAAGTTTGGGGGAGTTTTCTTAAAATATAAATATAGCGGTTGGGGCTGGGCTGGCAGGGCGCATCTATATCAAAAATAAATTTTAGGGGACATACCCTTTAACTGGTAAAAATAGCAAACAACTGACAAGCAATCATTTTCTTTTTTGTTTTAAGGGTGGACATGCCTTTTAAAACTACTTCCCCAGGAGAGTTATTGTATGCCATTGAATACTGCTTTATACAGATCTGGGCCAATATGCAGTATCTAACCAGGGAAAATGAAATTTGGCACTAATTGAATATTTTATCAAAGTACAGTATGTTGAAAAACACTTAGTCATTACTTGCTGTTAAAAATGTTGCCCTCCAAATGTTTAAGCACTTTGTGAAAGCTTTTTATCTGAGTGCGCTTGTATCCCTCCGTTCCTCTCATCTTCTGTACCTAGCAGAAGGAGCGAAGCTGGCGGGCGCTGGCTGGCGTTTTAGTTAAACTAATGGGTAGAATTACCGGGAACACCTCTATCGTCTGATTCACTGGCACTGAATACAGAGCAATATCGATCCCTGCTGCTTGTTCTTTAACCCTTTACAGACCAGATTCTTCAGCTTGGTGTGTAGTCTACCTATGGGCTGCGGGATTGTCTATAGGGTGGGAGCACTGAGGGTGTGCGGCACGTGAACTCACAAGTGAATGTGACTTAATCTTTGAAAGTGGGTTTGGCTTAATTAAGTTAATGGTTCTAAGGTGTTGGGGGCTGGCTAACTGGTGAGCTGGACGGCTGGCTTAACACTGATGGGTGAACTAGACGGATGGCTTAAAGGAATAGTTCACTGCAAAAGAGAGCTTTGATTGACGACCAGGAAGTTAAGAAATTTTCCTTTCACGCAATCCTCTGCTGTCACACTGACAGGTCCTGACCGCTTCCTGGTTCTGATCCTTGTATGTAACATGTACGTTTTCCTCATGTCTATTAATACAACTGTGAAACTCCATGGAAGATGTTGGCGCTATATAAATCTATAATAATAATAAAAATGATAATGTTCATTGACAGTTGTACATACATTAGAAGGATTGTGGAAGCACTCCAATTAGGCTAAATTATAACTACATTTTGCGGAAGTGGTACTGATCTGGTCAAACATTTATACAGAGAAAAGATAATCAATGCACATTCCTGGGCCCCATACAATATCATAATACCTGCACACTGGCATACATTATAAACATAGAAAAGATAATCATGCACTTCCTGGGCCCCATACAATACATAATACCTGCACACTGGCATACATTATAAACATAGAAAATAATCAATGCACATTCCTGGGCCCCATACAATATCATACCTGCACACTGGCTACATTATAAACATAGAAAGATAATCAAAGCACATTCCTGGGCCCCACACAATATCATATATCTGCACCTGGCATACATATAAACATAGAAAAGATAATCAATGCACATTCCTGGGCCCCACACAAAATCTATTATCTGCACCTGGCATACATTATAACAAAGGGTTTAGTATACATTACTGTGATCACATGAATGAAAGCCTTCCAAACACATCAGGTACCCCAGCTGGAAGGTCCTAACTCTCAACCTTTTACTTCGATTACCATTAGCAAACTTTGCATTTCTCATAGTTGCACATTTAAATTAAAGCACTGGATGGATGGCCTCTTCCCTCATTTAAAAAAGCCAAAGGGCTGGGGGGAAGTGAAAAAGCCTGTATATTGATCCATGTGCAAGTATGAGAAATGAAAAGTTTGCTAATGGTAATTGAAGTAAATAAGGTTGAAGTTAGGACCTTTCAGACTTTGTTAGCTTGACGTGGTTGGAAGGCTTTCATTCATGTGATCACAGTAATGTATCTTAAACCCCTTTGTTTATAATTTATGCCAGTGTGCAGATAATGATATGTATGGGGCCCAGAATGTGCATTGATTATCTTTTCTATGTTTATATGTATGCCAGTGTGCATAATATGATATTGTATGGGCCTAGGAATGTGCATTGATTAACTTTTCTATCATTGACATTTGTACGTGAAGCTTGTACAGGTGAACTTGGACCCCACACAATGTACAATGCTGACGATAGGACCACTTTTTTATGGGTCACAATGCACAGTGATACTATCCAATCTCTGTTATTGTAGACTTTAAAGGATTCTCAACCACTGCCCTTCAGAACAGCAAAGACAAACCATGGCCATTTCTACACCCATAAGTTATTCTAGCTGGTAATTTGTCATTTCCACACAAATCCTTTTCGCCACTGCCCTCACCCCTGTTCCCCCCCCCCCCCCCGTACTAGGTCTATTAAATTGTACTTGTGGACCATCTGACCAGATGGTCTATGAATACCCTACCTTCCTGCGGGTGCCTCTTTGCAATTGCACAAATCAACTGTGGAAAGGTAGGGCCATACAAACCACAAGTGCAACTTCAGAGACCTAGTACAGAGGATCTAGCCCAAATCCATAGATGAGAACCTAGTGGTTTTGGTCCTCACCCTGGGAAATCTTTAATATTCTCTGCAGTAGAAAACTCCTGCATTTGTATTGGGTTGTGTCTCGCTTGACACCAAGATATTCAACTTTTAGAAACCAGCTGTAAATGTAAATAGTCTCTATAATTATCATGGGAACATTCCCTCCGACTTTATTCTGCAAGGCAGTTAAATACACTTGTTATATATCAAACCTTTGCTACAGAAGGCCGTGTTCTGCATGGAAATAGGTTACAATTTTTAGGAACCATTTTATTTTTTCAGAGTATGATAAAGCATTAAATGAATGGGTCCGTCTTCTTTACAGAGAACACAGTCATCAATCTCGCTGTCCTTGAAAAGTTATTATTCTCAAGTCGTCTGTGACTCTGGCCTAATTAGAAAGCTATCAGAGTTTTTATTAGACTGATGTATATACATTTTAATCTCTTTTGCCACTCCATCGCTTCTATAGTGATCTGCCATACAAGCGTGTAATATAAATTTCAGCTAATCATTTTTAGATTGAGAAATTTAAATTACAATCCACAGAAACGGGAGGGGAAACTGCTAAAAACATTAAGTTAATTGGAATTTTTCCCCCTGCTAAATATAATTTAACCCCCCCCTCTCTATTTGCAGTATTAGCAAACAGATTAGTTAGGGAAACTATAATTCACCAGAGGTAGGAGATTTGTATTCCTACCTCCCTGTTTGCAGCGTTCAAAAGAGCGATCACAGTACCACCAAACACTCAATTAAAACAAACCGTTTTAAAGGCTTCTCATTTATTCTTTAAAGCTCAACAATGATAAAAGTTTGTGTTAAGGTGGATACAAACCATACAAATTTGTCCCGATCGACCGACATTTCAGTGTAAGGCGGCTCCGCCAATCGCTGACGCTTTCCTTCGTCCGGATTGGACGAATGCACGATCAGACGGGTCAGAAAACCATGACCGATCGTTCGGTCCTCTATGGACCGCAAGATCTGTTGAGGCTTACTGTTGACACGGCTGCTTTTGCGCGACTGACAGTTATTCCTCCTGGCCCACCAGTCGACCTCGATCGGTCGGCCAAGGAGTGATTGTATGGTGTGTACCCACCTTTACACAATAAATAAGACTTATTTACCGCATGCCAATGAATTTGTTCGAATCAGTTATCGATTATGAAAAGCAGTTTTCTGATTGCATGCTGGACAATACTAAGTAGTTAATTGAAAGCGTATGTCGGGTCAGACAGAGGATTTTCCATCTGCCGAATCTTCCATCGTGGTATAAGTGTGGGAAATTGACTGATTTTTCCTAGGAAGAAACACTTGTATTCTAAAGGGGATCAAACGAAATTGCAGATCCCATTTTGGGCAGAAGTATAAGTGAATTGTACGGCTCATTAATGTATATAAAGTACTTTTCCCCACTGATCATGTCTGTCCCACTGGATATCCCTGTCTGTGCAGGGATATATCTATATGTTTAAGATGGGTTCACACACTAATGATAAATGGCCGCCACCGTTGATATAGGGAGTCTGCCGTAGCTCAGGGAAATCTGCAGTTATGAGCGTTCTCCCTATGCAATGCTCAGGGCCGAGTAGCGCGATTGTTAGAAAACGACAGACAGAATCTTGCATATCATCCACGTGTGTATCCAGATTTACAGTTGTTAGGGATTCTTTTTATTATAAATCGGGAAATAATTTTTCTGATCCCTAGGCAATTAAACAACAAAAACTATAAATATGATTTGCAGAAACTTAACATTGAGTTTTCCCTCGAATATAAAGTATTTCTCATTAATAAATTCTCTGCTATTGTTTAACTTTGTTCAATATTTACTATAAATGATAATTCTAATCACCGCTAACTTATGGACTGAGCTTCATCAATTAATCTCCTGTTACTAGTACCACACAATGCAACCTGTGTCCTTGTACCTTTATATAGATACAGATCTCCTCAGTGACTTCTAAATCCTTATAATTACAGTAGGGATACATTATCCTTTATAATACAGAGCGGTACCCAGATGTTCCCTGTATAACTCGTCTGTGTCCTTGTACCTTTATATAGACCAAACTCCTCAGTGACTTCTAATATACTTATAGTTTACAGTAGGGGTATCATTATCCCTTATAATACATGAGTGTACCCAGATTCCCTGTATAACTCAGTCTGTGACCTTGTACCATTATTAGATACAGAACTCCTCAGTGACTTCTAATATCCTTATAATTACATTAGTGGATACATTATCCCTTATAATACATGAGTGGTACCAGAGTTCCCTGTATAACTCATTCTGTGTCCTTGTACCTTTATATGACACAAACTCCTCAGTGACTCTATATACTTATATTTTACAGTAGAGATACATTATCCCTTATAATACATGAGTGGTATCCAGAGTTCCCTGTATAACTCAGTCTGTGTCCTTGTACCATTATATAGATACAGACTCCTCAGTGACTTCTAATATCCTTATAATTTCAGTAGGGGATACATTATCCCTTTAATATGATGGTACCCAGAGTTCCCTTGTATAACTTAGTCTGTGTCCTTGTACCTTTATATGGACACGGAACTCCTCAGTGACTTTTAATATCCTTATAATTACAGTAGGGATACATTATCCCTTATAATACAGTGATTGGTACCCAGAGTTCCCTGGATAACTCAGTCTGTGTCCTTGTACCTTTATATACACACACAACTCCTCTGTGATTTCTTATCTTAAATTTACGTAGGGGATACATTATCCCTTATAATACATGAGTGGTACCCAGAGTTCCCTGTATAACTCAGTCTGTGTCCTTGACCTTTATATAGACACAGAACTCCTCAGTGACTTCTAATATCCTTTAATTTACAGTAGGAGATCATTATCCCTTAATATACACGAGTGGTACCCAGAGTTCCCTGTATAACTGAGTCTGTGTCCTTGTACCTTTATATAGACACAGAACTCCTCAATGACATCTTATACCTTATAATGTACAGTAGGGATACATTATCCCTTATAATACACGAGTGGTACCCAGAGTTCCCTGTATAACTGAGTCTGTGTCCTTGTATATTTATATGGACGCAGAACTCTCAGTGACTTCTAATATCCTTATAATGTACAGTAGGGGATACATTATCCCTTATAATACATGAGTGGTACCCAGAGTTCCCTGTATAACTGAGTCTGTGTCCTTGTATATTTATTAGACACAGAACTCCTCAGTGACTTCTAATATCCTTATAATGTACAGTAAGGGATACATTATCCCTGGACCCTGATAATACATGAGTGGTACCCAGAGTTTCCTGTATAACTGAGTCTGTGCCTTGTACCTTTATATAGACACAGAACTCCTCAGTGACTTCTAATATCCTTCTAATTTTACAGGAGGGTATCATTATCCTTATAATACATGAGGGTACCCAGAGTTCCCTGTGTAACTCAGTCTGTGTCCTTGTACTTTTATTGACCAGAACCCCTTTAATCTTTAAAACCCTTAAATTTACCCCTTCCGTGATTCTTATGGAATCCAACTTAAAACATTACTCTTATGCCACATTTACCCAACTTCTCTAACAGATTAACAGCTAATAATGGATGTTCTCCCTCCCCCAAAACTGGCACCCATGACTGTGGTGCAGCTGTTTTGGGGAAGATACAATGATATGCTTGTGTTTCCTCTCAATAGTATCTTGCGTTTTCTCATGCTGCAATTTCCTGTTTCTTCCAGAAGGTGTCAGCATGTCCTTCATTGTGAAGTATAGACCAGTTAGCAACATAAAGGTGATACCGTTTTTTGACTGGCTGAACCAACCATGCCAAGCTTCAGAACATTCCAGTTCCTTTTCCAGGCTAATTACATTAAAGCTTTTGTGAATTTTATTAATGAGGTTTAAAATGGCAGAACGTGAATTAGAAATGGTTTTTATAACACATAAGATTATTTTGACATTATTTATTAAATGGCCAAGATTTTAGTTTCTTTTTTTAAAGTAAAAACTGGTGACCTGTAAGTTATGTGCCTGCAACCCCAACTTTTATTAAAATATTCCATGTATTTGTTACCAGATATTTGATCAGGTCCTTTTCAGTGTAAAAGGTATCCCCACCTCCCCCAAGAGCTCATAGCTTTTTTTATGAGTTTGAGCATGTGCAGTGGGAGCAGCAGGGGATCGGCAGTTTTTTGTCTGTGATGTCAGCAGTCACAGCCTTGATTGACAGCATAGAGGGAGGAGCCAGAATGGAGGCATAAATTATACTTAAATATCTGGTTAATAAACTCTAATATGTGCTGAAACATCTGTTGAGGGCAGGTAACGGACAGTTCTTGTTTTAAGGGTGGACATGCCCTTTAGAGGGTATCTCCATTGAGGAAAAGCATTTTTTTAAAGGTTATTTTAAGTACACCATCCCCCAACCCTCCCCTACCCTTCTTTCCCCAGAATTCCCTTTCGCTTGCAGCAGCATGGGAAAGTTGTGGTAGCTCCTGGGGGTGTCTTCCCTGTGCGGGGGGTGCTGTCACTCAATGTGCATCATCATGGTAGCAGACCACCCACTTGGCTGCAGTTAGAAATCCTTTCCTCCCTGACCTCTCTAAGTTCATTTTTACAGCTGATCATGCGAGAGAGACAGGGGAGGAAAAGTTAAAACCCTCTTCCCACAACTGTAACAAAGGCAGGGGGATTGTGTTGTTTTTTAATAAAGATTTTTGTGTCTAACTCTGTGAGGGGGGTTGAAAAGGGATCTAAGATTGATTTCATAGGGGAGCTGGGAATATGAGGCAATCTGGTATGGGAGGGGCTGGGAGTGAGAAAAAAGTAGTACCTGACTACTCCTCCATTAATGTGAAGTCGCAAGCTGCTGTGTTGTGGAATCGAGCAACACAGTCGATCACACAGACGCAGTACTGACGGATCCTCTCACGTTCTTCGCATGCACTAAAGGAACACGCGGGTCGGACATTTCCCAGGCGCAGTCGCTGAAAGTGGGCGAACCTACACTATCCACAGCGTTCAAGAAGAAACTCATTGACTACTGCTCATCACACAGGATACTGCGGTACATTTCCACCTACACACATCTATCCTTACTATCCAGGTGACTTTTTCAGTGGGACATACCCGTTAATAAAGAGCTAAACCTGGCATTATGGCCTACCAGGGACAATACTAAATAGCTACTGTTACTGCTTCTATTGCATTTCTAGCAGAAGATAATATGTTGGTAACTAATTCTCTATTTTAAAAAGTCCAAACCCTGAGTTTTCATGTTCAAATCTTTAAATACACAATTTTTTTTGCAATTTTCTTTCGGCCATCGTGCTATAGTGTGTAATGTGAGTAATTGCGATGTTGACAGACAGACCATGCCACTTTAAGCAAAGCCAATCACATTAAAGGACACCTATACTCACCTCACCCTCGCTCCTCTTCCTCCATAGCCTCACTAGTACCCAGGGGGAGACCTAAAATCGCTAAGTCCTCACCCTGGGTACTTTCCCTAACTCCTGCACTACATACCGCAAATCTGCTTCGCCTCGCTCCATTCCTCCGCTCTTCCTGCTTCAGTGACAGATCGCGAGGCAGCCAATAGGAGATACGCTCTGCAAGGAGGCGTGTCTTCCAATTGGCTGCCTCGCGACTATCACTGACAGTAGAAGAGAGGTGGAACAGTGTGGATCGGCGAAGCAGATTTGCGGTAAGTAGTGAAGGAGTTGGAATAACCCAGGTTTAGGACTTAGCGATTTTAGTCCTCACCCTGGGTACTATGCTGCAGTGGATCGGGGAAAAGGTGAGTATAATTGTCCTTTAAACTTTTTTGGAACTTAAACCAAAATGTGTTCTGATTGCAGTTTATTTTCACAAACTACTTCCTGTCCCCATTATGATGGAATTCTATTTTTAGATGTGATTGAGCCTTTCAGTGATAAGAACTGGGTTTTTTTTTTGTGCCATTGTACAATTGGTCACATTTTATAGCTGCAGGACTAGACTGAATCTGTCTGTTAATAAGTAATAAACTTATCACGGTAGAACTTTCGATACCTGAAACCGAACACACCAGAACCTGTCTCTTTGGCCTTTTGGAACAGACAATTGGAACAAACGCACAATAACCCTAATAACAATAACTCCAATACATATTATTTTATGCCGTAAGGCTAAAGTTCCTAAATGGATGTCCCCATGCAAAAACAATGGATTAATCTGGCAAAATTCTCTACCACACAGGCGCTGTCCCACCAGATACGCAAGGTATGGGCTCATGGATCAATTCAACTCACACCTAATGGGATAGACAGTGCTGGGATACGCCTCCCCCACCCTCTCAACCAGCTTCCTCTCCTTACCCCCATTATGCCAAGTTTGATATGACCAATAGAAAATAAGTATTTTAAATAACGCATAAGGAACAAATAAAACAAAATTTAAAAAACAGTCCTGGGTCCAGGAGGTAGGATTCATACTTTTCTACCTTCCACTATAATGTCTATGAAGAAAACTGCATCTACCAGCTTCCAGAGTGCTCCAGCACTATCTTTAATACAGGCTTCCCACTCTAGAATTAGCTTTACCCCACAGGGTTTTCCCAGGCTCAGTAGGTTCGTCTTCTTTTTTCTCCATTTACACACTATGGCCTTGGACTACTCATTAGTTCATTTGGATTCCAGAATCAACCTGAATGCTGATGAACCCAGATCTCCTACACGACAACCAGTTCCCCGACTGCCTTAGTTCCGTCTCTGCCTTTATGTCCTCCCGCTCCTCAAACTGAACATGAATCCTCAGATCTGTTCCCTCCCTAGACTTATTATTAATATTAACGACAGATATTTTCATTCATCTGCCTGGGAATAACGCGAGATTCAGATCTTTCCTTTAAACCCCATACAATTTCCTTTTTAACCCCCCCACTTAACAACTCCTGTCGTACCACTCAAAAGCATCTATTGCATTTGTCCCTTCCTCTCGCATGTCCGTGGAGCCACTTCAATTCATCCTAAACTCTGCTGCCCGGCTCATTCATCTTCTTTCTTCCTTCTGTAACGTCTCTCCTCTGTCAGTCCCTCCACTGGTTGCCCATCACGCAAAGGATCCAGTTCAATCTGCTGTCACTATCCAACACGCCCCTCCATATATCCCACCCATCTATAAAGCACTATCCAACACGCCCCTCCATATATCTTACCCTATCCTATAAAGCACTATCCAACACAGCCCCTCATATATATCAACCCTATCCAATAAAGCACTACCAACACACCCCTCCATAATATCTCACCCTATCCTATAAAGCACTATCCAACACAGCCCCTCCATATATCTCACCCTATCCTATAAAGCACTATCCAACACAGCCTCCATATATCTTACCCTATCCTATAAAGCATATCCACACACAGCCCTCCTATATCTTACCCTATCCTATAAACACTATCCAACACAGCCCTCCATATATCTCACCCTATCCTATAAGTATATCCAACACAGCCCTCCATATATCTCACCCTATCCTATAAAGTACTATCCAACACAGCCCTCCTATATCTCACCCTATCCTATAAAGCACTATCCAACACAGCCCCTCCATATATCTCACCCTATCCTATAAAGCACTATCCAATCCACCCCTTCATATATCTCCGAGCTGATCCACAGATCCATCCAGACGCAACCTCCGCTCTGCAAATTATAACCCTCCTCTCATCCACCTTGTCACCTCTTCCCATGCCTGCATTCAGTTTTACTTGGCTGCCCCTCTGCTCTGGAACTCCCTTCCTCTGTCTTTCTGTCACTCACCGTCCCTTAAGACCTTCAACGTACCTCAAAAACCACCACTTCAGGCACCATATAACCTGGTCTAGAACAGCACCCATCTCACTGACCCCCACCTGATCCTAACCGCCTCTCACACTCCACTGCTAATCTATCTACAGCTTACTGATTCTGTCACCTTTATGTCTCACCCCACATTTCCTCTAGACTGTAAGCTCTTTGGCAGAGTCCTCTCTCCTATTGTATCCACGTATTGCTGTAAAAACTCATCACTCTGTTTACTTATATTATGTATATACCTGTGTATGTAATATGTATGACTTTGTACAGTATATATATTATACTCTTGTATGTAATGTATGATTATTATATAATATAATAATATAACCCCCCTGTATGTGATTTCTATGGGAGGAACTGTAAGATTTATAGCCTTATAATCTTACGTTCCAGGGGGAGAAGGAAACCAGAAGCCTCAAAGGGGTAGGTTATAATATATAATGACACCGAACTGTAAATTATAAGGATATTAGAAGTCACCTTGGGTTCCGTGCCCTGTATAAAAGGTACTCGGCCTGCGGCCTCGTACTTTTATATATGGTCCCGGAACTCCTCTGTGACTTCTAATATCCTTATAATTTACAGTTGGGGGTGCATTATCCACTATATAATAATAACAGGAAGGACAAGGGCACTAGCTGGCAGATGAAGCTCCTGCCAGTGGGTTTGTTACTTTTCTTTAGCTATTTATCTTAAACTACCCCATCGCAAATTTTTCATAATCTAATTGCACTGACAGGAAGGCTTTGGGAAGACATTTAGGAATAAGGTGACCAAGAAACACCACATACTCTCATATATTCATCTCTCACATATCAACCAACAAATATGAAGTTTTGCCGTTCCGCCGTTCCAATGGAGTAATGGAATATGCCGAAAGGAAAATCCTGTGTTCTAAGTAAATTATCTTTGGAAATAGGGTAGAAAGTAACAATCAGAAGCTTTTTTGTGCTATATTTCTATGGAACAGAATTTGGATTATTATGATCATTCCATTAGAGAGAGACGAGAAAACTGGATCTACAGTAAATATATCGGTATTCTACACATCCCTGTTATGTGCTGGGATTGTAGTTCAGCAGCATTTAAAGATAAATTGCTCTTTTTTTTTGTACTTTTTTATAGAATCTGGAAAAAGCAGTAACAGTGGTTGAAGCCTGGTGCATTTGGAATCTTCCCACAATTCTAGGTTGTCGCCTATGTCCAACTTAAACCCACTTGGCAACTTTTTGGATCCTGATTGATTGAGACGGTTCTATTCTAAACAAACCACATTGTGAGCCCAGTTCACACTCCTTGACTCGGTTCTGATATCCAGCATGTGTAGAGCCTGGATCTGATGTATCCAACATTATCATGCGGGCAGGTGTATAGAAAGTTTGGTTTTAGAGAGAAAGGTCACAATCTGCTGTGATAGACCAAAGACCTTTTACTGCACATGAACAATGGGAATATTGATTGGTTTATGTCTATCCACCTGTTACCAAGATATTTATTCTGTGGCCTTGAACTTTTCTACAGCACTGAGCCTCCTCGCTCGGCCGATACGCTGTTGTTTCCTTTTACCTCCTGTCAAAGCTGTGGTCAGCGTGTAGAGCTAGAGAGATGCTGTATGGTGTGTCGTATAGTACAGGGTTTCCCTATGGCACATTGTACTGGACATTCTGTGTTCTTCTACTAAGGTCAAAAGTATCCAAGTGCTATCAGAGACAAGAGAAAAGATTCAACTTCCTGGGGGGAAATCAACTTAATTCCGTCGTTGGGATTTTTACACAATGAATCCTGGGTATGCGGGCAGGACCGAGCTGCCAGAAAATCTTAAAGCTCTGTTTCGGTAAGGACCTGGAATAAACTTCCCCCGGCGCTTGTACTTTTATCACAGTGTTCAATAGAAATAAACATCCAGAAATCCAACTACAAACTGTATTTCCCTCTAATTACCCCAATGTTCAGGATGGAATAATTCTCCAACAGGTTTGTGGCCGCCTATAAAGAAAGGACGAGCAGTATCCATCCACTCACATCTGACCACCCTTAGGGGATCTGAGACCCACCTGTAACCTAAACACATCTTCTGGTTATAGGAGCTAGAAATGACAGATTGCCCCAAACCACTCCCCCAACACTAGATGGAGCCATGGAGTATTTTGGTAGCATGTCAGTAATATTTGGTTATTGTGTGTTTTATCATAGCACAAACCTTATACCCTCTTTGGATCTCTTCTCATATCTCCAGCCCCTGTGCTATGGTGGTCCCAGTTTGAGCTGATTTGTGAAATTATGTTGGTGGCAGAGGATTTATTGAGGCAAGGCTGCTGGCCAGGAAGTTCATTACCCTCTACAGCTGTGCAAGGAACTTCTATCCAAACAGGTAACTGAACAATCCCCTTATTAGGTACTACAGATCATCTAATTGAAGGGAAACTTTCTGTCTTCTGGACACTAGTATTTAAAACGATGTGGCCATTTCTTTTTCCCTTTGGACCAACGCCCCCTCTGTCACCTCTTCCTTTCTCTGTATTTTTTTCAGTTCAGTAACATATGTACTTTCCCTTTAAGCCGGTTGGTATGGGCTCAGAGCAGCCATTCGAACACAGTCAGGTAGTTGCTTCCCATATATTACATCCAGGCCGTTCTCTGTCCTACAGCGAAAAACTCAATGTCAAACTGTAATTTAGCATTGCAGCACAACCCTCGTTCCTTCCACGGCTCGCTGGGCGATCAGTCCTACCTCTCCCACACAATGCTCTTTGTGACAAGGGGACATTGGTGTGAAGCAGCACTTTTTGCAGGAGATAAGTAAGCTGTTAGATGTTTGAAGTGTAAAGATTCTAAGCTTGACGGAAATCCAGTTGTGAGACATAAAAGGTGACACAGAAATAGGCGACGGTTCAAATACGTCTCACTGACTGTACCTCTATGGGTGGCACTTCATTAGAATGGCTCCTGTACAATGCAGGGCCTTACATAGATGTGCATGGTACTTACCAATTATGGGCAGTGTTAAGCTGGGTACACCCAGTAACGATAAAGCCCCGATACCATCGGATCCGACGCTCGTTCGGAAAGACGCGAAAATTTTCATCGGCTGCGCTAGACTCCCTATAGAGGAGTCTACGTGGCCAATTGAAACACACACGTCCCGAGCTTCTCCCTATGATGTGTATAAGGAGAACGCTCGGACTGTGTGTATGCAGATCTTTGAAAGATGACAGACAGGATCTTGCAGATCCGCCATCTTTCACTGATCTGTACTGTGTGTACCCAGCTTAGCTATCTACAGCACAAAGGAACAATTACCTTTTAGTTCAAAGATTCTGTGAAGTAAGGTTGTTTAGATTTGAATTTAAAGGCATCTATACCAAAAATCGGTTATTTTTAAATTGACTATAACTGGAAACTACCAACCAGTTTTGTATCATCAATCCATGTACAGTGTGGAAGGATGGTAAATAACTCCTGCAATTCTATCACCAAATCAGCACCAAACCTTTCCTGTCTCTACAATCCCTCTAATGTCTGTTGTTCCGTGTACCCAATCTCTGTTGTCACTTCATTAGTTCCCAAACTAGAACTCCCCCACTTGTTTTCTATAACCCCCCCCAATAACCACAACATTAATCATTGTTCTATATAAACCTCCTGTAACTATAAACGCCACCTATGGTTCTATATAAACCATCCTGAACTATAACACCACCTATGGTTCTATATAAACCTCCTGTAACTTAAACACCAACTATGGTTCCAATAAACCTCTTGTAACTATAACACCACCTATGGTTCCATATAACCTCCTGTAACTATAACGCCACCTATTGTTCATAAACCTCCTGTAACTATAACGCCACCTATTGTTCCATATAAACCTCCTATAACTATAACGCCACCTATGGTTTCCATATAACCTCCTGTACTATAACGCCACCTATGGTTCCATATAACACCTCCTATAACTATAACGCCACCTATGGTTCCATCTAACCTCCTGTACTACAAACGCACCTATTGTTCCATATAAACCTCCTATAACTATAACACCACCTATGGTTCCAGCTAAACCTCCTGTAACTATAACGCCACCTATGGTTCCAATAAACCTCCTATAATTAATACACCAACCTATTGTTCCATCTAACCTCCTATAATTATAACACCACCTATTGTTCCATCTAAACCTCCTATAATTATAACACACACCTTGTTTCCATCTAAACCTCCTATAACTATAACGCCACCATTGGTTCCATCTAAACCTCCTATAATTATAACGCCACCTATGGTTTCCATCTAACCTCCTATAATTATAACGCCACCTATGGTTCCATCTAAACCTCCTATAACTATAACGCCACCTATGGTTTCCATCTAAACCTCCTATAACTATAACGCCACCTATGGTTCCATCTAAACCTCCTGTACTATAACGCCACTATGGTTCCATATAAACCTCCTATAACGATACGCCACCTATGGTTCCATATAAACCTCCTATAACTATAACGCCACTATGGTTCCATCTAAACCTCCTACTAACTATAACGCCACCTATGGTTCCATCTAAACCTCCTGTAATATAACGCCCCATATGGTTCTTATCTAACCTCCTGTACTATAACGTCACCTATGGTTCCATTAAACCCCCTGTAACTATAACGTCCACCTATGGTTCCATATAAACCTCCTGTAACTATAACGTCACCTTGTTCCATATAACCTCCTTACTATACACCACCTATGGTTCCATATAAACCTCCTGTAACTAAACCCACCTATGGTTCCCTATAAACCTCCTGTAACTTAACTAAAGTCACCTTTGTTCCCATCTAAACCTCCTATATTATAACACCACCTATTGTTCCATATAAACCTCCTGTAACTATAAAACCCTATGTTCCATATAAACCACTCTGTAACTATAACACCACTATGGTTCCTCCTAAACCTCCTGTAACTATAACGCCACCTATTGTTCCATATAAACCTCCTCCTATAACTATAACACCACCTATGGTTCCAGCTAAACCTCCTGTAACTATAACGCCACCTATGGTTCCATATAAACCTCCTATAATTATAACACCACCATACTTGTTCCATCTAAACCCCTATAATTATAACCAACCACCTATTGTTTCCATATAAACCTCCTGTAACTATAACACCACCTATGGTTCCATCTAAACCTCCTGTAACTATAACGCCACCTATGGTTCCATATAAACCTCCTGTAACTATAACGCCACCTATGGTTCCATATAAACCTCCTGTAACTATAACGCCACCTATGGTTCCATATAAACCTCCTGTAACTATAACGCCACCTATGGTTCCATATAACCTCCTGAACATAACGTCACCTATGGACCCAGCTAAACTCCTGTACTATAACGTCACCTTGTGTCCCCAGCTAAACCTCCTGTAACTATAACACCACCTATGGTTCCATATAAACCTCCTGTAACTATAACACCACCTATGGTTCCATATAAACCTCCTGTAACTATAACGCCACTATGGTTCCATATAACCTCCCTGTAACTATAACAGCCACCTATGGTTCCATATAAACCTCCTGTAAACTATAACGCCACCTATGGTTCCATCTAAACCTCCTGTAACTATAACTTCTCCTATTGAATTGTTCACATTAAATCCCCAGGCTGTCGTTGTACTTTATAGTTTCTCTTCTTACTGATCCCTTTCATAATTCCTTTTCTTAGGTTTTAATGCATAGCGCTGGGTTGGGGATGCTCTGTGTTCTACTCCTATTCTTTATTACAATCCGTGTGGTGGTTACGTGTCTATTTTTCCTCAATCATGCGTGAGAACATGATCTTAGCACAGCTCTGTGTAATGTATTTCTCAATAGTGTCCCTATTTAAAGGGGGAATGTTGGAGGGTAGTAAGAGGAGCACAAACTTATAAAAAGCTCATTGGGGAGGCAGATACCTTTTACAGAACAGAAGAGATGTTATAATTAAATATCTTATTACAAATACATTGTACAGTAATTAAAGGGCATGTCCACCCCCAAAACTATAATCCCCCCAACCCCCAACTACTGGCCCCATTATGTAGTGTAGTGTAATCCTTACCTCACATCCCAGCTCCATCTGGTTCTCCTGTAGTCCCCCCCCCTGCACACTGGCATACATTATACACATAGAAAAGATAATCAATGCACATTCCTAGGCCCCACACAATATCATATTATCTGTACACTGGCATACATTATAAACATAGAAAAGATAATCAATGCACATTCCTAGGCCCCATACAATATCATTGCAGATAATATGATATTGTATGGGGCCTAGGAATGTGCATTGATTAACTTTTCTATCATTGACATTTGTACGTGAAGCTTGTACAGGTGAACTTGGACACCACACAATGTACAATGCTGACGATAGGACCACTTTTTTATGGGTCACAATGCACAGTGATACTATCCAATCTCTGTTATTGTAGACTTTAAAGGATTCTCAACCACTGCCCTTCAGAACAGCAAAGACAAACCATGGCCATTTCTACACCATAAGTAGTTCTAGCTGGTAATTTAGTCATTTCACACAAAAATCCTTTTCGCCACTGCCCTCACCCCTGTTCCCCCCCCCCCCCCCCCGTACTAGGTCTATTAAATTGTACTTGTGGACCCATCTGACCAGATGGTCTATGAATACCCTACCTTCCTGCAGGGTGCCTCTTTGCAATTGCACAAATCAGACTGTGGGAGAAGGTAGGGCCATACAAAACCACAAGTGCAACTTCAGAGACCTAGTACAGAGGATCTAGCCCAAATCCATAGATGAGAACCTAGTGGTTTTGGTCCTCACCCTGGGAAATCTTTAATATTCTCTGCAGTAGAAAACTCCTGCATTTGTATTGGGTTGTGTCTCGCCTTGACACCAAGAATATTCTAACTTTTAGAAACCAGCTGTAAATGTATAAATAGTCTCTATAATTATCATGGGAACAGATTCCCTCCGACTTTATTCTGCAAGGCAGTTAAATACACTTGTTATATATCAAACCTTTGCTACAGAAGGCCGTGATCTGCATGGAAATAGGTTACAGATTTTTTAGGAACCATTTATATTTTTTCAGAGTATGAATAAAAGCATTAATATGAATGGGTCCGTCTTCTGTACAGAGAACACAGTCAGATCAATCTCGCTGTCCTTGAAAAGTTATTATTCTCAGAGTCGTCTGTGACTCTGGCCTAATTAGAAAGCTAATCAGAGTTTTTATTAGACTGATGTATATACATTTTAATCTCTTTCTGCACACTCCATCGCCTTCTATAGTGATCTGCCATACAAGCGTGTAATATAAATTTCAGCTAATCATTTTTAGATTGAGAAATTTAAATTACAATCCACAGAAACGGGAGGGGAAACTGCTAAAAACATTAAGTTAATTGGAATTTTTCCCCCCTGCTAAATATAATTTAACCCCCCCCTCTCTATTTGCAGTATTAGCAAACAGATTAGTTAGGGAAACTATAATTCACCAGGAGGTAGGAGATTGTATTCCTACCTCCCTGTTTGCAGCGTTCAAAAGGAGCGATCACAGTACCACCAAACACTCAATTAAACAAAACCGTTTAAAGGCTTCTCATTTATTCTTTAAAGCTCAACAATGATAAAAGTTTGTGTTAAGGTGGATACAAACCATACAATAATTTGGCCCGATCGACCGACATTTCAGTGTAAGGCGGCTCCGGCCAATCGCTGACCGTTCCTTCGTCCGGATTGGACGAATGCACGATCAGACGGGTCAGAAAACCATGACCGATCGTTCGGTCCTCTATGGACCGCAAGATCTGTTGAGGCTTACTGTTGGACACGGCTGCTTTTGCGCGACTGACAGTTATTCCTCCTGGCCCACCAGTCGGAAGCCTCGATCGGTCGGCCAGGAGGATGAATTGTATGGTGTGTACCCACCTTTACACAATAAATAAGACTTATTTACCAGCATGCCAATGAATTTGTTCGAATCAGTTATCGATTATGAAAAGCAGTTTTCTGATTGCATGCTGGACAATACTAAGTAGTTAATTGAAAGCGTATGTCGGGTCAGACAGAGGATTTTCCATCTGCCGAATCTTCCATCGATGGTATAAGGTGGGAAATTGACTGATTTTTCCTAGGAAGAAACACTTGTATTCTAAAGGGGATCAAACGAAATTGCAGATCCCATTTTGGGCAGAAGTATAAGTGAATTGTACGGCTCATTAATGTATATAAAGTACTTTTCCCCACTGATCATGTCTGTCCCACTGGGATATCCCTGTCTGTGCAGGGATATATCTATATGTTTAAGATGGGTTCACACACTAATGATAAATGGCCGACACCGTTGATATAGGGAGTCTGCCGTAGCTCAGGGAAATCTGCAGTTATGAGCGTTCTCCCTATGCAATGCTCAGGGCCGAGTAGCGCGATTGTTAGAAAACGACAGACAGAATCTTGCATATCATCCACGTGTGTATCCAGATTTACAGTTGTTAGGGAAATTCTTTTTATTATAAATCTGGAGAATATAATTTTTCTGATCCCTAGGCAATTAAACAACAAAAACTATAAATATGATTTGCAGAAACTTAACATTGAGTTTTCCCTCGAATATAAAGTATTTCTCATTAATAAATTCTCTGCTATTGTTTAACTTTGTTCAATATTTACATATAAATAGAATATTCTAATCACCGCTAACTTATGGACTGAGCTTCATCAATTAATCTCACTGTATACTAGTACCACACAATGCAACCTGTGTCCTTGTACCTTTATATAGATACAGATCTCCTCAGTGACTTCTAAAATCCTTATAATTTACAGTAGGGATACATTATCCTTTATAATACATGAGCGGTACCCAGAGTTCCCTGTATAACTCAGTCTGTGTCCTTGTACCTTTATATAGACACAGAACTCCTCAGTGACTTCTAATATACTTATAGTTTACAGTAGGGGATACATTATCCCTTATAATACATGAGTGTACCCAGATTTCCCTGTATAACTCAGTCTGTGACCTTGTACCATTATATAGATACAGAACTCCTCAGTGACTTCTAATATCCTTATAATATACAGTAGTGGATACATTATCCCTTATAATACATGAGTGGTACCCAGAGTTCCCTGTATAACTCAGTCTGTGTCCTTGTACCTTTATATAGACACAGAACTCCTCAGTGACTTCTAATATACTTATAGTTTACAGTAGGAGATACATTATCCCTTATAATACATGAGTGGTATCCAGAGTTCCCTGTATAACTCAGTCTGTGTCCTTGTACCATTATATAGATACAGAACTCCTCAGTGACTTCTAATATCCTTATAATTTACAGTAGGGGATACATTATCCCTTATAATACATGAGTGGTACCCAGAGTTCCCTTGTATAACTTAGTCTGTGTCCTTGTACCTTTATATGGACACGGAACTCCTCAGTGACTTTTAATATCCTTATAATTTACAGTAGGGGATACATTATCCCTTATAATACATGAGTGGTACCCAGAGTTCCCTGGATAACTCAGTCTGTGTCCTTGTACCTTTATATACACACACAACTCCTCTGTGATTTCTATTCTTATAATTTACAGTAGGGGATACATTATCCCTTATAATACATGAGTGGTACCCAGAGTTCCCTGTATAACTCAGTCTGTGTCCTTGTACCTTTATATAGACACAGAACTCCTCAGTGACTTCTAATATCCTTATAATTTACAGTAGGGGATACATTATCCCTTATAATACACGAGTGGTACCCAGAGTTCCCTGTATAACTGAGTCTGTGTCCTTGTACCTTTATATAGACACAGAACTCCTCAATGACATCTTATATCCTTATAATGTACAGTAGGGGATACATTATCCCTTATAATACACGAGTGGTACCCAGAGTTCCCTGTATAACTGAGTCTGTGTCCTTGTATATTTATATGGACGCAGAACTCCTCAGTGACTTCTAATATCCTTATAATGTACAGTAGGGGATACATTATCCCTTATAATACATGAGTGGTACCCAGAGTTCCCTGTATAACTGAGTCTGTGTCCTTGTATATTTATATAGACACAGAACTCCTCAGTGACTTCTAATATCCTTATAATGTACAGTAAGGGATACATTATCCCTGGACCCTGATAATACATGAGTGGTACCCAGAGTTTCCTGTATAACTGAGTCTGTGTCCTTGTACCTTTATATAGACACAGAACTCCTCAGTGACTTCTAATATCCTTCTAATTTACAGTAGGGGATACATTATCCTTATAATACATGAGTGGTACCCAGAGTTCCCTGTGTAACTCAGTCTGTGTCCTTGTATCTTTATATTGACACAGAACCCCTATTAATCTTTAAAACCCTTATAATTTACCCCTTCCGTGGATTCTTATGGAATCCAACTTAAAACATTACTCTTATGCCACATGTACCCAACTTCATCTAACAGATTAACAGCTAATAATGGATGTTCTCCCCCCAAAACTGGCAGCCCATGACTGTGGTGCAGCTGTTTTGGGGAAGATACAATGAATATGCTTGTGTTTCCTCTCAATAGTATCTTGCGTTTTCTCATGGCTGCAATTTCCTGTTTCTTCCAGAAGGTGTCAGCATGTCCTTCATTGTGAATAGTATAGACCAGTTAGCAGACATAAAGGTGATACCGTTTATTGACTGGCTGAACCAACCATGCCAAGCTTTCAGAACATTCCAGTTCCTTTTCCAGGCTAATTACATTAAAGCTTTTGTGAATTTTATTAATGAGGTTTAAAATGGCAGAACGTGAATTAGAAATGTGGTTTTATAAACACATAAGATTATTTTGACATTATTTATTAAATGGCCAAGATTTTAGTTTCTTTTTTTTAAAGTAAAAACTGGTGACCTGTAAGTTATGTGCCTGCAACCCCAACTTTATTAAAATATTCCATGTATTTGTTACCAGATATTTGATCAGGTCCTTTTCAGTGTAAAAGGTATCCACCACCTCCCCCAAGAGCTCAGTAAGCTTTTTTTTATGAGTTTGAGCATGTGCAGTGGGAGCAGCAGGGGGATCGGCAGTTATTTGTCTGTGATGTCAGCAGTCACAGCCTTGATTGACAGCATAGAGGGAGGAGCCAGAATGGAGGCAATAATTATACTTAAATATCTGGTTAATAATACATCTAATAATGTGCTGAATACATCTGTTGAGGGCAGGTAACGGACAGTTCTTTGTTTTAAGGGTGGACATGCCCTTTAGAGGGTATCTCCATTGAGGAAAAAGCATTTTTTTTTAAGGTTATTTTAAAGTACACCATCCCCCAACCCTCCCCCTACCCTTCTTTCCCCAGAATTCCCTTTCGCTTGCAGCAGCATGGGAAAGTTGTGGTAGC
Organism: Hymenochirus boettgeri; assembly: GCA_019447015.1. NCBI lineage: Eukaryota > Metazoa > Chordata > Amphibia > Anura > Pipidae > Hymenochirus > Hymenochirus boettgeri. The sequence continues at coordinate 10,516,755 of CM033476.1, read as the reverse complement.
TCCTGGGGGTGTGTCTTCCCCTGTGCTGGGGGTGCTGTCACTCAATGTGCATCATCATGGTAGCAGACACACCCACTTGGCTGCAGTTAGAAATCCTTTCCTCCCTGACTCTCTAAGTTCATTTTTACAGCTGATCATGCAGAGAGAGACAGGGGAGGAAAAGTTAAAACCCTCTTCCCACAATACTGTAACAAAGGCAGGGGGATTTGTGTTGTTTTTAATAAAGATTTTTTGTGTCTAACTCTGTGAGGGGGGGTTGAAAAAGGGATCTAAGATTGATTTCATAGGGGATGCTGGGAATATGAGGCAATCTGGTATGGGAGGGGCTGGGAGTGAGAAAAAGGTAGTACCTGACTACTCCTCCATTAATTAGTGAAGTCAGCAAGCTGCTGTGTGTGTGGAATCGAGCAACCAGTCGGATCACACAGACAGCAGTACTGACGGATCCTCTCACGTTCTTCGCATGCACTAAAGGAACACGCGGGTCGGACATTTCCCAGGCAGGCAGTCGCTGAAAGTGGGCGAACCTACACTATCCACAGCGTTCAAGAAGAAACTCATTGACTACTGCTCATACACACAGGATACTGCGGGTACATTTCCACCTTACACACATCTATCCTTACTATCCAGGTGACTTTTATCAGTGGACATACCCGTTAATAAAGAGCTAAACCTGGCATTAATGGCCTACCAGGGACAATACTAAATAGCTACTGTTACTGCTTCTATTGCATTTCTAGCAGAAGATAATATGTTGGTAACTAATTCTCTAATTTTAAAAAGTCCAAACCCATGAGGTTTCATGTTCAAATCTTTAAATACACAATTTTTTTTGCAATTTTCTTTCTGCCATTCGTGCTATAGTGTGTAATTGTGAGTAATTGCGATGTTGATCAGACCATGCCACTTTAAAGCAAAGCCAATCACATTAAAGGACAACTATACTCACCTCACCCTCGCTCCTCTTCCTCCATAGCTACATAGTACCCAGGGGGAGGACCTAAAATCGCTAAGTCCTCACCCTGGGTACTTTCCCTAACTCCTGCACTACATACCGCAAATCTGCTTCGCCGATCGCTCCATTCCTCCGCTCTTCCTGCTTCAGTGACAGATCGCGAGGCAGCCAATAGGAAGATACGCTCTGCAAGGAGGCGTGTCTTCCAATTGGCTGCCTCGCGACTATCACTGACAGTAGAAGAGAGGTGGAACAGTGTGGATCGGCGAAGCAGATTTGCGGTAAGTAGTGCAGGAGTTAGGGAAATTACCCAGGGTTAGGACTTAGCGATTTTAGGTCCTCACCCTGGGTACTATGCTGCAGTGGATCGGGGAAAAGGTGAGTATAATTGTCCTTTAAACTTTTTTGGAACTTTAAACAAAATGTGTTCTGATTGCAGTTTATTTTCACAAACTACTTCCTGTCCCCATTATGATGGGAATTCTATTTTAGATGTGATTGAGCCTTTCAGTGATAAGAACTGGGTTTTTTTTTTTTGCCATTGTACAATTGGTCACAATTCTTATAGCTGCAGGACTAGACTGAATCTGTCTGTTAATAAGTAATAAACTTTATCACGGTAGAACTTTCGATACCTGAACCGAACACACCAGAAACCTGTCTCTTTGGCCTTTTGGAACAAGACAATTGGAACAAACGCACAATAACCCTAATAACAATAACTCCAATACATATTATTTTATGCACGTAAGGCTAAAGTTCCTAAATGGATGTCCCCATGCAAAAACAATGGATTAATCTGGCAAAATTCTCTACCAACACAGGCGCTGTCCCACCAGATACGGCAAGGTATGGGGCTCATGGATCAATTCAGACTCAACACCTAATGGATAGACAGTGCTGGGATACGCCTCCCCCACCCTCTCAACCAGCTTCCTCTCCTTACCCCATTATGCCAAGTTTGATATGACCAATAGAAAATAAGTATTTTAAATAACGCATAAGGAACAAAATAAAACAAAATTTAAAAAAACAGTTACTGGGTCCAGGAGGTAGGATTCATACTTTCTACCTTCCACTATAATGTCTATGAAGAAAACTGCATCTACCAGGCTTCCAGAGTGCTCCAGCACTATCTTTAATACAGGCTTCCCACTCTAGAATTAGCTTTACCCCACAGGGGTTCCTCTAGGCTCAGTAGGTTCTTCTTCTTTTCTCCATTTACACCTATGGCCTTGGACTACTCATTAGTTCATTTGGATTCCAGAATCACCTGAATGCTGATGATACCCAGATCTCCCTACACCGACATCCCAGGTCCCCGACTGCCTTAGTTCCGTCTCTGCCCTTATGTCCTCCCGCTTCCTCAAACTGAACATGAATCCTCAGGATCTGTTCCCTTCCCTAGACTTATTATTAATATTAACGACACAGATATTTTCATTTCATCTGCCTGGGAATAACGCGAGATTCAGATCTTTCCTTTAAACCCCATAACAATTTCCTTTTTAACCCCCCCACTTAACAACTCCTGTCGGTACCAACTCAAAAGCATCTATTGCATTTGTCCCTTCCTCTCGCATGTCCGCCTGGAGCCACTTCAATTCATCCTAAACTCTGCTGCCCGGCTCATTCATTTCTTATCTTCCTTCTGTAACGTCTCTCCTCTGTCAGTCCCTCCACTGGTTGCCCATCACGCAAAGGATCCAGTTCAATCTGCTTGCACTATCCAACACAGCCCCTCCATATATCCCACCCTATCCTATAAAGCACTATCCAACACAGCCCCTCCATATATCTTACCCTAAATCCTATAAAGCACTATCCAACACAGCCCCTCCATATATCTTACCCTATCCTATAAAGCACTATCCAACACAGCCCCTCCATATATATCACCCTATCCTATAAAGCACTATCCAACACAGCCCCTCCATATATCTCACCCTATCCTATAAAGCACTATCCAACACAGCCCACTCCTCTATCTCAACCCTATCCTATAAAGCACTATCCAACACAGCCCCTCCATATATCTCACCCTATCCTATAAAGCACTATCCAATCCAGCCCCTTCATATATCTCCGAGCTGATCCACAGATACCATCCAAGACGCAACCTCCGCTCTGCAAATTATACCCTCCTCTCATCCAACCTTGTCACCTCTTCCCATGCCTGCATTCAGGATTTTACTTGTGCTGCCCCTCTGCTCTGGAACTCCCTTCCTCTGTCTTTCTGTCACTCACCGTCCCTTAAGACCTTCAAACGTAACCTCAAAAACCACCACTTCAGGCACCATATAACCTGGTCTAGACAGCACCCATCTCACTGACCCCACCTGATCCTAACCGCCTCTCACACTCCACTGCTAATCTATCTACAGCTTACTGATTCCTGTCACCTTATGTCTCACCCCCATTTCCTCTAGACTGTAAGCTCTTTGGGCAGAGTCCTCTCTCCTATTGTATCACAGTATTGCTGTAAGAAACTCATCACTCTGTTTACTTATATTATGTATTACCTGTGTATGTAATATGTATGACTTTGTACAGTATATATATTATACTCTTGTATGTAATGTATGATTATTATATAATAATAATAATATAACCTACCCCTGTAGTGGATTTCTATGGGAGGAACTGTAAGATTTATAGCCTTATAATCTTACAGTTCCAGGGGGAGAAGGAAACCAGAAGCCTCAAAGGGGTAGGTTATAATATATAATGCACCCGAACTGTAAATTATAAGGATATTAGAAGTCACCTTGGAGTTCCGTGCCCTGTATAAAAGGTACTCGGCCTGCGGCCTCGTACTTTTATATGGTCCCGGAACTCCTCTGTGACTTCTAATATCCTTATAATTTACAGTTGGGGGTGCATTATCCACTATATAATAATACAGGAAGGACCAGGGCACTAAGCTGGCAGATGAAAGCTCCTGCCAAGTGGTTTGTTACTTTTCTTTAGCTATTTATCTTTAACTACCCCCATGCAAATTTTTCATAATCTAATTGCACTGACAGGAAGGCTTTGGGAAGACATTTAGGAATAAGGTGACCAAGAAACACCACATATCTCCATATATTCATCTCTTCACATATCAACCAAACAAAAATAATGAAAGTTTTGCCGTTCCGCCGTTCCAATGGAGTATGGAATATGCCGAAAGGAAAATCCTTGTTCTAAGTAAATTATCTTTGGAAATAGGGTAGAAAGTAACAATCAGAAGCTTTTTGTGCTTATATTCTATGGAACAGGATTTGGATTATTATGATCATTCCCATTAGAGAGAGACGAGAAAAACTGGATCTACAGTAAATAATATCGGTATTCTACACATCCCTGTTATGTGCTGGGATTGTAGTTCAGCAGCATTTAAAGATAAATTGCTCTTTTTTTTGTACTTTTTATAGAGATCTGGAAAAAGCAGTAACAATGGTTGGAAGCCTGGTGCATTGTGGGAATCTTCCCACAATTCTTAGGTTGTCGCCTATGTCCAACTTAAACCCACTTGGCAACTTTTTGGATCCTGATTGATTGAGACGGTTCTATTCTAAACAAACCACATTGTGAGCCCAGTTCACACTCCTTGACTCGGTTCTGATATCCAGCATGTGGCTAGACCTGGATCTGATGTATCCAACATTATCATGCAGGGCAGGTGTATAGAAAGTTTGGTTTTAGAGAGAAAGGTCACAATCTGCTCTGTGATAGACAAAGACCTTTTACTGCACATGAACAATGGGAATATTGATTGGTTTATGTCTATCCACCTGTTACCAAGATATTTATTCTGTGGCCTTGAAGCTTTTCTACAGCACTGAGCCTCCTCGCTCGGCCGATACGCTGTTTGTTTCCTTTTACTCCTGTCAAATGCTGTGGTCAGCGTGTAGAGCTAGAGAGATGCTGTATGGTGTGTCGTATAGTACAGGGTTTCCCTATGGCACATTGTACTGGACATTCTGTGTTCTTCTACTAAGGTCAAAAGTATCCAAGATGCTATCAGAGACAAGAAGAAAAGATTCAACTTCCTGGGGGAGGAAATCAACTTAATTCCGTCAGTTGGGATTTTTATCACAATGAATCCTGGGTATGCGGGTATAGCCGGCAGGACCGAGCTGCCAGAAAATCTTAAAGCTCTGTTTCGGTAAGGACCTGGAATAAACTTCCACCGGCGCTTGTACTTTTATCACAGTGTTCAATAGAAATAAACTCCAGAAATCCAACACAACCTGTATTTCCCTCTAATTACCCCAATGTTCAGGATGGAATAATTCTCCAACAGGGTTTGTTGGCCGCCTATAAAGAAAGGAAGAGCAGTATCCATCCACTCACATCTGACCACCCTGGGATTGTAGACTCCCTTGTAACTTAACAACATTCTGGTTATAGGAGCTAAAATGACAGATTGCCCCAAACCACTCCCAACACTAGATGGAGCACATGGGTATTTTGGTAGCATGTCAGTAATATTTGGTATTGTGTGTGTGTTTATCATAAGCACAACCTATAACCTCTTTGGACTCTTCTCATTCTCCAGCCCCTGTGCTATGGTGGTCCCAGATTTTGAGCTGATTTGTGAATTATGTTGGTGGCAGAGGGATTTATTGAGGCAAGGCTGCTGGCCAGGAAGTTCATTACCCTCTACCAGCTGTGCAGGAACTTCTATCCAAACAGGTAACTGAACAATCCCCTTATTAGGTACTACAGATCATCTAATTGGAAGGGAAACTTTCTGTCTTCTGGACACTAGTATTTAAGAACGATGTGGCCATTTCTTTATTCCCTTTGGGACCAACGACCCCCTCTGTCACCTCTTCCTTTTCTCTGTATTTTTTTCAGTTCAGTACATATTTACTTTCCCTTTAACGCCTGGTTGGTATGGGCTCAAGAGCAGCCATTAGAACACAGCAGGTAGTTGCTTCCCATAATTTAACATCCAGGCCGTTCTCTGTCCTACAGCGAAAAACTCAATGTCAAACTGTAATTTAGCATTGCAGCACAACCCTCGTTCCTTCCACGGCTCGCTGGGGCGATCAGTCCTACCTCTCCCACACAATGCTCTTTGTGACAAGGGGACATTGGTGTGAAGCAGACACTTTGCAGGAGATAGAAGTAAAGCTGGTTAGATGTTTGAAGTGTAAAGATTCTAAGCTTGACGGAAATCCAGTTGTGAGACATAAAAGGTGACACAGAAATAGGCGACGTTCAAAACGTCCTCACTGCCTGTACCTCTATGGGTGGCACTCTTAGAATGGCTCCTGTACAATGCAGGGCCTTACATAGATGTGCATGGTACTTACCAATTATGGGCAGTGTTAAGCTGGGTACACCCAGTAACGATAAAGCCCCGATACCATCGGATCCGACGCTCGTTCGGGAAAGACCGAAAATTTTCATCGGCTGCGCTAGACTCCCTATAGAGGAGTCTAGCGTGGCCAATGGAAACACACAGTCCCGAGCATTCTCCCTATGATGTGTATAAGGAGAACGCTCGGGACTGTGTGTATGCAGATCTTTGAAAGATGACAGACAGGATCTTGCAGATCCGCCATCTTTCACTGATCTGTACTGTGTGTACCCAGCTTTAGCTATCTACAGCACAAAGGAACAAATTACCTTTTAGTTCAAAGATTCTGTGAAGTAAGGTTTGTTAGATTTGAATTTAAAGGGCATCTATACCAAAAAATCGGTTATTTTAAATTGACTATAACTGGAAACTACACAACCAGTTTTGTATCATCAATCCATGTACAAGTGTGGAAGGATGGTAAATAACTCCTGCATTCTATCACCAAATCAGCACCAAACCTTTCCTGTCTCTACATCCCTCTAATGTCTGTTGTTCCGTGTAACCAATCTCTGTGTCACTTCATGTAGTTCCCAATAACTAGAACTCCCCCACTTGTTCTATAACCCCCCCCAATAACCACAACATTAAGTCATTGTTCTATATAAACCTCCTGTAACTATAACGCCACCTATGGTTCTATATAAACCTCCTGTAACTATAACACCACCTATGGTTCTATATAAACCTCCTGTAACTATAACACCAACTATGGTTCCATATAAACCTCTTGTAACTATAACACCACCTATGGTTCCATATAAACCTCCTGTAACTATAACGCCACCTATTGTTCCATATAAACCTCCTGTAACTATAACGCCACCTATTGTTCCTATAAACCTCCTATAACTATAACGCCACCTATGGTTCCATATAAACCTCCTGTAACTATAACGCCACCTATGGTTCCATATAAACCTCCTATAACTATAACGCCACCTATGGTTCCATCTAAACCTCCTGTAACTATAACGCCACCTATTGTTCCATATAAACCTCCTATAACTATAACACCACCTATGGTTCCAGCTAAACCTCCTGTAACTATAACGCCACCTATGGTTCCATATAAACCTCCTATAATTATAACACCACCTATTGTTCCATCTAAACCTCCTATAATTATAACACCACCTATTGTTCCATCTAAACCTCCTATAATTATAACACCACCTATTGTTCCATCTAAACCTCCTATAACTATAACGCCACCTATGGTTCCATCTAAACCTCCTATAACTATAACGCCACCTATGGTTCCATCTAAACCTCCTATAATTATAACGCCACCTATGGTTCCATCTAAACCTCCTATAACTATAACGCCACCTATGGTTCCATCTAAACCTCCTATAACTATAACGCCACCTATGGTTCCATCTAAACCTCCTGTAACTATAACGCCACCTATGGTTCCATATAAACCTCCTATAACTATAACGCCACCTATGGTTCCATATAAACCTCCTATAACTATAACGCCACCTATGGTTCCATCTAAACCTCCTATAACTATAACGCCACCTATGGTTCCATCTAAACCTCCTGTAACTATAACGCCACCTATGGTTCTATATAAACCTCCTGTAACTATAACGTCACCTATGGTTCCATATAAACCTCCTGTAACTATAACGTCACCTATGGTTCCATATAAACCTCCTGTAACTATAACGTCACCTATGGTTCCATATAAACCTCCTGTAACTATAACACCACCTATGGTTCCATATAAACCTCCTGTAACTAACACCACCTATGGTTCCATATAAACCTCCTGTAACTATAACGTCACCTATTGTTCCATCTAAACCTCCTATAATTATAACACCACCTATTGTTCCATATAAACCTCCTGTAACTATAAAACCACCTATTGTTCCATATAAACCTCCTGTAACTATAACACCACCTATGGTTCCATCTAAACCTCCTGTAACTATAACGCCACCTATTGTTCCATATAAACCTCCTTATACTATAAAACCACCTATGGTTCCAGCTAAACCTCCTGTAACTATAACGCCACCTATGGTTCCTATAAACCTCCTATAATTATACACACCACCTATTGTTCCATCTAAACCTCCTATAATTATAAACCACCACCTATTTGTTCCATATAAACCTCCTGTAACTATAACACCACTATGGTTCCATCTAAACCTCCTGTAACTATAACGCCACCTATGGTTCCATATAAACCATACCTCCTGTAACGAAACGCCACGTATGGTTCCTATAAACCTCCTGTAAACTATCAACGCCACCTATGGTTCTATATAAACTCCTATAACTATAACGCCACCTATGGTTCCATATAAACCTCCTGTACTATAAACGTCACCTATGGACCCGCTAACCTCCTGTAACTATAAACGTCACCTATGGTCCCAGCTAAACCTCCTGTAACTATACACCACCTATGGTTCCATTAACCTCCTGTAACTATAACACCACCATGTTCCATATAACCTCCTGTAAACTATAAACGCCACCTATGGTTCCATATAAACCTCCTGTAACTATAAACGCCACTATGGTTCCATATAAACCGTCCTGTAACTATAAACGCCACCTATGTTGTCCTCTAAACCCCTGTAACTATAACTTCTCCTATTGAATTGTTTCACTTTAATCCCCAGGCTGTCGTTGTACTTTATAGTTTCTTACTGATCCCTTTCATATTCCCCTTTTTCTAGGTTTTAATGCATAGACGTGGTTAGGGGATGTCCTGTGTTCTACTCTATTCTTTATTACAATGCCGTGTGTGTTACAGGTCTATTTCCTCATCATGCGTTGAACTGGCAAACGTTACACACATGGCCCTAAGTGGATTGTTCTAGATGGAGATATTGATCCAATGTGGATGAGTCCCTGAACACAGTTATGGATGATAATAAGGTAAATTCTCAGCAGAGTTGACTCTTGAACATCAAAGTACCAGGCAGGTTTATATCTCATCAAATCATAGGATACAACCAATCGCATGCAAGGAAATTAAGAAATCAGCAATATCCTTGTGTTCGTTTCAAAGCAGTTTAAGAGAATTATATTCATGCATTAACTGACAGCTTCTGGCAGCATGAACAGTTTAAGCTCCTCCCCCCTTCTTTATGTCCAGGATAGGTGAATTGTCAGTGACAGTGGCTGTGGGAGGAGCCAGAAGAAGTTGGTTACTGCTGGAGTTAAATTCTCCTTTACCCGATCATTTTAATGTTTTTATTAATAGTAAATTTGAGCTGTTGTAGATTTCAAGTATTTTCTGTGTAGGTTCTTACCCTGGTGACTAATGAGAGTATCTTGCCATGAGACTGGTAATCAGTTACTTCCACACCAGCCACAGTCTCAAGAGCAGGTAGATTTCCTTTAAATTACCCGATTCATAATAAGCAAAAGTTTTTCTTTGTAGGTCAGGGAGACTATTATCAGTTGCACACCACTTCCTGTGACATCCTTCAAGTTTTAATGCACAGTTGGGGAAAGTTTCACCCGCTACATACACTGTATTGGAAAGATTGTTGAATATCCTGCCAGTTTGTTTCGTAAAACAAAAATGATTCTAAATACTAACTTGGGTGAGTTTCACTTCCCAAAGTTGATTTGTATCCAGGGTTGAAGAGAATCCCAGTCCCTGTATCCTCTTATAATCCTTTCCATTGCCCTATTCCTTGTTGTATTAAATCCCCCTATGTCACAGTCCCCTGTATCCTCTTACAATCCTTCCATTGCCCATATTCCTTGTGTATAAATCTCCCTATGTCACAGTCCCTGTATCCTCTTACAATCCTTTCCATTGCCATCACATTCCTTGTGTATTAAATCTCCCTTGTCACAGTCCCTGTATCCTCTTACAATCCTTCCATTGCCCATATTCCTTGTGTATTAAATCCCCCTATGTCCACGTCCCTGTATCCTCTTACAATCCTTTCCATTGCCACATTTCCTTGTGTATTAAATCTCCCTATGTCACAGTCCCTGTATCCTCTTACAATCCTTTCCATTGCCATATTCCTTTGTATTAATCCCCCTATGTCACAGTCCCTGTATCCTCTTACAATCCTTTCCATTGCCCATATTCCTTGTGTATTAAATCTCCCTATGTCACAGTCCCTGTATCCTCTTACAATCCTTTCCATCGCCCATATTCCTCGTGTATTAAATCTCCCTATGTCACAGTCCCTGTATCCTCTTACAATCCTTTCCATCGCCCATATTCCTCGTGTATTAAAATCTCCCTATGTCACAGTCCCTGTATCCTCTTACAATCCTTTCCATTGCCCATATTCCTTGTGTATTAAATCCCCCTATGACACAGTCCCTGTATCCTCTTATAATCCTTTCCATCGCCCATATTCCTTGTGTATTAAATCCCCCTATGACACAGTCCCTGTATCCTCTTATAATCCTTTCCATCGCCCATATTCCTTGTGTATTAAATCCCCCTATGACACAGTCCCTGTTAATCCTCTTATAATCCTTTCCATCGCCCATATTCCTTGTGTATTAAATCCCCCTATGTCACAGTCCCTGTATCCTCTTACAATCCTTTCCATTGCCCATATTCCTTGTGTATTAAATCTCCCTATGTCACAGTCCCTGTATCCTCTTACAATCCTTTCCATTGCCCATATTCCTTGTGTATTAAATCTCCTATTGACACAGTCCTGTATCCTCTTACAATCCTTTCCATTCCCATATTCCTGTGTATTAAATCTCCTATTTCACAGTCCCTGTATCCTCTTACAATCCTTTCCATCGCCCATATTCCTTGTGTATTAAATCTCCCTATGTCACAGTCCCTGTATCCTCTTACAATCTTTTTCCATTGCCCATATTCCTTGTGTATTAAATCTCCCTATGTCACAGTCCCTGTACCTCTTACAATCCTTTCCATCGCCCATATTCTTGTGTATTAAATCCCCCTATTCACAGTCCTGTATCCTCTTACAATCCTTTCCATTGCCCATATTCCTTGTGTATTAAATCTCCCTATGTCACAGTCCCTGTATCCTCTTACAATCCTTTCCATTGCCCTATTCCTTTGGTATTAAATCCACCTATGTCACAGTCCCTGTATCCTCTTACAATCCTTTCCATTGCCCATATTCCTTGTGTATTAAATCTCCCTATGTCACAGTCCCTGTATCCTCTATACAATCCTTTCCATGCCCATATTCCTTGTTGTATAAATCTCCCTATGTCACAGTCCCTGTCTCCTCTAAATCCTTTCCATTGCCATATTCCTTGTGTATTAATCCCCTATGTCACAGTCCTGTATCCTCACAATCCTTTCCATTGCCCATATTCCCCTTGTGTATTAAATCTCCCTATGTCACAGTCCCTGTATCCTCTTACAATCCTTTCCATTGCCCATATTCCTTGTGTATTAAATCTCCCTATGTCCCAGTCCCTGTATCCCTCTTACAATCCTTCCATTGCCCATATTCCTTGTGTATTAAATCCCCTATGTCACAGTCCCTGTACCTCTTACAATCCTTTCAATTGCCCATATTCCTTGTGTATCTAACTCCCTATGACACAGTCCCTGTATCCTCTACAATCCTTTCCATTGCCAATATTCCTTGTGTATAAATCTCCCTATGTCACAGTCCCTGTATCCTCTTATAATCCTTCCATTGGCCCATATTCCTTGTGTATAAATCTCCCATGACACAGTCCCTGTATCCTCTTATAATCCTTTCCATTGCCCATATTCCTTGTTATTAAATCCCCCTATGTCACCGTCCCTGTATCCTCTTACAATCCTTTCCATCGCCCATATTCCTTGTGTATTAATCCCCCTATGTCACACGTCCCTGTATCCTCTTACAATCCTTTCCATTGCCCATATTCCTTGTGTATTAATCTCCCTATGTCACAGTCCCTGTATCCTCTTACAATCCTTTCCATCGCCCATTTCCTTGGTTATTAAATCCCCTATGTCACAGTCCCTGTATCACCTCTTACAATCCTTTCCATTGCCCATATTCTTGTGTATTAAATCCCCTATGACACAGTCCCTGTTCCTCTTACAATCCTTTCCATTGCCCATATTCCTTGTGTATTAAATCTCCCTATGTCACAGTCCCTGTATTCCTCTTAATCCTTTCCATTGCCCATTTCCGTTGTGTATTAAATCCCCCTATGTCACAGTCCCTGTATCCTCTTACACTCCTTTCCATTGCCCATATTCCTGTGTATTAAATCTCCCTATGTCACAGTCCCTGACCTCTTATAATCCTTTCCATTGCCCATATTCCTTGTGTTTAATTCCCCCTATGTCACGTCCCTGTATCCTCTTACAATCCTTTCCATTGCCCATTTCCTGTGTGTATAAATCTCCTATGTCACAGTCCCTGTATCCTCTTACAATCCTTCCATGGCCCATATTCCTTGTGTATTAAATCTCCCTATGTCACAGTCCCTGTATCCTTACAATCCTTTCCATTGCCCATATTCCTTGTGTATTAAATCCCCTATATCACAGTCCCTGATTCCTCTACAATCCTTTCCATTGCCCATATTCCTTGTGTATTAAATCCCCCTGTCACAGTCCCTGTATCCTCTTACAATCCTTTCCATTGCCCATATTCCTTGTGTATTAAATCTCCCTATGTCACAGTCCCTGTACTCCTCTTACAATCCTTTCCATGCCCATATTCCTTGTGGTATTAAATCCCCCTATGTCCAGGCCCTGTATCCTCTTACAATCCTTTCCTTGCCCATATTCCTTGTGTATTAAATCCCCCTATGTCACAGTCCCTGTATCCTCTTACAATCCTTTCCATCGCCCATATCCTTGTGTATTAAATCCCCCTATGTCACAGTCCCTGTATCCTCTTACAATCCTTTCCATTGCCCATATTCCTTGTTTTTAAATCCCCTATGTCCACAGTCCCTGTATCCTCTTACAATCCTTTCCATTGCCCCATATTCCTTGTGTATTAAATCTCCCTATGTCCAGTCCCTGTATCCTCTTATAATCCTTCCATTGCCCATATTCCTTGTGTATTAAATCTCCCTATGTCACAGTCCCTGTATCCTCTTACAATCCTTTCCATTGCCCATATTCCTTGTGTATTAAATCTCCCTATGTCACAGTCCCTGTTTCCTCTTACAATCCTTTCCATTGCCCATATTCCTTGTGTATTAAATCTCCCTATGTCACAGTCCCTGTATCCTCTTACAATCCTTTCCATTGCCCATATTCCTGTGTATTAATCCCCTATGTCACGTCCCTGTCTGAACCAAAATTAATGGAACCTTCTCCTGAATTCCCTAAATTACATTTCCCTTGTACACAAAACTGACTTCTAGATGGCACTAGCAGCATATCTTCTTTGCTTGTAGCTTCGCATCCTGCTGGTTTTTAACATTCATCTTACCTGCCTTTAAATAATCCAAAAATAGGAAAGTAAGTTTCCTTTCTAGACACTTTTTCACCTCTTCTTGTTCTCCGCGGGCGGAACATAACAAAGCCAAGAGTTCCGTTCAGAGTAAAACGCTTTGTTTAACGCTTGGCAGGATTCATTTAAAATCTTAAAATCTCATTGCTCCCTCAATATTTTTTATGAAACTAAATCTTTCGAAATCTATTGAAAAATGTGGTGACTTTAGAGATCAATATGTTATCCCAGCCTGATCGTTCCCATTCACTACCTGATCTGCTTGTAGGTCAGGGTCAAGGCTTCTGGGCTAAACATTTTAATTCTGTGCAGGAATCAAGATCGGATGTGTATGGCCCAAATTTAATTTGAGGACACAAACAAATACTTTATGGTTTCTTCCTTAAAATATGAATTAAAAAAAAATATAAAGTATAATTTCAGGGAGACCCAATTCCTACTTACCGGTACATTTTTATTACAAGTTTGTCCATTCCTTCTGTAACGAACAGTTCTCCACTAACCCCCAACCCCTTGCCCAAAACACTGACACAACCTTCCATCCTGACAGGCGTGGATGACTGGGGAAAGTTGGAGAGCAGCCACATTGAATAGGATGTCTGCACTTGTTAGTATAGAACAGTAAGTATGGAATTGTTTGATGGGAGTAAATTATGGCTGCCAGTTGGGTACATGCACCCAAGATCTTCATGGCTTGTCATATAAAGGTAAAATGATCTGAACAGGAAATACAGTACAAATAATATGTTCGGAAATGTGCCCTGCAATGTTCTTACCTCAACCCCAATATACCAGATGAGATACGTGATCAATGGGTCTATTTCCCATCCTAAGTGACCTGAACGTCTATAAAAAAAACTATCAACACGGGAGAAGCTAAAGAGAGGAGATTTCTACATTGAGGTGAAATAGCAGATGGAGTGGGGGTGGTAGAATTTGTTATTTTTCAGTTCTCCTGGGTAACTGCAGGGAAATAAATCCCAAATGAAAAGTAAATATAGTGGGATCTGTGTTTTTGGGCCACCTGTACGAGGAATCCAATAATGATTCCCATTGGCACAATGACAACGTTTCTATATACAGGATTATTTATTTTAACATTTGGATGTTACACACAGGGCAACTGAGTTTGAAAATATTAGCTCTTGTGTTTTACTGATTTACGTGTCAGTAGAGATTTACTGTCTCTTTAAACAACAGCCAGTCTACTCATCCTTCTCTTCGCTTGTACTTCCTGTCCCTTTCCTTCATCTCCACTCTTTCCTGTACTTCCTGTCCCTTTCCTTCCTCTCCACTCTATTTCCTGTACTTCCTGTCCCTTTCCTTCCTCTCCACTCTTCCTGTACTTCCTGTCCCTTTCCTTCCTTCTCTCCACTCTTTTCCTGTACTTCCTGTCCCTTTCCTTCTCTCCACTCTATTTCCTGTACTTCCTGCCCTTTCCTTCCTCTCCACTCTATTTCCTGTACTTCCTGTCCCTTTCCTTCCTCTCCACTCTATTTCCTGTACTTCCTGTCCCTTTCCTTCCTCTCCACTCTATTTCCTGTACTTCCTGTCCCTTTCCTTCCTCTCCACTCCACAAAAGCATTTAACTACTTTTCTTCTCCTCTAGTTCCTTCCTGTTAACTCACTGGACTGTATTTCCTGTAACTATCCCTCTCCTCTCTGTCATGTACTTCCTGTACCTTTCCTTCTGGTCTGCTCTCTAGCCTGTACTTTCTGCGCCTTTCACTCTCTGGCCCGTACTTCTTGCGCCTTTCCCTCCACTCTCTGGCCTGTACTTCCTGCGCCTTTCCCTCCACTCTCTGGCCTGTACTTCCTGCGCCTTTCCCTCCACTCTCTGGCCCGGACTTCCTGCGCCTTTCCCTCCACTCTCTGGCCCGGACTTCCTGCGCCTTTCCCTCCACTCTCTGGCCCGGACTTCCTGCGCCTTTCCCTCCACTCTTCGGCCTCCTTTTCTTCATTTGTTGTCCTCCTGTACCTTCTAGCCCTGTCTGTGTTACATGTCCTGGATATGACAGTCATTATTTTTTCTCGGGTCTTCCTCCTTTCAATTTTTTCTCCTCTTTTTTTTTAAATTTTTTTTTTTTAACTCCTCTATACATTTCTGTCCTATTGTAAATTCCTCCTCTGACTACCATGGTGCAGCTCCCTTTATCTAAAAGTGAATCGACACGGTTACATTAGATGGATGTTTGCATTCGGACCTTTTGACCTTTCAGCGACATGACAAGCATGCTGCCTAAATGGAGTCTTGGTAACAGCAGCCTCTCACTCACCTGGTAAAACTAGACTTGTATTAATGGACCTAAGGAGTCTGTGGTGTAACTGCTGCAAATGCATCACTTGTGGTCCCAAGGTTAAAATTTCACAGCAGCAGGCGCCACTAACTTTAATACCATTAACCCTTCTCATTGCTTCAGTATGTAGGTCTGTAGCACAGCCTTGTTTTATAGTTAACTGAATGACCGAACTGGAATCTGTAAACTGGCACTGAGCTCTTTGTGTAATGATGGGGGGGGGTTGGGCATCCATCCAGGTCTTCCAAATCAGCATGTCTAATGGGCTCTACACTGACAGGAAATATCAATTAGTTTAAACTAAGCTTTAGTTTTCCCATTAACTTTTAATATTGTTTGTTTAAACAGTTCATTATCAGGGTAGTATAGTATAGTTTTCCAGTCCAACCCATCTAGCAATATCCTCATTTCCTGCTACCTGTTGATCCAGAGGAAGGCAAAAAAACCCCACCCAAATTTATGAAGGGGGAAAAAATTCCTTCCTGACTCCAAGTGGCAATCGGAAATTTCCCTGGATCAACTCTACTTTATGTATCAATACCAGTAACTTGTAACATCCTTGTTGTAGAAACTCATCCAGCTTTTTATTAAACGTGACGATGAACCTGCCATAACACGTCCCCTGGAAGACAGTTCCATAGCTTTACCGTCTCACAGTGAACAAACCCTTTCCCAACTCTACTTTATGTATCAATACCGGAACTTGTAACATTCCTTGTTTGTAGAAACTCAATCCAGCTTTTATTAAACTGACCAATGAACCTGCCATAACAACGTCCACTGGAAGACAGTTCCATAGCTTTACCGTTCTCACAGTGACAAACCCTTTCCCAACTCTACTTTATGTATCAACCCAGTAACTTGCAACTTCCTTGTTTGTAGAAACTCATCCACTTTATTAAACTGACCAATGAACCTGCATAACTACGTCCACTGGAAGACAGTTCCATAGCTTTAACCGTTCTCACAGTGACAAACCCTTTCCCAACTCTACTTTATGTATCAATCCCAGTAACTTGTAACCATTCCTGTTTGTAGAAACTCATCCGCTTTTTATTAAACTGACCATGAACCTGCCATTACAACGTCCACTGGAAGACAGTTCCATAGCTTTACCGTTCTCACAGTGAAAAACCCTTCCCAACTCTACTTTATGTATCAATGCCAGTAACTTGTAACATTCCTTGTTTGTAGAAACTCATCCAGCTTTTTATTAAACTGACCAATGAACCTGCCATAACAACGTCCCTGGAAGACAGTTCCATAGCTTTACCGTTCTCACAGTGAAAAACCCTTTCCCCAACTTGAAGCCTAAACCTTTTTTTCTTCAAGTCTTAAGGGATGGCCCTGTGTCCTCTGACTTGTTCTATGTGAACAATGCCCCGGATAGTTTTATTGTATGGCACGTTAATGTATTTATACACAGTAATCATATCCCACGCAAACGCTTTTTCTCCAGTGTCACTAATTGTAACTTTTCCAGTCTCTCTTCATATTCAAGCTCCCCCATCCCCTTATTAATTTAGTTGCCCTTCTCTGAACCTTTTCCATTTCAAAGATGTCCTTTTTGTACACAGGATCCCAAAACTGCACTGCATATTCCAAATGAGACCTTACCAATGCTTTGTAAAGAGGGAGAATTACATTTTCCTCCCTTGAATCCATACTTCGCTTTATACAAGACAATACCAGGCTGGCTCTGGCTGTTGCCGCTGCTGCACTGCTTGCTACCTTTAAGTTTTACCCCAAAACTCCAAGATCCCTTTCCAACAGGGATTCACTTAACACAGAGCCATTTATAGTATAAGCAGCTCAAGATTTTAAGTCCAAAATGCATCACCTTACATTTATCAACAGTGAATCTCATCTATCGCCACTTAGCAGCCCCCTGTGATAATCTATCTAGATCCCTTGCAACGATTGCACCTCCCTGAGAAGTTTTTTAATGGTCGACAAAGTTTTGTGTCGTCAGCAAACACAGAAACCTTGCTGACAATACCCACTTCCAAATCATTAATAAATACTTATAGACAAACGCGAGCCATTTGTAACTCGCTTATTTTCCCTCTTTCCGAGGAAGCAGAGGACCTGGATCAGACTTCTCCGAATCCCAATCCACCACGAGTGGGATGTAGGTGCATCTAACGACGCTTTTTGTGTGAGGCAAACGCCTCTCCCTTATTTATATCTGCTCAACGAGCTTCAGGGGTAGCAGTTAGACCTTACCTGGGTGTGGAGTTTTTGGAATAAGCCCCCATGTTTAACTTTATATAGCATTCTCTGCCAAGCTGTGGCCCTTAACAGGCTGTGTGTTGTGGCCCTTAACAGGGCTGTCTCTCTAACCCTTTACGGGCTATGACTCTCCTCATGGCACGTGCAGAGTCAAGGCAATCTTTTGAGAAACCCTCCTTGCCCTTTTAATTTCAGGCTCTCCTCTGAAGAGAAGTATGTATCTCTTATTACTCTTTTTTTGTGGGGAATGTGTGGGGAAGTGTCTGGCTGGTCGCTACCTGTTGCAGCCACAATGACTAAAAAAATCTGATTTAGGAGCGAGATCTCTGACCTCCAGAGTTCCTGGATGCGCGCGGCTCCTTTTTCTTCACGCGCACAGATTCGGGAGGCAGCCTCCCAAGCCCACCAGCTGTTGCTAGGGGGCTGTCCTCCCGTGGTGGACAAAAAGTAATACTGCCCGCCTCATGCCTGCACTTGACTTTTATGGCCTTTAAAAAGACAACTGTAAAGTTTTTGCTCCATCTTCCTTTTTGGCCCAAGGCCTAACCATTGGACGACATGTTCTAAAGATCTTTCCATGGGATAGATCCCGTACTAAGGCGGGAGGCAGCTTGATGACTAGAGAGATGAACTTATAAACAACACAATGGGAGCTCACTTAATGGAGCTTTTGGGATAAAACTATTGCAAAGTGTAATTTTTTGTGCTTGTGAAAAGGAAGCTCCATGGGGGAGTTGATCTATGTAAACAAATCCACTCTAAAATATCCAATGGTAAATAGGAAACTGAATAAAAACACACATATTAGCAAAGTGTGTGTCTAGGAAAATATCAAACATATAAAGTATGTTCTCACTGGAAGAAAGAGCTTTTGCACTTGATTCAATGTGACATATTGTAGAATTATTTCACCGATTCATCCAGATTCCAGGTAGTTCTCCAGGAACACATACATAGGGACAATGGCAAATAATAGAAAAATCATTCAAGTTTATTTAACCTTAGAACCTGCTCAGTGCTGATTGAACAACAGGCAACACAGCACCTACAATTCAACAGGGTTAGGAAAACACTCCTTCTGGTCTCCATAAATGGCAATGTGCCGTAATGGGTTGGTCAGTGCTGTGTTTCTAATAAGTAAAAAACCAAAGCAAATACCTAACCAATCTCTTCACAATCACTGCCCTTACCATAAAGAAAACAATCCTATGCTAATGGTTAAATGTCTTCCTCACCAATCTTGGTTTAACATTGGACCTACAATAACCTTCACTGTTCGATACGACATTAAAGGAATATCTCACTCAAACATGAACTATTCCTTAATATCATTAATTGAATAACGGAGTAAAGTAACAATGACTTATCTCCTTTCTTTAATTTTTGTAACAGGAGCCAGGAGCAAGCTCCGGAACTTATCCTATGACCTATCTCTGACATTTCCCGACTGTCGGAACAGTCGGGACCTGTCGGAGGAGGTGGAAGTGGATCATGCTCAAAGGTAGTTCTGTAGCTTTGTTCATTCTCTGCCTGAACCTATTCTTAAAGGAATAGTTTCACTGAAAGTGAACTATTCCTTTTAATGTATTGGTTGAAGAACAGGGGGCTAAGGAGCTTTGCCTTACCCCTCCGTTCTTCAATCAATTACACAGGAGCCAGGAACGAATTGTGAGTTACCTTTTTGTGATATCCACTGTGGCTGCACTGACAGTCGCCAAGCTTCTTGTTTCACTTTAACTATAGCATGCATTAGCATACTTAGCTCCTTAACCTCCCATTCTTCAATCATTGCATTAAAGGAATATGAAATATTCCTTTAAAGGGCCTGTCCCACCAAAACGATTTTAGATCCCTGTAGACAACCCCCCCCACACACAACTCTTAAACCATTTTACTTACAGACCATTAAAGCAGATATTTTCTAAGATCGATACCAGACTATGCAGTCTTAAGGTGGCCATACACTATACCAGTCGTTATTACGATCTAAAAAACCGACCGATATTTTGGTAGACAGATGTACATGTTAATTGTATGTAGATGTACCATACATAGGGGGAGACGCAATATTTTCGCTAAGCAACCTACGTGCACTCGTTTCCGCAATGTATTAACCACTTTGCGACCGTTAATACATTGCGAAACGCTAGTGGTAAGTTGCGACCTTTTGCGCATTATTTTAAAGACACCATTGGAAGAGACGTTAATTGTCGCGCAAACAACTAGCCAAAAAAATGACGCAAAATTTATTGCATCACTTTGCAAAAAAAAATTGCGACATGGTGCAGGCAGTGTAAAACCTTCGCTAACCACTAGTACATAGGTTATCGTGATTCGACGCTTATTATCTCATTAGCGCGGGATATTGCATCTCCCTGACATTGTTCGTTTCATGATTAATGTGAAATGTCGTCCATGTGAGGTTACATTATATTACATTTAATCGGAACATTACAATCATTTTACCAATCGACTTAAAAAATCAACTTTCCCGATCGTAATTGGATTTTACGATCTAATGTTGCATAATAAGATCGGGAAAATGTAAAAAATTTTGGCCAATCAATGGAAATGTCGGATTGTATGTTGGATTGTACATAAAATTGGCCTAATGTATGGTCAACTTTAGTTTCCGATCTCTTTTGTTAGACCTGCAGTCACTGACGTCATGGCCAATAACTAGTCTCCCGGGGGTGTCCATTCTCTAATACTGATCACGCCTGATGGTTTTCTGGTCATGTCCACCCCCCAAATCTATTTTTTATAGTTATGTTAAGGACCCCCCAAACACATTTTTGGTACAGATACTTACCGATTCCTAAAACACTTTTAAAGGGACTTGCAGAACCCAATCCTCTAGCTCGTGGTTAGCGACAAGCGTAATATTAAAAACCGATACATGCAGCAAGAAACTTTGCCACGCTCTGTAAATAGGTCTCTCCATTTGAAAGCTCTTCAGTAATAATCATTTCCCCCAAATCATGTAATAGACTGGGCGGTAATAGACTAGTGAGTTGATTGCCTCTTTAAGGCATTTGAACACCTTTCCCTTTAAGGGAATGAGAAGGAAAACTAGCACGATGCATGGAAATTCACAGATAATGTAATAGGTATTTAGTTTTTCAGAACCAGAGCTAATTAACATTCCAATATTTCCTCCGCTTCTTTACATTTCCAGGCTTCGGAAGTATAAATAAAACGCACAGCAGTTTTCTTGCATAATGCATTCACCATAAAATAATAATCAGATATTGCTTTGTTTCATACTTTCACCTTCTTGTTCGGAGCTTGTATCAATCAAGTTAGCGATCCTTTGTACCCAGCATCTGCTGGAAGATTTTATACCATACTGAATCTATCTCTAACATATGGAATCATTCGGGTTTAAAACATAAATACATTTAAAGCTTTTTTTTTTTTTTTTTTTTTTTAAAAGAGTTTTTATTCCATTTAGGGGGGGAAAAAAACTATTTTATTTCTGTATGAGAATAAGAATTTAGATAATACTGTTACTTGAGACGTGATGCCCATAGACTTTTGCAAGGTTATTGATGACCTTGCCATGTAAATAAATGTCTAATGCTGACCATACATTAGCTTATGATAATTATTGTATGTTTAATCCAACACAAATGGCAATCGATGATAATGACAGCCAGTACTGTGGATTTACCTGCGACGTTCCAATGACATCTCCGGGCATACAGAGGTGTTTACCCAATAAACTTCCCATAACTATCCAGGCAGTACAGAGGTTTTACCCACACAAACTCCCATGACATATCCAGGCAGTACGGAGGTTTTACCCAACAAACTTCCCATAACATATCCAGGCAGTACGGTGGTTTTTAACCCAACCAAACTTCCCATGACATATCAAGGCATACGGAGGTTTTATACCCCCAACTTCCCAAGACATCTCCAGGCATACGGAGGTTTTACCCAAACAAACTTCCCATGACATATCCAGGCAGTACGGAGTGTTTTTTTACCCAACAACCTTCCACAGACATATCCAGGCAGTACGGAGGTTTTACACCACAAACTTCCCATGACATATCCCAGGCGTACGGAGGTTTTACCACAACAAACTTCCCATGTCATATCCAGGCAGTACGGAGGTTTTACCCAACAAACTTCCCATGACATATCCAGGCAGTACGAGGTTTTACCCAACAAACTTCCCATGACATATCCAGGCAGTACGGAGGTTTTAACCCAACAAACCTTCCCATGACTATTCCAGGCAGTACGGGTTTTAAACCCAACAACTTCCCATGAATCATCCCAGGCAGTACGGAGGTTTTTACCAACAAACCTTCCCATGACTACCAGGCCAGTACGGAGGTTTTACCCAACAAACACTTCCCAGAATTATCCAGCAGTACGGTGGTTTTTACCCAACAACTTCCCTGATATCCAGGCAGTACGAGGTTTTACCCACAAACTTCCGATGACTATCCGGCAGTACGGATGGTTTTTACCCAACCAACTCCCAGACAATTTCCAGGCATACTGGGTGTACCCAACAAACTTCCCATGATTTTCCAGCAGTACGGAGGTTTTTACCCAACAAACTTTCCCATGATATTTCCAGCTTACGGAGGTTTTTACCAACAACACTTCCCAATATTTCCATGGCATAACGGAGGTTTTAACCACAACTTCCATGAACTTTCCCATTGGCAGTACGAGGTTTTACCTCAACAATTTCCCATGACATTGTCCGTCGTACGGGTTTTTACACAACAATTCTCATGACATTTCCGAGTAGTACTTCATCTTAGCAGACCGTTCCTCTTTTAGCGGTTACATCCAGCGTTTCACTTACCTTGTAAATATGCCAGATCACCCTTGTTTGGCTCTTGTCGATACAATGGTACTATCTGCCGAGGATTGCTGTGGGTGTGGTATAATTAATACCTCCTACTTAATATCAGCAAACCAGGAATGAATTGTTGTATTTCCGCAGATCATGAAATTCAGCGTTTATAATCCCTTTCAAATCACTTCTTCAGATGTGAACAGGTTAAGACTTTAATAACCTTGGCTCGACCTCTTCTGGGTAAGAATAAAAGGGAAGTGAATTTGGAAAAGCCCAGCAGCACCTGTATTATTGGGAAACTCAAAGGAACAGGTTCCCCAGGTATCTTACGGTACTTTGTTTTTATAGATGGTGGATCAAAAGTCTATGAGGTTTGGTTCTGTGGTGTGGTAGGTTAACTGTACATTATGCTGCATGTCCTTGACCACGCTCAATATAATTGGATCAGAATTATCTCCATGAAAGTTATTTAGTAAGCGAAGGTTAATAGGGTGAAGCATTATTAGGGACCCTCCTATCCAAGTAACAGTTTGTTTTACGTACTGCCATCTGGCAGGCGTTATATATTAATAATATTATTGTAAAACAAGCTTTTTTAAAAACCTGTTTTTAAATCCAACTGCAGTGGTCTTTTAAACTCTTGTCAACGACTTTTAATAGTGTAAACAAATTTTTGCGACTTTGTACAAAAAAATGCTTACACTGTGACAAATAAAGTGAATGACATTCCAGCTACGGAAGGTTTTACCCAACAACTTTCCCATGTCACGACGTGATGATGGCATTTTAAATCCCTTGGAATATCTACAATGGCAGCAGTAATTTTCAACTTGTCCCACTCAATAGCAGTGTTAATCAATATGGGCATCTCCCACCTATTCAACCCAGAGGTACTCAAGGGTTAATGAAAGCCTCTGCCTGAACAGTGTTGTAAAAGATAGTGCTCTTCCCCTTTCTCTGTTGTATTCAATTAGATCAACTGTGACTTGAAGTTTAGTTCTTGAAGACGTTTCGCTAGTCATCCGACTGGTCTCTAATTCAGAATGACTTGTACAAGAATCTGTGGCAATATGTCCCCTGGAAATCCCAATTAGCATATCACAGCCAGGTGTTAGGGCGTGATTGGATGTGGCTAAGAGGTGTTATAGGACGCCCAGAGTAGGTGTTAAAACAGCATTGTACATGGCAGACAGTTGGGTGTCGACCCCCCACCTCTTTAGGCTTGGTTTCTTTATTTTCACATAATGGCCTCCTTAACACCTCTCTTGAACCATTCACGTTCCTTTCCAATTGTTTAACATTACACTTCAAAGGTATGTCCTTTATCCTTAAGATTGCAGGTCAACGGCTGAGTCCTGCCCCCCGAGGATTTGGCTCTTCTTTGCTGGGCCATACGTTGCTGCAGTTCCCCTATCTCTATGTTAATTGTTCAAATCCAGCAGGCTATCTCCTCAAAGGCAGGTGTTAAAATCATGCAAAAATGCAGCATTCCCCAGACTGGCAGGCAGATAACAGCAACGGGGCTCTAACTTTAAACAGAGTTACCAATGTTATTTTCAAAGTCATTCATATTTTATCATAAGAAAAGCATTATGAAACATTTTCCCCAAATAATGTCAGCTAATCACAGGAATCAAGGCGTGTCCTGCCATATTTTTACGGAAGAATCACAAGGAAACTTAGACTTTTACTTCTTGTTAATACGAAATCCTATGTATATCATGTTTGTTATCTTTTGATTGTATAAAAACGTTATATATTTGTATGTGAGATTTACAGAACTCATTGTATGGACTAAGGGAAAATAAAGCTTAAAGGGCATGGTTCTGCTTTTTATAATCACTTTTATTGAGGTTGTGGAGATGCCTTTTAAAAGTTTTCTCTCCAAAAATCGGATACACCTCTCAGGGAAGGGGACAGACCAACTCACTAGGGACCAAACCCCTCCCCTTTTCAGGAGGAATAGGATTCCAGGCAGAAAGCAGGAGTTAACCATTTTACCATCTACATTGATACATCTAAGCCAATTGGGCAGACCGTATATTGGCTGCCATTCTGGACTATCATTATGGTAATTTCCTCCCCCAATTGGATTATCATGGACTGTGCTGATGCCTTTTACTGTTTACTTCTTTATCGCATTTATTTTTAAACTTTGTGCTTCCTTTAATGTAAATGTTAGAGTTAAACTGCGAATGCACGTTCTCCTACTAGTAATTGGCTCATCGTCTTGGGTATCTGCTTGGCTGCATTAGAACATTGGACATGATTCTGGCATTCAGACCTTAAATATCCTCCCAAGTCGAATAGTGTCATGTATCTGTTTATCTACGAAGGGCCAATGATCACATGATCGGGGAATGTAATAATTCAATGAACGTGTCTATTTGGTGATTGTTTTTCTCTCCCCGGCAGGTTTAAAGAGATTATTCCTGTCCAGAACAGAGCATGGTCCAAATGCTTGTGCTATCTACTGGAATGTCTCCTCACCAAAGAAAACACCACACCCCCTGATTGTCCCAAGGAGCTGTATGAATGTACTTTGTATTTGCTGCTGTTTGGGCTTTTGGTGGAGCCATGTTCCAGGACATGTAAAGATCGCTATGTGTTCTCTTACATTGACTTTATTATAATGTACAGAATTTGATTATATTACGTTACTCGATCTTTGCCTTTAAAACCATCATCACTGACTGATGGCCTTTTATTACTTATACGTAAAACCTGTGATGGGACCATTTATAATCCGGTAAAATATTAACCAAAACAATATGGGTGATTCATATGTGGACCTGCGATACGTATAGTTGGGTGCTGCCTTATTGTGTATGAGGGCAGAGCTTATTGTTATTTGTAATCCATGTGTATAAGTTCAGCGACCTTTAAGGTAATGGTTGGTCCACACTTCCGTTTCTTGGTGTCAGAATGCGATGTTCCAGTGCAAGTTTTTGTCTCTAATGCCATTGTCCGCTGTCCTCCCATCTTCATCTAATGTTTTATGACTCGCCGAGATGTAATTAAAGGCGGCTTTATAAAACCGTGCTGATCCGAGCTTTAACACAAGCCCTAAGATTGCACAACACTCACAATGTAGAAGAATTATGAGAATAACTGTACCTGACGTGGAGTATTTTCATTTAAAGAAGTCGCTTTCCTTCTGTCCGTTGAACGCAACATTATCCAGCTGCCATTAGTAGCCGAGGCAATATAGATAAAATTATGGGTAAACTTTTCTGTAAGAGTTTGACAGCAGAGAAGGAAGAAAAAGCCTGGAGAGGCTAATGTGAAACAAGCCTGATATGAGAATTCTTAAGGCATTTTACACACCGTTACCAAAACTATAAACCTCCCAAAGAAAGATCTGTTTATGGTTTAAAAACTAATAAATCTTATATTGCTATCGCTGTGTTAGCCCAACCGCACAAACAGGTTTTATTTCTGTCTTTCATGTGAATTATTTGAATGGTTTACAGGATATTATAAGTCCGCCTGAAACATTCTTCCCCCATGACCAGTTGTTTTTATAAATGTATTAATAACGTAGGAGGGACTTCTGCAATGTCAGTCTTTCCATGGTAGCACTTGAGTAAATGTTGTGCCTGAACTCACTGCATAAGAGAAGGGAGCTCTGACTTGATCGATCTCTTAAGAATGTGCTGAGCAGGTGTATGGTCCCTGCAGAGCACTTACAGGAATCACAAAACTATTAAAGGAAAACTGTATTGTCTAACTTCGCCCCCACCCTCAGTCTGGGATCTATCCGATGGGAAGAATGGCTTCTGTAGGCTCAATGCCAAAAGGTGGGTGAAGCAACAACAGCACAGTTGTCCTTTAAGCGCATCCCTTGTACAGTTTAAACAGAACATACGGAACATTAGTTTTCCCTTTATTAATGTCACTGTTGTAGACTTAAACCAATTCACAAGATAAGATTTCTATATCCATATCTATTGGGAACCAGCGTGGATTCAATGTGTGGTTAAAGGAGTAGAACATTTATCACAATATTGAGTTGGGGTTGTTTAAATCACAGTGGCACTTGCCAGAGAGGCCCTAGACTATAGTTCTTAATTCACACATTAATTCAAGCCATTCTATCCAGGTTGTTCTCATTGTCACATCTTTTATAATGCCCTGAATACGTCCATCACAGTCTAATAATAATACTGTAAGTAATATCTCCTTATTGTCTCCCATTTCAGGTAAATATACTTTCTTTGTGTGTGTGCTAATAAAAGGGTAATTTCATATAGTAAAAATTATCAATTTTTTTCTCCATTTTGGAATTAAAGGGTCACTGTACTCCCAAAACAACTTTTGCTTACTGTATTCGATAATTTACAAGCTTTAAAATGCTGCTACTCTCATATCTGTGTCTGCCGACATCATTTAGAATATATATCATTTCTGTCTGACTACATCACTGCCCCTCCTTCATTAGACAGTGCCTGAAGCTAGTGCCCCTGGCACTCAGAACTTCTAGGCATGCCCAGTTGCAGCATTTCCATGTATACTCAGACACTGTTTTCCCTTGCCATGTCTTGGGATTTATGTCCCCTTTTTAAAGGAGAAAAAAGACTTAACCTAAGTTTAAGTAATGCACAGGAAGTGTTTTGCAATAGACATTTTTATTTGTCTTTTATTTTAATGCCATTGAAAGGGATAAAGGGGAAATTTAGGTGAACAGAGAAATATAGTGAATATACACGAATTGAAGCCACCTCCTGTATTGGCCTATGTTAGAAGTATCTTTTACATCTAATGTAAGGTGACAGTAATACATATTGTTCATTAGTATTCATCTGTGTTTAGCTATGACGCCTTCTAAAGGTTCATACACACGTGCGATCGCGGGTGCCACCTGAGACGCATGAGTGTACAAACGCTGTTTCGGTTTCGGCCGTAAATTGTCCATGTATGGGCATTTTATCGACCGAAACGGCCGCCCGTTCGGGAGATCCGGCTGGTCGGAACATCCCAATAAAGTCCCATACATTGGCATGATTATCGTCCGAAACGGCCGTTCATACACCATCGTGCATCACAGGTCTGCGCCCGATCGCACATGTTTACGAACCTTAAGTAGAACATCTCACTGAAGTTAGTTTTAACAACCCTGTGCACCCTCCTCTTCTAGCTGATGATTGATTACCTAGTGGTGGGCAACTGAATAAAAACCATCAAGTTTATGTCTTAGGGGACCGTTTTCGACTATTATATTGATCCGGAGACCAAGAAGTTTGAGCTATGCAGGTATATTCAGTAAACTTCTTATCGGATAAAATGGTGCTATTTTTTCCCCAACCAATAAAATATTATTTAACATTTGAAAGCTAACATCTGATGGGTTGGGGCAAAATTAGCAACATTTTTAATGATAGAATTTAATTCTTCACAACCCGAAATTCGAATTTGATCCTTATATGCAGCCTCTGCGGGTTTGTATGCAATGAATTCCGGAAAAAAATTTGGTATTGGACATCAGCCAATTAAACCTGGTTTTTAAGAGTACACTCACACTAACAGATTGTATCCAATTGCTGATTGGTTGGCTCGTTGTGGCATTGTTTGTGTTTGACACAGCGATAATCGCTCTCTTTGCCCCCATTAAGGCAATGCCAACGAGCGATAGATAGTTCTCGTGCATAATAATGGGCAATCTGAATCTGATCCTGAAGAGCCACTATCAACTTGGTACATTGGTTTTCGGCAGTGGGCACCGCCATTATTCTTTTATCAGTTAACGCGGCTTTAAAAACAAATCGCCAATATGTCTCTCTGTATTAGCTCTGTAAATTATTATTTAGGACCAAAGTAAAGCACAGTGTGCAAACCAGACCGTGTAAATCCTTTATCCACATTAATCGTGGATGAACTTTTTTGTCATGCAACCAGCATTTGCCATGAATAGTGTAGAAGTGGGTTTCTATGTTTCAAACAGGCCAAATCCCTTGTACAATCTTTCTCATGCTAAACTGTTCTGAACGTTTCCCTGCTTGTAAAGTGTCTCCAATAGACTTGATCCCTCTTTGTAGTCTGTCAATGTTTCTTTCTCGGGCGATCACAATATGAAAATCCTTTTGTGTGACAAAGAGAAACAGAACTGCACAATGCGGCTGAATTTTGTTGCTTTTATGGAGAGTTGAGGCCCGTTTAATTGTCTGGCTGTCAGAATGCTGGCAAATGCCATTTATTCCCTCTGACTGAAACTTTGTTTATGCCAAGCTTTTGTTATGGACAAAATCCTCCCCAAATTCCTCTAATATAGTCAAGTCTAAGTAAAAAACTTTCTCTGCTACATCTTATAACTTGTTTTTCCTCCTCCCTTGTCTCACCTTGATTATTTGTTCGCCTGGACTGTATCCTATCAGAATGAAAATTGCAAAAATAATTTTTCTGACGTTTTTTAAATATTAACTAATGGTGATATTTGCATTGGTAGTAGGTAATATCTTATCTGCCTGGTGTCCTATTACTATATAATGGGTTACACTGTCTTTTATGGGGAAAAAAAAAACCCCCACAAAACCCACACTCACTGTCAACTGGGAGTACATTGCTGGTCACAGATGAATAGATACATGTGGTTCCTTAGTTCCCCACCCTGAACATAATCCTTGAGGTCCTTCCTATAAAAACGAGGCTGTCCGGTTCCATTATGGAATCATATCCACTGTCCTTATAAAAAGATGCAATATGCCTACGTTTTTTCTGTATTTCTAATGACATTAGCACGCCCGATGCAATGAGGCTATTATTACCGCCAACTGTAACTATAAATCAGAGGCGTAAAAACCATGCACACACCCCTGTTTATGTACCATTGCCCCCTGCGATGCACTAATCATTTGTGAGTTTAGGGAAGGATAGTAAGTGCCGCCAGAATACAATATTGCTTTCTTTGAGGAATCCAGACTACTTTGATCTATTTGACCCCTGAAGATACAACACATATTCGGCAAGATATTGTCACAACTTCTCCTACTATTGAGGATGCCAGATTTGTCCTGATGGAATGTCTTATTGTTGAACAATGCCCGCAGGGCCCATTATATACAGTATTTGTATAGAAGTGTTCATAAACGGGGACAGAACTATCAAAGGGAAATTGTGCAGTGTTAAACCTAATCGCCGAACAGGGCTGAGCAGGGAAAGACAAGTGCAGAAAGTCAGTAAAAAGTGATTAGCCACATTATGGTATCCCATGGTCCAGTGCATCACGCCCAGACCCAACGCTTCGGATACAGCAGTAGAACCAGATAAAAACATTCCATTTTTACTAAGGGATTTTTCACCTGGGGAATTTGGTTGTAAGCAGTTCTCGCTTTACTCTGCAGGGTTGAAATGTTTTGGAATCCTTGCCTGCAGTTTTTTCTCGTGTGTCTCCTTTGGTTACATTAGATAAACGGTTCACGGCGAAGTGAACTATCCTTTAATGTATTCATATATCAATTCCGGGATGTAATGGAGCTATTCTTACCCCCCGTCTTCAATTATTAACAGGAGCCAGGAGTGAAATTTTACCATTTGCGCGATCCAACGCCAGTTTCCTTTGGCAGGGCATTGTACAGATCCAGCGTGGATTTCAACACCAGACTCCTTTAGGCTTGGGACAACCAGCAGACTATTTTCGGCCGATCGTCCGATTCACGTTCGTTCCAGATCAGACCTGTGGGAAAATCACGATCGATCTGCTGCGGTTTCCCTATGAGGGTTGTGCTTTCAGCACTGCAGCTGAATTTGCCAAGACCGAAGGAATTTTGTCCCGGCTTGAGCCTTAAATAAAGTAGGGTGTTAAGGCAGCTTTGCTCCTTTACCTCCGTCCTTCAAGTAATGCATTAAGGAATATGTTCACTTTCTCGGTGACTATCCTTTAAAGCGACCCTTTTCTTAATGCGTTACATAAAGTAATAGAGCTTCCTTTGTAATCCTGCTGACCAATAGCCCTGTGGTGTCTGCTTATATTGCAGTTTCCTAGCACATTACAGGACAGCTATTAGCTTGGGAAGTGTTTTATGGCGCGCTGTGAGCTAATCACCGCTTTCATTTAGCATTTGTTTGTGACAATGTCATGGTGATCGCAGGCAAGAACTTACGGGCCTAGAAAAAGTTAGAGGAATATTTCAATTCAATTACAAAGCAGTACAGGCTGTGAATAATTAGCAAATAAACCAATCTAATGTGCCAGATGCGAGCATCCTCATAATAGGATATTATTAAAATAACAGTGCAGCACGATAACAGGGATTGAATTCTATAGTGTTTGAAGGTTGTCATGGTCTTTTTGTGCTTGAATGATGAGGATATTAGGTGATATTCCCGCATAGGAACAGTATGAAATGGTCTAAAATACGGAATTTAACCCGTGGAGAGACTGAATGTACCCACAGGGTAATAGAATAGGGACAATATGGAATAGGATAACAATACGGAATGTAACCCGTGATAGACTGAATGTACCCACTGGTATAGAATAGGAACAATATGGGAATAGGATACATACGAATGTAACCCGTTATAGACTGACTGTACCCACTGGGTATTAGAATAGGGAACAATATGGATAGGAGAACAATACGGAATGTACCCATGACGACTGAAGGTAAAATAAAAAATGTCAAATGTAATAACATAAACATTTAATATAACACCAACAGGGTAAAATTAGGAACAATATGGAATGGATAACATACGAATGTAACCCGTGATAGACTGAATGTACCCACTGGGTATAGAATAGGAACAATAATGGAATAGGATAACAATACGGAATGTAACCCATGCCAGACTGATTCCCACAGGGTAATAGAATAGACCATATGGAATAGGAAAAACACTACGGAATGTAACCCTGATAGACTGAAAATGTACCCACTGGTATAGAAATATAACCCTATGATAGGATAACAATAACGGAATGTAACCCATGACAAGACTGAATGTACCCACTGTGTATAGAATAGGACAATATGGATAGGATAACAATACGGAAGGTAAACCTGATAGACTGAATGTACCCACGGTATGAAAGGAACAATATGGAATAGGAGAACAATACGGAATGTAACCCATGACAGACTGAATGTACCCCCACAGGGTCTATAATGGAACAATATGGAATAGGATTAACAATACGGAATGTAACCCCGTGACAGACTGAATGTACCATAGGGTATAGAATAGGGGGACAATATGGAATAGGGATAACAATACGGATATGTAACCCGTTGATAGACGATTTCCTCCACTGGGTAATAGAATAGGAACAATATGGAAATATGGAATACGAATACGTAATGTAACCCTGATAGACTAATGTACCCACAGGGTAATAGAATAGGAACAAGTGGAATAGGATAACAATACGGAAGGTAACCCGTTATAGACTGATGTACCCACTGGGTAAAATAAGGAACAATATGGAATAGGATAACAATACGAATGTAAACCCATGACAGACGAATTGTACCCACTGGTATAGAAATAGAACAATAGGAAAGATAACAATACTACAGGATGTAACCCGTGAGAGACTGAATGTCCCCACTTGGGTATAGAATAGGAACCTATAATGGAATATGATAACAATACGGAATGTAAGCCGTGACAGACTGAATGTACCCCACAGGGTTAGATAGGAACCATATGGAATAGGATAACAATACGGAACCTGTAACCTGGGAGAGACTGAATGTACCCACAGGGTATGAATAGGAACAAATTGAGAGGAATAACAATACGGAATGTAGCCACCTGGGAACTGAATGTCCCCCCCTGGGTATAGATAGGAACATATGAATAGGAATAAACAATACGGGGGGAATGTAACCTGGGAGGCTATGTACCCACTGGTATAGCATATGACCAATATGACTAGGATAACAATACGAATGTAACCCGTGTAGACTGAATGTTACCCACTGGGTATAGAATAGGAAACAATATGGAATAGGATAAACAATACGGAAGTAACCGTGAGACTGAATTTACCCACTGGGATATAAATAGGAACAATATTGGAATAGGAAACATACGAATGTAAACGGGAGAGACTGAATGTACCCACTGGGTTAGAATAGGAACAATCTGAATAGAACAATACGGAATGTAACCTGGGAGAGACTGAATGTACCCACTGGTTAAACATAGGACCAATATGGAATAGGATAACAATACGGAATGTACCAACCTGGAGAGACTGATGTACCCCACTGGGTATAGAAATAGGAACAACTTGAATAGGATAACAATACGGAATGTACCCGTGATAGACTGAATGACCCACTGGGTATCTGAATAGGACAATATGGAATAGATAACAATACGGAATGTAACCCGGGAATACTGAATGTACCCACGTGTAAGAATAGGAATCAATATGGTAATAGGATAACATACGGAATGTAAAACGTGAGACTGAATGTACGCCACAGGTATAGAATAGGACAAAAAAAAAAAAAAAAAAAACATATGGATAGGATAACAATAATACGGAATGAACCCTTGAGGACTGAATGTACCACAGGGTATAGAATAGGAATCAATAGGAATGGATACAATACGGAATGTAACACGTGATAGACTGAATGTACCCACTGTATAGAATAGAACATATGGAATAGTGATAACAGACAGGAAATGTAACCCGTGACAGACTGAAGTACCCACTGGTAAGAATAGGAACCATATGGAATAGGATAGACAATACGGAATGTAACCCGTGATAGACTGAATGTACCCACAGGGTATAGAATAGGAACAATATGGAAGAGTATAACAAGAGGAATGTACCCATTGAGGACCTGACTTTACCCACAGGGTAATAGAATAGGAACATATGGGAATAGGATATAACATCCGGATGTAAAACCCGTGCAACTGAATGTACCCACAGTGTAGATAGGGACAATATGGAAGAGGATAACATACGGAATGTACCTGGGAGAGACTTAATTGTCCCACAGTTGTGGGGTATAGAATAGGAAATAATGGAATATAATCACAATCTGAATTAACCCGTGAAAGACGGAATGTACCCCCTGGGTTATGAATCGGAACAATTGAGAATAGGATAACAATACGGAATTAACCCTGAACTGAATGTACCCACAGGGTATAACATAGGCACAATATGGAATAGGATAACATACGGAATGTAACCCGTGAGAGACTGAAATGTAACCCCACGGGTATAGAATAGAACAATATGGAATAGGATAACAACGGAAAGTCCCGGATAGACTGAATGTACCCACAGGGTATAGAAATAGACACTATGAAATAGGATAACAAGACGGAATGTAACCCTGAAGAGACTGAATGTACCCATGGGTAATAGAATAGAACAATATGGAGAAATATGATAACAATACGGAATTTAACCCTTGGAGACACTGAATGTACCCACAGGGTATAGATAGGGACAAATATGGAATAGGATAACAATACGGATGTAAACCTGGAGAGAACGAAATGTACCCACTGGTTATAGAATAGGAACAATATGGAATAGTATAACAATAACTGAATGTGCTGGGAGAGACTGAATTTACCCACTGGGTATAGAATAGGAAATATGGAATAGGATAACAATACGGAATTAACCCGTGAGACTGAATTACCCCAGGGTTATAGCATAGGAACAATATGGAAATAGGGAACAATACGGATACCCGTTAGAGACTGGAATGTACCCACAGGGTATAAGAATAGGAACATATGCATCGGATAACAATACGGAATGTTAACCTGGGAGAGACTGAATGTACCCACCCTGGGTATAGAAATAGGAACACTATGAATAGGATACAATACGAATGAACCCGTGCTAGAACTGAATGTACCACCAGGGTATAGAATAGGAACACTGATGTAATAGTCCAATAGGAATTTAACCTGGTAGAGACTAATGTACCCACTGGGTATAGAATAGGAACAATAATTATGGAATAGGTAACAAAAGGAATGTAAACCCTTAGAGACTGAATGTACCCACAGGGTCGCTAATATGAACCCTATGGAATGGATAACAAACGAATGTAAACCGTGATAGACTGAAATGTTAACCCCCATGGGTATAGCAAAATGGAACAATATGGAATAGGATAACAATACGGAATGTAACCAGTGACAGACTGCATGTACCCACTGGGTATAGAAGGAACAATATGGAATAGGATAAACAATACGGAATGTAACCCCGTGAGAGACTGAATGTACCCACCGGGTATAGAATAGGAACAATATGGAATAGGGATACCAATACGGAATTTAACCCGTGAGAGACTGAATGTACCCACTGGTATAGAATAGCCAATATGGAATAGGATATATACGGAATGTAACCCGTGAATAGACTGAATGTACCCACAGGGGATAGAATAGGAACCATATGGAATAGATAACAAAGCGGATGTACCCGTTATAGACTGAATACCCACAGGGTATAGAATAGGAACATATGGATAGGATAACAATACGGAATGTAACCTGTGACAGACTGAATGTACCCAAGGGTATAGAAAGGAACAATATGGAATAGGATAACAAATACTTAATGTAACCCGTGTGACTGAATGTACAACACAGGGTATGAATAGGAACAATATGGAAGAGGAATAACAATACGAATGTAACCCTGATAGACTGAATGTACTCCCACAGGTTAATAGAATAGGAACCTATGGACTAGGATAAACAAGACGGAATGTACCCGTGAGAGACTGAATGTACCCACTGGTATAGAATAGGAAACCATATGGAATAGGATACAATACGGAATGTAACCCGTGAGAGACTGAATTAACCCACGGGTATAGAAATAGGACAATATGGAATAGGATAACAAATACTGAATGTACCCGTTGAGAGACGAATGTACCCACAGGGTATTATAATGGAACAATATGCGACTAGGATACAATAACGAATGTAACCCTGAGAAGACTGAATGTACCCACTGGGTATAGAAATATGAACAATATGGAATAGGATAACAATCGGAATTTTAACCCGTGACGACTGAATGTACCCACAGGGAAGAAATAATAGGAACAATATGGAATAGGAAACAATACGGAATGAAAACCCGTGATAGACTGAATTACCCACAGGTATAGAATAGGAACAATATGATAGGATAACAATACTGAATGGTAAACCCGTGATAGACTGAATGTCCCACTGGGTAAGAATAGGAACATATGGATAGGAGAACAAACGTACTTTAACCCGTGATAGACTGAATGACCCTACCCACTGGGTATAGAATAGGACAATATGGAATAGGATAACAATACGGAATTAACCCGTGAGGAGACCTGAATGTACCCACAGGGTATAGAATAGGAACAAATATGGAATAGATAACATAAACGGAATGTGTAACCCCTGGGGAGACTGAATGTCCCCCACTTGGGTATAGAATAGGAATACAATATTTAATAGGATAACAATACGGAATGTAACCCGGGAGAGACTGAATGTACCCACGGGTATAGAATAGGACAATTGGAATAGGATAACATCGGAATGTAACCGTGACAGACTAAGTCCCACTGGTATGAATACGAACATAGGAATAGGATACCAATCCGGAATTAACCCGTTTGACAGACTGAATGTACCCACTGGGTATAGAATAGGGACAATATGTAATAGGATAACAATACGGAATGTAACCTGGGAGAGACGACTGTACCCACAGGGTATATGAATAGAACCATATGAATAGGTAACAATACGGACTGTAACCCGTGACAGACTGAATGTACCCACTTGGGTATAGAATAGGAACACTATGTGAATCGGAAACAATACCGGATGTAACCCTTGAGAGACTGAATGTACCCCAGGGTATCGAATAGGAAACAATAATGGAACTAGATAACAATACGGAATGTTAAACCCGTGACAGACTGACTGTACCCACTGGGTATAGAATAGGAACAATTGGAATAGATAACAATACGGAATGTAACCCGTGACAGACTGAATGTAACCTCACTGGGTAGAGAATAGGAACGATATGGAATAGGATAAACCTCGGAATGTACCGTGATAGACTGAATGTACCCACAGGGTAATAGAATAGACAGGGATATGGGAATAGGATAACATACGTAATTTACCCTGATAGACTGACTGTCCCATGGTATAGAAAGAACAATATGGATGGATACAATACGGAATGTAACCCTGAGAGACTGAATGTACTCCACTGGGTATAGAATAGGAACAATCTGGATAGATACAATACGGATGTAAACCTGGGAGCGACTGTAATGTACCCCTGGGTTAGAAAGTAACAATATGGAAGAAGGATAACAATACGGAATGTAACCTGGGAGAGACTGAATTACCCACTGGGTATCGAATAGAACAATATGAATGGATAACAATACGGAATGTAACCCGTGACAACGGAAAATGTTACCACTGGGTATAGATAGGAACTATGGAATAGGATAACAATACGGATGTAACCTTGTGAAGACTGAATGTACCCACTGGTATGAATTATGAACAATAATGGAATAGGATAACAATACTAATGTACCCGTACAGACTGAATGTACCCCTGGGTATAGAATAGGAACCATATGAATAGGTAACAATCGGAATGTAACCCCGTGAGAGACTGCTGTACCCACTGGGTAATAGAATAGGAACAATATGGAATTGATAACAAAAACGGAATGTAACCCGTGAGAGACCTGAATGTCCCACCAGGTTAGAATCGGAACAATATGAATAGGATTAACAATACGTCATGTAACCAGTGATAGAACTGAAATGTACCCACAGGGTTAGAATAGGAACACTATGAATGGATAACAATACTGAAATGTAACCGTGAGAGACTGAAGGTACCCAAGGGTAAGAATAGGAACAATATGGAATAGTATAACAATACGGAATGTCACCTGGGAGAGACTGAAATGTACCCACAGGGTAATAGAAAGGAACAATATGGAATAATAACAAAGACGGAATGTTAACTGGGAGACTGAATGTCCCCCTGGGTATAGAATAAGAACAAATATGGAATAGTAGAAATACGGAATGTAACCTGGAGATACTGAATGTACCCACAGGGTATAGAATAGTAACTATGGAATAGGATAACAATACGGATGTAACCCTAGATGACTGAAGGTACCCACTGGGTAGGAATAGGAACAATATGAATAGGATACAATACGGAATGTAACCCGTGACAGACTGAAGGTACCCACTGGGTATAGAATAGGCACAAATATGGAATAGGATAACCATACCGGAATTGTAACCCTGACGAACTTGTGAATGACCACTTGTATAGAATGGAACATATGGAATAGGATAACAATACGGAAGGTAACCTGGGTGACTGAATGTAACCCACTGGGTATAGAATAGGAAACCATATGGATAGGAATAACAGACGGCATGTTAACCCTGACAGACTGATGTCCCACAATGGTATCGAATGGAACAAGATGGATAGGATAACAATACGGAATGTACCCGTATAGACTGAATGTACCCTCCCCTGGGTATAGAATAGGAACATATGGAATAGGATAACAATACGGAAATGTAACACCGGACAAGACTGAATTTTACCCCCTGGGTATAGATAGGAACATATGGAATAGGATAACAATCGGAATGTAACCTGTGACGACTGAATGTTACCACCCACTGGTTATAGAATAGAACAATCTGGAATAGGATAACACTCCGGAATGTAACCTGGGGTACTTAATTGTACCCCAGGGTATAGAAATAGGAACATAATGGAAATCGATAACAATACGGAATTAACCCGTGATAGACTGAATGTACCCACTGGTAGAGAATAGGAACATATGGAATAGTAATAACAATACGGAATGGTAACCTGGAGAGACTGAATGTCCCCACAGGGTATAGAATGACCAATAGGAATAAGATAACATACGGAATGTAACCCTGATAGACTGAATGTACCCCACTGGGTATAAATAGGAACAATATGGATAGGAAATAACAATACGGAATGTAACCGTGATAACTGAATGTACCCACTGGGTATAGAATAGTAACACTCTGGAATAGGAATAACAATACGGATGTAACCGGGAGACTGATGTACCCACGGGTATGAATAGGAACAATATGGAATAGGATACCAATACGGAATGTAACCCTGGGCAGACTGAATTTACCCACTGGGTATAGAATAGGAACAATATGGAATAAGGATAAACATACGGAATGTAACCCGTGATAGACTGAATTTACCCAAGGTTATGAGGAGGGACTGACTGATACATTACAGACAGGAAGGGACCCTCTACCATAGAGACTGACTGTTACATTACAGACAGGAGGGTCCCTCAACATAGAGACTGACTGATACATTACAGACAGGAAGGCCTCTACATAGAGACTGACAGTTACATTACGGACAGGAAGGGTCCTCTACCTAGAGAATGACTGTACATTACAGACAGGAGTACCCTCTAATAGAGACTGACGTTACATTACAGCAGGAAGGAAGGGTCCATACCATAGAGACTGACTGTTACATTACGACAGGAAGGGCCCTCTAATAGAGACTGACTGTACATTACAGACAGGAAGGGTCCCTCTACCATAGAGAAGACTGTTAAATACAGACAGGGAGGGTCCCTCTACCATAGAGACTGACCGTTACATTACAGACAGGAGGGTCCCTCTACCATAGAGACTGACCGTTACATTACAGACAGGAAGGGTCCCTCTACCATAGAGACTGACTGTTACATTACAGACAGGAAGGGTCCCTCTACCATAGAGACTGACGTTACATTACAGACAGGAGGGTTCCTCTACCATAGAGATGAGTTACATTACAGACAGGAAGGGTCCCTCTACCATAGAGACTGACTGTTTACATTACAGACAGGAAGGGTCCTCTTCTCATAGAGACGACTGTTACATTACAGACAGGAAGGGTCCCTCTACCATAGAGACGACTGTTACATTACAGACAGGAAGGGTCCCTCTACCATAGAGAATGACTGTACATACAGACAGGAAGGGCCCTCTACCATAGAGGACTGACAGTTAAATTACAGACAGGAAGCTCCCTCTACCATAGAGACTGACTGTTACATTACAGACAGGAGGGTCCTCTACCATAGAGACTGACTGTTAACTTACAGACAGGAAGGGCCCTCTAATATAGGCTGACTTTACATTACAGACAGGAAGGGTCCCTACATAGAGACTGACTGTTACATTACGACAGGAAGGGACCCTCTACCAAGAGACTGACTGTTACATTACAGACAAGAAGGGTCCCTCTACCATAGAGACGACTGTACATTACAGACAGGAAGGGTCCCTCTCCATAGAGACTGACTGTTACATTACAAAGAAGGGTCCCTCACCATAGAGACGACTGTGTC
Source organism: Hymenochirus boettgeri (assembly GCA_019447015.1). NCBI lineage: Eukaryota > Metazoa > Chordata > Amphibia > Anura > Pipidae > Hymenochirus > Hymenochirus boettgeri. The sequence continues at coordinate 10,476,261 of CM033476.1, read as the reverse complement.
TATGGTAGAGGGTCCCTTCCTGTCTGTAATGTAACAGTCAGTCTCTATGGTAGAGGGTCCCTTCCTGTCTGTAATGTAACAGTCAGTCTCTATGGTAGAGGGACCCTTCCTGTCTGTAATGTAACAGTCAGTCTCTATGGTAGGGAGACCCTTCCTTTCTGTAATGTAACAGTCAGTCTCTATATTAGAGGGACCCTTCCTGTCTGTAATGTAACAGTCAGTCTCTATGGTAGGGAGACCCTTCCTGTCTGTAATGTAACAGTCAGTCTCTATGGTAGAGGGAGGGATACATTATCCCTTATAATACATGAGTGGTACCCAGAGTTCCCTTGTATAACTTAGTCTGTGTCCTTGTACCTTTATATGGACACGGAACTCCTCAGTGACTTTTAATATCCTTATAATTTACAGTAGGGGATACATTATCCCTTATAATACATGAGTGGTACCCAGAGTTCCCTGGTTCCATATAAACCTCCTGTAACTATAACGCCACCTATGGTTCCATATAAACCTCCTGTAACTATAACGCCACCTATGGTTCCATATAAACCTCCTGTAACTATAACGCCACCTATGGTTCTATATAAACCTCCTATAACTATAACGCCACCTATGGTTCCATATAAACCTCCTGTAACTATAACGTCACCTATGGACCCAGCTAAACCTCCTGTAACTATAACGTCACCTATGGTCCCAGCTAAACCTCCTGTAACTATAACACCACCTATGGTTCCATATAAACCTCACTTTGTCCATAGGGGGATTTAATACACAAAGGAATATGGGCTATGGTAAAGGGATTATGAGGATCAGGACTTATTGTCTAGGGGGATTTAATCCATCAAGGAATATGTGCTATGGAAAAATGATTATACAGAGGATACATGGACTACGTTTCAAATGGGGTATAATTAACTTACACAAGAAATATGTGCAATGGTCAAAGTATTGTAAGAGGATACAGGGACTGTGACATCGGTAGATTTAATACACGAGTAATCTGTTGGCGTAATTGAAAGGATTTTAAGAGGTATCAAGGGACTAGTGACAATAAAGGCATAGACTTTTAATACAAACTAGGAATAATGGGCGATGGAAAGGATTGTATAGAGGATACAGTGAACTGTTTCGCACATAGGTAGAATTTAAACTACAAACCCAAGGAATGGGCAATTTCCCATGGATGTCCTTCGCTCCCGTGACTGTGTCCCTAGGTGTGGGCTTTACTCCCTCCCGGACTTCTGGTCAATGGCACTGATGTCTGCGGCGCCTGTCCTAAAGGAGTGCCAAATCGGGGCTTTCATCCCCACGTAATCTTGGTCACTTGACCGTGCTTTTCAGCGTCTACACAGCAGGACTGTTCCTCGTGGGGATTTAAATACCCAAGGATATGGGCCTGGAAGGATTGTAGAGAGAGATACGGCTGTGACATAGGGAATTTATACACAAGGAATATGGCAATGGAAAAGGATTGTAAGAGGATACAGTACTGTGACATAGGGGGGAGAATTTAATTACTACACAGATGAAATATGGGGCAATGGAAAGGATTGGTAGAGAGGATACAAGGAACTGTGACATAGGGGGATTTAATACGACAAGAAGATGTGCACTGAAAGGATTATAAGAAGGCATACGGGATGGGATTCTCTTCAAAAACCCTGGATACCAATCAATCTGTTTGGATGAAAAACTCACCCAATTATTATTTAGAATCATTTTTGTTTTACGAAACAAAACTGTCAGGATATTCAGCATTCTTTCCAATACATTTTAATGTTATAGCTGTGGTTGAAACTTTCCCCACTTTGCATTAAAAACTTGAAGGATGTCACAGGACTTGAGGTGGTGTGCAACTGATAATGTCTCCCCTGACCTACAAGAAAAACTGTTCTGCTTTAATATAGAATCGGGTAATTTTAAAGTAAAGTCTACCTGCTCTTGAGACTGTGGCGGGTGTGGAAGTAACTGATTAGCCATCTCAATGGCACTCAAGATACTCCTCATTAGTCCCCAGGGTAAGACCGTACCACGGAGAAAATACTTGAAACTACACAGCTCAAAGTTTACTATAATCTCGCACCCCCTTCCGCCCTTCCCTCCTTTATTTCCACGGCGCCTTTCCCCCCCCCGACTCCGACTCCGTCCCCCCCCTTCCTTCTCTGGCCAAATCCTCCCCCCCGCCTCCCCTGTCCCTGCCCCTGTGTCCCCTCCCTTGACATAACGAAGGGGGGAGGAGCGTAAAAACTGGTTCAAATAATGCGTGCCAAAGCTGTCATTTAATGCCTGAATATAATTCTCCTTAAACTGCGTTGCAAACGAACCAAGGATATGCCTGCCTTTTCTTAATTTCCTTGCATGCGATTGGTTGTCTCCTATGATTTGATGGAGTACTAACCTGCCTGTGACTACTTTGATGTTTTCCAGGAGTCACGCTGCTTGAGAGTTACCTTATTAATCATCCATACTGTGTTCAGGGACTCAATCCACATTGGATCAATATCTCTCCATCTAGAAACAAATCCACTTCGGGGGCCATCGTGTGTAACGTGTGCCAGTTGTCACAATCCACGCATGATTGAGGAAATGACCTGTAACACACACGGTCAGTGTAATAAAGAATAGAGTAGACACACCGTAACATTCCCCTACACCACGTCTCTGCATTAACACCTAGAAAGGGAATTAGGAAAGGGAATCAGATAAGAAAGCTAAAGTTAACAAACGACAGCCTGGGATTTAATGTGAACAATTCAATAGGAGAAGTTAAGTTACAGGAGGTTTTAGCATGACCGATAGTGGCGTTATAGTTTACAGGGAGGTTTATTATATGGAACCATAGGTTGGCTTTAATAGTTACAATACAGGAGGTTTATAGGAACCATAGGTGGCGTTATCGTTACAGGAGGTTTTTATTGGAACCATAGGGTGGTGTTATCGTTACAACAGGGTTCCATATAAACCTCCTGTAACTATAACGCCACCTATGGTTCCATCTAAACCTCCTGTAACTATAACTTCTCCTATTGAATTGTTCACATTTAAATCCCCAGGCTGTCGTTGTACTTTATAGTTTCTTACTGATCCCTTTCATAATTCCCTTTTCTAGGTTTTAATGCATAGACGTGGTTAGGGGATGTCCTGTGTTCTACTCTATTCTTTATTACAATGCCGTGTGTGTTACAGGTCTATTTTCCTCAATCATGCGTGAACTGGCAAACGTTACACACGATGGCCCTAAGTGGATTGTTCTAGATGGAGATATTGATCCAATGTGGATTGAGTCCCTGAACACAGTTATGGATGATAATAAGGTAAATCTCAGCAGAGTTGACTCTTGAACATCAAAGTAGCACAGGCAGGTTTATAATCTCATCAAATCATAGGAGACAACCAATCGCATGCAAGGAAATTAAGAAATGCAGCAATATCCTTGTGTTCGTTTGCAAAGCAGTTTAAGGAGAATTATATTCATGCATTAACTGACAGCTTCTGGCAGCAATGAACCAGTTTAAGCTCCTCCCCCCTTCTTTATGTCCAGGATAGGTGAATTGTCAGTGACAGTGGCTGTGGGAGGAGCCAGAAAGAAGTTGGTTACTGCTGGAGTTAAATTCTCCTTTAACCGATCATTTTAATGTTTTTATTAATAGTAAATTTGAGCTGTGTAGATTTCAAGTATTTTCTGTGTAGGTTCTTACCCTGGTGACTAATGAGAGTATCTTGCCATGAGACTGGTAATCAGTTACTTCCACACCAGCCACAGTCTCAAGAGCAGGTAGATTTCCTTTAAATTACCCGATTCATATTATAAGCAAAAGTTTTTCTTTGTAGGTCAGGGGAGACTATTATCAGTTGCACACCACTTCCTGTGACATCCTTCAAGTTTTAATGCACAGTTGGGGAAAGTTTCACCCGCTACATACACTGTATTGGAAAGATTGTTGAATATCCTGCCAGTTTGTTTCGTAAAACAAAAATGATTCTAAATACTAACTTGGGTGAGTTTCACTTCCCAAAGTTGATTTGTATCCAGGGTTGAAGAGAATCCCAGTCCCTGTATCCTCTTATAATCCTTTCCATTGCCCATATTCCTTGTGTATTAAATCCCCCTATGTCACAGTCCCTGTATCCTCTTACAATCCTTTCCATTGCCCATATTCCTTGTGTATTAAAATCTCCCTAGTCACAGTCATGTATCCTCTACAATCCTTCCATTGCCCATATTCCTTGTGTATTAATCTCCCCTATGTCACAGCCTGTATCCCTGACAATCATTTCCATTCCCAATTCCTTGGTAGTTAAATCCCCTCTGGTCACAGTCCCTGTATCCTGCTTACAATCCTTTCCATTGCCCATATTCCTTGTGTATTAAATCTCCCTAGTTACAGTCCTGTATCCTCTTACAATCCTTTCCACTTGCCCATATTCTTGTGTATTAAATCCCCCTATGTCACAGTCCACTTATACTCTTACATCCTTTCCATTGCCCATATTCCTTGTGTATTGAAATCTCCCCTATGCACAGTCCCTGTATGCTCTTACAATCCTTTCCATCGCCATATTTCCTGTGTATTAAATCCCTATGCACAGTCCCTGTATCTCTCTTACAATCCTTTCCATCTGCCATATTCCTCGTGTCTAATCTCCCCTATGTCACAGTTCCCTGTATCCTCTTCTTCCTTTCCATTGCCCATATTCCTTGTGTATAAATCCCCTATGACTCACAGTCCCTGTATCCTCTTATAATACTTCCATCTGCCCATATTCCTGTGTATTAAATCCCCATGCACGGCCCTGTACCCTTATAATCCTTCCATTGCCGCATATTCCTTGTGTTTAAATCTCCCTCTTTACCACAGTCCCCTGTATTCCTCTTACAGTCCTTTTCCATGCCCATATTCCTTGTGTATTAAATCCCTCCTATGTCACAGTCCCTGTATGCCCTCTTACAATCCTTTCCATTGCCCATATTCCTTGTGTATTAAATCCCTATGTCACAGTCCCTGATCCTCTAACAATCCTTTCCATTGGCCCATAATCCTTGTGGATTAAATCTCCCTATGGACCACAGTACCTGTAGCTCTTACATCCTTGCCATTGCCCATTATCCTTGTGTATTAAATCTCCTATGGCACAGTCCGGTATCCTCCATTATATCATTTCCCAATCGCCCCGTCTCTTGTGGATTAAATATCCATAGTCACAGTCCCTGGTATCATCGTACATCTTTCCATTTCCCATAATTCCTTGTGTATTAAAAATCCCTAGGTCACAGTCCCTGTATCCTCTTACAATCCTTTCCATCGCCCATATTCCTTGTGTATTAAAGCCCCCTTATGTCACAGTCCCTGTTATCTCTGACAATCCTTTCCTTGCCCATATTCGTGTGTATTAAACTCCCTATGTTCACAGTCCCTGTATACTCTTAACAATCATTCATTGACCATATTCCTTGTGTATTAAAATCCCCTATGTCACAGTCCCTGATCCTCTTACATCCTTTCCATTGCCCATATTCCTTGTGTATTCATCTCCTATGTCACAGTCCCTGTATCCCTATAATCCTTTCCATCGCCCATAGTCCTTGTGTATTAAATCTCCCTATGTCACAGTACCTGTATCCTCTGATAATCCTTTCATTAAAATTCATTGTGTATAATCTCCCTAGTCACAGTCCGTTTATCCTCTTACAATCCTTCCATTGACCATATTCATTGTGTATTAAATCTCCTATGGCACCAGTCCCTGTATCCTCTTACAATCCTTTCCATTGACATATTCCTGGGGTAATTAAGCTCCCTATGTCCACAGTCCCTGTATCCTCTTACAATCATTCATTGCCTATTCCCTTGTGTAGTAAATCCCCCTATGTCACAGTTCCCTGTATCCTCTTACAATCCTTTTCCATTGCCCATATTCTTGGGTATTAAAATTACTATGACACAGTCCTGTATCCTCTATTGACCAATACTTTCCATGCCAATAGTCCTTGTGTATTAAATTCTCCTATGTCACCAGTCCCTGTATCCTCTTATAATCCTTTTCCATTGCCCTATTCCTTGTGTATTAAATTCCCAAGGGACACAGTCCCCTGTATCCTCTTATAATCCTTTCCATTGCCCATATTCCTTGGGTATTAAAATCCCCCAGTCACAGTCCCTTATCCTCTACACTCCTGCATCGGCCCATATTCCTTGTGTAGTAAATCCCCCATGTTCCAGCCTGTATACTCGTACAAATATTTCCATTGCCCATATTCCTGTGTATTAAATCTCCATATGTCCACAGGCCCTGTATCCCTTACAATCCTTTCCATCGCCCATATTCCTTGTGTATTAAATCCCCCCTATGTCCACAGTCCCTGTATCCTCTTACAATCCTTTCATTGCCCATATTCCTGTGTATTAAAATCCCCCTATGACACAGTCCGGTATCTCTTACAATCCTTTCCATTGCCCATATCTGTGTATTAAATCTCCTATGTCACGTCCCTGATCCATATTATAACCTTTCCATTTGCCCATATCCTGGTGTATTAAATCCCCTATGTCACAGTCCTGTATCCCTCTTAACAATCCTGTCCATTGCCCATTATTCCGTGTGTATTAAATCTCCTATGTCACAGTCCCTGTATCCGCTTATAATCCTTTCCTGCCATATTCCTTGTGTATAGTAAAATACCCCTATGTCACAGTCCTGTATCCTCTTACAATATTTTCCATGCCCATATTCCTTGGGTATTACATTCTCCCTATGTCACAGTCCATGTATCCTCTTACAATCCGTCCATTGCCCATATTCCTTGTGTATTAAATCTACCTATGTAAAGTCCAGATATCCTCTTACAATCCTTTCCAGGACCCATATTCCTGTGTATTAAATCCCACTATATCACGTCCCTGTATCCTCTTAACACTCCTTCCATTGTCCATATTCCTTGTGTATACATCCCCTGTCACAGTCCCCTGTATCTCTTACAATCTTTCCAGTGCCATATTACTTGTGTATTAAATATCCCTATGTCAAGTCCCTGTATACTGCTTACAATCCTTTCCATTGACCCATATTCCTGTGTATAAATCCCCTATGTCACAGTCCCTCTCTCTTACAATCCTTTCCATTGCCCATATTCCTTGTGTATTAAATCCCCCTATGTCACAGTCCCTGTATCCTCTTACAATCCTTTCCATTGCCCATATTCCTTGTGTATTAAATCTCCCTATGTCACAGTCCCTGTATCCTCTTATAATCCTTTCCATTGCCCATATTCCTTGTGTATTAAATCCCCCTATGTCACAGTCCCTGTATCCTCTTACAATCCTTTCCATTGCCCACCTTCCATTGCCCATCATTCCTTGTGTATAATATCCCCCCATGATCACAGTCCCCTGTATCTCTTACAATCCTTTCCATGCCAGATTCCTTGTGTTTAAATCCCCTGTCACAGTCCCTGTATCCTCTTACAATCCTTTCCATTGACCCATTCCTTGTGTATTAAATCCCCTAGTGACAGTCCCTTTTACTCCTTTCCTTGCCATATCCTGGTAAATCTCCTATGTCCAGTCCTTTAGTACCCATGCCATATTCCTTGTGTATTAAAATCCCCCTAGTCACAGTCCTTATCCTCTTACAATCCTTTCCATTGCCCATATTCTTGTGTATTAAATCCCCCTATGTCACAGTCCCTGTTTTCCGATCTTACAATCCTTTCCATCGCCCATATTTCCTTGTGTATTAAATCCTATGTCACAGTCCCTTATCCTCTTACATCCTATTCCCATTGCCATAATTCCTTGTGTACTTAATCCCCCTATGTCACGTCCCTGTATCCTCTTCCCTTCCTTTCCATTGCCATATCATATTCCTTGTGTATTAAATCTCTCCCATATGTCACAGGTCCCTGTATATCCTCTTATATCCTTTCCATGCCCATAATTCCGTTGTGTATTAAAAAATCCCCCTATGTCACAGTCCCTTTATCCTCTTTACACTCCTTTCCATGCCCTATTCCTTGTGTGTATAAATCTCCCCTATGTCATCAGTCAGCCTGATATCCTCTTCACTAAAATCACTTTCCATGCCCATATTCTCTTGTGTACTTAAAATCCCCCTATGGTCAACGTACCCTGTATCCTCTTACAATCCTTTCCATTGCCCTATTTCCTGTGTATATACAATCTCCTATGTCACACAGTCCCGGAGTCCTCTTACAATCTTTGCCATGGGCCAATATTCTTGTGTATGTAAATCCCCTAGTGTCAACAGTACCCCTGTATCCTAATTACAATCCTTCTCCATTTTGCCAGATTTCCTTGGGTGTATTTAAAATTCCCCTATGATCACAGTCCCTGATCTCTTTACATCCTTTCCATGCCCAATATTACCTTGTGTCATTAAATCCCCATAGTCACGATTCCCATGTATCTTTAAATTTCCTTCCATTGCCAATATTCGCTCTTGTGTATATAAATCTACCTATGTCACAGTCCCTGTACCCTTTACCAATCCTTCATTGCCCAATATTCCTGTTGGCTATTACATCCACCTATGTCACAGGCCCTGTATCCTCTTATTACCATCTGGTTTCACATTGCCCATATTCCTTTGTATTAAATCTCCCCTAGTTCACAGTCCCTTATCTTCTTACCATCCTTTCCATTGCCCATATTCCTTTGTGTATAAATCCCCCTATGTCACAGTCCCTGTTTCCTCTTACAATCGCTTTCCGATTGCCCTATTCCTTGTGTTTTAAATCTCCCTTGATCACAGTCCTGTATCCTCTTACAAAATCCTTTCCATTGCCCATATTCCTTGTGTATTAAATCCTCCTATGTCACCAGTCCCGATTCCTCCTATAATCCTTTCATTGCCCATATTCCTTGTGTACTTAAATCTCCCAATGCACAGTCCCTGTATCCTCTCTTATAATCCTTTCCATTGCCATATTGCCTGTGTTTTAAAAAAATCCCCATGTCACAGTCCCTGTATTTCCTCTTACAATGTTCCATTTCCATTGCCCATATTTCCTTGTGTATTAAATCTCCCTATGTCACAGTCCCCCCCCTGTATCCTCTTACAATCTTTCCATTGCCCATATTCCTGTTATTAATCCCCCCCTCATGTCACAAGTCCCTGTCTGAAACCAAAATTATGGAACTTCTCCGTGAATTTCCCTAAATACATTTCCCTTGTACCAAAACTGACTTCTGATGGCCTAGCTCATATCTTCTTGCTTTGTAGCTTCGCTCCTGCTGGTTTTTAACAAGTTCATCTTACCTGCCTTTAAATAATCCAACGAAATAGGAAAGTAAGTTTCCTTTCTAGACACTTTTTCACCTCTTCTTGTTCTCCGCGGGCGAACATAACAAAGCCAAGAGTTCCGTTCAGAGTAACAAACGCTTTGTTTTACGCTTGGCAGGATTCATTTAAAATCTTAAAATCTCATATGCTCCCTCAATATTTTTTATTGAAACTAAATCTTTCGACAATTGCTATTGACAAAGATGTGGTTGACTTTAGAGAATCAATATGTTATCCCAGCCTGATCGTTCCCATTCACTACCTTGATCTGCTTGGTAGGTCAGGTCAAGGCTTCTGGGCTATAACATTTTAATTCTGTGCGGAATCAAGATCGGGATGTGTATGGCCCAAATTAATTTGAGGACCAAACAAATACTTTATGGTTTCTTCCTAAATATGAATTAAAAAAAAATATAAAGTATAATTTCAGGGAGACCCAATTCCTACTTACCGGTACATTTTTATTACAAGTTTGTCCATTCCCTTCTGTAACGAACAGTTTTTCTCCACTAACCCCCAACCCCTTGCCCAAAACACTGGACACAACCTTTCAATCCCTGACAGGCGTGGATGACTGGGGAAAGTTGGAGAGCAGCCACATTGAATAGGATGTCTCACTTGTTAGGTATAGAACAGTAAGTATGAATTGTTTGTGGGGTAAATTATGGCTGCCATTTGGGTACATGCACCCAAGATCGTCATTGGCTTGTCATATAAAGGTAAATGATCTGAACAGGAAAATACGTCAAATAATATGTTCGGAAATGTCCCTGCAATGTTTCTTAACCTCAACCCGCAATATACCAGATGAGATACGTGATCATGGGTCTATTCCCATCCTAAGTGACCTGAACGTCTATAAAAATAAATATCAAACACGGGAGAAGCTAAAGAGAGGAGATTTCTACTTGAGTTGAAATAGCAGATGGAGTGGGGGTGGTAGATTTGTTATTTTTCAGTTCTCCTGGGACTGCATGGAAATAAATCCCAAATGAAAAGTAAATATAGTGGATCTGTGTTTTTGGGCCCCTGTACGAGGAATCCCAATAATGATTCCCATTGGCACAATGACAAAACGTTTCTATATACAGGATTATTCTATTTTAACATTTGGATGTTTACCATCACACAGGGCACAACTGATTTGAAAATATTAGCTCTTGTGTTTTACTGATTTACAGTGTCAGTAGGATTTACTGTCTCTTTAAACAACAGGGCCAGTCTACTCATCCTTCTCTTCAGCTTGTACTTCCTGTCCCTTTCCTTCATCTCCACTCTTTCTGTACTTCCTGTCCCTTTCCTTCCTCTCCACTCTAATTTTTCCTGTACTTCCTGTCCCTTTCCTTCCTATCTCCACTCTTCTGTACTTCCTGTCCCTTTCCTTCCTTCCTCTCCACTCTTATTGCCTGTACTTCCGTCCCTTTCCTTCTCTCCACTCTATTTCCTGTACTTCCTGGCCCTTTCCCTTCCTCTCCACTCTATTTCCTGTACTTCCTGTCCCTTTCCTTCCTTCCACTCTATTTCCTGTACTTCCTGTCCCTTTCCCTTCCCCTCTCCACTCTATTCTCCTGTACTTCCTGTCCCCTTTCCTTCCTCTCCACTCCACAAAGCATTTTAAACTACTTTTTCCCTTCTCCTCTAGTTCCTTCCTGTTAAACTCACTGGACTGTATTTCCTGTAACTATCCCTCTCCTCTCTGTCATGTACTTCCTGTACCTTTCTTCTGGTCTCTCTCTAGCCCTGTAACTTTTCCTGCGCCTTTCACTATCTGCCCGTACTTCTTGCGCCTTCCCCTCCACTCTCTGGCCTGTACTTCCTGCGCCTTCCCTCCACTCTCTTGCCTGTACTTCCTGCGCCTTTCCCTCCACTCTCTGGCCCGGACTTCCTGCGCCTTTCCCTCCACGCTCTGCCCGGACTTCTGCGCCTTTCCCTCCCTCTCTGGCCCGGACTTTATTCCTGCGCCTTGCCCTCCACTCTTCGGGCCTCCTTTTCTTCCTTCATTTGTTTGTCCTCCTGTACCTTCAGCCCTGTCTGTGTTACATGTCCTGGTATGACAGTCATTAATTTTGTTCTCGGGTTTCCTCCTTTCAATCAATTTTTTTCTCCCTCTTTTTTTTTAAATTTTTTTTTTTTTAACTCCTCTAGTACATTCTGTCCTATTGGTAAATTCCTCCGCTGACTACCAGGTGCAGCTCCCTTGTATCTAAAGTAATCGACACGGTTACATTAGATGGATGGTTTGCATTCGGGACCTTTTGACCTTCAGCACATGACAAGCATTGCTGCCTAAATGGAGTCCCCTTGGTAACAGCAGCCTCTCACTCACCTGGTAAAACTAGACTTGTATTAAGGGACCTTAAGGAGTCTGTGGTGTAACTGCTGCAAATGCATCATCTTGTGGCCCAAGGTTAAAATTTCACAGCAGGCAGGGCAGGCCACTAAAAAAAACTTTAATACCATTAACCCTTCTCATTGCTCAGTATGTAGGTCTGATAGCACAGCCTTGTTTTATAGTTCAACTGAATGACCGAACTGGGAATCTGTAAACTGGCACTGAGCTCTTTGTGTAATGATTGGGGGGGGGTTGGGCAATCCATCCAGGTCTTCCAAATCAGCATGTCTAATGGCTCTACACTGAAATGGAAATATCAATTAGTTTAAACTAAGCTTTAGTTTTCCCTTACTTTTAAATATTGTTTGGTTTTAATCAGTTTCCTTATCAGGAGTAGTATAGTAAGGTCTTTCCAGTCCAACCCATCTAGCAATCCTCATTTCCTGCTACCTGTTGATCCAAGAAGCAAAACAAAAAAAACCCCACCCAAATTTATGAGGGGAAAAAATTCTTCCTGACTCCAAGTGGCAATCGGAAATTTCCCTGGATCAAACTCTACTTTATGGATCAATACAGTAACTTGTAAACAGGTCCTTGTTGGTAAGAAACTCATCCGCTTTTTATTAACGGACATGAACCTGCCCATAACCACGTCCCCTGGAAGCAGTTCATAGCTTTTCTTACCGTTCTCACAGTGAAAAACCCTTTCCCAACTGCTACTTTATGTATCAATACCGGAACTTGTAACCGATTTCCTTGTTTGAGAAACTCACATCCAGCTTTTATTAAACTGACCAATGAACCTGCATAACACGTCCCTGGAAGACAGTTCCATAGCTTTACGTTCTCACACAGTGACAAACCCTTTCTGCCAACTCTACTTTTATGTATCAAACCCAGTAACTTGCAACCTTCCTTGTTTGTAGAAACTCATCCACGTTTATAAACTGACCATAACCTGTCATAACTAACGTCCCTGAAGACAGTTCCATAGCTGTAACCGTTCTCACAGTGACAAAACCCTTCCCAACTTCTAACTTATGTATCAATCCCAGTAACTTGTAACCTTCCTGTTTGTAGAAACTCATCCGCTTTTTATTAAACTGACCATGAACCTGCCATTACAAAAACGTCCACTGGAAGACAGTTCCATAGCTTTACCCGTTCTCAACACGTGAAAAACCCGTCCCAACTCTACTTTATGATCAATGCCATACTTGTAACATTATTCCTTGTTTGTAGAAACTCATCCAGCTTTTTATTAAACTGACCGCAATGAACCTGCCATAACACGTCCCTGGAAGACAGTTTCCATAGCTTTACCCGTTTCTTCACAGTGAAAAACCCTTTCCCCAACTTGAAGCCTAAACCTTTTTTCTTCCAGTCTTAAGGATGGCCCCTGTGTCCTCTGACTTGTTTATTGTGAACAATGCCCCCCGGATAGTTTTATTGTATGGCACGTTAATGTATTTATACACAGTAATCATATCCGCACGCAAACGCTTTTTCTCCAGTGTCCCACTAATTTAACTTTTTTCCAGTCTCTCTTCATATTCAAGCTCCCCCAATCCCTTATTAATTAGTTGCCCTTCTCTGACCTTTTCCATTTCAAAGATTCCTTTTTTTTTGTTACCCAGGATCCCAAAACTTGCACTGCTATTCCAAATGAGACCTTACCATGCTTTGTAAAGAGGGAGAATTACATTTTCCTCCCTGAAATCCATATCTGTCGCTTTATACAAGACAATACCAGGCTGGCTCTGGCTGTTGCCGCCTGCCTGGCACTGCTTGCTACCGTTAAGTTTAGCCCCATAAATCCAAGATCCCTTTCCAACAGGGATTTCACTTAACACAGAGCCTATTTATAGATAAGACAGCTCAATGATTTTAAGTCCAAATGCATCACCTTACATTTATCAACAGGAATCCTCAAATCTCATCTGCCCTTAGCAGCCCCCTGTGATAATCTATCTAGATCACCTTGCACGATTGCACCTCCGCTGAGAAGTTTTTAATGGTCGACAAAGTTTTGTGTCCGTCAGCAAACACAGAAACCTTGCTGACAAGTACCCACTTCCCAAATCATTATATACTTATAGACAAACGCGAGCCATTTGTAAACTCGCTTATTTTCCCTCTTTCCGAGAAGCAGAGGACCTGGATCAGACTTTCTTTTCCCGAATCCCATCCACCACGTAGTGGGAATGAGGTGCATCTAACGACGCTTTTTGTGTGAGGCAAACGCCTCTCGCCTTATTTATACTGCTTCAAAAACGATCTTCCTGGGTAGCAGTTATGACCTTAACCTTGGGTTGGAGTTTTTGGAATAAGCCCCATGTTTAAAACTTTATATAGCATTCCTGCCATAGCTGTGGCCCTTAACGAGTGCTGTGTTTGTGGCCCTTAACAGGCTGTCTCTTACTAACCCTTTACTGGCTATGACTCTCCTCATTGGCACGTGCAGAGTCACAGGCAATCTTTTGTATGAAACCCTCCTTTTGCCCTTTTAATTTCATCAGGCTCTGCCTCTGAAGAGAGTATGTATCTCTTATTACTCTTTTTTGGGGAATGTGTGGGGATAGTGTCTGGGCTGTCGCTACCTGTTGCAGCCACAATGACTAAAAAAATCTGATTTAGAGCGAGATCTCTGACCTCCAGAAGTTCCTGGATGCGCGCGTCTCCTTTTTCTTCATCGTCGACAGATTTCCGGGAGGCACCTCCCAAGCCGGCACCAGCTGTTGCTAGGGGGCTGTCCTCCCGGGTGGTACAAAAAGTAATACTGCCCGCCCCATGCCCTGCACTTGCTTTTTATGGCCTTTAAAAGACAACTGGTAAAGTTTTTGCTCCATCTTTCCCCTCCTTTTGGCCCAAGGCCGAACCATTGGACGACATGTTTCTAAAAAGATCTTTCCATGGGATAGATCCCGTACTAAGGCGGGAGGGCCGAGCTTGTATGAAGCTAGAGAGATGAACTTATAAAACAACAACAATAGGGAGCTCACTTAATGGAGCTTTTGGGATAAAACTATTGGCAAAAGTGTAATTTTTTTTTTTTGTGCTTGTGAAAAGGAGCTCCAATGGGGGAGTCCTGATCTATGTAAACCAAATCCCTCTAAAATATCCAATGGAAATGGAAACTGAATAAAAACACATCATATTAGCAAGTGTGTGTCCCCTAGGAAATATCAAACATATCAAAGTATGTTCTCACTGAAGAAAGAGCTTTTTGCACTGATTCAATGTGACCATATTGTAGAAATTATTTCCACCGATTCATCCAGATTTCCAGGTAGTTCTCCGGAACACATACATAGGGACAATGGCAAATAATAGAAAATCATTCACAAGTTTATTTGGAACCTTAGAACCTGCTCAGTGCTGATTGAAACAACATGGCAACACAGCACCTACATTCAACAGGGTTAGGAAAACACTCCTTCTGGTCTCCATAAATGGCAATGTGCCGTAATGGTTGGTCAGTGCTGTGTTTCTAATAAGTAAAAAAACCAAAGCAAATACCTAACCAATCTTCTACAATCACTAATCACTGCCCTTACCTAAAGAAAACAATCCTATTGTCTAATGGTCTAAATGTCCTCCTCACCAATCTGGTTTAACATTGGACCTACAATAAACACTTCACTGTTCGATACGACATTAAAGGAATACTCAACTCAAACATTGACTATTCCTTAATATCATTAATTGACTAACGGAGTAAAGTAAACAATGACTTATCTCCGTTTCTTTATTTTTGTAAACAGGACCAGGAGCCAACGCTCCGAACTTATCCTATGACCTATCTCTGACATTTCCCGACTGTCGGGAACAGTCGGGACCTGTCGGAGGAGGTGGAAGTGGATCATGCTCAAAGGTAAGTTCTGTAGCTTTTCTTCTCTGCCTGAACCTATTCTTAAAGGAATAGTTTCACTGGAAAGTGAACTATCCTTTTAATGTATTGGTTGAAGAAACAGGGGGCTAGGAGCTTTGCCTTACCCCTCCGTTCTCAATCATTACACAGGAGCCAGGAACGAATGTGAGTTACCTTTTTGTGATATCCACTGTGGCTGCACTGACAAGTCGGCCACAGCTTCTTGTTCACTTTAACTCTAGCATGCATTAGCATACTTTAGCTCCTTACCTCCCATTCTTCAATCTTGCATTAAAGGAATCTGAAATATTCCTTTAAAGAGGGCCTGTCCCACACAAAACGATTTTAGATCCCTGTAGACAACCCCCCCCACACACAACTCTTAAAACCATTTTACCTTACAGACCATTAAAGCAGATTTTTCTAATGATCGATACCAGACTATGCAGTCTTAAGGTGGCCAATACACTAGTACCACGTGTTATTAACGATCTAAAAAACCGACCGATATTTGGTAACATATGTACACTGTAATTGTTATGTAGATGTTACCATACATAGGGGGAGACGCAATAATCTTTCGCATAAGCAACCTACGTGCACTCGTTTCCGCAATGTATAACCACTTTGCGCACGCGTTAATACATTGCGAAACGCTAGTGGTAAGTTGCGACCTTTTGCGGCATCTTTTTAAAGACACCATTGGAAGAGACGTTAATTGTCGCGCAAACAATAGCCAAAAAAATGACGCAAAATTTATTGCATCACTTTGCAAAAAAAAATTGCGACATGGTGCAGGCAGTGTAAAACCTTCGCTAACCCTAGTACATAGGTTATCGTGATTGTTTTTTCGTGACGCTTATTATCTCATTACGCGGGATATTGCATCTCCCTGACATTGGTTCGTTTCATGATTAATGTGAAATGTCGTCCATGTGATGTTACATTATTTACATGTAAAATCGGAACATTACAATCATTTTACCAATCGACTTAAAAAATCAACTTTCCCGATCGTAATTGGATTGTACGATCTAATGTTGCATAATAAGATCTGGGAAAATGTAAAAAATTTTGGCCAATCAATTGAAATGTCGGATTGGTAATGTTGGATTGGTACATAAAATTGGCCTAATGTATGGTCAACTTTAGTTTCCGATCTCTTTTGTTAGACCTGCATTCATGACGCATGGCCAATAACTATCTCCCGGGGGTGTCCATTCTCTAATACTGATCACGCCTATGGTTTGCTGGTCATGTCCACCCCCAAATCTATTTTTTATAGTTATGTAAAGGACCCCACCAAACACATTTTTGGTAACAGATACTTACCGATTCCTAAAACACTTTTAAAGGGACTTGCAGAACCCAATCCTCTAGCTCGTGGTTAGCGACAAGCGTAATATTAAAAACCGATACATGCAGCAAGAAATTTGCCACTGCTCTGTAAATAGGTCTCTCCATTTGAAAGCTCCTTCAGTAATAATCATTTCCCCCAAATCATGTAATGACTGGGCGGTAATAGCTAGTGAGTTTATTGGCCTCTTTAAGGCATTTGACACCTTTCCCTTTAAAGGGAATGAGAAGGAAAAGCTAGCAACGATGCATGGAATTCACAGATAATGTAAAGGTATTTAAGTTTGTCAGAACCAGAGCTAATAACATTCCAATATTTCCTCCGCTTCTTTACATTTCCAGGCTTCGGAAGTATAAATAAAACGCACAGCAGTTTTCCTTGCATAATGCATTCACCATAAAATAATAATCAGATATTGCTTTGTTGCATACTTTCACCTTCTTGTTCGGATAGCTTGTATCAATCAAAGTTAGCGATCCTTTGTACCCAGCACTGCTGGAAGATTTATCACCATACTGAATCTATCTCGTAACATTATGGGAATCATTCTGTTTAAAACGATAAATAACATTTACAGCTTTTTTTTTTTTTTTTTGTTTTTTAAAAGAGTTTTTATTCCATTTAGGGGGGAAAAAAACTATTTTATTTCTGTATGAGAATAAGATTTAGATAATACTGTTACTTGAGACGTGATGCCCATAGACTTTTCAAGGTTATTGATGACCTTGCCATGTAAATAAATGTCTAATGCTGACCATCATTAGCTTATGATAATTGATTGTATGTTTATTCCAACACAAATGGCAATCGATGATAATGACAGCCAGTACTGTGGAATTTTACCTGCCGACGTTCCAATGACATCTCCGGGCATACAGAGGTTTTACCCAATAAACTTCCCATAACTATCCGAGGCAGTCACAGAGGTTTACCCACCAAACTCCCATGACATATCCGGCATTAACGAGGTTTTACCCAACAACTTCCCATAACATATCCAGGCAGTACGGTGGTTTTACCCAACCAAACTTTCCCATGACTATCCAAGGCAGTACGGAGGTTTTTACCCACCAACTTCCCAAGACATCTCCAGGCATACGGAGGTTTTACCCAAACAACTTTCCCATGACCATATCCAGGCAGTACGGAGTGTTTTTTTACCCAACAACTTCCAAGACATATCCAGGAGTACTGGAGGTTTTACACCCACAAACTTCCCATGACATATCCCGGCGTACTTAGGTTTACGCACAACAAACTTCCCATGCATATCCAGGCAGTACGGAGGTTTTAACCCACAAACTTCCCATGACATATCCAGGCAGTACAGGTTTTACCCAACAAACTTCCCATGACATATCCCGGCCGTACGGAGGTTTTATACCCCACAAACTTCCCATGATATTTCCAGCAGTACGTGGTTTTAAAACCCAACAACTTCCCATGACATCTCCCGGCAGTACGGAGGTTTTTTACCAACAAACTCCCATGACTACCAGGCCAGAGGAGGTTTTTACCCAACAACCTTCCCAGAATTTCCAGTCAAGTACGGTGGTTTTTACCCAACAACTTCCCATGACTATCAGGCAGTACTGAGGTTTTACCCCAAACTTCCCGCTGACATATCCGGCAGTACGGAGTTTTTACCCAACCAACTTCCCATGACAATTTCCCAGGCAGTACTGTGGTTTGTTACCCAACAAACTTCCCATGATTTCCAGGCAGTACGGAGGTTTACCCAACAAACTTCCATGATATTTCCAGCCTTACGGAGGTTTTTTACCAACAAACTTCCCAGATATTTCCATGCAGTAACGGAGGTTTTAACCACAACTTCCATGATATTTCCCATGGCAGTACGGAAGGTTTTACCCAACAAATTTCCCATGACATTGTCCGTCGTAAACGAGGTTTTTACACAACAACTTCCATGACATTTCCAGGCAGTACGGAGGTTTTACACAAGCAACTTCCATGCCATTCCAGCAGTAACTATCGGTTTTTCCTTCCTTGTTAACAGCGGTTACATACCAGCGTTTAACAACTTAACCCCTTGTTAAATATGCCAATGATACACCCTTGTTTGGGCTCATTGTTCGATACAATGAGTAGAAAGCTATCATGCCGAGGGTAATTTTGCTGCTGCCTGGTGGTGTGGTATAAGTTAATAACCTCCTACTTATATCTAGCAAAACCAGGAATGAATTGTTTATTTCCGCAGATCAAATGAAATATCAGCATTTATAATCCCTGTCAAATCCTTCTTCAGATGTGGAACAGGTTAAGGACTTGAATAACCTTGGCTCTGAACCTCTTCTGGGTAAGAATAAAAGGGAAGTGAATTTGGAAAAGCCCAGCATCACCTGTATTATTGGAAACTCAAAAGGGAACAGGTGGTCCCCAGGTATCTACCGGTTACTTTGTTTTTATAGATGGTGGATCAAAAGTCTATGAGGTTGGTCTGTGGTGTGGTAAGGTTAACTGTACATTATGCGTGCATGTCTTGACCACGCTCAATATAGATTGGATCAGAATTATCTCCTATGAAAGCTTATTTAGTAAGCGAAGGTTAAATAGGGGGTAGAAGCATTATTAGGACCCTCCTATCCAAGTAACAGTTTGTTTTACCGTACTGCCATCTGGCGGCTTATATATTAATAATATGTATTGTAAAACAAGCTTTTTTAAAAACCTGTTTTTAAATCCAACTGCAGTGGTCTTTTAAACTCTTGTAACGACTTTTAATATGTGTAAACAAATTTTTTTGCGACTTTGTAGAAAAAAAAAAAAAAAAAAAAAAAAAAAAAAAAAAAAAAAAAAAAAAAAAACAATGCTTACACTTGACAAATACAGTGAATGACAGTTCCAGCATAACGGAAGGTTTTAACCCAACAAACTTTCCCATGTCACGACGTGAGTGCATTTTAAATCCCTTGGAATATCTACAATGGTCGCATTAATTTTCAACGTTGGTCCCATCAATAGCAGTGTTAATCAATATGGGCATCTCCCACCGTTTCAACTCCAGAGGTACTCAAGGGTTTAATGAAAGCCTCTGCCTGAACAGTGTTGTAAAGAGAGTGCTCTTCCCCCCTTTTTTTCCTCTGTTGTATTCAATTAGATCAACTGGACTTGAAGGTTAGTTCTTGAAGACGTTTCGCTAGTCACCGACTGGTCTCTAATTCAGAATGACTTGTACAAGAATCTGTGGCAATATGTCCCCCTGGAAAATCCCAATTAGCTATCACAGCCAGGTGTTTAGGGCGTGATTGGATAGTGGTCTAAGAGGTGTTATAGGACGCCCAGCGTAAGGTGTTAAAACAGCATTGTACATGGCAGACAGTTGGGTGTCGAACCCCCCACCTCTTTAGGCTTGGTTTCTTTATTTTTCACATCGAATGGCCTCCTTAAAACACCTCTCTGAACCATTCACGTTCCTTGTCCAATCTTGTTTAACATTACAGCTTCAAAGGATGCCTTTAATCCTTAAGATTGCAGGTCAACGGCTGAGTCCTGCCCCCCGAGGATTTGGCTCTTCTCTTTTGCTGGGCCATACGTTTTCTGCAGTTCCCCTATCTCTATGTTATTGTTCAATCCAGCAGGCTATCTCCCTCAAAGGCACGGTGTTAAAAATCATGCAAAAATGCAGCATTCCCAGACGGCAGGCAGATAACAGCAACGGGGCTTCTAACTTTAAACAGAGTTAAAAACCAATGTATTTTCAAATCATTCATATTTTAATCATAAGAGAAAGCATTATGAAACATTTCCCCAAATAAATGTCCGCTAATCCAGAATCAAGGCGTGTTCCCATGCCATCTTTTTACAGGGAAGAATCACAACGGAAACTTAAGACTTTTACTTCTGTTAATACCGTAAATCCTATGTATATCCTGTTTGTTATCTTTTTTGATTGTATAAAAACGTTATATTTTGTATGTGAGATTTACAGAACTCATGTATGGACTAAAGGGAAAATAAAGCTTAAAGGGCAAAAATGGTGGGGGGTCTGCTTTTTATAGATCACTTTTATTGAGGTTTGTGGAGATGCCTTTTAAAAGTTTTCTCTCCAAAAATCCGGATCACCTCTCAGGGAAGGGGACAGACCACCTCACTATGGACCCAAACCCCTCCCCTTTCAGGAGGAATAGGATTTTCCAGGAGAAGCAGGATTTTGGTTTTTAACCATTTAAACTTAACCATCTACTTGATACATCTAAGCCAATTGGGCAGACCGTATATTGGCTGCCATTCGGACTATCATTATGGTAATTTTCCTCCCCCAGATTGGATTATCAATGGACTGGTGCTGCTGCCTTTTACTGTTTACTTCTTTAATCGCTTTATTTTTAAACTTTGTGCTTCCTTTAAATGTAAATGTTAGAGTTTAAACTCGAATGCACGTTTCTCCTACTAGTAAATTGGCTCACGTCTATGGGTAATCTGCTTGGCTGCATTAGAACATTGGACATGAATTCTGGCATTCAAGACCTTAAATATCTCCCAATGTCCCGAATAGTTCATGTATCTGTTTATCACGAAGGGCCAAGATCACATGTCAGGGGAATGTAATAATTCAATAACGGTCCCCCTTATTGGTGCATTGTTTTTCTCTCCCCGGCAGGTTTAAAGAGATTATTCCGTCCCAGAACAGAGCATGGTCCCAAATGCTTTGCTATCTACGGAATGTCTCCTCACCAAAAGAAAACACCAACAACCCCTCCCTGATGCCCAAGGAGCTGTATGAATGTACTTTGGTATTTGCTGGCTGTTTTGGGCTTTGGTGAGCCATGTTCCAGGACTCATGTAAGATCGCTAATGTGGTTCTCTTACTTGACTTTATTATAATGTACAGAATTTGATTATATTACGTTACTTACTCGAATCCCCTTTGCCTTTAAAACCATCATCACTGACTGATGGCCTTTTATTATCTTATACGTAAAACCTGTGATGGGACCCATTTATAATCCGGTAAAATATTAACCAAAACAATATGGTGATTCATATGTCGGACCTGTCGATACGTATAGTTGGGTGCTGCCTTATTGTGTATGAGGGCAGAGCTTATTGTTATTTGTAATCCTGTGTATAAGTCAGCGACCTTTAAGTAATGGTTGGTCCACACCTTCCGTTTCTTTGGATGTCAAATGCGATGTTCCAAGTGCAATTTTGTCTCTAATGCCATTGTTCCGCTGTCCTCGGCCATCTTCATCTTGTTTTATGACTCGCCGGAGATGTAATCTAAAGGCGCTTTATGAAAACACGTGCTGATCCGAGCTTTAACAAACAAGCCCTAAGATTGCACAAACTCACAATGTTAGAAGAATTTATGAGAATAACTGTACCTGACGTGGAGTATTTTCATTTAAAGAAGTCGCTTTTCCTTCTGTGCCGTTGAACGCAACATTCATCCAGCTGCCATTAGTAGCCGAGGCAATATAGATACGAGAATTAATGGGTAACTTTTCTGTAAGAGTTTACAGCATGAAGAAGGAAGAAAAAGCCTGGAGAGGCAATGTGAAACAAGCCTGTATGAGAATTCCTTAAGGCATTTTAACCCGTTACCAAACTAAAACCTCCCAAAGAAAAAAAAAAAAAAAAAAAAAAAGATCTGTATGGTTTAAAAACTAATAAATCTTTAGTGCTATCGCTGTGTTAGCCCAACCGCACAAACAGGTTTTATTCTGGTCCTTTCATGTGAATGTATTTGAATGGTTTTACAGGTATTATAAGTCCGCCGAAACATTCTTCCCCCATGACCAGTTTTGTTTTTTATAAATTATTAATAACGTAAAAGGAGGGACTTCTGTCAATGTTCAGTCTTTTCCATGGTCAGCACTTTAGTAAATGTTGTGACTTGACTCACTGCATAAGAGAAAAAAGGGAGCTCTGACTTGATCGATCTCTTAAGAATGTGCTTGAGCAGGTGTATGGGTCCCTGCAGAGCACTTCCAGGAATCACAAACTATTAAAGGAAAACTGTATTGTCTAAATCTTTTCGCCCCCACCTCAGTCTGGGCATCTATCCGATGGGAAGAATGGCTTCTGTAGGCTCATGCCAAAAGGGTGGGTGAAGCAACAACAGCACAGTTGTCCTTTAAGCGAGTCCCTTGTACAGTTTAAACACGAACATACGGGAACATTAGTTTTCCCTTATTAAAGTCACTGTTGTAGAATTAAAACCAATTCACAACGATATAGGATTTCTATATCCATATCTACTATGGGAAACCAGCGTGGATTCAATGGTGTGGTTTAAAGGAGTAGAAACATTTATCACAATATTTGAGATTGGGTTGTTTAATCACAGTGGCACTTGCCCAGAGAGGCCTAGACTATAGTTTCTTAATTCACACCATTAATTCAAGCCATTCTATCCCAGGTTGTTCTCATTGTCACTCTTTTATAAATGCCCTGAATTAACGTCCATCACGTCTAATAATAATACCTGTAAGTAATATCATCCTTATTGTCTCCCATTCATGGAAATATACTTTCTTTGTGTGTGTGCTAATAAAAGGGTCAATTTCATATAGTAAAAATTATCAATTTTTTTCTCCATTTTGGAATTAAAGGGTCACTGTACTCTCCAAAACAAACTTTTTGCTTACTGTATTCCGATAATTTACAAGCTTTAAAATGCTGCTACTCTCATATCTGTGTCTGCCGACATCATTTAGAATATAATAATTTCTATTTCTGTCTGACTACATCACTGCCCCTCCTTCATTAGACAGTGGCCTGAAGCTAGTGCCCCCTGGCACTCAGAACTTCTAGGCATGCCCAGTTGCAGCATTTTCCATGTATATCAGACCTTTGTTTTCCCTGCCATGTCCTGGGATTTATGTCCCCTTTTTAAAGGAGAAGAAAAGACTTAACCTAAGTTTATAAATGCACAGGAAGTGTTTTGCAATAGACATTTTTATTGTCTTTTTTTTAATGCCATTGAAAGGGATAAAGGGGATTTAGGTGAACAGAGAAATATATGAATATACAGAATTGAAGCCACTCCTGTATTGGGGCTATTAGAAGTATCTTTTACATCTAATGTAAGGTGAATGTAATACCATATGTTCTATTAGTATTCATCTGTGTTTTACTATGACGCATCTAAAGGTTCATACACACGTGCGAATCGCGGGTGCCGACCTGAGACGCATGAGTGTACAAACGCTGTTTCGGTTTCGGCCGTAATTGTTCCATGTATGGTCATTTTATCGACCGAAACGGCCCGCCCGTTCGGGAGATCCGGCTGTCTGAGAAACCATCCCAATAAAGTCCCAACATTGGCATGATTATCGTCCGAACGGCCGTTCATCACACCTCGTCATCCACAGGTCTGCAGCCTCGATCGCACATGTTTTACGAACCTTAATGCTAGAACATCTCACTGAAGTTAGTTTTAACACCTGTGCACCCTCCTCTCTAGCTGATAGATTGCTTACCTAGTGGTGGGCAACTGAATGAAAAACCATCAAGTTTATGTCTTAGGGGACCGTTTTCGACTATTATATTGTCCGGAGACCAGAAGTTTGAGCTATGGCAGGTATATTCAGTAAACTTCTTATCGGATAAATGGTGCTATTTTTCCCCAACCAATAAAATATTATTTAACATTTGCAAGCTAACAGCTGATGGGTTTGGGGCAAATTTAGCAACATTTTTAATTATAAGATTTAATTCCTTCACCCCGAAATCGAATTTGATCCTTATATGCAGGCCTCCTGCGGGTTTGTATCAATGAATTCCGAGAAAAAAATTTGTATTGGACATAACAGGCCAATTAAACGCTGGTTTTTTAAGATACACTCACACTAACCAGATTGTATCCCAATTGCTGATTGTGTTGGCTCGTGTAGTGCAGTTTTTGTGTTGAGCACAGACGATATGCTCTCTATTGCCCCCATTAGGCAATGCCCCGACGATAGATAAGTCTCGTGCATAATAATTGGGCAATCTGAATCTGTCCTGAAGAGCCACTATCAACTTGGTACATTGGTTTCGGCAGTGGAGGCACCGCCATTATTCTTTTATCAGTTAACGCGCTTTAAAACAAATCGCCAATATTGTCTCTCTGATTAGCCTCTGTAAATTATTATTTAGACCAAAGTAAAAGCACAGTGTGCAAACCAGACCTGTAATCCTTATCCAGCATTTAATCGGGAGAACTTTTTTGTCATGCAACCACAGGGTTTGCCATGAAAGTTGATGAAGTGGGTTCTATGTTTCAAACAGGCCAGAATCCCTTGTACAATCTTTCTCATGCTAAAACTGTTCTGAACGTTTCCCTGCTTGTAAAGTGTCTCCAATAACTGATCCCTCTTTGTAGTCTGTCAAGTTTCTTTCTCGGCGATCACATATAAAATCCTTTTGTGTGACAAAGAGAAACAGAACTGCACAATTCGGCTGAATTTTTGCTTTTATGGAGAGTTGCGGCTCCGTTTTAAATTGTCCTGGCTGTCAGAATGCTGCAAAATGCCATTTATATTCCCTTCTGACTGAAACTTTGTTATGCAAGCTTTTGTATATGGACAAAATCCTCCCCAAATTCTCTAATATAGTCAAGTCTAAGTAAAAAACTTTCTCACTGCTACTCTTATAACTTGTTTTTCCTCCTCCCTCTGGTCCTCACCTTGATTATTGTCCGCCGGACTGTATCCTATCAGAATAGAAAATTGCAAAAATAATTTTCTGGAACGTTTTTTAAATATTAAATATGTGATATTTTGCATTGGTAGTAGGTAATATCTTATCTGCCTGGGTGTCCTATTACTAAATATAATGGGGTTACACTGTCATTTATGGGAAAAAAACCCCCACAAAACCCACAAGCTACTGTCAACTGCCAGGAGCATTGCTGGTCACAATGATAATACATGTGGCACTAGTTCCCCACCCTGAAACATAATCCTTGAGGTCCTTCCTATAAAAAGAGGCTGGCCGGTCCATGTATGGAATCATATCCACTGTCCTTATAAAAGATTCACTATGCCTACGTTTTTTCTGTATTTCTAATGACATTAGCACGCCCCGATGCAATGAGGCTATTATTCCCGCCAAACTGAACTATAAATCAGAGGCGTAAAAACCATGCAACACCCCTGTTTATGGTACCATTGCCTTGCCCCCTGCGATGCACTAATCATTTGTGAGTTTAGGGAAGGATAGTAAGTAGCCGCCAAATACAATATTGCTTTCTTTGAGGAATCCAGACTACTTTGATCTATTTGACCCTGAAGATACAACATATTCGTACGATATTGTCACAACTTCTCCTACTATTGAGGATGCCAGAATTGTCCTATGGAATGTCTATTGTTGAACAATGCCCCAGGGCCCATTAATATACAGTATTTGTATAGAGTGTATCATAAACGGGTGACAGAACTATCAAAGGGAAATTTGGCAGTGATTTAAACCTATCGCCAGAAACGCGAGCAGGGAAAGACAAGTGCAGAAGTCAGTAAAAGTATTGCCACATTATGGTATCCCATGGTCCAGTGCATCAGCCCAGACCCAACGCTATCGGATACAGCAGTAGAACCAGATAAAAACTTCCATTTTTACTAAGGGATTTTTCACCTGGGGAATTGGTTGTAAGCATTCCTCGCTTTACTGGCAGGGTTGAAATTTTTTGGAATCCTTCCTGGCAGTTTTTTCTCGTGTGTCTCCTTTGGTTACATTAGATAACGGTTCACTGCGAAGTGAACTATCCCTTTAATGTAATTCATCATATTTCAATTCCGGGATGTAATGGAGCTATTCTTACCCCCCGTCTTCAATTATTTACAGGACTCAGGAGTGGAATTTACCATTTGCCGCGATCCACGCCAGTTTCCTTTGGCAGGAATTTGGTACAGATCCAGCGGTGGATTTCAACACCAACTCCTTTAGGCTTGGGACAACACAGCAGACTATTTTCGGCCGATCGTCCGATTCACGTTCGTTCAGAGATCAGACCGTGTGGGAAAATCACGATCGATCTCAGCGTTCCCTATGGAGGGTTGTGCTTTCAGCACTGCAGCTGAATTTGCCAGACCGAAGGAATTTTGTCCCGGCTTGAGCCTTAAAATAAAGTCGGGGTGTTAAGGCAGCTTTGCTCCTTTACCTCCATCCTTCAAGTAATGCATTAAGGAATATTTCACTTTCTCGGTGACTATTCCTTGAAAGCGACCCCTTTTCTTAATGCGTTACATAAAGTAAATAGAGTTCCTTTGTCCTGCTGAACAAAATAGCCCTGTGGTGTCTGCTTATATTGCAGATTTGCCTAGCACATTACAGGACAGCTATTAGCTTGGGAAGTGTTTTATGGCGCGCCTGTGAGCTAATCACCGCTTTCATTTAGCATTTGTTTGTGACAATGTCATGGTGATCGCAGGCAAGAACTTACGGGCCTAGAAAAAGTTAGAGGAATATTTCAATTCAATTACAAAGCAGTACAGGCTGTGAATAATTAGCAAATAAACCAATCTAATGTGCCAGATGCGAGCATCCTCATAATAGGATATTATTAAAATAACAGTGCAGCACGATAACAGGGATTGAATTCTATAGTGTTTGAAGGTTGTCATGGTCTTTTTGTGCTTGAATGATGAGGATATTAGGTGATATTCCCGCATAGGAACAGTATGAAATGGTCTAAAATACGGAATTTAACCCGTGGAGAGACTGAATGTACCCACAGGGTAATAGAATAGGGACAATATGGAATAGGATAACAATACGGAATGTAACCCGTGATAGACTGAATGTACCCACTGGTATAGAATAGGAACAATATGGGAATAGGATACATACGAATGTAACCCGTTATAGACTGACTGTACCCACTGGGTATTAGAATAGGGAACAATATGGATAGGAGAACAATACGGAATGTACCCATGACGACTGAAGGTAAAATAAAAAATGTCAAATGTAATAACATAAACATTTAATATAACACCAACAGGGTAAAATTAGGAACAATATGGAATGGATAACATACGAATGTAACCCGTGATAGACTGAATGTACCCACTGGGTATAGAATAGGAACAATAATGGAATAGGATAACAATACGGAATGTAACCCATGCCAGACTGATTCCCACAGGGTAATAGAATAGACCATATGGAATAGGAAAAACACTACGGAATGTAACCCTGATAGACTGAAAATGTACCCACTGGTATAGAAATATAACCCTATGATAGGATAACAATAACGGAATGTAACCCATGACAAGACTGAATGTACCCACTGTGTATAGAATAGGACAATATGGATAGGATAACAATACGGAAGGTAAACCTGATAGACTGAATGTACCCACGGTATGAAAGGAACAATATGGAATAGGAGAACAATACGGAATGTAACCCATGACAGACTGAATGTACCCCCACAGGGTCTATAATGGAACAATATGGAATAGGATTAACAATACGGAATGTAACCCCGTGACAGACTGAATGTACCATAGGGTATAGAATAGGGGGACAATATGGAATAGGGATAACAATACGGATATGTAACCCGTTGATAGACGATTTCCTCCACTGGGTAATAGAATAGGAACAATATGGAAATATGGAATACGAATACGTAATGTAACCCTGATAGACTAATGTACCCACAGGGTAATAGAATAGGAACAAGTGGAATAGGATAACAATACGGAAGGTAACCCGTTATAGACTGATGTACCCACTGGGTAAAATAAGGAACAATATGGAATAGGATAACAATACGAATGTAAACCCATGACAGACGAATTGTACCCACTGGTATAGAAATAGAACAATAGGAAAGATAACAATACTACAGGATGTAACCCGTGAGAGACTGAATGTCCCCACTTGGGTATAGAATAGGAACCTATAATGGAATATGATAACAATACGGAATGTAAGCCGTGACAGACTGAATGTACCCCACAGGGTTAGATAGGAACCATATGGAATAGGATAACAATACGGAACCTGTAACCTGGGAGAGACTGAATGTACCCACAGGGTATGAATAGGAACAAATTGAGAGGAATAACAATACGGAATGTAGCCACCTGGGAACTGAATGTCCCCCCCTGGGTATAGATAGGAACATATGAATAGGAATAAACAATACGGGGGGAATGTAACCTGGGAGGCTATGTACCCACTGGTATAGCATATGACCAATATGACTAGGATAACAATACGAATGTAACCCGTGTAGACTGAATGTTACCCACTGGGTATAGAATAGGAAACAATATGGAATAGGATAAACAATACGGAAGTAACCGTGAGACTGAATTTACCCACTGGGATATAAATAGGAACAATATTGGAATAGGAAACATACGAATGTAAACGGGAGAGACTGAATGTACCCACTGGGTTAGAATAGGAACAATCTGAATAGAACAATACGGAATGTAACCTGGGAGAGACTGAATGTACCCACTGGTTAAACATAGGACCAATATGGAATAGGATAACAATACGGAATGTACCAACCTGGAGAGACTGATGTACCCCACTGGGTATAGAAATAGGAACAACTTGAATAGGATAACAATACGGAATGTACCCGTGATAGACTGAATGACCCACTGGGTATCTGAATAGGACAATATGGAATAGATAACAATACGGAATGTAACCCGGGAATACTGAATGTACCCACGTGTAAGAATAGGAATCAATATGGTAATAGGATAACATACGGAATGTAAAACGTGAGACTGAATGTACGCCACAGGTATAGAATAGGACAAAAAAAAAAAAAAAAAAAACATATGGATAGGATAACAATAATACGGAATGAACCCTTGAGGACTGAATGTACCACAGGGTATAGAATAGGAATCAATAGGAATGGATACAATACGGAATGTAACACGTGATAGACTGAATGTACCCACTGTATAGAATAGAACATATGGAATAGTGATAACAGACAGGAAATGTAACCCGTGACAGACTGAAGTACCCACTGGTAAGAATAGGAACCATATGGAATAGGATAGACAATACGGAATGTAACCCGTGATAGACTGAATGTACCCACAGGGTATAGAATAGGAACAATATGGAAGAGTATAACAAGAGGAATGTACCCATTGAGGACCTGACTTTACCCACAGGGTAATAGAATAGGAACATATGGGAATAGGATATAACATCCGGATGTAAAACCCGTGCAACTGAATGTACCCACAGTGTAGATAGGGACAATATGGAAGAGGATAACATACGGAATGTACCTGGGAGAGACTTAATTGTCCCACAGTTGTGGGGTATAGAATAGGAAATAATGGAATATAATCACAATCTGAATTAACCCGTGAAAGACGGAATGTACCCCCTGGGTTATGAATCGGAACAATTGAGAATAGGATAACAATACGGAATTAACCCTGAACTGAATGTACCCACAGGGTATAACATAGGCACAATATGGAATAGGATAACATACGGAATGTAACCCGTGAGAGACTGAAATGTAACCCCACGGGTATAGAATAGAACAATATGGAATAGGATAACAACGGAAAGTCCCGGATAGACTGAATGTACCCACAGGGTATAGAAATAGACACTATGAAATAGGATAACAAGACGGAATGTAACCCTGAAGAGACTGAATGTACCCATGGGTAATAGAATAGAACAATATGGAGAAATATGATAACAATACGGAATTTAACCCTTGGAGACACTGAATGTACCCACAGGGTATAGATAGGGACAAATATGGAATAGGATAACAATACGGATGTAAACCTGGAGAGAACGAAATGTACCCACTGGTTATAGAATAGGAACAATATGGAATAGTATAACAATAACTGAATGTGCTGGGAGAGACTGAATTTACCCACTGGGTATAGAATAGGAAATATGGAATAGGATAACAATACGGAATTAACCCGTGAGACTGAATTACCCCAGGGTTATAGCATAGGAACAATATGGAAATAGGGAACAATACGGATACCCGTTAGAGACTGGAATGTACCCACAGGGTATAAGAATAGGAACATATGCATCGGATAACAATACGGAATGTTAACCTGGGAGAGACTGAATGTACCCACCCTGGGTATAGAAATAGGAACACTATGAATAGGATACAATACGAATGAACCCGTGCTAGAACTGAATGTACCACCAGGGTATAGAATAGGAACACTGATGTAATAGTCCAATAGGAATTTAACCTGGTAGAGACTAATGTACCCACTGGGTATAGAATAGGAACAATAATTATGGAATAGGTAACAAAAGGAATGTAAACCCTTAGAGACTGAATGTACCCACAGGGTCGCTAATATGAACCCTATGGAATGGATAACAAACGAATGTAAACCGTGATAGACTGAAATGTTAACCCCCATGGGTATAGCAAAATGGAACAATATGGAATAGGATAACAATACGGAATGTAACCAGTGACAGACTGCATGTACCCACTGGGTATAGAAGGAACAATATGGAATAGGATAAACAATACGGAATGTAACCCCGTGAGAGACTGAATGTACCCACCGGGTATAGAATAGGAACAATATGGAATAGGGATACCAATACGGAATTTAACCCGTGAGAGACTGAATGTACCCACTGGTATAGAATAGCCAATATGGAATAGGATATATACGGAATGTAACCCGTGAATAGACTGAATGTACCCACAGGGGATAGAATAGGAACCATATGGAATAGATAACAAAGCGGATGTACCCGTTATAGACTGAATACCCACAGGGTATAGAATAGGAACATATGGATAGGATAACAATACGGAATGTAACCTGTGACAGACTGAATGTACCCAAGGGTATAGAAAGGAACAATATGGAATAGGATAACAAATACTTAATGTAACCCGTGTGACTGAATGTACAACACAGGGTATGAATAGGAACAATATGGAAGAGGAATAACAATACGAATGTAACCCTGATAGACTGAATGTACTCCCACAGGTTAATAGAATAGGAACCTATGGACTAGGATAAACAAGACGGAATGTACCCGTGAGAGACTGAATGTACCCACTGGTATAGAATAGGAAACCATATGGAATAGGATACAATACGGAATGTAACCCGTGAGAGACTGAATTAACCCACGGGTATAGAAATAGGACAATATGGAATAGGATAACAAATACTGAATGTACCCGTTGAGAGACGAATGTACCCACAGGGTATTATAATGGAACAATATGCGACTAGGATACAATAACGAATGTAACCCTGAGAAGACTGAATGTACCCACTGGGTATAGAAATATGAACAATATGGAATAGGATAACAATCGGAATTTTAACCCGTGACGACTGAATGTACCCACAGGGAAGAAATAATAGGAACAATATGGAATAGGAAACAATACGGAATGAAAACCCGTGATAGACTGAATTACCCACAGGTATAGAATAGGAACAATATGATAGGATAACAATACTGAATGGTAAACCCGTGATAGACTGAATGTCCCACTGGGTAAGAATAGGAACATATGGATAGGAGAACAAACGTACTTTAACCCGTGATAGACTGAATGACCCTACCCACTGGGTATAGAATAGGACAATATGGAATAGGATAACAATACGGAATTAACCCGTGAGGAGACCTGAATGTACCCACAGGGTATAGAATAGGAACAAATATGGAATAGATAACATAAACGGAATGTGTAACCCCTGGGGAGACTGAATGTCCCCCACTTGGGTATAGAATAGGAATACAATATTTAATAGGATAACAATACGGAATGTAACCCGGGAGAGACTGAATGTACCCACGGGTATAGAATAGGACAATTGGAATAGGATAACATCGGAATGTAACCGTGACAGACTAAGTCCCACTGGTATGAATACGAACATAGGAATAGGATACCAATCCGGAATTAACCCGTTTGACAGACTGAATGTACCCACTGGGTATAGAATAGGGACAATATGTAATAGGATAACAATACGGAATGTAACCTGGGAGAGACGACTGTACCCACAGGGTATATGAATAGAACCATATGAATAGGTAACAATACGGACTGTAACCCGTGACAGACTGAATGTACCCACTTGGGTATAGAATAGGAACACTATGTGAATCGGAAACAATACCGGATGTAACCCTTGAGAGACTGAATGTACCCCAGGGTATCGAATAGGAAACAATAATGGAACTAGATAACAATACGGAATGTTAAACCCGTGACAGACTGACTGTACCCACTGGGTATAGAATAGGAACAATTGGAATAGATAACAATACGGAATGTAACCCGTGACAGACTGAATGTAACCTCACTGGGTAGAGAATAGGAACGATATGGAATAGGATAAACCTCGGAATGTACCGTGATAGACTGAATGTACCCACAGGGTAATAGAATAGACAGGGATATGGGAATAGGATAACATACGTAATTTACCCTGATAGACTGACTGTCCCATGGTATAGAAAGAACAATATGGATGGATACAATACGGAATGTAACCCTGAGAGACTGAATGTACTCCACTGGGTATAGAATAGGAACAATCTGGATAGATACAATACGGATGTAAACCTGGGAGCGACTGTAATGTACCCCTGGGTTAGAAAGTAACAATATGGAAGAAGGATAACAATACGGAATGTAACCTGGGAGAGACTGAATTACCCACTGGGTATCGAATAGAACAATATGAATGGATAACAATACGGAATGTAACCCGTGACAACGGAAAATGTTACCACTGGGTATAGATAGGAACTATGGAATAGGATAACAATACGGATGTAACCTTGTGAAGACTGAATGTACCCACTGGTATGAATTATGAACAATAATGGAATAGGATAACAATACTAATGTACCCGTACAGACTGAATGTACCCCTGGGTATAGAATAGGAACCATATGAATAGGTAACAATCGGAATGTAACCCCGTGAGAGACTGCTGTACCCACTGGGTAATAGAATAGGAACAATATGGAATTGATAACAAAAACGGAATGTAACCCGTGAGAGACCTGAATGTCCCACCAGGTTAGAATCGGAACAATATGAATAGGATTAACAATACGTCATGTAACCAGTGATAGAACTGAAATGTACCCACAGGGTTAGAATAGGAACACTATGAATGGATAACAATACTGAAATGTAACCGTGAGAGACTGAAGGTACCCAAGGGTAAGAATAGGAACAATATGGAATAGTATAACAATACGGAATGTCACCTGGGAGAGACTGAAATGTACCCACAGGGTAATAGAAAGGAACAATATGGAATAATAACAAAGACGGAATGTTAACTGGGAGACTGAATGTCCCCCTGGGTATAGAATAAGAACAAATATGGAATAGTAGAAATACGGAATGTAACCTGGAGATACTGAATGTACCCACAGGGTATAGAATAGTAACTATGGAATAGGATAACAATACGGATGTAACCCTAGATGACTGAAGGTACCCACTGGGTAGGAATAGGAACAATATGAATAGGATACAATACGGAATGTAACCCGTGACAGACTGAAGGTACCCACTGGGTATAGAATAGGCACAAATATGGAATAGGATAACCATACCGGAATTGTAACCCTGACGAACTTGTGAATGACCACTTGTATAGAATGGAACATATGGAATAGGATAACAATACGGAAGGTAACCTGGGTGACTGAATGTAACCCACTGGGTATAGAATAGGAAACCATATGGATAGGAATAACAGACGGCATGTTAACCCTGACAGACTGATGTCCCACAATGGTATCGAATGGAACAAGATGGATAGGATAACAATACGGAATGTACCCGTATAGACTGAATGTACCCTCCCCTGGGTATAGAATAGGAACATATGGAATAGGATAACAATACGGAAATGTAACACCGGACAAGACTGAATTTTACCCCCTGGGTATAGATAGGAACATATGGAATAGGATAACAATCGGAATGTAACCTGTGACGACTGAATGTTACCACCCACTGGTTATAGAATAGAACAATCTGGAATAGGATAACACTCCGGAATGTAACCTGGGGTACTTAATTGTACCCCAGGGTATAGAAATAGGAACATAATGGAAATCGATAACAATACGGAATTAACCCGTGATAGACTGAATGTACCCACTGGTAGAGAATAGGAACATATGGAATAGTAATAACAATACGGAATGGTAACCTGGAGAGACTGAATGTCCCCACAGGGTATAGAATGACCAATAGGAATAAGATAACATACGGAATGTAACCCTGATAGACTGAATGTACCCCACTGGGTATAAATAGGAACAATATGGATAGGAAATAACAATACGGAATGTAACCGTGATAACTGAATGTACCCACTGGGTATAGAATAGTAACACTCTGGAATAGGAATAACAATACGGATGTAACCGGGAGACTGATGTACCCACGGGTATGAATAGGAACAATATGGAATAGGATACCAATACGGAATGTAACCCTGGGCAGACTGAATTTACCCACTGGGTATAGAATAGGAACAATATGGAATAAGGATAAACATACGGAATGTAACCCGTGATAGACTGAATTTACCCAAGGTTATTCCTTGTGTATTAAATCTCCCTATGTCACAGTCCCTGTATCCTCTTATAATCCTTTCCATTGCCCATATTCCTTGTGTATTAAATCTCCCTATGTTCCCAAAAGTGATTTGTAATCCGGGTTGAAGAGAAATCCCAGTCCCTGTATCCTCTGATAATCCTTTCCAGTGCCCATATTCCGTGTGTATTAAATCCCCTATGTCACATCCTGTATCCTTCTTACAATCTTTCCATTGCCCATATTCCTTGTGTATTATCCCCCTAGTTCACAGTCCCCTGTATCCTCTTACAATCCTTTCCATTGCCCATCTTGGTAAATTCTAGTAATCCAATCTGACATCTTTCCCCTCCTTGGTTTAAATCCCCCTGGCACAGTCCCTGTATCCTCTTACAATCCTTTCCATTGCCCATATTCCTTGTGATTAAATCTCCCTAGTGACAGTCCTGTATCCTCTTACAATCCTTTCCATTGCCCATATTCCTTGTGTATTAAATCCCCCTATGTCACAGTCCTTATCTCTTACATCCTTTCCATTGCCCATATTCTTGTGTATTAAATCCCCCTATGCCGTCCCTGTATGCGATCTTACAATCCTTTCCATCGCCAATTATCCTTGTGTAGAAATCTCCATGTCACAGTCCCTTATCCTCTTACAATCCTTTCCATGCCCTATTCCTCTGTGTCTAATCTCCCTATGTCACGTTCCCTGTATCCCTTACACCTCCTTTCCATTGCCATATCCTTGTGTATCAAATCCCCTATGATCACAGTCCCGTATCCTCTTATAATACCTTTCCATCGCCATATTCCCTTGTGTATTAAATCTCCCTATCCACAGTGCCCCTGTAATCCCTTATAATCCTTCCATCGCCGCATATTCCTTGTTGTTAAATCCTCCCCTTATACACAGTCCCCGTTCCTCTTACAACCTTTCCATGCCCATACTTCCTTGTGTATTAAATCTCCCTATGTCACACTCCCTGTTCGCCCTCTTACAATCCTTTCCATTGCCCATATTCCTTGTGTATTAAATCCCATGTCACAGTCCCTGATCCTCTAACAATCCTTTCCATTGGCCCATAATCCTTGTGGATTAAATCTCCCTATGGACCACAGTACCTGTAGCTCTTACATCCTTGCCATTGCCCATTATCCTTGTGTATTAAATCTCCTATGGCACAGTCCGGTATCCTCCATTATATCATTTCCCAATCGCCCCGTCTCTTGTGGATTAAATATCCATAGTCACAGTCCCTGGTATCATCGTACATCTTTCCATTTCCCATAATTCCTTGTGTATTAAAAATCCCTAGGTCACAGTCCCTGTATCCTCTTACAATCCTTTCCATCGCCCATATTCCTTGTGTATTAAAGCCCCCTTATGTCACAGTCCCTGTTATCTCTGACAATCCTTTCCTTGCCCATATTCGTGTGTATTAAACTCCCTATGTTCACAGTCCCTGTATACTCTTAACAATCATTCATTGACCATATTCCTTGTGTATTAAAATCCCCTATGTCACAGTCCCTGATCCTCTTACATCCTTTCCATTGCCCATATTCCTTGTGTATTCATCTCCTATGTCACAGTCCCTGTATCCCTATAATCCTTTCCATCGCCCATAGTCCTTGTGTATTAAATCTCCCTATGTCACAGTACCTGTATCCTCTGATAATCCTTTCATTAAAATTCATTGTGTATAATCTCCCTAGTCACAGTCCGTTTATCCTCTTACAATCCTTCCATTGACCATATTCATTGTGTATTAAATCTCCTATGGCACCAGTCCCTGTATCCTCTTACAATCCTTTCCATTGACATATTCCTGGGGTAATTAAGCTCCCTATGTCCACAGTCCCTGTATCCTCTTACAATCATTCATTGCCTATTCCCTTGTGTAGTAAATCCCCCTATGTCACAGTTCCCTGTATCCTCTTACAATCCTTTTCCATTGCCCATATTCTTGGGTATTAAAATTACTATGACACAGTCCTGTATCCTCTATTGACCAATACTTTCCATGCCAATAGTCCTTGTGTATTAAATTCTCCTATGTCACCAGTCCCTGTATCCTCTTATAATCCTTTTCCATTGCCCTATTCCTTGTGTATTAAATTCCCAAGGGACACAGTCCCCTGTATCCTCTTATAATCCTTTCCATTGCCCATATTCCTTGGGTATTAAAATCCCCCAGTCACAGTCCCTTATCCTCTACACTCCTGCATCGGCCCATATTCCTTGTGTAGTAAATCCCCCATGTTCCAGCCTGTATACTCGTACAAATATTTCCATTGCCCATATTCCTGTGTATTAAATCTCCATATGTCCACAGGCCCTGTATCCCTTACAATCCTTTCCATCGCCCATATTCCTTGTGTATTAAATCCCCCCTATGTCCACAGTCCCTGTATCCTCTTACAATCCTTTCATTGCCCATATTCCTGTGTATTAAAATCCCCCTATGACACAGTCCGGTATCTCTTACAATCCTTTCCATTGCCCATATCTGTGTATTAAATCTCCTATGTCACGTCCCTGATCCATATTATAACCTTTCCATTTGCCCATATCCTGGTGTATTAAATCCCCTATGTCACAGTCCTGTATCCCTCTTAACAATCCTGTCCATTGCCCATTATTCCGTGTGTATTAAATCTCCTATGTCACAGTCCCTGTATCCGCTTATAATCCTTTCCTGCCATATTCCTTGTGTATAGTAAAATACCCCTATGTCACAGTCCTGTATCCTCTTACAATATTTTCCATGCCCATATTCCTTGGGTATTACATTCTCCCTATGTCACAGTCCATGTATCCTCTTACAATCCGTCCATTGCCCATATTCCTTGTGTATTAAATCTACCTATGTAAAGTCCAGATATCCTCTTACAATCCTTTCCAGGACCCATATTCCTGTGTATTAAATCCCACTATATCACGTCCCTGTATCCTCTTAACACTCCTTCCATTGTCCATATTCCTTGTGTATACATCCCCTGTCACAGTCCCCTGTATCTCTTACAATCTTTCCAGTGCCATATTACTTGTGTATTAAATATCCCTATGTCAAGTCCCTGTATACTGCTTACAATCCTTTCCATTGACCCATATTCCTGTGTATAAATCCCCTATGTCACAGTCCCTCTCTCTTACAATCCTTTCCAGTGCCCATCTTCCTTGTGTATAAATCCCCCCATGTCACAGTCCCTGTATACTCTTACAATCCTTTTCCATGCCAATTCCTTGTGTATTAAACCCTATGTCACAGTCCCTGTAGCGCTCTTACAATCCTTTCCATTGACCATTCCTTGTGTATTAAATCCCCCTAGTCACAGTCCCGTATCCTCTTACAATCCTTTCCATTGGCCCATATTCCTTGTGTATAAATCTCCCTATGTCACAGTCCCCTGTATCCTATGATATCCTTCCATTGCCCATATTCCTTGTGTATTAAAATCTCCCTAGTCACAGTCCTGTATCCTCTTTACAATCTTTCTTGCCCATATTCTTGTGTATTTAAATCTCCCTATGTCACAGCCCTGTTTTCCTCTTACAATCCGTTCCATTGCCCATATTTCCTTGTGTATTAAACTCCATATGCCCTATGTCACAGTCCCTGTATCCTCTTACAATCCTTTCCATTGCCCATATTCCTTGTGTATTAAATCCCCCTATGTCACAGTCCCTGTCTGACCAAAATTAATGGAACCTTCTCCTTGAATTCCCTAAATTACATTTCCCTTGTACACAAAACTGACTTCTAGATGGCACTAGCAGCATATTCTTCTTTGCTTGTAGCTTCGCATCCTGCTGGGTTTTAACATTTCATGCTTACCTGCCTTTAAATAATCCAAATAAATAGGAAAGTAAAGTTTCCTTTCTAGACACTTTTTCACCTCTTCTTGTTCTCCGCGGCGGAACATAACAAAGCCAAGAGTTCCGTGCAGAGTAAACGCTTTGTTTAACGCTTGGCAGGATTCATTTATAAATCTTAAAATCTCATCTGCTCCTCTAATATTTTTATGGAAACTAAATCTTTCGAAAATCTATTGAAAAATATGTGGTGACTTTAGAGATCAATATGTTATCCCAGCCTGATCGTTCCCATTCACTACCTGATCTGCTTGTTAGGTCAGGTCAAGGCTTCTGGGCTAACATTTTAATTCTGTGCAGGAATCAAGATCTGGATGTGTATGGCCCAAATTTAATTTGAGGAACAAGACAAATACTTTATGGTTTCTTCATTAAAATATGAATTAAAAAAAAATATAAAGTATAATTTTCAGGGAGACACAATTCCTAACTTACCGGTACATTTTTAATTACAAGTTTGTCCATTCCTTCTGTAACGAACAGTTCTCCACTACCCCCAACCCCTTGCCCAACACACTGACACACCTTCCATCACTGACAGGCGTGGATGACTGGGGAAAGTGGGAGAGCAGCCACATTTGAATAGGGATGTCTGCACTTGTTAGTATAGAACAGGAAGTAGGAATTGTTTGATGGGAGTAAAATTATGGCTGCCAGTTGGGTACATGCACCAAGATCTTCATTGGCTTGTCAAGATAAAGGTAAAATGATCTGAACAGGAAATACAGTACAAATAATATTGTTCAGGAAATGTGCACCTGCAATGTTCTTACCTAACCCAATAATACCAGATGAGATACGTGATCAATGGGTCTATTTCCCATCCTAAGTGACCTGAACGTCTATAAAAATAAATATCAACACGGAGAGAAGCTAAAGAGAGGAGATTTCTACATTGAGGTGAAATAGCAGATGGAGTGGGGGTGGTAGAATTTGTTATTTTTCAGTTCTCCTGGGTAACTGCAGGGAAATAAATCCCAAATGAAAAGTAAATATAGTGGGATCTGTGTTTTCTGGGCCACCTGTACAGAGGAATCCAATAATGATTCCCATTGGCACAATGACAACGTTTCTATATACAGGATTATTATATTTAACATTTGGATGTTACACACAGGGCAACTGAGTTTGAAATATTAGCTCTTGTGTTTTACTGATTTACAGTGTCAGTAGAGATTTACTGTCTCTTTAAACAACATTGCCAGTCTACTCATCCTTCTCTTCAGCTTGTACTTCCTGTCCCTTTCCTTCATCTCCACTCTTTCCTGTACTTCCTGTCCCTTTCCTTCCTCTCCACTCTATTTCCTTATCTTCCTGTCCCCTTTCCTTCCTCATCCCTCTATTCCTGTACTTCCTGTCCCTTTCTTCCTCTCCACTCTATTTCCTGTACTTCCTGTCCCTTTCCTTCCTCTCCACTCTTTCCTGTACTTCCTGTCCCTTTCCTTCCTCTCCACTCTATTTCCTGTACTTCCTGTCCCTTTCCTTCCTCTCCACTCTATTTTCCTTTACTATCCTGTCCTTTCCTTCCTCTCCACTCTATTTCCTTGTACTTCACTGTCCCTTCCTTCCTCTCCCTCTATTTCCTGTACTTCCTGTCCCTTTCCTTCCTCTCCACTCCACAAAAGCATTTAACTACTTTTCTTCTCCTCTAGTTCCTTCCTGTTAACTCACTGGACTGTATTTCCTGTAACTATCCCTCTCCTCTCTGTCATGTACTTCCTGTACCTTTCCTTCTGGTCTGCTCTCTAGCCTGTACTTTCTGCGCCTTTCACTCTCTGGCCCGTACTTCTTGCGCCTTTCCCTCCACTCTCTGGCCTGTACTTCCTGCGCCTTTCCCTCCACTCTCTGGCCCAGTCCATTGATAATCCATATGGGGGGAATTCCATAATTATATGTCCAGAATTGCAGCCAATATACGGCTGCCCAACTTGGGCTTAGATGTATCCAATTAGATGGTAAAAAAATTGGTTAACTCCTGCTTTCTGCCCTGGCATCCTATTCCCCTCCTGAAAAGGGGAGGGGGTTTGGTCCTAGTGGTGGTCTGTCCCTTCCCGGAGAGGTGTTCCTGATTTTGGAGAGAAAACTTTTAAAAGAGGCATCTCCAACCTCAATAAAAAGTTGATATATAAAAGCGACATGCCCCTTTAAGATCTTATTTCCCTTTAGTCACAGACAATACACTTCTTAAATCCACATACAAAATAATTAAGTTTTTTATTACAATCAAAAGATAACAAACATGTATAAACATGGATTTCCGTTTTAACAAGAAGTAAATGTCTCTAAGTTTCCCTTGTGATACTTCCTGTAAAATTATGGCACGCTCTTGAATTCCTGTTTAAGCTGACTTATTTGGGAAATGTGTTTCATAATGCTTTCTCTTATGAAAAATAATTGACTTTGAAATAAATTTGGTAAACTCTGTTTTAAAGTTAGAAGCCCCGTTGCTGTTATCTTGCCTGCCACGTCTGGGAATGACTGGGGGTTGGGGGGGCATTTTTTGCATGATTTTTAACACCTATTGCCTTGAGGGAGAATAGCCTGGCTGGATGAACAATTAAATAGAGATAGGGGAACTGCAGTCACACGTTATGGCCCAGCAAAGAGAGCCAATCTCGGGGCAGACTTTCAGCCGTGTACCTGCATACTTAAGGATAAAGGACTACCTTTGAATGTATTTAAGAACATTGGCAAAGTAACGTGACCTGGTTTCAGAGAGGTGTTAGGAGGCCATTTATGTTGAAAACTAAAGAAACCAAGCCAAAGGGGGGGGTTCGACACCAACTGTCTGCCATGTAAAGCTGTTTTAAACACCTTACTCTGGGCGTTCCCTATAACCTCTTAGCCACTATCCCAATCAGCCCTTAACACCTGGCTTGATTGCTAATTGGGATTTTCCTGGTACATAATTGCC
The DNA here is from genome assembly GCA_019447015.1 of Hymenochirus boettgeri. Taxonomy (NCBI): domain Eukaryota; kingdom Metazoa; phylum Chordata; class Amphibia; order Anura; family Pipidae; genus Hymenochirus; species Hymenochirus boettgeri. The sequence goes on along the minus strand of CM033476.1, from coordinate 10,434,035 downwards.
ACAGATTCTTGTACAGTCATTCGATTGAGAGAATCACAGTCGATGCTAGCGAAACGTCTTCAAGAACTAAACTTTAAGTCCAGTGATCTAATTGAATACACAGAGAAAGGGAAGAGCACTATCTTTACAAGCAACTGTCAGGCAGAGGCCCTTTCATGAACCCTTTGAGTACCTCTGGGTTGAAATAGGTGGGAGATTCCATCTTGATAACACTGCTATGGAGTGGGACAAGTTTGAAATTACGCTCCATGTAGATATTCCCAATGGGATTTAAAATCCACCAACGTTCTGACATGGGAAAAGTTTGTTGGTAAAACCTTCCGTACTGCCTGGAAATTGTCATTTCACTTTATTTTTGTCACAGTGCTAAGCATTGTACAAAGTCCGCAAAAATTTGTTTCACAATAAACCATATAAAGTCGTTACAGAAAGAGTTTAAAAAAGACCCACTGCAGATGGATTAAACGTTTTTTTGAAAAGCTTTTTTACACTAATATTATAATATATAACGCCTGCCAGAGCAGTACTGTAAACAAACTGTTACCTTGGATAGGATGGGTCCCTAATAAGGCCTTTACCCTCCTATTAATACCTTCGTTACTAAATAAATCTTTCAAGGAGATAATTCTTTGAGTCCAATAATATATTGAGCGTGGTCAATGTACATTCGCATAATGTACAGTTAACCTACACACCCCACAGACCATAACTCAATAGACTTTTGGATCACACATCTATAAAAACAAGTACCTCGGTACGATACCCTGGGACCAACCTGTCCCTTTTGAGTGTTTCCTCCAATAAATACAGGTGCTGCTGGGCTTTTCCAATTCACTCCCTTTTATTCTTACCCCAGAAGAGAGTTCAGAGCCAAGGATTTTTAAAGTCTTAAACCTTTCCACATCTGAAGAAGTATTTGAAAGGGATTATAAACTGCTGATTTACATGAGCTATCGGAATAAACAATTCATTCCTTGGTTTTGCTGATATTAATGTGAGGTTATTAACCCTTAGTACCAGGCAGCCAGCAAAATCCTCGGCATGATAGTCTACTTCATTGTCATGACAATGAGCACAAACAAGGGTATCTGTTTTTTGGGCATATATTTTACAACAGGTAATTGTTGTTAACGCTGGTGATGTAACCTGATGTTAACAAGAAAAACGATGTACTCTGAAATGTCAGGGAAGTTGTTGTTAAAACCTCCGTACTTCTGGAAATGTCAGGAAGTTTGTTGTGTAAAACATCCGTACTGCCTGGAAAATGTCATGGGAAATTGTTGGGGTAAAACCTCCGAACTGCCTGAAATCTCAATGGGAAGTTTGTGTGGTAAAACCTCCGTACGACCTGGAAATCTCATGGGTTTGTGGGTAAAACCCTCCGGTACTGCCTGGAAATATCATGGAAGCGTTTGTTGGGTAAAACCTCCGTTAAAAAAAACTGCCTGGAAATATATGGGAAGTTTGTGGGGTAAACACCTACGCACTGGAATGTCAATGGGAGTTTTTGTTGGGTAAAACCTCCGTACTTTTGTCTGGATATGTCATGGGAGTTTGTTGGGTAAAACATCCTACTGCCTGGATAGTGTCAATGGGAAGTTTGTGTGGTTAAAACCACCGTACTGCACTGGAAATACTCATGGGAAGTGTTGTTTGGTAAAACCTCAGTTAACTGCCTGGTATGTCATGGAGTTTGTTGGGTAAACCTCCGTCTGCCTGGTATGGTCATGGGAAGTTTGTTGGGAAAACCACCGTATGCCTGGAAATTACATGGGAAGTTTGTTTGGTAAACCTCCGTACTTGCCTGGATTGTCATGGAATGTTTGTTGGGTAAAACCCCGTACCTGCCTGGATTATGTCATGGGAAGTTTGTTGTGGTAAAAACCTACGTACTGCCTGGATAGTCATGGGAAGTGTTGTTGGGTAAAACCTCCGTACTGCCTGGAGTTCATGGCGAAGTTTGTGTTGGTAAAACCTCCGTACTGCCTGGATATGTCTGGGAAGTGTTGTTGGGTAAAACCTCCGTACTGACTGGGATATGTCATGGGAAGTTGTTGGTAAAACACTCCGTACTGCCTGGAATATGTCTTGGTGGAGTTTGTTGGGTAAAACCTCCGTACTGCCTGGTATGTCATGGGAAGTTTGTGGGAAAACCACCTACTGCGATATGTTATGGGAAGTTGTTGGGTAAACCTCCGTATGCCTGTGATATGTCATGGGAAGTTTGTTGGGTAAACACCGCTGTACTGCCTGGATATGTTATGTGGAAGTTTATTGTGGTAAACACCTGCTGTACTGCCCGGATATGTCATTGGAACGTACGCCAGGTAAATCCACAGTACTGGTGTCATATCATCATTGTTCCATTTGTGTTGGATTAAAAACAACACATCATCTATCATGTAAGCTAATGTATGGTCAGCATTGACATTTATTACATGGCAATGTCCTCAAGAACCTTTGCAAATTCTATGGGCATACGTTCAAGTAAACAGTATCTTAATCCTAAATTCTTATTCTCATACAGTAATAAAAATAGTTTTTTTTCTTTCCCCCCTAAATGGAAATAAAAACTCTTTAAAAAAAAAAAAAATAAAAAAAAAAGCTTTAAATGTAATTTTATAGTTTAAACCCGAATGATCCATATGTTAAAGATAGATCAGAATGGTTAAATCTTCCAGCAGATGCTGGGTACAAAGGATCGATACCTTGATTGATACAAGCTCCAACAAGAAGTGAAATATGAAACAAGATATCTGATTATTAATTTTATGGTGAGCGCATTATGGCAAGACAACTGCTGTGATTTTTATTTATACTTCCGAAGCCTGAAATGAGAAGCGTAGAAATATTGGAATGTTAAATTTGCTATGAGTTCGGAAAATAATACTATTAACATTATACTGTGAATTTCCATGCATCGTGTAGATTTTCCTTCTCATTCCCTTAAGGGAAAGGTGTTCAAGAGCCTTAAAAGGCAATTCAACCACTAGTCATATTACCACCCCGCCCAGTCTATTACATATTGTGGGAAATGATTATACTGAAGAGCTTTTCAATGGAGAGACCTATGTACAGAGCGTGGCAAATGTCTGCTGCATGTATGGTTTTTTAATCATTACGCTGTGTCGCTACACAGAGCTGAGATTGGTTCTGCAGTCCCTTTACAAAGTGTTTTAGAAATCGGTAAGTCATCCTGTACCAAAAATGTGTTTGGGGGTCCTTAACAGAACTATAAACATAGATTTGGGGTGGACATGACCAAAAACATAGGCGTGATCAGTATTAGAGAATGGACACACCCCTGGGAAGACGTAGTTATTTGGCATACGTCAGTTGAGTCAGGTCTAACCAAAGAGATCGGAACTAAAGTTGACCATACATTTAGGCCAATTTTATGTACAATCCAACATACAAAATACCGACATTTCCATGGATTGCCAAAATTTTTTACATTTTCTCCGATCTTATTATTTTTATGCACACGCTTAGATCGTAAAATCTAATTACGATCGGGAAAGTTGATTTTTTTAAGTCGATTGGTAAAATGGATTGTAACTGGTTCCATTAATGTAAATATAATGTAACCTCACAATGTGACACATTTCACTTTATCATGAATAACGAACAAGGTCAGGTGAGATGGCAATATCCCGCGCTAATGAGATTAAGCGTCGAATCACGCTAACCTATGTACTAGGGTTAGCGAAGGTTTTAACACTGCCTGGACCATGTCGCAATTTTTTTTGACAAGTGGATGCAATAAATTTTGGTCTTTTTTGGCTAGTTTGTTGTCGCGACAATTAACGTCTCTTCAATGTGTCTTTAAAAATTATGCGCAAAAGGTCGCAAACTTACCACTAGCGTTTTCGCAGTATTAACGTTGCAAAGGGGTTAATACATTGCGGAAACGAGTGCACGTAGTTGCTATAGCGAAATATATTGCGTCCTCCTCCCTATGTATGGTACACTACATAAACTTACCATTGTTTTTTACATCTGTCTACCAAAATATCGTCGGTTTAAGATCGTAACTAACGATGGTATATGTAGGCCACCTTAAGACTGCATAGTCGTCTGGTTCGCTCGTATAAAATATCCTTGCTTTAATGGTCTGGTAAGTAAAATGTGTTAAGAGTTGTGTGTGGGGGGGGTTGTCTACAGGGATCTAAAATCGTTTTGGTGGACAGGCCCTTTAAGGAATATTTCACTATTCCTTTAATGCAATGATTGAAGAATGGGAGGTTAAGGAGCTACAGTAGCTAAAGCATGCTATAGTTAAAGTGAAACAGAAGCTTTGGGACCTGTCAGTGCAGCACAGTGGTATTCACAAAAGGTAACTCACAATTCGTTCCTGGCTCCTGTGTAATTGATTGAAGAACGGGAGGTAAGGCAAAGCTCCTTAGCCCCCTGTTCTTCAACCAATACATTTAAAAGGAATAGTTCATTTTCCAGTGAAACTATTCCTTTAAAGAATAGGTTTTCAGCAGAGAATGAACAAAGCTACAGAACTTACCTTTGAGCATGATCCACTTCCACCATCCTCCATCAGGTCCCGACTGTTTCCCGACAGTCGGGAAATGTTCAGAGATAGGTCATAGGATAAGTTCGTAGCTTGCTCCTGGCTCCTGTTACAAAAATTAAAGAAACAGGAGATAAAGTCATTGTTACTTACCTCCTGTTATTCAATTAATGATATTAAGGAATAGTTCATTTTGAGTGAGCTATTCCTTTAATGTCGTATCGAACGTGAATGGTTATTGTAGGTCCACTGTTCAACCGATTGGTGAGGAAGACATTTTATACCATTGCATAGGATTGTTTCTTTATGGTAAGGGCATTGGATTGTAAGAGATTTGGTTAGGTATTTGCTTTGGTTTTTTACTTATTAGAAACACAGCACTGACCAACCCATACGGCACATTGCCATTTATGGAGACCAGAAGGAGTGTGTTTTCCTAACCCTGTTGAATTGTAGGTGCTGTGTTTGCCCTGTTGTCAATCAGCACTGAGCAGGTTCTAAGGTTAATATAAACTTGAATGATTTTTCTATTATTTCCATTTGTCCCTAGTATGTGTTCCCTGGAGAAACTACCTGGAATCTGGATGAATCGTTGAATAATTCTACAATATGTCACATTGAATCAAGTGCAAAAAGCTCTTTATTTCCAGTGAGAACATACTTATATTTGAATATTTTCCTAACACACACTTTTCAATATGTGTGTTTTTATTCAGTTTCCTATTTACCATTGGATATTTAGAGTGATTTGTTTACAAGATTCGACTCCCCCATGGAGCTTCCTTTTCACAAGCACAAAAAATTACACTTTGCAATAGTTTATCCCAAAAGCTCCATTCTAAGTGAGCTCCCATTGTGTTGTTTATAAGTTCATCTCTCGTATCTCATCTCAAGCTCTGCCTCCCGCCTTAGTCCGGGATCTAGCCCATGGAGATCTTTTAGAACATGTCGTCCAATGGTTAGGCCTTGGGCCAAAAGGAAGATGGAGCAAAACTTTACAGTTTGTCTTTTTAAAGGCCATAAAGTCAAGTGCAGGCATGAGCGGGCATTAACTTTTGTCCCACGGGAGACAGCCACCTAGCAACAGCTGGTGGGCTTGGAGGCTGCTCCCGAATCTGTCGCGCTGAAGAAAAAGAGCCGCGCGTCCAGAACTTCGGGAGGTCAGAGATCTCGCTCCTAAATCAGATTTTTTTTAGTCATTGTGGCTGCAAACAGGTGCGACCGCCAGACCACTTCTCCCCCACACATTACCCCACAAAAAAGAGAGTAATAAGAGAGTAGCATACTTTTCTCTCAGAGGAAGAGCCTGAAATTAAAAGGGCAGGAGGGTTTCCTCACAAGATTGCCCTCTGACTCTAGCAGTGCCTCTAGGAGAGTCATAGCCCTGTAAAGGGTAAGATACAAGCCGTTAAGGCCACAACCACAGCCCTGTTAAGGGCCACAGCTCTGCAGAAAATGGCCTATATAAAGTTAAACATGGGGGCTTATTCCAAAAACTCCACCACCCCAGGTAAGGTCCTAACTGCTACCCCTGAAGTCGTTTGAGCAGATATAAATAAGGAGAAGGCGTTTGCCTCACACAAAAAAGCGTCGTTAGATGCACCTACATCCCACTCCGTGGTGGATTGGATTCGGAGTCTGTATCCAGGTCCTCTGCTTCCTCGGAAAGAGGGAAAATAAGCGAGTTACAAATGGCTCGCGTTGTCTATAAGTATTTATTAATGATTTAAGTGGGTATTGTCAGCAGGTTTTCGTGTTGCTGACGACACAAACTTTGTCGACCATTAAAACTTCAGAGGATGTGCAATCGTTGCAAGGGGATCTAGATAGTTTCACTATGGCTGCTAAGTGGCAGATGAGATTCACTGTTGATAAATGTAAGGTGATGCATTTTGGACTTAAAAATCCTTGAGCTGCTTATATAAATGGCTCTGTGTTAAGTGAATCCCTTGGAAAGGGATCTTGGAGGTTTGGTGGATAAACTTAAAGGTAGCAAGCAGTGCAGGCGGCAACAGCCAGAGCCGATGGTATTGTCTTGTATAAAGCGAGGTATGGATTCAAGGGAGGAAAATGTAATTCCCTCTTTACAAAGCATTGGTAAGGTCTCATTTGGAATATGCGTGCAGTTTTGGGATCCTGGGTACAAAAAGGACATCTTTGAAATGGAAAAGTTCAGAGAAGGGCAACTAAATAATAAGGGGATTGGGGGAGCTTGAAATGAAGAGAGACTGGAAAGTTACAATTATGTCCACTGGAGAAAAGGCGTTTTGCGTGGGGATATGATTACTGTGTATAAATACATTAACGGGCCATCAATAAACTATCCGGGGCATTGTTCACCATAGAACATGTCAGGGACACAGGGCCATCCCTTAAGACTTGAAGAAAAAAGGTTTAGGCTTCAAGTTGGGAAGGGTTTTTCACTGTGAGAACGGTAAAGCTTTGGAACTGCTTCCAGTGGACGTTGTTATGGCAGGTTCATTGTCAGTTTATAAAAGTGGAGAGTTTCTACAAACAAGGAATGTTACAAGTTACTGGCTTGATACATAAAGTAGAGTTGGGAAAGGGTTTTTCACTGTGAGAACGGTTAAAACTATGGAACGTCTTCCAGTGGACGTTGTAATGGCAGGTTCATGGTCGTTAATAAAAAGCTGGATGAGTTTTCTACAAACAAGGAATGTTACAAGTTACTGGGATGATACATAAAGTAGAGTTGGAAAGGGTTTTTCACTGTGAGAACGGTTAAAGCTATGGAACTGTCTTCCAGTGGGACGTAGTTATGCAGGTTCATTGGTCGTTTAATAAAAAGCTGGATGAGTTTCTCACAAACAAGGAAGTTGCAAGTTACTGGGATTGATAATAAGTAGAGTTGGGAAAGGGTTTTGTCAACTGTGGAAACGGTAAAGCCTATGGAACTGTCTTCCAGTGGACGTGTTATGGCAGGTTCATTGGTCCGTTTAATAAAAAGCTGGATGTTCTACAAACAAGGAATGTTACAAGTTATGGTATTGATACATAAAGTGAGAGTTGGAAAGGGTTGTCACTGTGAGAACGGTAAAGCTATGGAACTGTCTTCCAGGGACGTTGTATGGCAGGTTCATTCGTCAGTTTAATAAAAAGCTGGATGAGTTTCTACAAACAAGGAATGTTACAAGTTACGGTATTGATACATAATAGAGTTGATCCAGGGAAATTTCCGATTGGCCACTTGGAGTCAGGAAGGAATTTTTTCCCCCTTCATAAATTTGGTGGGGTTTTTTGCCTTCCTCTGGATCAACAGGTAGGCAGGAAATGAGGATATTGCTAGATGGGTTGGACTGGAAATACTATACTATACTACCCTGATAATGAACTGTTTTAAACAAACATATTAAAAGTTAATGGGAAACTAAAGCTTAGTTTAAACTAATGATATTTCCCTGTCAGTGTAGAGCCCATTAGACATGCTGATTTGGAAGACACTGGATGGATTGCCCAACCCCCCCCCCATCATTACACAAAGAGCTCAGTGCCAGTTACAGATCCAGTTCGGTCCATTCAGTTAACTATAAACAAGGCTGTGTCTACAGACCTACACTACTGAGCAATGAGAAGGGTTAATGGTATTAAAGTTAGTGGCCTGTGCTGTGAAATTTTAACCTTGGGACCACAAGCTGATGCATTTGCAGCAGTTACAACCACAGACTCCTTCAGTCCATTAATACAATCTATTTACCGTGAGTGAGAGGTCGCTGTTACCAAGACTCCATTAGCGCACGCATGCTTGTCAGTCGCTGAAAGGTCAAATGTGCCGAATGCAAACATCCATCTAATTAACCGGTCGATTCACTTTAGATAAAGGGAGCTGCACCATTGTAGTCAGAGAGGAATTTACAATAGGACAGAAATGTAATAGAGGAGTTAAAAAAAAATTTAAAAAAAAGAGGAGAAAAAATGAAAGGGAGGAAGCCCGAGAAAAATAATGACTGTCATATCCAGAATGTAACACAAGACAGTGCTAGAAGGTACAGGAGACAACACAAATGAAGAAAAGGACGGACCAGAGAGTGGAGGAAGTCAGGAAGGCGCAGGAAGTCCGGGCCAGAGAGTGGAGGGAAAGCGCAGGAAGTCCG